>JAJMEO010000005.1:0-665024 GCA_030574215.1 Diddensiella santjacobensis
TTTATTATTTATCTTTTTGACTATCCATCACCCTTGTTTTTTCCCTCTTCCCAACTCTTACTATTTCATGCAAATGTGGGGTACTAAGCACGGCACCACCACAACCTCCTGCACAGTAAGCCGTGTGATTCACCGCCTTGCTAGCTCACTTGTGCTTGGACCCAAATCCCCTCCACTGCTGACCCTCACCACTGGTCAGCTCCTACACCAAGCCGCGGACCGCCACGGCAATTCCGACGCAGTCGTAGCCCCGCACCAGCAAACAACTCTCTCCTACTCGGAACTCGACCGACTCGCGTCCAACTTCGCAGCAAATCTACACCGTTACGCACATGTATCAAATGGAGACGCCGTCGCAGTATGCGCCGGAAATCTCTGGCAATACCCCGTGGTCCAAGTCGGACTCGCACGACTCGGCGCGGTCTTGGTGCCCCTCAACCCGGCTTTCACAAATAACCAGTTCTTCGCAGCCATCAATGGTACTCGCGCTCGATGTCTGATTGTCCAGTCTCAGCTTGCTCAGCCCAGCCGCGCGCGGCGCGGCGCTCCGCCGCGCGACGTGCGGTCTCTTGTTGAGGAGGTTAAGCGAGGATCCATCACTCCTTCTGTATCCAGTGTGTATATGGACCGAGAGCTTGATGCATTATTTGACTCGCCGGCCATTGTTGATAGTAGTAGCGAGTTTTCTGCGGTCCAATGTGACGATGTCACACATATGCAATTCACGTCCGGCACCACGTCGAGCCCCAAGATTGCATGTCTCACGCACAAGAACATTGTCAACAATGGTCAATTCATTGCCACGAGAATGGGTCTTACGTCTGCTGACCGTGTATGTGTTCCGGTGCCCATGTTCCATTGTTTCGGGCTTGTTCTTGCCAATATGGCGGCGTTTGCGGCCGGCGCTGCACTGATTTACCCTTCCGCGGCGTTTGATGCTCAGAGCACCGTGGAGGTTGCTCGCCGCGAGCGGTGCACTGCGCTCCACGGGGTTCCGACCATGTTTGCAGCGGAGCTTGCGGTGGTGCGACGTGAGGAAGTCCGTCGCGGGTTCCCGCATCTAAGGACCGGAATAGCGGCCGGCTCGTCAATACCAATTGAGCTCATGCACCAACTATCAGATACTCTTAATCTCACGGAGTTGACCATCTGTTACGGCATGACCGAGACAAGTCCGGTATCATTCATGTCATTCCGCGATGATCCGGTGTCAAAGCGGACCTCAACAGTGGGCCGCATCATGCCTCACACCGATGCCCGCATCGTTGACCCCGCGGATCCGTCGTGTATTCCGCTTCCACTGGGGAAGCGAGGAGAGATTCTTGTCGCTGGATACCTACTCCAGAAGGAATATTTCCTTGATCCGGAGAGAACCTCTGATGCCATGGTTCAAATCGATGGTCAACGGTGGATGCGGACCGGCGACGAGGGAATGCTGGACTCGGAAGGTTATCTTACCGTGACGGGAAGAATCAAAGATCTCATCATCCGTGGCGGAGAAAACATTCATCCGCTCGAGATCGAAAACGTCCTTTTCAGCCACCCGGATGTCGCCCAGGCCGCGGTGGTGGGCGTTCCGGACTCAAAGTATGGCGAATGCATTGCGGCATTTGTGATTTCCAATGCCGACGTTGAGGCCGATATACTTCGGGATTACGTCCAATCGAAACTCGGCCATTATATGGTCCCAAAACATATATTCTTCGTGACAGACTTTCCTAAAACCGCCTCTGGCAAGATCCGGAAAGTTGATCTCCGTCAATTGGCCTTAGACTTAGTTAGCTAACTAAGACATCTTTTGTAACATAATTTTTTTTCGCTCGATTAGATCACCACAGAGTATCCATACTATCCAACATGAGCAGTTATGAGATTATCAGGGCCCTAGATGCTAGGCAATGTATGCCAAGTGCTGAGCGTTCAGTGTCTAGTAATGTGACTGCGTCAATTGGCATCATAGATTTGATTAGCTATGAAAAACGATTTTTATACACTGTTTTTAATTACTCTTCTTCATGAGGCTCGAATTCTACTAGAAGTGTACCTTGTTTGACCATTTCTCCGGGCGCGTGTGCTATTCGCTTGACAATGCCATCCACGGGACTACGGATCGACGTTTCCATCTTCATGCTGAGAATCACTATTAGTTCCTGGTCCTTGGCAACTCGGTCACCGGCTGCAACATGTACACGCGCTATTGTGCATGGCATGGGTGCGACTACACTGTTAACACCGACGTCGGAGGATCCCAAAGCCTTGGCCAGCCATTTGGGCGCCGCCTTGCCCACCGTATAATGTACACCGCCATGGAACACATGGACCGCGTCGGAAAGCGGCACTACCGTGTTGATATGCTGACTGTCTGCAAACTGGACCCGCAGCTTCCGCGGGGATGCTTTGTCATGATAGGCCGCACCTACAATCTCATTGCCGTTCACACGGAACTGCCCTCCGCCCAGCTCCTCAACGGCGATGCAAGTCCCATCCGAATATTCAAACTCGCGTCTGGGTCGAAGAGCCCATCCAAGACCTAGCCTGTTAAATGCATTTTGAGGCGAGGACGCCGCCGAAAGCAGCTCGGCAATCGCAGCCTGGGCATAAACCTTGGCAGGAATCTCGACTTCGGCAAACAGTTCGTCCTTGTGTTTGGGAATGAATCCCGTCTCCAGATGATGTGCAGGATCATTGCCGCCAAAATGCTCGTGAGTGATGATGCGCTTGATAAACTCAATGTTGGTGGTTGGTCCCACAATCTCCAGCCGTTGCAATGCTAGATGCAGCTTATGTAGAGCCTCGTCTCTAGTGCTTCCCTTGACAATCAACTTGCCAATCATCGGGTCATATAACGGCGACACCTCTGAACCTTGCTCGAATGTAAAGTCCAGCCTCGCATCTTCCTCAGACGGCACAGCCAAATGCAGGATTTGGCCACTCGACGGCAGAAAGTTCTTTGACGGGTCTTCGCAATATATTCGAACCTCAAACGCATGACAATCACGCGCAAACTCAATCTCGTGCTGTTGCTTCGGCAATGGAAACCCCGCTGCCACTAATAGCTGCCATTCCACAAGATCCTCATTTACCACCGCCTCAGTAACAGGATGCTCGACCTGCAATCGGGTGTTCATTTCCATAAAATAAAACTCCTGCGTATCATTGTCAAAAATAAACTCAACCGTGCCGGCACCCTCGTAGCCTACAGCACGTGCTGCCTGTCGAGCCTTGTCCCATAACTGCTGTCGAATCTCCTCACTCAGACCCGGTGCAGGAGACTCTTCAATCACCTTTTGATGACGTCGCTGCACGCTGCAGTCCCGCTCCCCCAGTGCTACCACTCCTCCATACTTGTCGGCAAACACCTGAACTTCAATGTGCCGCGGGGTCGTAATGTACTTCTCTACCAACACACTGTCGTCGCCAAATGACGACAATGCCTCCGACCGCGCCGATTCCAGCTGATCTCGGAACTTGTCGCTGCTCTCTACAATTCGCATCCCTTTACCACCACCACCCAAAACAGCCTTGATCAGCACTGGGTACCCAATTTCCTGGGCCTTTTGCGCCAGGTACTCCGGGTCCTGGTTCGAACCATGGTACCCCGGCACACACGGTACACCTGCACCCTCCATTATCTCCTTGGACCTGTCTTTTGCACCCATGGCCTCGATCGCATGTTGTGGTGGGCCTACAAACACCATACCTTCTTCCCGTACCCGCTTCGCAAACTGCGCATTTTCACTCAGAAACCCGTAGCCAGGGTGGATCGAGTCGCACCCCGCAGCTTTGGCGGTTGCCACAACTCGTTCAATGTCAATATACCCCTGTGTACTTCTACCCAGTGACAGATTCACCACATTCGATGTAGCTGATGGTAGCTCCTTGTCAGGTTCTGTGTAGACTGATGTGGTCTGAATCCCTAATCTCGCCGCAGTACGGTTCACTCGATGCACAATCTCACCCCGGTTTGCAATACATAGAGACCTCAGCGGGGTCGCCTCAGTACTGTATCTACGAACTATTCTGTTCATTCTAACTCTGTATATGTGTAAGAAGAGGTTTTTGGTGATTCAAAAGTTTTGGTGGTGGGCTTTACCCCACACTCCCGCCGATGCCTCTCCGAACCCCGCCAATAGCCGTAGACTAAACTTTTCGGCATAGAAATGTCACGCATCATGATCTAGTTCGGCCCAAGACGTTATTCTTAAGGGATCCCGTATTCTGCCTATCCGTAGTTTTGGTCAGGATCAGCAGCTATTCGGCTCTAGGACGTAAAATGGCCCATTAGTGACAGTAAGCAGAGTTATCAAGTTCATGATAAGCAGATAGTTCTGTTCTACTTTTCACATTACAAGAGGGAATAGTGTTTCGAAATCAATACAGGAGGTTTCATGAGGTTAAGATGAAGTTCTTCTTCAATCGAGCTTATCTTCAATTAAAACACTCTGCTGTATGTCAAGCAATCATGAAAGGATCAGCGCTCCAAGGGCAACCCTTTTTCGCAACCAATCTGAAAAGTCAGCTGATGGATGCCGAAATGCTATCCATCTGTGCCAGGGCTATAAGTTTGACTTTTTCAAGTTATGCCTTCTCGTTGAACAAATGGTGAGCGTTCAAATCGAAACCCTCAAAATTAAGCGCTGTGTAGAATAATCTTAGGAAGTAGCTACTAAAATTATAAATATCAAAGAAGGTGCAGGGACCGCGCCTGAGTTGCCCTCTCCTCATGACCCTCTTCTGCAATAATTACACTCTGGATGTCCGAAATAGAATAAATATACCCTTCCGTTGTGCAGCATCGTGTTCTCAATTCCAGCTCATTGTGAATGAATCAGTAATTATGAGTTATTCTAAAGAATCCTGGCCAATACTTAAGAGTCCAAATTCCAGATATATGCCTCTTTCGTGCTCTAGGTCTTATAAGGTTCTTCAAATGGAAGACAGTTGCTTCCTCCACAAGTTATTACTCCTGGCTTAGTGGCGAAACTAGGGAATGCTTCCAAAGACGTCAGCATCCATTACTTCCTTAATACACTCAACGGCATGGATACCTAAAAGTCGCTGCATGCATCTTCTGTCACGGCTACTGCACTGCACCGTCCATGTTGAAGCTGAGTTCAAAGCGTTTAATTTACGAACCTTGCACACATGGTGAATCTCGTCAAGGCTAAAGATCTTAGATTTTTTGGGGGACGGAAGTTAATAGGCCTAGGAAGCCGGGACAATGTCGATGTGATCTTATCATACCTGTTTAGACGACTTATCCGCTCAAATAGTTTTAAGGTAGTATGCGTATATATGAGTCAAAATCCTGGTTATTAGTTACATTGTCACTGTACTCGGAAAACATTAAATTGGAAGAGCTTTTTCGACGGACGGCCTTGTTCCCCATAGACAAGAATGATTGCCATGTCTATGTGTCGTGAATAGCCTAAACTGGTTGAGTATGTAACAGCTTTGATTCCAAACCACTGTATTTGAGCTCTGACCCTCAGCGTGATCATTGCCGCTCACTAACATGCAGGTGGTTCTGCAGTGTCGAGACACTGCGAAGATCCTCAAGTTAGATTATGCATATAAGCCGCTTCGAGAGCCGCTGTGCAAAACGAAAAAATTATTAGTCGGCGTCATCCAAGAACCTACATAATCGAAACAAATCCAATAACATCAATTATCAATTACTAGTAAACTCCGTTACTGTCCCCATATAAAAAATATGATAATATAAACAATAAATGATTTTCAATCGATCAATCAATCAGCTATAGATAGCAAGCTTCAGCTTGTCCTCGACAAAAGATACTGACTATTCTACTTGTCCACTAAGCACTGGAGACTAAATATTTCAAGGAACGTTGAGTTGTAAAGGAAATAGAGTCCTGACCATGTGCGATGACTTTGTTTCCTGTCTCGTCAGAAACTTTCAGTACAGTACCATTACGGCGAACAGTGCACGGACGTCCCAGTTTACTGGTAATGACTGCCACGACACCGCTCTTCTCGTTCCATTCAAGGTCAACATCAAACCCACCGCGGCAACACACGCCCTTAAGGTACCCCGACTTGGACCATGCCTTTGGTAGTGCAGGCAAGAGCAGAAGCTCATTGTGCTGGCTCTGTATCAGCATCTCCGTGATACCTGCTACGGCCCCCGAGTTTCCGTCCATCTGGAACGGTGGATGATTATCAAACAGATTTGAAACAGTTGAATGCCTCAAGATGCCGAGCACATGCTGGTAAGCATCCTCGCCATCACATAATCTAGCGTAAAAGTTGATGATCCACGCTCTACTCCACCCGGTATGTCCGCCGCCAGCTTCTAGTCGCCGTTTCAGAGTGACTCGTGCAGCATCCGCAATTTCCTTATCAGTGGCACCGTTTATTGTCGAGCCCGGGTAGAGACCAAACAGGTGAGACATGTGCCGGTGGCCCTGCTCGACCTCCTCATAATCCTCAAGCCATTCCATAACCTGCCCATACTTACCAATCCTGGTGGGCGGCATCTTGGCAAGCACATTTTGCGTACGCTCAATCTCTGCGTTATCGGCATTTAAGAGCTTTAGACTAGAGAGGTATGCCATGAAGAACTCTCCGTAGAGTTGTGAATCAAAGGTCGAGCCTTCGCACAAGCTGCCAATCGCGCCCGACGGATGTAAGTACGAGTTTTCTGGTGAGACGGACGGGTTCATCACTGCATAGCCTTCGGAATTCTCAGTCATAAAATCAAACAGGAAAGCCGCCGCTTCATGCATAGTGGGCAACACCTTGCGCAGAAACTCCACGTCGCCCGTGAACTGGTAGCGCTCCCAGTAGTGCAAGCACAGCCATGCTATCGCAGTGTAGCTAATCGAAGCACGCATCAGTCTGTCCTGTGGTGCCGAGTCACCCCACAAGTCCGTGTTGTGGTGTACTACAAATCCTTTGCAGCCGTACATAAATTGAGCTGTGATGCGGCCTGGCTCGACGGTGCTTGCAATGAGGCCAAATAGAGGCTCGTGCAGCTCAGATAGGTTGCATACTTCAGCAATCCAGTAAATCATTTGAATATTGATATTTATTGTATACTTGGAGCCCCAAACTGGCACAAAGTCCTGGTTCCAGATGCCTTGTAAGTTTGCCGCTAAAGAACCGGGTCGGCTGCTCGCTATCAACAAATATCGCCCGAACTTGTAATACAGCTCAACAAGGCGGTTGTGCTCTGCCCCGTCAACGACTTCCTGGAGAAGGACGTCTGTAGGTTTTTCCGGACTGCTCCCACCGAGGTTAATGTCCATCCGATTATAGAGAGAGCTGTGATCTTCGACATGCTTATGTCTGATGTCTGCGAAAGAGCTAGCGAGTGCGGCATCGAGCTTTCTCAAGCAGACTACTCCCGGGTCTTCGGTTTTGTTATGAAAAGAGGTCTCGATAGCGACGTAAATATTGGCAGATTGGGCATTTGTGACGGTAATGCAGTCTCCCAGAGTTTCCATTTGTCCGTCAGACTCAATTGCCATCATCATGCACATTTCAATTCCGTTCTTGCCACCCATACTTGCTCTTAGCTCAAACACGCCTTCTCGTACTGCATTCATAGAGTCGCACATGACGCGGGTGCCCTGGTGCAGCTTAAACACTGCGCGCTGCAGTCTCGCTTCGAAACTAAGGTCTTTGGCGCCTTCGAGATGTAGAGCAAAAACTCCTGCTGGATAACTGACAAGAGCTTCGCGTGAGAAGTGCACGCCTTTATTATCGTACTCCACACTGGCAACTCCTGTACTCATATCCAACTCGCGGCGGTAACCGTAGATTTCTGGTGCAATCCGCCGACCATTGTCATTTGTCGTTTCTGTCATGGTCGGTACACGGCTACTGGCAATAGATCGAGTGCCTTGACCAAAAAACTCAATGAGAAGATCTCCGGCCGGTTCATAGTGACGCATGGCGGAAGGAGCGCCAACAAACGACTTCGCAAGTTCCTCCGCCTCTGCGACATGCCCTGATTTGAGAAGCTCCCGAACCCTTGGCAGATTACCTTTAGCCCGTGGACTATTTCGATTCATGGGTCCTCCAGACCATATCGAATCCTCATTTAATTGAATTCGCTCAGAATACACTGAACCAAACACCATGGCACCAATGCGGCCATTACCCAGAGGCAAAGCATCTGTCCATTCTCCAGATGGAGTCTCGTAATAAATTGTATCAGTCATGTGCATTGCTCCGAAAGGAAACGACAGCTTTAGGTTTTAAGATGATGCCCCCCATTACCTTGATTCCTATCAAGCAGGAATCTACGTTTCCCACTCCTCCCCCCACGTAGGATCAATGTCAATCCTTTTCGGAGTTTGTACCAAACCATTTCTTGTTTTAACTTTGTATCGGGATCGTCTACTCGGGACCCATCTGACTGCTTTCCATGTGGGGGGCAATGTATAGCCGACGACTTGGCGGTTTTCCAAGATTTCCAAAATCACTTGCGATGGAGCGGCAAAACATTTACCCATCGCGGGGTATCACTAACCCGAAATCTGGGGTCACTGTCAGGGTCAAAGGAAATATCTTGAACATTAAACTGGATTTATAACTGGAACTAAGCTTTACATTTTAATACTGATCTGTTTGAAATTTTAAAAGTAGCTACAAAAAATATTTTTCTGGATTTAGTGATTTAGTAGATTTACTATTACCGTTATCTCAAAAAAGAAGGTTGGATACGATCTCCAATTTACAATACCATAGCATATATCGAGATAAAACACTTAATATATTGTTGTTATAATGTTGCAGGAACTCATATCAATAACATAACGGCTACAAAGTGAGACCCTGTGTGAGGGAGGAATCTCTGTGGATTTACAGTGTCAACGCAGTAAGATTTAGAAGAATAAACGTGTTAAAAAGAAGCTAAACTAGTTTAAGCTGGAGTAATATTACTATTGTACTGAACTTCAGTCTCCTCGTAGCGTTCGATATTGTGTCGAAGATCCTCTTCGGCAATGACGTACTTTCTGAACTTTCGAGCTGGTACTCGACGCTCAAACAGAATATCAAGTTCTTCGAATGTCCTACCCTTTGTCTCAGGTAGTCTGAATACGCACCATAAGGAAGTAAGTACGGAAATACCTGCATACAAGAATTCGGCCTTTCCACCAGCATTTGCATCACCAGGATTCAGCAAGTATGGCGTGGCCACATTAGTGACTATACCACATAAAGCATCAACGGCAATGGAAATACCAACAGTCTTAGACTTGAGACGAGTAGAAGGGACCTCAGTCAAGAATGTGTAGGTAATCGGACCAATCGACATATCGTAGGCCACTGCAGAGGCGATCAAGAAAGCGGCCTGGGCCCATCCTAGACCGTTGCTATTCGCTTTTTTGGGTGCACAAGCTAAGAATCCCACAAGCCACAAGAACACTGTGCAGACACAAATTCCAGCAGTAAAGATGTACCTTCGAGGGAACTTGTATATAAGGACAAATGAAAAGAGAGTGGACACTAGAGCAAGTCCGTCCAGACCCAAATTCATGTCAAATGCTTGCGAAGTGCTGAGACCAACTTGCTCGAAAAAATAAGCCGGAGATACCAAGCTTTGTGCAAAGTCTTGAACCACAAACACCATAATTGCGATTTCCGTTCGTCGCAAGGCAACCCCTTTGAGACAGTCCCATACACTAGTACCATGTTCAACCTTTTTCTCGAATAATACAGTCTTTCGCATCATGGCAACTGTCTTCGCAGTATCAATATCTGCTGACTGTGTTGCCAAACGATTAAGAGCCCGTTCGGCGTCTTGAAAGCGACCCTTACGCACAAGCCACCATGGTGATTCTGGGGAGACTAAAACAACCGGAATGACGATAACAGGCCATATCCACTGGATTGCGAATGGAATCCTGTAGGCCCACTGGTCAAGTCTTCCCTCGAAGGCGGTGGTGATACCCACACTTAGCAAAGCGCCAATCTCGTAGCAGATACTAATGTAACCGGTAAGAAAAGGCCGGATGTTGGTAGGGACAAGCTCAGATGCAAAAGTGGGGATTAGAACTTGATAAGATCCCCATACCACTCCACTCAAGTACTCGGAGGCAGTGAGGACTTCGATACTGGGCGCAAACACCTGCATAAATGTGAAGCATGCAGTTAACAAAAGCGATCCGATCAAGGTCCATCTTCGACCCCAGCGGTCCATAGGATATGTGACAGCAAAGGAACCTAGAACCTGTCCTACTAAAGCGGCAACACCAAGTGCTACCTGCCATTGACTGGGGACTTGTTTGCCAGCAGCTGGATCGCCAGGAACAGCGAAGCCATAGCGGTTACGGAATGCAGGTTGAGCAAAGAAGTTTGTAACAAGGAAGATATCATAGGATCTCATAACAATAGACAAACCAATAAGCACCGAAAGAATTATTCCCTTCCAGTAAGCCTTTGAGGTCTTCCATACAGATGTCTCATGCTCTTGTCGGTACCCCTCCATAGCGAGCTGGACATCAAGGTCCATCTTCTCCATTCCATATTCATCTTCATCGTAAATAGTCTGCCCAGTAGTGGTATGCTGCTGGGTAATTTCGGTATCTTCAAGATGCTCCTGTGTAGTTTCGTCAGCACCCATTTTGTTTGATAGCAGTGTGAAACGAAAATGAAGATCGCTTCATATTTAAACTCCAACTAATCATGTATCCCCCCACATTCTGCCCGACACGGACTCCCCCCGCACTTTTGTTGCTTTCACTTCCAGGAAAATGGTTATCGGAGGTTATGGCGATGCACCCCACAAACCATGCATTCCCCCACAAAAGTGGTCAGCTCGAAATCTTAAGTGCCCTCTGTAAATGCTGCAGCACAATCGGCTCATGCTTCGATAACTTAGACCCGGCAAAATAGCGTCATTTAGGCGAAATTAAACTCCCTTTCGCTATAATTCCGGCACCCCCGAGTCAAAAAGGAGGGGCTGCATATAGCAAAAACAACGTTGCGGCGTTGTGGCCCACCCAACCCCGCTCAAACGTGACATTTGTGTTTCCGGTCTCCGGTGGATATTTTCAGCTGCCTTCCGGACTGCGAGAATAATTTCTGAATAATGTTATTTGATGAGTTGAATTAATAAAAAAAATAAGCTGCGCTTTTATATCAGTAAATCTATAGATCTTGGTGTGTAAATGACGGTGGGGAAGATTGCCGTAGACGGTATAGGGCCACTCCATGGGCAGGCACTGTGGCAGATATGATGCCACGAGGCTCTACAGACCCTATAAGAGCACCCAGTAACACTTGAGAGCCATTTGCCAGACCCTCTGCGTAACTACTATACGTAGAATTGTAGAAAAAGGGAGTTTCTGCGATTCTGATCCTACCGTCTATAACTGCCTGAGCAGTATCATTGTCCATCCGGTTTGGCCATACATCATAGATATCCCAAGCTTGCGAGACCTGTGGGGCAGTCCCCCCTGTACCATTATCTGTAAAAAGGTCTCTGAGCTTGGCACTCATCGTGATTTCAGAGGCACCAGCATTAAGAAATGCAACTGCTTGGTCGCCATAAGCAAGGGGACCAGACCACAAAGATATCTCACCTTGGTCATACTCGTCCTTGTCGACATTTTTATAGCGCCAGACACGATGTACGGGGATGCCTAGTGGGTCCTGGTTGATTGCAATGACGGCCGGGTTTGCGTAAATACTTAAAGCTTGTGCCGTCATCTTGCGAAGGTCGTTTCCCATCATGAGTGGCGATTTTACAGCAGCCCACATACTAAAATGTGTTTTGTACTCTTCATCACTACAACCACCATTTCCTACTTCGAGCATATCAAGGTCATTCCACGCTCCTGGCTGAGCTTTTGTGGGGAATGTAGCGGCCTTGCCGAGAACATTCATCATGGAGCAGTATATGCCATGAAAGCGGCAGAAGTACTCATCACCATCGCATGGACATCGGTAGTCTGGGCGGTCAAATGCATCATACAGGTCACCAGCTACACGCCAGGAATTTGCGATAGTGGCAGCCCAATCCCACGGTGAGTCTTCTCCCCAGTTGCACATAGCATACGAGATATTACGGCCAGTGGCCCGCAGAGCGTCCGACATAGCCTTGTATCTGTCAAAGCTGAGTTTAGGTGTTCCCGACAGACCCTCGTTAAAGCAGTTATCGTATTTTAGAAGATCGACTCCCCAACTAGCAAATGAATTTGCGTCCACCTGCTCCTTATAGAGGGAGCCCTCATACCCAGCACATGTTAGAATGCCAGCGGATGAGTACATACCAAACAGAAGTCCCTGTGAATGCAGTGTATCACCGACATGTTTCATACCATACGGGAACTTGAAGGGATCTGCCAACAGCTTGTCGGTTTTGGGGTCGCGCCCTGCCGACCAGCAGTCATCGAGTACCACATACTTGTATCCCAGGTCCCGCAATCCCATATCTACGACTTTTTGTGCTGTATCAAGCAACAGCTCTGAATTGACATTGCACACAAATGTGGCCCAGGTGTTCCAGCCCATTTGGGGGGTCAAGGATAGGCCATTGTAACTGGCGCATGTCGATGCCAATCCCACCGCTGCTAACCAGCTGATAATAGCCAGTTGGAATGCTAATGATTCTGGCATTATTATCCAAGGAATGGTACGATTCTCATGATTTATAACTCCAACCGATTATTGTATGGTTAATGGGATGGTGCGGCGGATCGTACTATGCGGGCCGAAAATCTCTCCACACTTCAGAGGACTCCGCTTTGAGCTCCGAGATGAAGAAACGACGGAATCGAACGGATAAAACTGTATAATATAATAATATAACGTTAATAAAGAAACTAATTAAATAAAAGGGGGGATTTAGAAATACAACATAGCAATAATAATATCAAGCATTGATTTTTTAGAAAAGCATGGAAAGACCTGCGATTCCAAATGCAATTGCAGCCACGCCGGCACCGAGACTAGCAGCGCCGTTAGAAGGAGCCACGGAGGGAGTACCAGAATGCGAGGCATTCGAAGAAGAAGACGGTCGTGCTGAGTTAGTGGTGACTTCTGGGGGTGGTACAACAGTGGTGCTGTTGGCGAAAGGAGTGGTGACGGGAGGGGCAGCAGTGGTGGTAGCATTGGAAGCTGCGGCGCTGTTTTCATTGAGGGTGATTGCAACACATCCATCAGGAGCACCTCCATTGGGATACCATAAGACAAAGAAGCTAGTCTTTGAGTATTGGTAAGGGTCATTGATATTCTTGCAACCAAAGAATCCGGTTGAAGAGCCATTCAGTTGCAAATCACCAGAGGAGCTGAAAGTGAACTTTTCATATCCGTCACCAGGGAAGAACTCCAAAACAGGAGGAATGCCACTTTCAAAGTCACTGGCCAATTGAAGGTGACCAATAATACCGGAACCCAACGAGTTTGTAAGTTGTTGAGATGTAGCATTATAAGTATAAGTATTACCAGGAGAACCTTGGCCAAGTAATACATAATTAATGGCAGCACCCTCATGGATATCCGATACTCCGAAGTTGGAGATGCCATCACCATTGGCAAACAAGTTGACGGCATTGGCAGAACCGGCGACAGCAGCCACCGACAAAAGACTGGATGATTTTGTGAACTTCATAATTAATATTAATTAAACAAGCGAATGAAGAAGATAATCAACAAAAGTGAATATTAATTAAAAAAAAAGAGAAAGGGAGGACTTTGAATGGGTATTTATATTCCAATGGAATTTCAAAAGCATTTATTTATTGGAGGGGCCAGGTAGGAAAAAACCTGATAAATATAGAAGCATGGATCGTCGCTGATTTCGGCGCCATTTGCATTAACTCTTTGGGACTTGACGATACCCAATTTGGGGTTTCAGCGGGCCCGCCATTTCTAGAGAAACTTTCGCTTCCATGCAACTCTAATTCCGGTTAGTAGAAACCCAACCTTTAAATAAATATCGAATAATTGTAATAACTATAAGATTTTTAATTAAAAAGAGATGGCTTTGATATATTTAGTTTCAAAAGTCGAAGGTTGAAAAGTTTTAGTCGCAGAGCGGGGTCGACCTAAAAGGGAAGGTGACAAATAGCAAAAATTTATTCCCGCTTTCTAGATTGATTTCCCAAGGGGCGCCGCAGATCCACCACCAACGGACCTATAACCAGTAAGTCAAGATTGACAGAATCAAGTAATATCAAAACAAAGGGATTTTAGTAGATTGGAATAAAAGACATTTTTCCATTTCTTCCAATTCATTGCTTAATTGATAAATATCATTCAAAGAAATCGCAACAGTAGTAATAAGCTTTTTAGATTCTCCAATCACGTGAGCAGCCGTATCTGACGTAACAGTGTTACAGAAATACAGTTTTTGCCCAGCTTTTTTTCCATCATCATCACGACATGACGATCTAATTTTGGAATTTAAGCGGCGCCGTGCAGGTTATTACTTAATGTTCCTGCTTCTTTACCTCTACTCTTCACTATCACGCATATATAATATCGGCTGTTATATACACCCAAAATACCCGGCCATCTATCGTCATCTCTTATGCCCAGCATTTCTTCTCAGTAGTAGTGATCACTTTAAATACGTTCTAATTATAGTTATTGTACCGTGAAACTGAGTTTGTTTTTCCATGAAGAAAAAACTTAAACCCATTCTGGGATGAAGCATGTCACATATCGTCAGTTTCAATTTTGCTTTGTTGTAAGAATCGTCTAAATTTCTGCTCCTAACAGTGACTCGAAATGAAATTTTTTCGATCCAGTTGGGAATCGAAATGAGATTTCCAATCCGTTGCCATGACAACTCTCCACAATTAAATCTGATAGGAGACCCCTCTATTGAATGCATCCTTCTAGACTTTTTTGTGTCGCTAACTGGGAAGGAACTAATAATTCTGGTTAGAGAGGAATAAAGTAGCTTCTCCAACAACCCGCCGCAAAGATCATATATAGAAGCAACGAATCGGATTAGTATTGAAGAGAAGCGGATGGGAAGAAGGTAATGAATTATTGACTTAGGGGTTTTTCTAGAAAATGGGGGACTAATCGTATTAATAAGGTCTTCACAAATCATTCTTGAAGAAGCATTACAATGATTCCAATCTCGCCTCCATCTTCAAGGCCTCCGACTCCGTCGGTGGTGGATCAGTCTTCTCCGGCAAACTCTTTGGATGTGGATGCAACAGTCCCTATACCTCAAGATGACTCCTCATCATCGGTGGTGGCTAATAAACGTCCATTCTCCACCGTGGAATTATCTCCTCAACAGCCACCCAGTTTCACGTTTGGTGACCATTCTCAATATGAATCGGGTTCGGTCAAGGATCGATTCGAGATTGTTAGACGTCTGACCATGGCTGAATCTGAATCGGATCAAGACTATTACATAATTAGCCAGGAATGGTTAGTAAACCTCTCGGAATATGAACGGAACGACCAAGTCCCTCCGATTGATGGTACGGATTTGGTGGATGAACATGGTGAATTGAAGACTCAAAATGGAAGTGTTCAAGGTGTTATCGCACTTCCCAAAGATGCTTGGGATATGCTTACGGAATGGTATGGGAATAATGGCCCTATCATTCTTCGCCGATCGATCAATGTCGGTTCCGATACACGACCACATGTGGTGATTGAGTATGAGAAGCCCAAAATATACATTCATACCTTTGGTGAAGCCAACTACGACGATGGCGAATTCATCCGTATCTCGGCCGGCGCCACCTTTGAGGATCTGGGACACACGATCGGCTTTGATTTCAAAAAATACAAGTTTTGGGTCATTGCTCCCGAAAGCATCGACAACAGCCTACCCCAGAGCCTGAATGTACCACATTTCAAAGCAATAAAGACCAGGGAATTGGAATACCCGCAATTCAAGATTCATACTCTGGGCGGCAATAACCATATAGTGATCGAAGGTAGAACTCCAGTGGGCTGGCTGTCTATTAAGTGCAAGGCCCCACCAAAGGGAACAATCGGATTAAGCAATCTTGGTAACAGCTGCTACATGAATTCAGCTCTGCAGTGTTTAGTGCATGTGGAAGAATTGGTGGCTTACTTTCTAACAGACAAATATAAGTCAGATATCAACGCTTCAAATCCCATTGGACATAGTGGCCATATTGCCCTGACGTTTTCCTCCTTGCTTCGAAACTTGTATAGAACGGCTTCCGCAAAAACAAGCTTCACTCCAAGGGAGTTCAAGTCCACGATCGGCCGCTATAACAATGTTTTTGCGGGTTTCCAACAGCAGGACTCACAAGAATTCCTTGCGTTTCTCTTGGACGGACTTCATGAGGATCTAAATCGTATCATTAAAAAACCTGCCACTGAGAAGCCTGAGCTTGATGAAAATGAGGTCGATAATGCTGATGCAATCGCTAAACTCGCGGAAGAATGCTGGGATATACACAAAATGAGAAACAACTCGGTGATATTGGACCTATTTGCAGGCCTGTATCGCTCTACGTTGGTGTGTCCTGCTTGTCAAAAGATTAGCATCACATTTGATCCTTTTATGGATCTAACTCTACCCTTACCAACTGACAATTCGTGGTTCAAGGGTGTGGTTGTTTCCACGCTTGCAAATGGATTGAGAACTTTCGACGTCGGAATTGACCGACACACGAATATCCGCCAGCTCAAGGAGTATCTCACGGCAAGACTTTCTACTGATTTCCATCAAGTTAGTGAGGTGTACCAAAATCGCTTCTATTGCCATTTTGCTGATAATGAAATATCCGCAAGTAAGATTCAGCCAGATGATACCATTGTCGTGTACGAGCTTGACCGTAAGCCTTCCGACCAGATATTTGTTGTGCCTGTTTTTCACCGTCATAAGACTGAAGGTCGCACTTCTTTTTTCGGCTACCCCACTCTTCTCACATTTGATGAGCAGGAGGCTCAAGACATTGATGTCATCCAGGATAAGATTGCGGCTAGCTACAGGGCGTTGACAGGCACCGATGTTAAATCAGGCTCTTATTCACTGAACTACGTGGACCATCGAGTCAAGGCTAAAGATGATCCCATGACTGGCTGGAACTTAGCAGCTCAATTCATTCATCCTATATCCGAGCGAATGCCTTCACCGCCGGTGGAGAAGAAGATTGCAGAGACTGCGCTCCAGAACGGACATAGCGACGCCAAGCCGGAGCATGAACTACGAGATGATGATAGTGATGACGCCGTTGAAGCAGATACCGTTCAGACTGAAGAGGATACCATGTCCATATCAGACTCTCCAGTCATGGTTGTTCAGCCGAAAACAGGTAGTGACACTGACGTGGAGGCTGACGACGAGGATGGAGTGTTTGTGCCGCTTGAGCCAATCGAGCCAATTTTGGGTCGGCTAAGCGGTGACGAGACAATGGACTGGACGGAACTCTCTTCCGCAGATACTGATGCTGTACCTAAGCAGCTAATTGGCAGATCCGAAGCGCTGGTTGTCGATTGGGTTGATGAGAGCTTAAAGGAATATTTTGGCGACAGCAGCCCATGGGAGAATATTGCCGAGATTAAGAATCAGGAACTTGAGCGACTGCGGCAGCTAAAGAGTCTGAAGCAAGCTAAGGGTATCACGCTGGGTGATTGTTTGGATCTCTTCTCAAAACCCGAAGTTCTTGGTCAGGAGGATCTATGGTATTGCTCCAACTGTCAGGTGCTGCGACAAGCGACAAAGACCATTGAACTTTGGCGGATCCCGGATATATTCACTATTCATCTCAAACGGTTTTCTAGTTTCAGAACTTTTAGAGACAAAATTGATGATGTTGTCGAGTTTCCAATCGAAGGCCTGGATATGACGACGCGAGTCGGAGGGACCCAGCGTGTTGGTGAAGATTCTAAGCTGATTTATGATTTGTTTGCGGTCGACAATCACTTTGGTGGGCTCGGTGGGGGTCACTATACGGCCTACGTGAAGAATTTCGTGGATCACAAGTGGTACTACTACGACGATTCCACAGTACGGCATGTAGAGGATCCTACCGCTTCAATAACTGGAGCGGCATATTTATTATTTTACAAACGACGTTCCTCGAAGGCTTTAGGCGGAGATGAAATGAATGACATAGTGAAGGAGTTTAGAGCCAAACTCGATTCGCATGATGAAAACGAGGAAGATCTGTATGACAGTGATTCTTCTGCGTCTTTGAGACCGTTTTCAATCTCATCTCCACCGTCATTTCTTAACTCTGAGCGGTTGACGCCCGAGTTTCGACGCCGGTTAATCTCTCCTCGTACCGATTCAGGCTATCGGCTTGGTGCTGGTAATTCGTCCAGGTTTAGAGGAATGCGGCCGGATTCCTTCTGGCCGCAGGCTAACCTGCGAACTGATGGGGCGGACGATGACGAGGATGAACATGACGAGAACGATGGAGCTGACGGTGATGCTGAGCATATGGAAGATTCAGATAGTAGTGAGAGAGCCGTTTCTACTGAGCGTGGATATGGCAGTGCGGTGCTTCTTTCCAATGGAGATGTCGACAGCGATGGAACTGATGAGTTCAAAAGCCCAATGAGTGAGTCGCACTCCGAAGAAGCAGGAGAAGAAGAAGAAGAATCCTCAATATTATAGAAGTACAAAGCTATCCAAGTTAGCCATTTTTTGCCATTAGCAAACTATTAGACTTTAAAATATCTTTTAGATTAGTTTTTTAGATTAGTTCTTTAAGGTATGGGATTCCTTCTGCGGCACCATGCCGTGTCACTGCAATGGCTGCTGCTCGAGATGCGAACTCAATGGCTTGGGGCATAGAAGCTTCCTGTAGGACCTGACTGGAAAATGCGCCCAGAAATGTATCTCCGGCTCCAGTGGTGTCGACAATTCTGTCAACTTTAGTGGCTTGGACATGTCCGATCATCGTTCCGTCATAGTAAAGGCTGCCATTACCGCCGAGGGTGAGGATAATCTTATTGCATTTAAGCTTGTGGGCCAGCAGCTTAAGTGCCTCACGGGCCAGCTCAACGTCATCCTCAATGTCCTGGTTGAATCCCGACAGCACCTGGGCTTCTGTTGAGTTGACTACCAGGTAATCCAGGCCATCGAATACCTCGAGTGGGGCATCGCCAGCCACAGGCGACGGGTTATAGACCGTCATGATGCCACGGGCACGTGCGATATCGAGGGCACGATATACCACCGGCAAGGGGATTTCATTTTGTAGGATAATCATGGAGCTTTGCTGGAACCAATCGAGATCATCTGTGATGTCACTAGGCTTCCAGATAGCATTTGCACCCGGGTACACCAATATTCGATTCTGGCCCGATTTGGAATCCACCAGGATAGTGGCCGAGCCTGTTCTACGTTCATTATCGACAACCAAATTTGTAGTGTCGATGCCTTCAACATTCATGGACTCAACGATCTCCTGACCAAATGCATCGCTGCCCACCGCGCCCACCATTCTCACCGTCACCGCCTCTCGAGGTGACAACCGACGCGCGGCAACTGCCTGATTGGCACCTTTACCACCCAGATGAGTCTCAAACAACTCAGCATGTACCGTTTCACCCTCCTTGGGAATGCGCTCCGCCGTGGTTACAAGATCATAATTTAATGATCCAAAAACTGTGATTGTGCTTGTCATGTTGCTTGAATTGGGCTATTGATCTTCCGTTCCGCTGCGGGGCATTTAACCATCAACAGAGTCGGCAAATGCGACGTCATAGTCGTTAAGCAGTCCTCTCATTATCAAAGATCTCAGGTGATGGGAATCAATGTGTATAAGAATCTCAATCTCTGCAGTGGATATTTATGAGGTGTTCACAGCTTATGTGTTTATTTATGTGAACCAAGAAACGGGAGGGTTTAGATAGAATTATAATCATATGTACATAAAGGATCTGAACGATCGAGTTTTTTTATATCTGACCTGAAGCTCCGGCCTGTTGAATACGAGCGATGTAGCTTCTAGAGATCAGGTTCCAGGCGTACATGTACTTTTCCATGCATTTCCTGGTACAATCTTGCTCACCCGAAGTTAAAGAGGCACTGGGACTGGGCACGCAGTTCTGAAAGCAGTTTTCAGTGATTTTCTACACTTCATGAGCTTGGGTTAGAAACTTCAATAATGCTACAATACATACATTCACCAGCTCCGTGGCATTAGCAATGGCCAATTCCTGGCCAATCTGTTCTTGTAACTGTCTCTTGATCTCATTATTGTTTGCAGTGGATGTACTCAACGGTGCGTTACCGGCCTTCGGTGCGCCTGAACTGCCAAATATCGAAGTAAAGCCTGACATTTGTTGATACTTTAGCTGAACGTTGGAATTTTCTGTTTAAAAAGAAGCTCCCAAAATTGACAAACATTTTACTATTCGTGCGGCTCTATGGTTTTTGGATGACCTTACCTCCAAATGACAGCGGCAACACTGCACAGGCAAAGAGGATAAAGGGGACGAATATGACTTAACCGTCTTGAGAAGTATCATTGAACAAGAACGCAAGAGCCTCTCGTGTCTATCGATTATGCTCAAAGTTTTGGATTCTCCGACTCTCAGCCAGACGTGGTATGGGAATGATAATGGGATACCTCGTTGAGTGTGTGGGCGGTCCTCACACTAAAAATATACCGTGATTCAAAATCTATACATCTTACCATCAATACTGCCCTAAGAAATCTAAGGAGATACATGTTCTCATTTCATGAAACGACAGCCGACCGAGACGAGACGTTCACACTCGAATATCTGTCAAGCCAATCAAATGGATAGAAAAGTGCGTTTATTCATTTCATTTTTAGATCAAATACCTCTCCAATTGACCATAAATCATGCCAGGATCTGCATTAAGTGCAAGGAAAAACATCACGAGTTACACGAATCATTCAAGTCATCGCAAAGCAGGGATGTAAGGGCAGAGCTGGAAGGAACGATTTTTGGTGTTCGCGTGCGGCTTGCCGGTTAGGGTTCAGTGGGAGTATTAAGAAAAAGTTATACAGAGAACAATTTTTCCATATTGACACTGGTGAGCACTTGAAATGACGGAGGCTTTATCGTTTCCGGCGGAGGTTTTTGCTCGTTTGGAGCCGGCGATGTTTCTTCAGCGGCATTTGGAGGTTGGGCTTCGGCCTGGCGATGAATTGCGCAAGTTTGACGAATTCAGGGACACGCATATCCGGCTGGGGTCGTTACCGGCGACTGTTGGATCTGCTGTGGTTCGTACCGGTGGTACTACAGTTGTTTGTGGTATTACTGCTGGTGTGACGGAGAGTTTGACAGGAGGGGGGATTTTCCCTAACGTTGAGGTTCCTCGAGGTGGTCAGCGGACAACACTTCCCAGTGAAGAGGAGATGGTTTTATCGCAGCGGGTATATCAGATGCTTCTTCATAGTACTGATTTGTATGACGTCAAATATAACAATTTTGGCACTGTGATTGAGGATGGATCCAAGTCGATAGTACTTAATGCACATATCCATGTTTTATCACGAACAGGACCATGTTTGGATATAGTATGGAATGCACTTGTATCTGCATTACAATCGGTTCGAATTCCTCTTACAAAGCTGGACGAAGAGACCAATCAATTGGTGTGGTGCACGCAAGAGGATCGCCGCACATTGCAATACTCTCGTCTGGGTTTCAGCAGCACATTTGGAGTGGGCCAACTGGCGGAAAACAAAGTGGTAATATTAGCCGATCTGGAGGGAGATACTGAAGAAGCATGTCTTGCAAGTCGTATCACTGTGGTACCCGATAGTAGTGATGTCACCAAACTCACTTCTTTAACAATCTCATTGGCATCTTCAACAGCTACCGGCAAAATAGGTGACAATGTCCTGTTAAGCCGGGATGATATTCATCATGCAATCTCAAACGCCCAAACACGTTGTATTCAACTAAAGGGCCTATTAACCGCGGCTGCGGCTGCCGGAGGCCCGTAAACCGCCATAAACCGGTGTCCGCCGTTTTACCCACAGGCGTGGGTGGGGCGTGGTCCATGGCGTGACGTGACGGGTACTAACAGCCGTGTGTAACGGCGCATAAAATAAGCTCATCCCCAACATAATTGTTGAGTTTGTGCGTTTATTTGTCCCAAGCGGGAAATACGCTTAATGGTGATCTGTAACGTTCAAAGTTCTGATTGGTACACTCGCAGGATTAGAGTGTTTTTTACGATGAAAGAATCAGCTGAATATCAATTGATTGTTACGATATGGATTAATTAGATAAAATATTGGTTTAGTAGAAATCGGGCGGAAGATCGGGATATTCCCGGAGTTCGGCATAGAAAGATTAGATAAGTTGAGTTTTTTAGTCGGCTATATAATAGAAAAACAAAAAAAAATAAGAAAAAAATTTGGTGTGGAAGTACGGATAAGAGAGACCGACACACACACAAACGGATTTTTTTCCTCCTTCCCTTTTAACTTGACACCTCAGAGATCTCTTGTTTGAATATTTTCGTAAATTAGTGACTTTTAGACATGTCTTCTGTAACATTGACACAGAGAAGACCGTCCCAACATTCGGGCCAGAAACCCGTGGTCAACGGTACCAACAATGTCAAAGGTATTGATACTTTTGGTAACGAATATGTGGCTCCCGATTACACTATTAAGGAGATCTTGGACGCAATTCCTCCCGAGTGCTATAAGAGATCTTTGGTTAGAAGTTTCGGCTATGTTTTTAGAGATTTGTTCTTCATTGGCGTGTTTGGATATCTTGCCGCGGCTTATATTCATTTGATTCCTTGGTTGAGTGTTCGTGCCTTGGCATGGTTCACCTACTCGGTAGTCCAGGGTTTGTTTGGAACCGGTGTGTGGGTCTTGGCCCATGAATGTGGCCATGGCGCGTTTAGTGACTATAAAGCTGTTAATAACACAGTCGGATGGGTGCTCCATTCATCGTTATTGGTGCCATACCATTCTTGGAGATTGACCCATTCAATGCACCATAAATCCACCAGTCATCTCACTAGAGATACCGTGTTTGTGCCCAGAACCAGAGAACGGTTCTCAGCTTTGAGAGGATTGGCCCATGACGCCGAAGATGCCCCTATTGTCACACTCTACTACGTGGTGCTCCAACAATTGTTCGGATGGCTCATGCATTTGACCACCAATGTCACCGGCCAGAAACACGCCGATCGATCCAAATGGGTCCATAACCATTTCACCCCCTCCGCACCAATGTTCGATAAGCGCGACTTCTGGAATATCATCCTTTCCGACATCGGTATCCTCACCACCGGCACCGCGTTGTACTTTGCGATCCAGAAATTCGGCTTCTCAACCGTGTTTCTCATGTACTTTGCCCCTTACCTGTGGGTCAACCACTGGCTGGTTCAGATCACTTACTTGCAACATTCCGACCCTAGATTGCCCCATTATGAGGCCAGCCAATGGACATTTGCCCGTGGCGCAAGCTGCACCGTCGACCGGGAATTCGGCTTCATCGGTAAACACATTCTTCACGACATTATCGAAACCCATACTTTGCACCATTTTGTGTCGCGAATCCCCTTCTACAACGGCAGAAAGGCTACTGAGGCCATCAGGAAGGTCATGGGCCAACACTATATCAAGGATAACTCCAACTTTGTCACGTCTCTCTATAAAGTCGCCCGTGCCTGTCAGTTTGTTGAAGGTGACAATGGCATCTTGATGTACAGGAACTTCAACAAAGTCGGCGTTCCACCCGCCAATCTTGGCCAACGCCTGGACGAGTAACATCGTGCCTAGTGTTATTGTTTTGTGCTTTTTTTCCTCTTATTTGAATCCATTTCTATGAGATGTCTAGATTTAAATAGATATATATATGGGTAGACTATAGCTTCTTCTTGTTATAAGTGCTCCTCCACCAAACCTGCTTCATACTCCAAGAAATGTTTGGCAGCAGATGAAGTAATTTGGCCCCGAGACACGACCGCATCGGTCTTGAGTCCACAAAATTCAATGGCCACTTCCGGTCTGATGGTTTTGCGCTTCGATTTGAAACAATACTTTGATAGTGCAACAGCATTGAGAGTATGATCAGACTGCTCGAACCGGGAGATCACAAATAGCCATTTATGATCCCAGCCCAAAACTCGTGACCGGATCTTGTAGGGAACGTAAGGTTTGATCTCCTTCTTGAAAATCGCACTCACAGCTCCTAGCGGCACATAGGGGTAGAACCGCGGTTGATCCTTATGCGCTTCATCCTGATAATGGTTGAAAAAGTCCTTAAACACATGCATCATCAAGTCGCTACGCGCACCATCCAGATCGGTGAAGTACGTCGAGTTCGACTTGTGAAGATTAAAGTCCAATTGCATCAGAGGTGCATGTGTTTTAAACTCTCGTATCTCAAACAAGTCTGTAGGCTTCCGATTGCGTAACACATACATGTGCTTCACGAGATAGTAATAGAATCTCACATGGAACATCAACGGAAGCTCCTTGAGATTGAGCAATAGATAAACATAAAAAATCACCTTCAAATACGCCATTCTTCACCTTGTTCTCTATTACTTCTATATAATCCCCTAATCACGGACTGCTCGGCTGCAAGGATAGTGAGATCTTGATTCTGGACCTCTTTCGGAGTGTTTTGCAAGTTACTATGGGCCTTAGCTCACGCATAAATTCAGCGTTGTTAAGCTAGCCGAGCACTTTGCCAAATAGCCGAAGTCCCAACGAACTCCGCAATCTGCGAGCAAAAAGACAACGCCAAATATATCCATTATCTATCTGGGTCGGTGTTGAGATGCCGCCAAAAACACTAAACCGGTGATTCAAATCTTTTGAGTGTAATAGCCTAAGTGCATTATTAATAACAAGGAAATTATGTTCTGGGAACTGCAATGAATGCCATCTTATTGGATCCTAATTGGTTAATATTGGCATTTGATTTCATTATTAGGTAACTCTGCTAGTCTATTGGTCCAGTCAAACATAGGAGCTCTAGATTGTAATGGGTTAAAGACACAACAATTGTCGTGATCGTCATCGAGTTCGACTAATCCAACCTAATCTAAATGCCTTTTGAATCTCTACTGGTTCAGGTTCCGTTCGTATGCAGGGATCGGCGCTGGTTCTGGGCCCTGCAGGTACCATCAGGAATAATATTTCCAGATTCGAGTTTTGCGCTACGCCTGATTTGGATGTCACTTGTATTTTTCAATTTTTTGAATCCTTCAGGATTTACAATATTATTTGTCGCGTTCAATGTATGAATGACGATGATGATATCAAAACAGAACTAATTGGTATGTTGTACTGCATCTGTCCCAAAACCCCCAAATTGCACACAAATAACGAACGCCAGTAGCCCCAAGATAGGAAGTAAACACCTAAAGCCCAGCAGTACTGGGACTTTAATAGGGTTACATCAATAAATCTACGGACTTTAGACGGCCATGATGGTGAAACCGTGTCCAGATCCGAAGAAACGGACTTTATAGCCGGCGACAAGCCGCATTTGAGGGTAGGGAAAAAGTACGCGGATCGGAGTCATCGGACACGCGGCTTGATTGAATGATTGCGGCGACGGACTTAGTAACGGGTAAACCTAAAATCCGAATCCAAATGGCAAAGAAACTATAAATTCGGTGTCCTGTCACCTCATACTCTAGCTCCTCGTTTATGAGTTATCATTATGACCACAATTGGGAACAAGAAGATTAACAGGTACGGGTTTGGCCTTATGGGTTTGACGCTTCATGGCGTTCTGCCCGACGAGCAATCGTTTGTTACTCTCGACAAGGCTTTCGAAACTGGCGCCACTTTCTGGAATGCTGGTGAATTTTATGGGCCACCGGAAGACCGAATTGCAAATATTGATCTCTTGAAGCGTTATTTCACAGCCAGGCCCGGTGTCAAAGGCAAAGTGTACCTGTCCATCAAGGGCGGAGTCGACGTAGCCAATTTCAAGCCTGATGGTACCCCTGAGTGTATCCGAAAAGCAATTGACGCAACCCTGGACCATTTGAAGGGTGCTGCAGATAAATTTGATATGTTCACTCTCGCACGCGTCGGTACTGTAGATATTGAAGTATCTGCCTTGACGGTGGCTGAATATATTAAAGCCGGTAAAGTAGATGCGTTTTGTTTATCAGAAGCCAGTGCCGAAACCATTCGCCGGGCTCACAAGGTAGTGCCGATTTCTGCTGTGGAGATCGAGTACTCCCTGTGGAGCAGAGAAGCAGAGACTAATGGTGTGTTTTCCGTGTGTCATGAACTAAACATTCCCATCATTGCCTACTCTCCACTTGGTCGTGGCTACCTAAGCGGCAAAAGGGACTATCCAGAAGGCCTTTCAGTCGTGTTTGACCGTTTATCAGCTGAGAATATGTCCAAGAATGAGATCTTGGTTGCCAAAATTCAGGAAATTGCCAACCGCAAGAAAGCCACTCTGGCACAGATTGCACTATCCTGGATCATCCGCCAGTCTGGTCGAGATGGTAAACCCATCATTATCCCTATTGCGGGTACCTCGAATCCAGATAGGGTCGCTGAAAATCACACTTACATCGACCTCACGGACGGTGACATGAAGGAAATCGCTGAGTTCCTTGCCTCTTTTAATGTTAGTGGCTATCGCTACAGTGCTGCTCATGAAGACACTCTTTATAAGTAGATGAATATGTTAGATTGGAAATATAGTTTTAATTGTATTAGCTTGTTTTTATGATCCGAAAGTAAATTGTCTAAAATATGAATAGTTAGATAACTTGTCGATAATGAATGTTTGGAAATCGAAATAAAGAAGCAGAATTGACAGTCTATCGTCTATCGTCTATCGATCGTCTGTACCGTTGAGAAATAAGTTATCAAGCCTCCAGCTTACTCTGAATCTTCTATTGGGCAAGGCAAGACCGGTACAGGCTCCGGAGCTGGAGGGCATTCGGGCACAATTGGTGGTGGTGCAGGCTCAGGGCACTCAGCTGGCGGTGGAGGAGGAGGAGGTGGTGGTGGTGGTGGTGGTGGTGGAGGAATTGGGCAAGAAGGTACTGGTGGCTCAGGGCACTCAGCTGGCGGTGGAGGAGGAGGTGGTGGAGGGGTTGGGCAAGAAGGAACTGGTGGAGGAGGTGGAGGGGTTGGGCAAGAAGGAACTGGAGGTGGTGGTGGGGGAGGTGGAGGCGGAGGGGGAGGATGAGGATGAGGATGAGGATTAGGATGAGGATGAGGATGAGTTGGTGATGGTGATGGTGCCGGTGTAGGGCATATAGAAGCTGGTGGTGGAGGTGGTGGAGGAGGTGGAGGAGGTGGAGGAGCAGGGCACTCTACGGCAGGCGGTGCTGCCCATGACTGAGGATGAGGGTGTGGAGAGGGAGGAGGACCGCAAGTTTGAGGGGGAGGCAGTGGGATCCATTGTGGAGCTGCGGGTGCACAAAAAGGAGGGGGTGGTGGCGGTGGTGGAGGAGGAGGAGGAGGAGGAGGTGGTGGTGGTGGTGGACGTGGTGACCATTGTTGTGGAGGAGGTGCACAAGGTGCTGGTTCAGGTGCGCAAGGTGCTGGTTCTGGTGTGCATGGTGCTGGAGCTGGAGCACAAGGTGGGGGTGCTGGGGCTGGTGGACATGGTGGAGGTGCTGGGGCTGGTGGACAAGGTGGAGGTGCTGGAGCTGGTGTGCAAGGTGGAGGTGCTGGGGCTGGTGTGCATGGTGGAGGTGCTGGGGCCGGTGCACAAGGTGGAGGTGCTGGGGCCGGTGCACAAGGTGGAGGTGCGTATACTGGTGCGGGCTGGCAAGGAGGAGGATGAGATCGTCCACAATCATCATCGTTATTACTGTGACCACAGCCGCTGCTAGAATGATGACCGTGGTGTGCCGCCCATCCACTGCTGCTACTTCCGCAGTCATCGTCGTCGTCATCATCACCACCACATTTTGGGCATGGGAAACAGAAGAACTTGCCAGTCTCAGCATCAAAAGTCACATCGCGTCCTTCATTCACGTCTCTCTTAAAGTTAAACCATCCGCAGCTATCACAGCAGCCATTCCCGCAGCAACCACCACAACCTCCATAACCACCACCACCACATCCGCCGCAACTGTCATCTCCGTAACTGAACCAGTTGCAAGGGTTCAAGCAGTCCATACAGGAGCTGCTGCCGCCGCCACATCCGCCGCCGCCGCCACCGCATCCACCGCCACATCCTCCACCGCATCCGCCACCGCCACCGCATCCTCCGCCGCCGCCGCAACTGGCAAAATCCATCCATCTCTTGGAAAGCAGGGGGCCACAATTTTCATCGGAAAGCAGGGGGGCATAGTTTTCGCTGCATCCATTGTTATAGTTATTGTAGTAAGTATCATAGTTGTCGTAGTATCGATCCCATGTATCATAGTACCCCTGGTAAGAAGCTGGATAGCATTGATCATAGGCTCCGTATCCCTCAGCAGAATTCTCGTTGTTACAGACATATCCACGACCACGACCACGGCCACCATGGCCACTATTGCCACCACAGCTACCATAGCCACCGTAGCCACCGTAGCCACCATAGCCGCCGTAGCCACCATTGCCACCGTAACCGCCATTGCCACCGTAACCACCATAACCCTCACAGCCGCCATAACTTTCGAGGCCACCGTAGCCACTGTATTCATTGCAGCCATCTTCGAAGCCACCGTAACCATGGCCTTCATAACCTCGATGGCCATCATATCTACCGTAATTATCGCATCCTTCGTTTCCATAACCACCATAGCCACTATAGCCACCGTAGCCACCGTAGCCACCGTAGCCACCGTAGCCACCGTATTCATTACAGCCGTCTTCGTAGCCGCCATAGCCACTATATCCGCCGTGACCGTGGTTTTTCTTACTGGATCCACCATCGTTGTTTCCAGACTGGCCACAATCATTGTTATTGTTGTTATTGTTGTTATTGTTTGAACCACAATCATTGTTATTGTTCGAACCACTATCGTTGTTACTGTTAGAGCCACAATCATTGTTACTGTTCGAACCACTATCATTGTTATTGTTTGAACCACAATCACTGTTGTTCGAACCACTATCATCGTTATTGTTGGAACCACAATCATCGTTATTGTTTGAACTAGATCCACCGCAGATGCTCGAAACACCGCAGCCGCCAGAGCTGCTGGAGCTGCTGGAGCTGCTGGAGCCACCACCGCATCCAAACTTTTGTTCCGTGCCGGAAGCCATAGGTTCTGCAGCAGGATCAGGGATAGCAGCAGCGGCAGCAAGTTCTTGACGGCGGCTCAGCTTGTCAGAATCAGATTCAGAAGTGGAAAGGGGAGTAGCAGGCACAGGAGTCATGGCAGTAAGGTTTGATTTGATGCCTTCAGAATCATTTGCAGGGTTAATAGTGGGTGAACTAGTTGCCTGAAGTTTAACTTCTTGGCCCCCAGGGCACACCACCGCCGCACCCCAGAACAACTGGTAGTTTGCGCCTACTGGGCAAGCCATAGCGAGCTTTTCATCGTTATGTTCGAGATAATCTGAAGCAAGGGTGAAGGCAGTACCTTTTTGAGAAGACAGTCGTAGAGAGTGATCTCGGCCAATGGCGAGGTAACCAGTACGAGATCCGAGCTTGGACTTTACAGATTCGCCATCCACCTCTCCTTGGAATGGGTGGTAACCTGTGGATATTCCTAGCCATAACGATCCATCCGGTTTGGAGAATACCTCATTATGGTCCCAATTTTTATTTGAAGAGTCCACGGCGCTGAGGCCAAAAATCTTGGATCCTTCGTTTCGTTCCACTGAAACTGGCAAAGCAAACGCTCCTAAAAAGAGCGTTTGTGCCAGAATAAGTGACGTACACAATTGCATAATTATCTCAAATCAGTCAAGATAATATTTTGTGACAAGTATCTGGACAAAGAACCATCATGGCTTTATAATATATGCAAATTCCTCCTGATCTTTGATTTCTCTTCAATTAGGAAGGCCATCTAAGATGGTTATTAATTTTTTTTTAAAATTCCTTCATCAAATCGAAATATAAATCTATACTCTAATAAAGAGCAAATCATCATTATTATAATCAAAAAATAAACCTAATCCAACAAAAATTAAAAACTTTAAATCTGTATTGTTATCAAAAACCCTAAATAATATGCGGGGTACTAGAGATTGGGAGATTTCTGAATTAATGAAAAATAACAAAAAAATAACAAATGTCACCCGGAAGTGCGCCTTTGATTATGTCAAAACCGTTGCCGTTCAATTCCGACCGTTGTGAAACAGCCGTTGAGGTGCTGCAGCTTCCCCCTTCTTTAATCGTTTTTTTAATCTCATCCCAGAAGGCTTGTTCTCCAAGACACAACCGTGGTTTGGTCCGTTAACTGTAGAACAAAGCTAATTTTTGGATTATCTGATTGTGGAGTTAAAACAATAATATTTTTAACTTTCTTTGAGATCTTTTAAAGCTACTTTATCAAGACTTTTCGGGGTGGTGTATAACCGTGGTCTTGGTCTCGGAGCGGTTTTAAGGTTATCAGTGTGTGTTAGTTTCCCACCAACGCGCCCGTTGTTATCTGTTCCCGGTTTGAAAGGGTTATCCCAAGTAGGTTGGATTATTGTGAAAATAAAAAAAAAGGAAGGTCCCGTGTCAAACGCCAATTTCGCTTAATAAAATTATGTCTGAAGTAGACACTGTGGACCTGACCCCGCCTAGCGAAGGTGGGAGTAGCTCTGTAGCTTCTGCCCTCTTTCCAGATCGTGCTCGTGGACCTGAAAATACCACCGTCTTCAAAGGTTACAAACCCCGCTATGTCAGTAAGCTGACGGGAGGACTTGCGGCTCCTGCCTCGACGGCCTCTGTGGTGGATTCAAGTGGTGCAAGCTCCCATGGCTCCTCGGCTTATACCACCGCTTCACGGATATCGGCCTGTAATGTTGGCACTGGCGTTGACGAATTTGGTAAGGTTCCCAGTGTGGACGATTTGGTCTCAAGACCCTATGGTGTATCCGGATCATGCTCCACATCCAATATCGCTGCTCCAACCTCACCGGCGACGGCCGCCGTTGCTCCGGCACCACCAAATGCTACCAGTGAACAACTGGTGGTGTCAAGCACAGATTCTGTGGAAAAAGACAAATTACCTGCCGCTCTAATGTACAAGCGCGAAAGACCCCAAATGGCGGGCCGAGCCTCCACTCGATACTTTGAGAGTTTGTCATCACTCGCATGGATACCTCAAAATGATGCTCAGCAAGTTATGGACAAAAGCAGCACTGCAAACGTGCATGTGGCCCATATTAATATACCCAGTGCAATTATTCCTGCTCCACTGTCATCACCACCAGTGAGCCCCGATGGCATCCTTATGGGCTCCCCAAATGGAAAACCATCGTCGCTACCAGGAGGCAGCGTGGATTCCCGAAGGTTATCATTTTCGTCCTCTACCCACTCTCGGGACCTATATCGCCAAAAGACAATGCACGAGAGACTGGCCCAGCGGAATTGGAAACACAAAAACTCGTCAGGATCATCAGCCTTGTCGAATAGAGATCAATCGGGTCTGAGTTCTGCTGCAATCGCCGCTCGAGAGGGATCTATAAGATCCATTCCTAGCAGTGCTGATAATTCCTCTGTTGTGCTGTCGATTTCCGCTGGTGATGGCGAACAGGTCCTAGACGATGATGGTGATGATGATGACGACGACGACGACTATTTCAGCGATGTCGTTCCGCCTCTCGGATACTTGGCGCATATCCCAAATATCTACGGTTGCGAGCCTCCTCAGATCAGTGGACATGCCTGCACTTTGGTCAAGGATAAGCTTTATCTTTTTGCAGGAAAAACCCCTAGTGGATATAATGACCAGCTTTTCGTGTATAACTGCACCACCAACGTCTTGAGCTCTCCGGTCATCAGTGGTGAACTGCCGCCGTTGGTTAAGGACATGAGTGCCACTCTGGCTCCATCCTTAAAGGACGGGAGTGAATACATATATTATTTCGGGGGTGAGGACGATACAAAACTTTTCAGCCACGTGTATGCACTCAACACGCGGATATTCAAGTTTCGCAAAATTGCAGTCCAGGGCAGAATCCCTAGCGCTCGAAAGGGGCATTCCAGTTTATACTATGAAGGTAAAATATACATCTTCGGTGGTATTTCTGAAGATGGTGAGGTTTTAAATGATGTGTGGAAGCTAGATGTATCCAATGGACCTGAGGAATGCAAGTTTTCGGAGGTGATTAGTCTCGATAAAGACACAAAGCTATGGCCGGGTGAACGAACTTATCATTCTGCTCATGTCATGGCTAAGGACCGTGGTGGTGAAGCCAGCTCACCCGGTCATGACCGGATGGTGATATACGGCGGTAACGATTCTGAAAATAATGTCTATGGTGATATCTGGTTCTTTGTGTTCGAGACTGAAAAATGGATACCTCTTGATCCAATATACATTCGAGACCGTGAGCAGCAGAAGTTTCCGGTGCGTCATACTGACTCATATTTCAGTGTGGGAACATGCAAGCGTACGCTACATTCCTCTGATATGCTTGGACCACTGCTGATAATCGTCGGCGGACATGATGGTGAAGGGTTCTCAGACAATATAAGTGTGTTCAACTTTGACATTGGTGCGTGGGTCATACTGCCGGTGCTAGGTACTCGGGCCAAAGCTCAATGCTATCATTCCGGTGTTACATATGAGTCACGATATTATATATTTGGAGGACTGGAGGTGAATCAAATCTTGGCCGGGCTCCGAGTTATCGAGATGCCCAACCCGTCCTTCCTACAGGCACGGAGCCTTTATGTTTAATGATGTACACGTTTATATACATAATGCCGGAGTAATGAAATGAAATCTTTTTTTGTTGGGCAAGATAAAGTTTGATAAACTAAAATAATTATAAGCCTAAGGCGTCCGTTATTTAAGTTTAGGTGAATTTAAAGCCAGCGCCTTAATTTTCCCGTTTTTCAACCTTAACTTTTTCCCCACACAAAACCACAGCGAGATTATTACTATCTGACAATCATTTTCTAGATATCACGCGCCACCACCTCGGAATACCGGTTCTATGAATGTATTTCCCGCTAACGATGATGGGTACCGAAAGAGAAAGAGGGCGCATAAAGCGTGTGAACAGTGTAAACGTCGTCGGGTAAGTATGATTGGATTAGTGACGGTGATTTATACCCTGTTTTACTCACGATCTATGATAGAAACGATGTGACTTTCCCCTTTACTCAATGAGATGTGAGCCCTGTCAAAAAGCCGATATACTGTGCAGTTTGGCTCCTGGATTCGAGCTGCCAGAGAAGGTATCACGACTGGATAACTTGGCACGACAGAACATATCGACACTCTCATTGGACGCAAGTGGACATGTCACCTCCAGTTCCAGTGCATCTTCGACTAGCCGAAACTCTTCTGTTCGTCCTGGTATGGGCCGTCGCACTTCCAGTGCTGCAAGTGTGCTTTCGGGTGCACCCGAGGTTCCGACTAGAACCATGACCCCTCCATCGTTGTTCCGACCTCTAAAGTTGACTTCGGATGTAGACCGACCTTACTTTAACCGCCATGATTCCAGTCCATCTCCTCCCAGGGCCTCGAGCTCTGTTATGAGTAGGCCCTCGCTAGGGCCTAGGTCGACAAGCTATACCGCGAGCCAGCTAAGCCAGTCGACCAGCTCCTATCAGCAGCATAAACGAGCAAGCTCACATAGCCCTGACGCCAATTTGATGCGCAAAACTCCTCCGGGTGCGTCTTCCCTGTCCCTACCTTTGGATATACCACAATTCAAGGGGTCCAACGCCAATTATTTGCCGGGTGAGGGCATGGACCGCGAATCGATCGGGGTCTGGGTGAAGGGAGTCACATCTCAACAGCGAATAGATCCTCATCTTCACACGTATTTGGCTTCTATCAACGCCTTCTCAATGCCGTTACGGCCTAATAGGGAAGCGTTGATCATGCTTTATATGGACTCGATCGATAGATTTCTTCCTCTACTGGACAAGAAACAGTTTCTCAAGCTTCACAACGTCGGACAGGCACCTACATTGCTGCTGCATGCGGTCTTACTAGTTGCAGCCCGACACCCTAGAGCAAGCCAGTATCTAGGTCATCAGACTGTTCGACAATACTGTGCCGAGACAGCCGCCAAGATCCGGGCACTACTATATGCAGAAGTTGAGCAGGATAGGCTTACGTTGGTGCGGATTTATGCGCTTCTTTCGTTACATTCAGAGGGACCAGATGGACTTGAGAATAGCTGTGGGGATCTAGAAAAGTCTATACACTATGCACTTTCACTTGGACTTCATCACGACCGGCCTTTTATAGAGAAGAGGGAGCTGAGAATGCTATGGTGGTGTATATTCTGTATGGATCGAATCAGTTCTTGTGTGAATGCCAGACCGTTAATATCCAATCTTGAGGATAATGGTATTAGCGTTATTGGTGAAAGTGAGCATTTGGAGCTCAGCAAGCTCATCAAGTCCTGTATGAAGCTCGAGCAGGTGGTATATTTGTACAGGCCCAGTCATCGCAACATTCCTTGTAAAGTACCACCGGGCGTGGATCAGTTGTTTATGGGCGACGATACTGTGGATCCTGTCAATGCAGTGCTTGCGATATTGCACCACACGGCATTTATCCTCGCCCACAAGCGAATTATCGGTGCTCAACCAACCATGGAGGAGGATACGATTGTCAGTGAGGTTGCTGCTGGCCGCAGCAGCACTCAGGTTGGTGGCAATGGTCAGAATGGCATGTATATGCCATGGGCAGTTGGCAAAGAATTTGGTTTTGCGGGTGTGAAGGAAGAAGAGGAGGACTCGGAGACGTTATTGAAACGGTTTGAGTCAGACTTCCTCAATGAGGAGGCCACAAGATCGCCAAGCACGGCTGGCCCTGGCACTAATGATATATCCATGACTGACTTCCAGACTGCGAGTACTGATACTTTGCTACTCTCTGCAGCTGGTTCTGTACTACGAATTATCAAGAACTGTAAGGATTTACCTCCATTGCCGCTGATTCCCTACTGCCTTTCACTTACTCTCACTGTGTTTCTGCGAACATATCCTAATCTTGATAGCGAGACGGGGTTCAGCTACAAAGACACATGCTCGCAGCTGGAAGGTATGGCTGATCGATGGTGGGTAGCAGGTGCAATGGGAAGCATGGGGTGGAGCGTATTCCAAAAGCTGGAGAAAGAAGCAGGCATTTCCAGTAACGTGGACGTTCCGGATACTTCTCACACCACCACCACTACTACTACTACTAATACGGCCAGAAACCCTTATAATATTAACACCAATGTTCCTACTGCGACTGTCAGTGGACTTGGGACACGTCTGGACACACCTGGATCTGAGGAATTGTATCTAAACATGTTTTCTGATCTTCCGAATCAAACCTCCTTTATAGACCAAGCAATCACGCTTCAGGAGTTTGATGTCGATCAATGGCTTCAAGAGAAGAAATAATGTAATTGTATATTAATCACTAACTTAACAGCTAATTTATCTAACTAATTATTGAAATCAATCTAATAAGCGCCGGAATCTTAACTTGAATCAAAAATGGTTGCCAGGGGCAACTATTCGGAGATCCGGGAGCCAGCGAATAGGAGTGGAGGGAGTTTAGTTTTCCAACCTCCATCTGTTTTTTGTCTGATCACACCAGAAAAAATATACACGGTTTGGAAATAGTGGGTAGGAACTGTGAGCGTGTATCAGGAAACAATGTCATTTGTAGCTCGTGTATCTCGAACTATGGCACTTAGTGGGTTTATGCGTCCCAGCATGGTAGCTGCTACAGTGGGATTCAAACCAATTTCCTCAACAATGGCTCGTTCAGCTATAGCGGCCAATAGACAATTAATTCGACAATATTCATCTCATGATGATGAGACCTTCGAGGAATTCACTATTCGGTATGTTTTGGTTCCGAGTTTCTGTGACCCCACGTCCATATCTCTGATGATTGAAAACTAGATTCGAGAAGGAATTCGAGGAAGCTTATGATTTGTTTGAGGTTCAAGTATGTGGATGAAGTAATCATCATTTGCTCAGTCATGGTCTAATATCTTGTAGCGGGTGTTGAACAACTGCTTTTCCTATGATTTGGTCCCAGCTCCTTCTGTGATGGAAAAGGCTCTTTTAGCGGCCAGAAGAGTTAATGATTATGCTACTGCCAGTAGAGTCTTTGAAGGTATATATCCATTACAATATTAGGCGTTGACAGTGGTGGATTCTAATTGTTTTTTGTTATTTAGGATTGAGACACAAGGTTGAAACCCGAGATCAATACCTTCAATATTTAGATGAATTGAAACAAGTTCGACAAGATCTAGGTATGTTTTATTGGGCCTATTGCATATTGCATAATATATGGCATGCTAACTTTGTTTTTTTCTCTCAATCAGGAATCACTCTTAAAGAAGATTTGTTCAATGAATCTTGAAATACAGGTGTATTTTTAAACCTAACGTTCTTGGTCAAAATTCAAATCAAGACTGTCGTGAACGGTTTTTTGTGTACTCTCGTCTATAATTATTAACAATGATTTCTATGCATTTTCATTCTCATTCTTATACAATTTGCTACTTCTCCATCTCATATTGATGTCTAATTGTGGCCTCATTGAAATTTCACTTTACAAGTTTTTGGTAATTTAGAACAGGGTAATGGGGAGTAACGCGGGTTACGTAAGCAGCTGGGAGGAATAAAATATAAATTCAAATTTGAACGCACATACAAAATCGCCATAGTAGTAAAGAATACCGTTTAATTTCTTTAATATTGGTTTATTTGAAATTGTAATGGTATCTATGTAAAATAGAGGTTTAGATATATAATATTCTAGAATAAATATAGAGGTTGAGTACAAATTATTAAGGAATTTAAGTGGGCTTAAAATGAGAACTATTAGGAGGAGTTACTCCCGCACAGACCCAATAGAAAGCCGTTAGTTTCCCAACCTCTTTCTACCAAACACACTTGATATAGATACCTTTCAATCAAAAGATGGCTGGGGGTGGTGAGTATTAATGAGAAACAATGTCAGTTTAATATTGATATTAATGGAGATTGGTAGTATTAAGGAAAGATGCCGGTATTGAACGGTGGTATGGTAAGGAGTATATAAATGATGGTTATTAGAAAAGCTTCATTAATAGTTGGGCTAACATATATACATATATAGCCATGCGAGAAACAATGCATGAGAACTTCCGGTTTACAAGGAAAAGTGGAGTTTTCCTTTTGATTGTGCTTGGAATCATACCAGCGGGTCTGACATATGTTGGTTATAAAGTGCAAGGAAATCTTCAAATAGCTGGTGCACGTAAAAACCAATCAGTTTGGAGAAACCGGAACGAAAATCAACAGGAAAGTAAATAATATACATTATATATATAATTATTTAACTACGATACCATAATCGGGTTATTTTCTGGTTTCGCATCTTCTTTTGTAATTGAAACACTCCATACATAAGTGCTTCAGAAGTAGGAGGACATCCCGGTACATAAACGTCCACTGGTACAATGCGATCACATCCTCGTACCACGGAATATGAATAATGATAATAACCTCCTCCATTGGCACATGAACCCATGGAAATGACCCATCGCGGCTCGGGCATTTGATCGTAGACTTGCCGTAATGCAGGAGCCATTTTGTTTGTAAGAGTACCCGCCACAATCATGACATCTGATTGACGAGGAGAGGCTCTGAAAATGATTCCTAATCGATCTTGATCATATCGAGGCGCCGATACATGCATCATCTCAACTGCACAACATGCCAACCCAAACGTCACAGGCCAAATACTACCCTGTCTACCCCAATTTACAATGGTGTCCAAGGATGTAGTGACATATTCTCCAGCACTGGAAGGCTTCACCTCCGATGTAAGCGGATAATCAGTAGGCATACTTGGCTTGCCAAATCCTTTACTAGGCGTAGGTTGAGCAGATGCATATCTCAACCCTTGTCCTATAAGTCCTCGATTGGATTGACCACCCAATCCTCGACGTAATGCCACTCGCAAAACCATGCTTGTCAAAGATCTGTTCAGCTCTAATGAATAGATATGTTTATATAGTGTACGCACAAATCAAATTTGTGATGCCGCTTATTGGTTGTATTCTCTCCCAACCACCAAATGATTACTAGTATTTACTCCAGTTTTCGGAGTCCAATATTACTTACTAGCACTACTGGTTTCAACTTCTAGTCTTCTATTATTTGAAATGGCTATTAAGTTATTGATCCAACAAGTATCATGTGCTAGACAAAAGTACCAATTATATTATTACCACGTCAACATTGGTCCCACCCCCCAACTCCTTTCAGCTAACGTTAATATTGATAGTACTAATACTTATAACTACTAACAACAATTGCTTATGTACAATGTTTATTGGACCAAAAAGTTCTTAGTTCACGTACTACTTAGTAACTACTACGTTGAAGTCCTAGTTCCACTCCTACTACTACTTAATACTATTCTTAGCTGAAGTAAGAGTTTTTACCAGCACCGCTACGACCCCAATACCCGTTCTACTACTATTTACTAGTCTGATCACTATTGGATTTACCAGGTCTTCAAGTAGCGTGGTACTAATGAACTGTTATTAAATCACATGTTACATTGAAGCTAAGAAAATTGAAATTTCAAAAAGTTCCAAACTAGTTATTATAATTAGTTAAATAAAAGTATAAATAAAGGGGGTTATAAGTTAAATAAAGTCGTTCCGGTCACTTCCACTAGACAAATGTGGAGATGTATCTGACTGGTGATCAAGATTGAGTTGTTGGCCAATCTTCTCAGCTTCTTCTAATACGTCCCATTTCAATGCATCTCCAAACTTTCCTAGCTCGCTCCACAGATCTTCCTGACTCTCAGAGTCTTCTTGAAAATGGAACCGATGCGGTGAAGATAGGGGGTGCGGTGTTGGAGCGGCGCTGCTGCCCTGACTCAACTCATGCACCTCCTTCTCCAAAGCTTCCATTGTTATAATTTCATTATTCGAAGCGGAAGGCGGCGTGGCAGAGATCACAGACCCCTGCACTGACTCAGGAGGTGACGATAGTGGTCCGTCCTTACTAGGGAGAGGAGGCGTTTTGAATGAAAGCGGAGATCCCAGAGCTCGAGAGCCTTCGAGGGCCCGAGAACCTTGACCCGAAACTGCCGCAGCCCGCAGACTGGTAGTAGTCGCTGGGGATGGTTGTTGTTGTTGAGCTGGGTTATGAGTTCGCGGTACTTGGGTGTTCCAGGAACTCATTCTGGGTTGATCAGCCGCTTGATGGTTTGTGCTTGAATTCAACACCACCTGAAATTGCGACATGGCCGACGACATTTCCGGTGTCACCTTCGGCGGTCGTGTTGACATGGATCTGGCTTTCACAGGAGGAGCCGACCGGGGATTATAGTTGGGTCTGTCGTTGACAGGAGTCAGATGTGATATAGCAGATCCCTTTCTTGATGCCGGCTCGGGCTGAGAAACAAAAACACCCTTGGCTGGGCTTGATTCGGAAGCAGCCGTCACCGAGGTGGTGAATGAAAATGACTTGGAAAGCGGGGTTGGCGACGAGACAGCGCCGCCGGCTGGCCTGCTTAGTCTTGAGTCCGTTGCCCGCTCGCTCATGGGAATCGTTGTTGGTGAGCTGTTGATATTGGGCTTGAGTGGTGTAGCGTACGACTGTTGCGGTGGATGGTTCAAAGGAGGGGCATTGAACACCACCTCTTGGGATAGAAGTGATTGTGACCCATTTTCCGTGGCTTTTTTCTTGGCTTTTGGCTTTGGTTTCGTTTTTTTCTTGCCCACCTTTGAATCTGCTTGCAGTGACCTCTTTGGTTCATGTTGTTGTTGTTGTTGAATGGGCGGCTGTTGCTGTTGATGGGGTTGAGGCATTGGTGGTTGACGGTTCTGTTGAAGACGTTGTTGAGGTGGTGGTGGTTGGTATTGATGCTGATGATGATAAGCATTCATTGGCATTTGCATCTGCATTTGTTGTGGGGAGGACTGCTGGATGCTAACCCCCAGACCTGGGTTGGGAAACGGGGTATGTGCAGCAGGGGGGGTGATTAGACTGAACATCTCACTAATCTGGTCACTGTAGAACGGCTGTTGCTGCGGCTGTTGTTGTTGAGGAGGGGAATGTTGTTGCTGTTGGTGACGAACTGGTTGAGGAGGGAGAGGAGGAGGGATGTTCATCAGATCATATTGCGTATTGTAGACAGGGCTATAGGTATTAGCCCCATTTTCAAAGTCACGGCTTGTATTTGTGAATGCATAAGAAAACGCCATATCATGAACTGTTTGAGTTGGAGTATTTAATGGAACTTCGATTTGCTGTTTGAAGTTTGCACTCCCTCCAGTTCCATATAAAGTAGAGGCAATGAATGGTGCTCTATCATCATGTTCGAATTGGCTTTCTATGCTTGCAATGCGGTCCATATCCAATGGAGCGTAACCGGGAGTGGGGGGACAAAGAAGTTGTTCTTTTCCATTGGCCATTAAACTGTAAATGTCTTGATCCATTGATATATTTGATTGGGGTTGATACATCTGTGGTTGTGGAGGATAAACAGATTGTTGATATTGAAATTGCTGTTGTTGATATTGCTGCTGTTGATTGGATTGTAATTGTGGATGAGCCATATTCACTGGATGACCATGATTTGGATGGCCCGAATTCAAATTATAGCTCATTATGATTCAATACTAACTCATTTAAGTCGAACAAATGTAGTAAGAATCGTGGTTTTTTTTTTCCCTTCAAAACGGAAATGGACCAAAGGTGGCTGGCTGATAAGATAATCACACCGGGAAAAAAACAAAACTAACCCTGGGGTACTGCTGGTTCAATATATCACCAAACTAGGAGGCTCTTGACCAAAAACAAATCGTTACCGGTTGTCGTTTTTTGTGAGACTTCTCGCTAAAAAAGCTTAACCTCCTCTTGCAGGAATGCAGAACCACAACACTCAACAATAATAACTACCGTGAGGACTCAAAAATGTAACTGTACAAACAAAAGCGAATGACTAAAAAAGCGATATGTTTTTAATCCCAACCCTTTTCCAGCTCAAAACTAACTCCAGCTTATCCACGAAAGCGGACTATTCTGAAAGACGTTGAAAGGTCTCGAAATGACTTAATTTTGTTTCGTCGGAGTTGCGTGTCTATCAAAGTCGGCATTATTTGTCGGGGGGCGGCGTTGAGGGAAATTTTTCATAACCCGCCGTTGTCCCTGGCAACCGCCGGGGTTTATTTACATTTTGTCTCATCTGGTTTTTGTCGATCACGCTCATATCATCAACTTTCAGGTTTCGACTTCTTTTGCTTTATTAGTTGTATTATTTTTTGCTTTCATAAGCTTTCACGGGAGAGGGGAAAAAATGGCTAATGAGCCAAAATCCATTAATGGTGAAAAAAGTTATTTCCATCCTTATCGACATGACCTCAATTCCTTGTAAGTATATGATCTTTCCGGCTATTGTTTTCTCACTGGACCTAGATTTTAATATTTATATATATATATATAGGCCAGGTACAACGACAATGAATTCTGAACACGATGATAGTGTATCTTCAGATAATGCCAGGATTGCTGATGAATCACGACGGTATGGTAAATTATCACGGTTGGTACCAGGATATGAAGGAAAGAAAATGAAAGTCAATGATAGCTTCTCATTCCATGGCCCAGCCCGAACTTTGCTGTCAAGTTCGCCTCAAAAACCAATCGAAGAGAACCTCTCTGGTGGATTTAATGACGGAGCACCTGGAATCAATTTGATGCCCACCGCAATGAGTACACCTGCCTTCAATGAATACTCCACCTCCGCCGCCCATGTAGGACCATTGGATTGGCTACATGAAGAGCATGATCTGGCAGAAGAATGGCAAGACCATCCTGAAATCGAGAAGTCGCCGCCGCCAGATCAAGACGAATTGAGCGGCTACCAGGCTTCAGACGACGAAGAAGAAGAAGTAGGAACCACCGCTAGAAATGTTGACAAAAGTGGCGCAGACGCTCAATGGAGACTCAAACTTGCACAAGACAGACAACAACAAGAATTGCTACTCAACCCTCTCCAACAAATGTTTAGCATGCCAATCGAAGAAGAAAGCTCTTCTCCAGCAATTGGCATCTCCAAAAGCCTGGACGTGATTCCCGAAGATATCGAGAAATCAGAAACCTCAACCAGTTATGCCGAAACCCCAAGCACAGAGGATAGCAAGTACCAGCACTCAAAACAAGGCTCGCCGCTCAAAGTATTCCAGAAACATGACACTTACACATTTACCAAACTCGAAGGTTTCTTGGGAAGTTTGGACTCAAAAGAACAACAAGAAGGTAACGAGTCAGATACCGGTTCGGTCATCATCAGCCAGCCTGCCGACCCTGCAGCCGCTTCTGCAGCCTCCAAAGGAGAATCAAGCGACTATGTGGAGAATATGATACAAGATGCAAACAATCTTATGGAAAAACTCATCAGTGCTCGCCCAGTGGCTAATTTCAGTCCAAAGGAAGATGAAGGCAACTATGAATCCAGTCTATTCCAAAGTGACTCGGATGAAGATCAACGGTTACAGAGAGAGGAACATGACGAGGAACGGCTGGTCCAACAGCAGCAGCAGCAGCAGATTCTGCAAGAGAGACCTCCGTCAGTGAAATCTGGTCATACTTCCGATACTGTAAAATCATCTGCTGAGTTTTATAATTCAGTAAAAGGCCTGTATGAAAGAAGTGCAACCACCATGACGCGGGCTGAAACTAAAGCCCCGGCTGCTGCTCCTCCTACACCAGCAAAAGTTGAACCACAGCCGCCAATTGTGCCTCTGCTTCAATCACGGCCAGACAAATTCCATCCCGGTATGAAAGTCATCACCCTTGAGGATTTTGCACAGTTTGATGAATATCACCATCGCAATGGATCTGCTGACTTCGGCACCGGGTCTACAAAGGTCGATGATTTCAACAAAGCAAAACAGCTCGAAAAGCACAAACAACATGAGCGAGAACAAGTGCAAGAGGCCGACCCGTTTGATGGAATTGAAGATCTATCGTCTAATCATGGCACAAGTATGTCACGAGCGGAGCCAAGCAAGAGTCTCGACCAACAGCCCTCGATGCTTCGTGCTAGCACTTCGTCGGACAGCGGCGCAACATCAATCAACGACTCATCATCGCCATCATTGATTCTCCATAAGGCCCGCAAGGTCTCCGAATATCATAATATCAACCAGGACGCCGGTGATGGACAATCAGCAGCTTTCGAGAATATCGATCGAAGTAATGCATTGGAACCTGATCGAGAGGATAAGCATCACTCACTTGAGAAACCATATATTGAGTTTGAGACAGGACCGGTCACATTCACTGGCAAGGTATCGATAAGCCCACCCTCCAATAGTAGGCAACTACATAGAGAAGTGTCATTTCAGACTCCTCGCAGCACATTCCGCATGTCAAGTCGGCATCTGGCAAGGAACTTTTCTCGTATGTCCATGATAGATGCCACAGATGTCTCCCTTTTGAGCAGGTCGTTTTCCGGCTCCTTTGATGCTCTCGTCAAGTACATCAGTGAGTATTCCGACACCAACCCTGTCTGGGACCAGTTTCAGACTTTACAGCTCAATGGGAAAGGGTTATCTAGTTTGGCACGGCTGCGTGAGATTACACCCTGGCTTGTTCGGCTGGACGCTTCCAAAAATAAGCTGTCTGCTGTGGATGGCGTGCCGTCCACTTTGTTGCATCTAGTTGTTGCCAATAATGGCATTACCGACCTTGCCTCATTTGCGGGGACGCCGAACCTTCAGTCTGCACACCTTGCAGATAACCATCTAAAGCGGCTATTGGGGCTACGCTCATTATTTCATTTGCGGGAGCTTAATGTCGATAACAATGCGGTTGAGTCTTTTGAGGGCATTCAAAAGCTACAGGCTCTGCAAAAGCTCAGTGCCAGAGGCAATAAGCTTACGGTACTGGACTTTGAGGAATTTGAGTGGCCAAATCTACGAGATCTGGACATCAGTGGTAACCTCATAGTGTCAATTAGGGGGCTTGAAAAGCTGAAGCGTTTGGAGATTCTCAGTGTGGACGATAATAGACTTGAGGCCATTTCTTGCAACGAAAGGCATTCGAGGTTACGCAAGCTTTCTGCTAATAACAATGGCTGTTTACAATTCCTGGATGTGCGGTGCTTCTTCAATCTCAGAGAACTTCGGCTTGATGGAGCGTCAAGCGATATTGTTTTCAAAACGGGCCGTCATCTGAGAGCATTGAGCTTGAAGAGTCTTTATGGCAAGGCATTGGGAGACAACGTGTTGGATTGGTCTCGCTTTTGTGATTTGGAATGGCTGTACATGTCTGGTAACCGTATTCCTCAACTACCGATGAAGGAGCCATTCCTCAACCTCCATCGCCTGGAGTTATCTAATGTTAAATTGGAGACGCTTCCACAAAACTTCAGTGAGTATGGGCTTAATCTGAGAGAGATCGATTTATCCATGAATCAGCTACGGGACATTGAGCCGTTGTTTTCGATTCCCAAGCTGAAACGGCTTTATTTATTTGGCAATAAAATTGCTTCGCTGGATATGCTAGCAGGTTTTATTACAGTATCCAAGTACCTTACAGTTCTGGATGTTCGAGAGAATCCAATTAGCGAAGAATTCTATGCTAAAATACCTCCTGAAGCATACCGTACATCACAATCGAAGCGGTCTCAACAGGAATGGACGCAACGAGATGAGCAATTCAAGTCGCAAATGGCAAATCTTGATGACCGAATCAAGTTCGAAGGATATTTGCTAGGCATGGCGGCACGAAGTCACTATAGCAACACTCCCGGAAATGCTCCTGGTGGCCTGAGATGGTTCAATGGCACCACTTTCACAGTTGCCGATTCATATGAGCTACAACTGCAGGCCAAGAAGCTGCTTAAGCAACAACGCTAATTAGAAAAAGATAATAACTTGTATAAATGATAATATATAAGAATGAAAGTGTGCTTGATGAATCTAAAGAAAAAGAGATGACTCAAGGTCAGAGGTGACTATAAATTAAAATTAAATAATTGACGAAATGCATGAGAAAAGATTCAATTGAAGCCGCATTGATTTGGATACCATCGATCAGTCAGTGGCATTGGAACCAGTTCGTTTTGAATGAGAAGCGTCAAGTCCCATTCGAGGGAATCTTCGGTCTTATATGTCCAGAAAATCCAACCGGTACCTTGGTCGTAAGCGTCCATCTGGGCTTCAACATATTGACGAGTTTCTTGTTTCTTGGACTCGGGCCAAGTGGTGATATTGTTGATTCCATCACAGGAACCGATATAAGGGCTACCATCATATTGGCCGTCGAATCTAGCGCCTCTATACACCCCGTTGAGCCACTGGGTACAATCAGTAAGTGCTGCCGACCATTCTCCGGTAACTCTCCAGAGTGTTTCTTGGCGGGTGTTCCAGCCAATGCTACAAGCAGTGCCCACATGGGCATTGATGTCACCTTCAAGCTCTCCGGCGCTGAAGACTTGATACTGGTGGTGGTCCAAAATTACATTCCAATAATCTGGCAGGCTCATGAACCCATTCCAGTATCCCAAAGGTTGGAAAGCATCATGGATAGTGACTGCTGAATCCGAGCCTGAGTCTCGAACTGTCTCGAAACCAGTCTGAAAAAAGTCCTTGATTTGATCCATGTTTAGAACGGGGCCGAGTGGCTCATTCACCAGTTCAATTGAAGTCACCACGTCGCTATAATTTTCTTGGCCATATTTTTGGGCTACAAGGTTTACAACGTTCAGAGTATTCTGAACATTGTCGCCAGTCTGCCAATTGACTTGATCTCTCAAGCCAGAGTTATCAAAACCATTCTGGGATCCTGGTGCGCCATGGATATCGATCCATACTTTGAGACCAGCTTCTCGGGCCCATTCAATCGCTTGATCTAGATATTGTTGTTGTCCTTGAACATATGGATCTCCAGGAAGGGCCAGGAAAGCCCAATAGCCGATTGGGATCCTCACATGGTTCATTCCCCATCCAGCAATAGTTTCGAGATCACTCTGGGTGATCCAGCTTGACCAATGCTGTTCAAGTTCATTGGAGCATTCTGCAGGCCCCAAGACTTCACAGAAATGATACTCATCTACAGGAATGGCTTGATTTTCATTTGCAAATGCCTGAAATATCGATGGTGTGATGAACCTTAAAAAACAATTAGCTTCTCACGAGCAAAAAAAACGCCTATTCTTTCTCAACATACGGCTCTAATACGAACCAACCTCCGAGGTTGACACCTCGTACTTTTTCATTGTCATAATCAAAACTTAGTGATGTGCTATCGCGTGGAACGAGCTTTCTATGACCAAACAATTAATATTTCAATTTAACTTGCAAGAGCATATCAATGCACAACAGAAAGACATACAATGGCGATGCTAGAGCTGAATTTGAGGCCAAAATCGACGCTATCGACCAAATACCCACATTATTGAACCTCATTATGAGAAATGGATTGACCCACTTCTATACGACACGAAAAACGATGAGTAGAGATTTCTTCTGAAACGAACGAGTAAGTCGTCAATAGTCGGTACTGAAAGGTAATACAAAACAAGAGAGAGTGAAACTAGATAAAGGAAGAACGAGCAGTATAAAAGAAGACGATCTTAATTCAAAAGGTAACGACCAAACACTCAGTGCACTTCCGGCGCGTCGACTTACAAAAAGCAAACCCGATTGGCAAATAATTAGAAAAAGTAAGATCACCTACCAAGGGTCGAACTAAAAGTAAAAATAAATCAAACCAGGAAAGGTGATGGATATGGATGCCAATATATATATATATAGAACATATAAAAACCTTAACGAGGAATCTTTAAGTTAAAGTTGTCTAAATTGCCGACAATAAACCAACCGCACCATTATGACGTTTCTGGAGAATGCAGATTAAAATTCCTCATCGATGAACGAGAAGGGATCTTCGGATTCCTTGGCTTTGAAAAGCGTGGATTGGCACTATTCCAAGATGCAAGGCCATTATAGCCGCAGAATACTACTGATAATTGATGGGGTGAGATTGCAAAATTAAAGATTATATGGCGGGGCACGTCCAGAAATGGCTGAAATAGAAAATTACGATTTTTCCAGCCAATTAACCCCTTCCACCGCCACCAGATCTACGAGTGTATTTACTATATTTGGCAGTTTCTCACCCCCTGCAAACGGGGTAAGGGTCCCGCCCCTCTTTGGCCGGAATCATGAAAACAAACCATTTGAGGCATGTGTGAAGATCAGTCATGTTCCATTTCAAGAGTCCCTAACAGTTGTATGGCTGGTCTAAAACATGTAACTAAAGAAAAAGATATTGCCCAGCATTTATATCATTATGCAGCTAAGCCATTGCCGGAGATATACGAAAAACAAACCATGCTATGTAAACATGGTGGGCCAAGAAAACTCATCACTTAGAGTGGACCCTGTAGAGCTGACAACCTTAAATCATTGACGCCTTGGCAACTGGAATTTTCAGGGGCCGGCAATTCAAACGCTTCGGATTCTCGTCATCGTGAGACCACCTGGTGGCGTTTGTTTTATTTGGTTCTTTGTCTTCTATGCGGGACGCCGATGACGCATTTTAATCATTTTGCAGACCACTGTCTATCCACATACTCGCGAAATGATGTATAACCTTATTATATCTCAATCATCGGCTAATAGCCTAACATGAGTAATTTATTATTATTATATTTTCTCATCTGTAAGCACCTCATAATGGAACAGAAAGACAATAAAATATCGTAAAAAAGTAAGATTTGCCTTGTGGGCCCTTATAACCAAATCTGAAACAAAAACATTGGCCAGGTCTGGTCTGGTCTTTCTATTTACGGACTTTCATTTCAGAGCTGATAACAATTAAAAAAATTAAGCCCTACGTGGGGGTCGAACCCACAACCTTGTGATGACTTTTATCTCCTAGGAGTGTTAAGAGTCACACGCTCTACCGATTGAGCTAGCAAGGCCACTTTGTTGAAATCACATTACCCTAAACTCTGTTTCCAGCGAGGTGCTCAAGTCACGTGATGTGGTCACGTGATGTTGCATTTTTTGACGATTTCAGCTCTATTATACGGGTTTCAGGCATTTTACATCTCTGAGAGTAACCTGATGTAATTTTTTTGGCATAACTTTCTTTTGATATCTATATCTACAATATGAAATCTCATTAAACGTCTGAAGCCCTTCAGGCTAGGTGGAAAAGGTTGAAACTAACCAGTCAAAGTGCTCTGAGGTCTTTTGACATAACTCTCGGAGATCTTCATCCTGCCAGCTCTTGAATGTGGCCTTAAATTCCTTGGGCATGTCGCATGTCATCCATTTGCATTGCTTCCATATCTGAAGCTCAATATCCTGATGGTCGTAGAATTGGAAATTCTCCGAGGGCTTTCCACAGTAACGCACCCGTTTACTGTTGTCGCCGGATTTGAAACGTTCACCTTCCCGACCGGAAAAGATGTTTTTCACGTTCATCTTGATCATGTTGAGATGAAGAAACATTGTACGAGGAGCTTCATCTCGAACTTGTAGAACGTTCTTGTAATAATCGTCGATAGGGTCCACCTGTAGCATTGCCATGCCCTGGAGCCTACCATCATCCTTTATGTAGCCAACAGCCTTCACATTTGTCTCGACCGTGTACCACGGCTCGCCCATCACTACTGCTGCTGCTAAAAATGTTTCCTTGTCACCTTCGCCCATTGCACCTTGAGACAACAGCGGATAATAAGCCTCGTACCCATTTAGGTTATAATAGACTGATAATATCAGCGACTTGTAGTGACGGCTTTTCGAAATCACTATTTGACCAGTCTCGGATGAACCGTCGGGAATTGCACCTTCAAGGTCGGCCTGCGGTACATGTGGATCTGACAAGTTACCGCGCACTCTCTCTCCTAGCTTTATTCCAGCGATCTTGTAAAATGCTGGGCTTGTAGTTCTCAACCAAAAATCTGGCCAGGTAATATAACCACGAGACTCAAATGGCTCTTCCATAACGACTTTAGCCACGTCTCTCACAGGAATACTGTCGGAATCGACGAAAATAACATTCTCAAACGAGCTGGCAAGAATAGCTAGGGACTTGGTTGTGTATTTTTCGATTTTGTAGTGCGCATACAACTCAGGGCCCAATGCTTCTTCTAGAACCACACACTTCACGCCGATCTTGGGAAACACATGATCGCATACATCAGGCTCGTATTCCTGTCGATTATTGACAAACACTTCAACTGGCAAGTACGGTGATACTCGTCTTAACATTCTGATCGTGACCATCGCGACTGGCATAAGATCACCACCGGCAGTGGTTACCACTCCAGTGCCATTATACATTCCTTTGGGATACGATGATGGCATAGCATCCAAGGCGGATTTGACGTTGCTGTGTGTTCGACTTAATTCTTCAATCTCTTCGTCCGTTACCTCTAGCCATTGCGAAAGTGATTCTATGGTCCAGCCAGGGTTTTTGTCACCGCCTTTTGTATCAGCCTTTCTGCCATCTCGATACCTATCCAGGCGCGTTATATTAGGTATATTTGACGTGAAGATCTTTGAAATTTCTTCTAGTTGTTGGGAGCGTATTTTGTTCCCATCGATCTGCAATGCTGGTGCGGTTTCTTCTGTCGACGGTGGTGGAGGTAGTACTGCCTCATCTTCTTCATATTCGATGCCTGTCGCTTTACCCTTTGTTTGCCCGCCTGAAGTTTTGGCTGCAGGCTGACCCACAGAGATCTTTACTGATGGTAGTAAGGGGGATTCTTCGTTCCACGTCAATTTCACGATTAAAAACGTGAAGAGCAATATCCCCGCCACTAAGAACCGGATACTGCGTCGATTCAGCATTCTGACGATGTTACTGAAGTGTTAAGAGATTGTCCTTTACGTTGAAGTGGACGCGTCTCACAAAACTCCCTGGTTCATCAACGTGCTCGGGTTTTATTTTTGTCGATATTCCAGCAAAAGTGGGAAGTTAGCAGCCTTTGCAACAACATTTTTGAGCCGCCGCTCGGGCCACTTTCAGATCTCGTGCCATACTGAGGAGTCCAGCCAGTCCAACTTACGTAGTTATATATTCAACGTATTTCATCTCCAAGGCTTTCCCGCACTGTTCAATATCTACATGAAATCTCGCCTAACCATTAGCGTAGTTCGGTCTTTTCCTCGCCAATTATTGATTTGCGCTTTCCGTTTAAGTAATTGGCTGATCTTTGCTAGCCGCACAGGACAATCCGATGAGCTTGAGCTAACTGCAAAGAACTTTAAAGGAGAAGATTAATTTTGTGTATATAAGCATCTTGATTATTGTTTTTGTACGATTCGATCCATAATACGAACAGGTCTCATTTCTGTTAAATCGCATTGTATGTGACCTGTCCGTTTAATAAACCAATAGTACTCGCTAAACTATGTTTGATCCGTTTTTTTGGGTCATCCTCTCTCAGATATGTGTGGAAAATGATCCAAAAATCTTATAGTAACGGATGGAAAGCAGTTTGTGTTTGTGTGAGTTTGCTCGTGTGTTTTGAGCCACGATGAGTCAACTGGTTTTTCTTTTCCAGATCGGGTGAGTTGATTTGGCATAGACTTGGATTGATTCAATATCTCCTGCACGAGTCGGTCTTGGTTGACTAGCCGAGGCGGTAATATATCTGATCATGACGACAGAAGGAGAGGGACCCGGAGGGGTCTGTTTCAAAAACTTCAATCCTAGACCTGGCTTGCATGGAGTCGATCAATTATGATTCAAGGTTACCCCGCAGGTCAGCTGAGTCTGTGACGTCAAGTGATTGATAGTATGAAGGACGATCTGAATCTATCTATGCCCTACGTGGCCGGTGAATAAATCGGGTGCATCGAGTCCTGGTCTGCTTTGGCGTGATCAGACGATCGAAGCTCGGTTCGGAGTAGAAAAGCGTGCGGGGTTATTCTCTAGCTTGCTTTACTCTGTAGGTTAATGGTTTAACTCTTCGGATCTATTCTGAACATTCCGCCGAAGCAGGCAAGCTGATGCTGTTTTAATCAAAATCTTTAATTGCGGTGGTTCTTAATCTAGTAAGGAACCCCGACGCTGTGTCAGTGATGCAAGGTCGATCCGCCGCACTTGCCGCATGCTCATATTAGCCGAGCGTATAATTCTACGTAGAAGTGCTCATTTGAATTGTTTGTATTACAATCCTTGCTCTGATTCATAAATTCTCGCCTGAATTATGTCTGATATGCTTCTCTTCTTTCCTATTTTACTACCTTTTGTAACTCTGGTTTCAGTGTGTTGAGTGGAAAACTTCCAGTATGCAAGTAAGAGTTACATGGCAATCGGAGGTGCTTTCTGGTGAAAACGCACTCAAATCTTGATGTTGAGGTCCAAAAGAATATTCTATAGCCACATTATACAATAATATACGTAGTCAAAGAATATCAGATATAAAGCACGGATATGATAATTGTCCAAAAGAGGTTGAGCGAAGCGACCCGGTCGTTATGGACATCTTCATTCATTCCAAGCAATATCCAGCATATCCAATTACATCATAGACTTGCCCAAATATCACGAGAGAACTACCAAGTCAGAAGAGACGCAAGTATAGATATTTGCTAGACCCTGACGATGACCGTCGCAAAAGTCATGACAACATGCATTGCAGTAGACTAGCTCCTAAGCCAATTCATGTCATCAGCTATTGAAAGATACATATCACTGTAGAGCGTCTTGGCAGAGAAGGAATATAGCGTCATATCTACAACCATGCAAGCAAAGCTTAGAGAAACATGGACAATGCATTAGAATCGAAGCAATCACAGCTGAAACGGCAGTGCTCTTCTTCCATTGTCTTGAAAGAGGACAGGCAATTCTGTGATTGCAAGCAGAAGAACAAATTACAGAGACCATGCATCTGCAAGAGTAGAGAGAAATCTTCTCATGAGGCTGAAACCAAGTACTTGGATAATGACGAGTAGTGAATGAAATTAGATAGAAAAAAGAATCGGACTCCACGGACCAGAAGGTACTCCATGAAGTCACCGGAATACGGGTTATGCTAGAATAAACTTTACATAATTGCTATCCAAGGAACTGAAAGAAATTGTGGCCTAAACGAGGTTTACTACAGATCCGCTAATAATCATGTCGGTCCAGTCTGATCCACAATGCGCAATCTGAGTACCATTTAATTTTAAGATATGTTCTAAAAGGACGGATGGAATTTCCATATCAGAATTTGAATCTAAAAGTGTATTTTGATCCGTACATAGCGTGACAGGTGGCTAAATTATATATATAAATCAGCTGTTAAGCTTTTCATGCACAATGATAAAGTTGGAGAATGGCCAAGTCCTAAAAAGCATTCACCACTACAGGATCTATAACCGCTTTCCAAGACTTGATTAAACCAGAAAACGACGGCTTCAATTCTACCATAAAGTCGACTACTCTCAAAATCAAAATCATTAGTTATTCGAATTTCGGTATAACCATCCTTCGGAGACCGTTAATCAGAGCCCAGAACTTGCGAGAAAAAGCAAAATAAGTACCGAACTCAACGTCTACACAGCCGTTCGTTCTTTCTCATACGAATAGAATAACCCCACGTCCGATAGATAAGAATATAATATAAAATCACATATAAATAATAATAAAATGTAAAAAAATATCAGTAGTCACATGACTTGGGTGCTTGCGAAAGACAAAAGTGAAAAATAAAAATAAAAATACGATTGATTAGTGATTTTCAGAAACCGAGAAATACGCGCAAATGCCTCCTTTCCCAGCTAAAGTTGCCTGCGCCGCCGCGATTTTATATCATCACATCAACTAAAAGTTTGAGCTAAGCCCACTGATAAACTAGACTTAAATACTTGTGGAAGAAGAAGAAGAACAGGGGGGATTATTATAATATTTTGATATTTATTTTGACATTTTGAAACCAAAATGTATATAGAAAAGAGGTTTTTCTTTGGTGAGTGATTATTATAGATATTGATGCTGAGCAAGAGCTAATATTTGGCGGTCGGTTAGATGAAGATTGTGATTTTGATAACTCAAACTGTAATTCTGCATGGGAGAATTGGTAAGTTACATGAATGTTAGTTTTAGATTTTAAAAAAACAAAAAGAAGGAAATTCTGACATGATCAGGGGACGATGGGTTCTTCTTGGAGTGATTATAGTAGTATTTATTGGTGCTATATTATTGACTAGAACTTGGTCATCTCGTCGAGTGTTGAGAGGTCAACAGCCAGTAGCAGGAACAGGATGGATGGTTCCTCCTTCCTATTATGTTAGTGAACAGCAATATGGAGGTCAAGCACCACCTTCAGCGCCTCCTTATAATCCTGGATTGGCTCCGAACGATGCAGGATTTTACGATCAAAATGGCAATTTTGTATCACATGGAACAAATGCTTACGTACCACCTGCACAACCAGTTCCTTCTCAAACCTATGAAATGAACAGATATCCTCCCGATAAAGGTCATCCTAATGACCCTAGTCGGCCGCCTGCTGCATATGCTCCTCCTTCAAGTTCTCCACCTTCGGGCCCTTCAAGTTATTCGCCTCCTCCTGGTCCTCCTCCTCCTGCATAAATATGGGTCTAGTCTTTTCATCCTTAATAATTATTTGATGCCGGATGGATGTCTCATTACATTATAGGAAGGAGTCGCTTAGTTTTTTAACTTAATTTATTATAATATTAAGACTGTTATTGTTTATCCATATATACTAGATGACCCTCTTCACCCATTAAATCTTTAATATACTCCTCTATCAAGATCCCTACTGCCAATAATGCGGTTTCGTCCATGGATCGAAACCCACTTTTAAGCCGCTTGTGTTTATATAATTCGGCCGCATACAGATGAACAGCCTTCAAAAGCTCCTTATCATCATAAATAAGTCTCAACGAAAAACCACAAGTTATTTCTTTTCAACTTACACTATCGGGTAATTCGGGATGATCTACAACTGGTATACCTGATTCCGGTGCTCTTCTATTATGTAGAAGTATATCATCTGGGGCTGGAGTTTTCTTCGATGGTTTCATTCTCGCATGGGTCCCAAAATCATCTTGAATCTTGTCCCCAGATGGATTTGCTCGTCCTGCTACGGCATCATAAATCGTCATTCGATTGGTTTGCCCATTTCGTGAAGACTCTTCAGCAGTGTCGAAGCTGCGTTTGACCCGCGGCATGCATGCAACACGGTTAAAGAGAAACTACGTAAATTAAGTTAATTTTAAGAATCAAAAGATGGAGTGATGAGTGCGGAACTTCCTTTTCACCTTAGCTTTTCAACTCCACGATAAGAAGTTGCAGGAAATGTCTCCTTAAGTTTATTATAGTTAGTAGTAACCGTTATATATTATTATACATGTTATAATCTATTCAGCAATCAATATTGCCTCGGGTTCGATAGATGGTGTTTCCACGGGAGTTTCAATCACTGGGGTCTCACTGTCATCAGGCTTGTCGTCTTTGAGGTTTTCAATTCCAAAAATTCTATGCAAAACTTCTTGAGTGTCGGCTTTTGGAAGCATTAAATTACTAGATGCTCGTCCTCTCCACAAAGGAAATGTCAAAAACTCCCCATCATATGGCACTCTTAAGAATGCGCACCCCTCTTCTATCTTGCTCAACTGCTCCTCAAGCTCACTGTCGATTTCTTTTAGCTCATTGAACTTGGGGAATGATTGCAAGCATAACTCCTTAAGTAGATTCAAACTACTGGCCTGTACAACTCTTGGCCCACTCACAAATGGGAAAATCAACTCAATACCCTCCGATTGAACTCTCCATTTGCAATTACCATCATTCTTCTGCTGGGCAAACATTTTGATTCCCGCATGAACGAACTTGAGGCGGTTCTCGTTAAGTTGTAATATAGGTTTTAGCTCCGGAGCAACATAATAAATAGTTCTCACGGGTTCTCCAGTAGCATTTCGCACCAACAAACTATCCCGTGGGAACTTCTCATTGACATTGTAGAATTTCCAGCAATCTTCAAGAGTCGGATGCGAAGCTGATAGGAACTTGAATGGTTCTTCATTTGCGTCTCTAGGCAGCTTCTCGACTGCAGCAGTTTCCCCGGCCTCTTCGACACCCTCGTCAAGCTTGGCTTTCTTTTGAGTCGGCTCTTGCTCAACAGGTGTAGGCGAAGGAGATCGTTTCTTTTGTTCCTGAAGCTCCGGTGCAGACTTGTTATTTTCAAACACTGCGATGAAAAACCCTCCAGTGTCTTGTTGATGAGGGTAAACTCTAATGCATCTTTCCAGCTGGAAAATAGATTTTTCTTCCTCACTAGGCGAGAAGAGGCTTAACGGGACACCAACGTCTTCTTTAGTCTTCCACTGCTTGTCTTTTGTCTGGACCTTCCATTCACTCACACCAGGAGATCGCACAAGTCCCGGGAGTCGGTCTGAGACATCAACCAGAGACACTGTATCCTTGAACTGACGCAGAACCGCGGCAACAACGGCCTCATTCTCGATGGGATTCAATGAACATGTACTATAAACGAGTCTGCCACCGGCCTTCAACAGCTGAACACCTCTTGCCAGGATCTTTGCCTGAGTGGCATGCAATCCAAGCCCATTACCGAGATTCCAGTCTTTCCAAACGTTGACATTCTTTCTCATGGTTCCGTCTCCTGAACATGGCACGTCGCACAAGATTCTGTCGAATTTGAGGTATTCATTTGAGTTTGAGATCTTTACCTTGGGGAACATTTGTGCGTCATGGTTGGTGACTACCAAGTTAGGAGAGTTCAGTCTTTTGACTTGATGGATCAACATATGGGACCGCTTGTAATCACTGTCATTTGCAACAACAAACCCAGTTGGAGAAGGGCCATCTCTATGAATGGATTCAATCAATTGTGCAGTCTTTGAACCCGGTGCAGCACAGAGATCAATCACGGAATGATGCGGCTCCACATCCAGAAGTAAAGGAGGAATCATCGACACTGCTTCTTGACGGGAGATATTACCCACCTCGGTCTCAACGACCAGAAATCTCTGGAACCGTGCAAACGGCTTATTTTTACGGATCACCTGTTTGCCGACCTTAACCTGCCAGGCAAGATTCTCGGGGTAAAAGCTTAATGGACTGGGTGGTTCAACTGGTTCACCCTCCCACACCAAATCCTTCAAATCAGGAATATATGTTTTTTCCATCGATTCAAGTACTTGATGTGCATGACGACTGGTTCCAGTGATTCGGAATGTTAAAGGTAAAGCATTCTGACAAGCAGTTTTGAACGCATCCCATTCTCCATCAGGAATAAGCCCCAACTCCTTATAATACGATTCCCACTGAGAATTCTCTTTCTCCACTGAATTCCAACTTAGATTGGTCCGGCCTCGACCTCCTCCTCCTCTACGGAAATTCTTCTTTCCCATTATAAGATATCTTAACGAAATTTTTCAAATATATAAAAAGTCCGGAGAAATTATTTTAAAAAAATCTCTCCCAAATTACGCCTAAGCTTTCTCCGCTGTGCAGATCGGCGATTGACGGCACAATTTCACATAATCATCAACATTATCGAGCCTCGGTATTGGAATCATCGGCATTCGTATTGGTCGAGTTAAAACTTGGTGAAGGTACGATTAATCCTTTAATCGCATTGTATATCACTGGGCGGTGCACGTGATACAGATCACCTGACGCAGGGGTGATAACTACTTGGGAGGGAGGGTGAAATTGTCTCCTGTTGGTGGCACTAAATTTTAAATTGAGGATATTTTTGTGTTTTATACAAACTCGTAGACGAGATGAGTGTTCGATGAAACGGTTAGTATTGGGCACATTATTCGGCGCCTCCGTATGGCAGGTCTTCGGGGCTGCCAAATCGTCAGGATGGTCGTGGCAGAGCGTCTCCGTGGCGGTGTCGCGAAATCCGGCGCTTATTCTATTATTTCCTGCTGCAAGGCTGTTCCAAGGGATATTTTTTGGTCCTTTGACTGTGAATGAATTCGAAAGTTTGACGGGCCAAACTTGGTACACTATCGTGGAATTTGCTGTGGCATGTCTGGTGGTTGGAGAACGACTAAGATTGGACATGTTTATCCGATTCATTCTCTTTATGTTGATGAAATGGTTCCATGCACTGTCGGCAAGTCGAGTAGATCATACTCCTCAAAGACGATTCACTGTTGTATTAGGCATTCTTCATATTTGCGATCTATTTTGGCTGCAACAAATGTTTCAGGAAATTGTGATCGATGACCAGAAATCCATGCTCAACATGATCTTTGCTTTTGAAGTCTCATTACTATACAACTCTCTCCTGTTGACTACCGGCCAATTCTTGGTCTTTCATGATCTCCCCACAAGGATGGGCCAAACGGCTTCAAATCATGCAAACATCGCACCTATAACCCCTCGCAAACGCATCTATTTATTTGTTCTCAACCTGGTATCCAACCTCTTGAAGTTACTAATGTTTACATTTTTTTCCATCGTCATGATGAGCAACTTTTACCTCCCGCTTCATATCTTTAGAGAAGCATATTTGACTTTACGACTATTTATTTCAAAATTACGTCAACTGATATGGTACCAGCATCTAACCGGCCAATACACGATCGGATCTTTCAAATTGGCCACTTTGCAGGACCTTCAAAGACTCGACATGGATCCCTGTGTCGTGTGTCGCGAGGAAATGACACTAGCCGATCACGGCGACAGAGCCTCGTTGGTGCCCATCAAGCTCAGCTGTGGCCATGTAGTGCATTATGAATGCCTATTTGAATGGCTTCAACAGAGTACTTGCTGTCCTATCTGCCGACTCAAAGTTAGCCCCACTTAGACTTTCTTTTTTAATCTTTAAAACAGCTGGAAAAACTTATTCATGTATAAGCTAAGCTCATGACTAGTTTAGTTCCTTTTTATACGCTTGAACCGCTGCATGGTTTTGGATACTAGCTCCCGGTCTTCGTAGGCCATAGCCGACAGCATGACGCCCGCCAGTAACAAATGCTTGGAAAGATCCGCTGAGGTCTGACAGACGCCTACATTGGACCACGCGACAGCAGCGCACAGCACGCACGACGAGACTGTATACCGACCAGGAATAGATCGCTTGAGCCATATCCACGGCTCTACCGTTGACAACTTAACCTCTTCATTGGCTCTTGTAGCGAAAAAGTGCTCAATGTAGCGAGCACACCACACGATTCTCATAGACATGTTGATCATGTTTGCAAAGATCAGGCCCTGCGCACCAAGGTTGAGCAATGCCATGAAAACGTAAGCTGCAAAAGCAAACGAAATAGAAAATATCAGCATCACACTACTCTGACGCTTGATGTCCTGAACAGACGCAACCGACTGTACAAATGCCTCCAAGCATCCATTCAGGGCCAAAAAAGGAATGTAACACGCATAAATTCCCAGCACCTTGGGGGCATCAGTCTTGATCCACACAGAGGAAACGAGAAAGTTTAGAATATAAGGAGCTACAAGCGGTCCAAAAACGCTTGCGAACACTCCCAAATAAATATATAGGCGCAAGAGCGTGGAAAGAACCGTAATCGCTAGTTTCGAGTCCGATATTCGCTTCACACTTGCTCCATCATCGATGTCTTCATCGGAACCACTGTCATTCAGTGACACACGCCGTTGAGGGGAAGGGGACTTGGAGCCAGAGCCCACAGTACCAAGTAGCTGTGAAAAAAATGTTCTCAGAGCATCTTCAATCGGCAGAAAACATAGTCTTGCCAAAAGAGACCCATAATTGACTACCAAGGCATAGACACCTTGCTCAGTAATGGGCAAAAGAAGCGAGACCAGAAACTTGTCTCCCTCGGTGAGACAATGCTTGAACAATGTCTGCAGCCATATTGATATTGCCAACTGTTTTGTTTCTTCGTCGAAGTACACTTTGCTAACAGCAGACGACGACTTTTCTTCCCTCCATACCTTCTGTAGTCGAAGGATTTTATATTGCTGATGTCTATTATTTCTGAACGCATGTGCAATATATAGACCACTGAGAACCGAGCTATAGGCCAGTTGACCTAGAGCAAATGCAATAATACGGCTACCATCTGTTTGTTGTGCCAGCATGACAAATAAAAAAGTCAATGCACATCGAACCGTGATAGCAATTGCTTCAATTGATGCCCGAGACTTGAACTCTAAAAGTAGTTGTGCCACCACAAAGCATGGTTCTGATATTAGCTCCACAATGGCTGAGGAGGCTATGATCAAGATGGTTGTACCTGCGTGTTGTTGTTGCAAGTTTTGAGATAGAAAGTAGTAAAACACCATTGAAATAGATGCTGATAATGGGATTCCCACTGCCAAGGGTATAAAGCCAACATTGGCGACCTGTTGGATAGTGCCCGATACAGTTCCTTCCACTACCCCGCCTTCAAACCGATAAACATCTGCAGATTTATCAGTGAGAGTTTGACGTTGAGTCGCCAGTCGCACTGCTTCTCTTGAAAAGTAAAGAATGGTACTAACAAGAAGATCCAGCTGCGAGTTTGCACCCATCAACCCTGGATCCATAACGAAACGAAGAAGAATTTGGTTGAGACCAAAAGTGATGAATTTGGCAAAGAATTGTACCCCTATTAGGACTGTTGCTCCTGATGTCAATGTATTTGCAGTCACAGGTGACATTTTCTGACCATTAACAAATGGGGAACTTAGCTCATTATCCAACACCCCTTCATCATCAACAATGTCGCGATCTTGAGAGGGATCATCTTCAGATCCGCCGCTCAAGTCCCCCTCTACAAAGGCTCCTTTGGACCTTATGGAGCGCTTTCTACTCACTTGTATAGGTGGAATGAGAACCTGAGAACTCTTTTTCCTGGTATGCTTTCTATAAACAGGGCTCTGAGGCCCTACCACCGATAATGGAGACGATGAGGATGCGGTTGAAGATGCTGAAGTCGGAGGAGGGGGGATATTATACCCAGGAGCCGATCTCGGCGGAGGAATGCTGATGCTTATTGATTTGGAGCGCCCATTCGACATTCCTATGTCCAACTGGTACTCAAATAGTTTGCAAAGAAGAGGGAGTTAAGGGGCGCGGGTAGAATGTCGTGGGATGGTCGGTCGGTAAGAGTATTTAAAAAAACCTTCCTGATCCCAAGCGAGATCCAATTAAGGAAGTTCCAAACAAGAATATTGAATTGACGAGATTTAAATTAAATAAATTACTAAAAGGCGCGTTTTCAAAGCAAATAAAAAATAATAATAAAATCGGGGGTAAGGAAGTTCATTAAAAAAGATGATTATGAAGAAATAAATAGCAACCGTAAAACAAAAATCATGTGGAGATTGAGATATATCCAGATTGTTGATAATCAGGGGAGAGTTCACCAGTCAAAGAATGATTTCGTTGTTCAAGAACGCGTCGAAGTGCTTCACGAGCATCGTTATGAACAACATCTTTATCATCATCACTACATGGTGGAGAATCAATCCCACTTTGATGACTGGATTCTTCAAACTCTGTTTCAGCTTCTGATTCAACCTCAATTGGGAACCGACTTTCATCATCACCAATAAAGAAAATGTCCTTGGTGGTAGCCGCGAGTTTGGGACTCAATTCAGGAAAAAGTGATTCCAATGACATTCTTCGTGCATTATCATTGATATAATCAGTGGTCTTGTCAAACAAGGTTCGTGATTGAGGGTAATCGGAATAATGTCGTTGCATAGGGATTGGACGCTTGGATGGATGCAAACAATCATAATCATCATGAATGTTGTTGTCACGCTCAATAACTGCTCTACCTTGATTGATATTCAAGCTCACCCGTCTTTTGGGCGGGTTTGCAGAAATCAATGGGGCAGAAAGTGTTCCATTAAGTCGGGATGGTATGCTGCCAGCAGCAACTGCGTTTTGGGGTGATTGATCCCGGGCTGATAAGGGTCGACGAACCAAATGATGATGACTAGCATTTCTCGAAAGCTTCAACTTTGAGAAGGAACTAGTGATATTGTTCGTACTTTGACGGCGTTCCATGATTGTTTTTCTGTTGATAATATTGTCACAAGATTCATCAGCAGATAAGAATTGAACCCGATCATAAGAAACAGACCGAGGCAGTAATGCCTTGACAGTAAGTTCTGGTTGGATATGTTGTTGGGGGTGTTGCGCTTTTTCCAACGACGGAGACGTATAATAGCCGTGGTAAAGTGGGGATGAATGGATGATAGTTGAGAAGGATTGAGGGGTTGAGGGCGAGTTGCCAGCAACCATGGTGGAAGAACTTGGAGATGCTAATGCCAAATTTGTACAAGATGATGATGCAGACGAGAATATCAAACAAGGATTGACATGAGGGGATGAGGTGCAGAAAATACCAAGTCCGCCTGCTCCTCCCATTGGTATCTCGGAGGATGAGACAGTGGTCATGGCCAAGGAAGAAGTAACAGTGCCAGCACTGGACGACGGAGGTGTTTTTTGGTATTGAGTCTGTTGCTTCAAGGGTGTTGCAATTGACGTTTGAAACTCGGAAAATGGTGAATGAGTCGGGTTATGTGCATTTTTCGAGGGCGGGACCGATACATGAGGGGTCGTGACCATCAATTGACTATCAATAGGTGGTTTTTTCGGAGGCCTACCACGCTTCCTTTTCGGGGGAGGAGTGATAGGGTTAATGGCAGCAAATTGACTTGAAGAGGACATGCAAGAAGGTGGAGAGAGATGTTAATCCTAATGGTGGGTGAGAATAGTTCCTCGATGCAATAGAACGGGGATAAGAGAGAGAGAGAGGAATGGAGTTGGATGAGAAAATGCAATCAGGAGATACAACCCTTCTTGATGAAATGCCTTTTATCTTCAAACCGTTTGAAGTATAACTCAAAGCGGTCTATCACACGACTCGACAATAAAAGTTAATTAAACGAGTGCGTGAATGGACTTGAAAATCAAAAAAACAAGATAAATCCGTCAAAGATGGAGAGGGAGCCGGCCGTCAGCCTCTTATAAGGTAGACAAAATTCCACAAGAATGGAACCGTTTATAAGTCCAGTCCAATGACACGGCGGGTTGATAGAGCTAAGGGATTTTCGGATGACAAGATAATAATTATAAGAATAATAATATTATATTGTCAAATCGCCTGAGTCTAGAAATGGGCTTCCAAATGCAATTTTCTGCACCTTGCCTAGCGGAAATAGGAAGAAAAGCAAGAGCAAGGTCGGCGTGAAGGAAATGCAATGTTCACGAGGGCCAGAGTGGATCAGATTGCATATTTATATTATTTGGCGTGCCTTGATTATATTTGCACAGGACTCAAATGAGTTTTGGCGTGGGGCCAATCTTTTGATCCCATTCATGCTAGGTGGGATTGGCCTACCAATGCCGCTTTCTTTTTCACGATTTCTTTTCCAAAAAGCCACTTACTTTTCCCTACATACGCTTATATGTTTTTTTTTTCTTCTACATGGCTAAATTATTCACTGTTGTTCTTCGTTTCCTGGACGCGTTAAACTTAATGTCGAATGTGTCTTAAGTAAAGCTTAAATGAAGGGTTTTAGCAACGCCGAACTTGGAACACTCACGCATACAGTTGGGATGCAGAGTAACAAAAGTCTTTAATTGGAGGGCAAGACAAAGTCCAATTGGTTCGGAGATGATGATGTCGTTAATTCCTTCTAATCAGATAACCAAGGCACAGGCAACGCAACAAAAAAGGCGTTTAGCGGGAACGGAGTCCACTTTGACAGCTAGCCAATTGAGGCAATCTGCTGCCGCCTAGTTCGTTCGGGGGGGTGGTTGAGCATTGGCTGCGTCTTCAGATCGTTTACTTTTTGAGGTTGTAACCCCGGAGAAAGAAGAAGATTTGATAGTTTCTTTTGCCGCCAGTTCGTGCATCTCTTCTCGTCTGTCCGGATGGATATCATCATCCGACGTGAAAGCAGGGCCACCGAGATAACGCCAATGGGGATCTGAAAGCCGTTGGAGAGAAAAATGGTTGAGATATATTACCCGATGATTTGTGTCGAAGCCGTATCACTTATTTTTATTTTCGAAAGGCCTATCGTATGCAGCCCTTCATTATACCATGCTCTCTGTATGTAAGTTGAAGCCACAAAAAATTGTTTTTATCTTTGTTATTATTATTTCACACGACATAAGGGTCTGACGAAAGAGCGGAGTCATTTTCCAACGGAGTTTTGTTTTTTTGGCCTCGATTGATAGCCAAGGTAGATCCCGGTCAACCTTAAGCAAGGGGTAAATATCCACCAAAACGGAATGCAGTGGACGAACATCTTTTACTATGGACAAGACAAAAAGTCTAAATTTTGGTCAATCATACGCCCCGACGGCATCAAAGAGCCTTTTCCACGGCTCACGTCCCGCATATATTGCCAATATAATAATTAAAACATATGTTCTTCTTAAATGCTAATCGTTCTCGACCGATCGCTCATGTCTCACTGTTAAGTACGGCCCGACAGATCGTTGACAATCCCCTTGCGACCGGTCTAATCCCAACAAGGCCATTTTTTCGCACTAGAGGCCCACCGTAACCCCCCGGTAGGGGCCCCCCAGGAGGGATATCCGTACCCGCGCGATCGATCCCTCCAAGAAAACCGTCCCCATCCGATGAGCCCTATGTGAGGATATAGATAAATCGGTTCTTTAGGTGCAGCATGGTGTGATGCATTTGCTTTGAGTTTGCTATTAAAAGGAAATATCGCATGCAATTTTTTGCACAGTTAACTTTAATGTATGTAGACGCATTGGATGATATAGCAGGGATGGCTGCACAATCTCATCAACCCATGGTCCAGCGCGTGGTCTACCAGGGCCCGGCATGCGAGAGACTTGGCTGAGTAGATATGAGAAAAACGGTAGTATAATAATAATTATTATTATTGAGTAAATTGAGTAGCACGAGTTTTATTACTTTTTCAGATGATTGTGGGCTACTATGGTTCTTGCGAAGTTGGCGAAATCCTCGTTTGGAGTGATTTGTTCATGAAGACTCGGTTGACAGAATACTGCCAGGGTATTTCGAGCTATTCCTTTCATCGACGGTGGGGTAACGAAATGCGGTACGGCCTTGAATTGACCGTTTGATATCGCTTCAAGCGCACTTCCGGTTTGGAAGGCCAATGCATTCCTTGGGATCGATACAGGCACAACCTGCCCCTGGCGATTTCTTATATGCAATCCTACTTTGGACCCTTTTGCAGCCTCGGCCTCCACCTCGTCATTCTTATCATCTAGAAGCATTGCACTGGTAAGAGCCGTAATGCATGAATGATCGAGATGTTCCCCGCACCAATTATTTTCGTCATCATCATCGGACACAGCTCCAACGGGAAAATAATGTAACAATCGAGCCTTGGTGGTATTTGAACTCTCGACGATCCGTTCAAGGTAATCAGGGGTTGGCAATCGAATATCGTTTCTACCACACCACCTATCGCAGGCGCGAGCAACAATGACAGTTGCATCGATCATCAAATTACATAGAGCCTTCACATCTCTTTCAAACTCGGGCATTGTGGTCTTCGACGGCCATACATTGGCTGTAGTATAACCCTTTAGATCTGGATATGCATTCACCACTGCTTGACTGGGCCCTTCGCTCGATGAATCGCTGTGAAAACTGCAATTGACATAATATGATCCCTTCAAGCTATCATATTTACCATTTGCTAATGTCTCCTTGCCACACGACCACCCCACAAGCCAATACGCATCGGGAACTTGCAGTTTTTCAAGCTCACATGGGTCAAGATGGGCTACATCACTGATACTCCTCAACACTTTGTCTCTCAACTCATAATATCGGGGATCGAGCCCTGTAACAATTATTATTCCTAGCGACTCTTTTCCAAATGCCTCTTCTAATAAATGATCCGCTTTCCCACTCTTCAGGTCTTTGAGAGTCACACTTACTGGGATCGGATTTCGATTCATCAATGTGAAAGTCAAAAGTGATGATGTCTCCCCGCTACAAGCCATGAATTTTACCTCTTTCATAAATTATTATTACTACTAACACAACATCGCTGACGATTTTATGGGTCTTAACGAGCCGCGGAGGCCTGATCAGCATATTTGGCGATGATTTTGTCAAATTGATCGGACTTGGCAGCCAAGTCCACTAGTGACGGATGATCCTTTTGAACTTGTTCTAGCTTGGACTCGATGTCGGCATAGTCCTTTCCGGAAATGATAGAACTTACAATGCTGTTTGCAAGTGCTTCAGGGTTTTGAGGATCCAGCTTTAGGGCCTCTGTAAGCGATTCTTCTGCTTCTGGATACCGTCCCAGCTGTAATTGAGCTACTGCCTGGCCAAGTAGTGACTTGATGGACGGTGCTCCGCCGCCCGATTGAGAAAGCTCCTCAAATATATAAAAGGCACCTTGGTAGTGCTCACCGCCTTGACGCAGTTTTACCCAAGCTTCGGCAAGATTAAATACAATATTGTCCTGAGCAACTTGCTTAGCATCCTGGACCTGTTTGGCAGCCAGATCAAGACGGTTTTCCAGCAGGTAGATTTGTGTAATTAAAGAAATGCATTCAAGACTGCCTTGATTCTGTTGAAGAAGCTCCAATGCTTCTGGTAACCGTTTTTCAAGAACTAAAACAAGCCCTCCAATGAACTGAACTGTCTCGTTTTCCTTGCCATGGGCTTCAATGAGTTTTTCAACTGCTGCCAGTCCGTTAGCTCGCTTAGGACCATTACTGACATACTCAGCATATGCCCGCGTGATTGCAAGCTCAGGCTCCTTCGAGCCCGAAAACTCGTCGATAACAGAACTAGCCTTGCCTAATTGAATCTTCGCTCGTGCTTGAAGTACTTGGGCTTTTAGTTTGTTCTCTACGTTGTAACCAGAGATATCCTGCCCAATTACCTGGGTGTAATCGCCATTATAAAAGGCTTGCTGAATGGAAAAAAGCTCTATAAATACTCGTAAGTATCGAACTTAAACATCGTCATTAAGGCGCAGTTATATCTTACCTCCAGAATCTGAAAATGGGTCCATTTTGACACGTTGAGGTACTTGGTGAAATGAGCCTGCGATGGGAGAATTGAAAAACTCGAATCGAGCTTCAAAGAAACGGAACCAGCACAGCATTCACAACACTCATTTCTTGCAGTAGAAATCACTACAAGCGTTCCATAATCCAATGAAATACTTAAATAAACATTCATATGACATTGGCGCCTTTTATTTCACGGGTTTCCATTCAAAGTAGATGTGACAGGGTTAGGGTGGGCACTGAATAGGAAATCCATATTGAAATACTGAGTTAAATCTTTACTTATTGATGAAGACCAAAGTCAGGAACGAGAACGTTCCATGAGCAGGGTAGAAAAAATCATAATCGCAATGCCTAAATCGCTACATCTGCCGCCTGCAAGATAGAATAAGTGTCAATGCGATCGAATTGCGGGGTGTTTTCGCATGGAACAATTATATGTACTGCTTGCATCGCTTCACTCTAATCATCATACATGACCCAACGTTCAATCAGCATGCAGTGCGGATACGCTCGAGGACATATTTATTATGGTTGTAGGCGCATCTTGGCATAGATGCCGTCAATTACCATTAGGCGAATCTGCCGTTTAGAAGTTAGCCAAGCCAATAGAAACAGCCTGCCAGGACGTTTCTGATCTAGACCCCAACGACACGCATATACGTCCGCCTTGATGATATGGTAGTATGGCTGGATAAATTATCGTAGTATGCACTATCTTGGGCACTGCGGCGTCCTAGCCAGGGGGTTTGGGCTTCTGGGCTACATACGGCGGCCAGGGGTAATGAGAGTTCCGGGCCCCGGTCGAACGAAGAAACCGCCCAAAACAACGCCCCAAAATATAATTAAAACGATTTAAGCTATTTAGGTTCTCGGTTCCCCGGCAGGCCGGTGCCGTCCCCGGGAAGTAACGACTAGTTAGTGGGTTTCAAGTGCATTAGGTCCGCCATGATCTGACTGCACGGCCTAAGGCGAGCTCAAGTTGCAACCAAGTACAAGAAAGCAGCAGCAGCAGCATCGGCATCAGTAGCCTAGGAAGTATCCAAAATTTGTTATCAATTACCCCAAATAAAATAATCCCTTGTCAATCTCATGAGCTCACGGGTCACCGATGACCCCGGCACAAAATAAAATAACTAGAATACGAGAAAGCCAGTGTTAGGAGCTCGATGCAAACTGCTGGGCAGATGCAAGCCGTGCATTTGTCGTCCCTAAAGAGAAGGCTACTAGAAGCCTTCGGCGGTCTCACCGGTAGTCAAACTGCAGTTGCTTTTTGGCAAGTGTCTCACAGTCGAACTGCATAGATCGGCCTTGCATGAACGCACGTCAGACAATAACGTGAATATCTGAAATGTCTCCCCGCTTATCCAATTATATTTAGGTACGCGTGAGTTCCGAGCTAAACAGGGGCTCAGCTCATCTTTTCTCTTCTGCGACTGTCTGTTGATGCCACAATGTCCCCGGATTGGGTATTAAGGGTTGTTTAGGCTTTTGTGCTGCGATCATAGTGCGAATAAAAATCCGCAAAAATCCGCAAAAATCCGCAAAAAACCACTCCGACTGCATGTGCAGAGGGAGACATGCCTATGCTTTGTGCGCCTGGACACCGCAAATCCCGTCTTGCAGTTATTTTTGATACTCGAACAATGGGGCCATAATAACGCTAGGCCGTACATGCTGAAGTTGCGTGATATTGATGCAACTGCAGAGAGCCGTCCGCCGCTGTACAGATATGCCTAGCGCTCGGAAGAATATAGGGCCGTCACGTTACTACATGGATAATAGATAAGGGATAGGCACTTATTTTCAATTCTGGGGTTAATCATAGGGATCTGATGGAGACCGAAACATTATAGTGCCGCCATTATTACAACCATATCTAATATGAAATCACGCCGACCGTGTGATCCATTGACTACATTAGGCGTATAATCAAAGAGGGATAACTATATACAAGTCCTGGAACCTTTTAATGATTGGGAATTGCAGATACTGAGAACATCGGTCATCAGTAGCATGCGCAGATTTCAATTTCCCGAAACCGGAAGTAGCACAAGTTACCACACGGAATACTTCAATTGGTGGTTTAACACTGGTTATCGAATAGCTGAAGCCCTCTTTCAAGGGTTGGTTCTCTTTTTAAGTTATTATAAACAACAATTGCATTGTGTGCAACTTCGGGGAGCGTCGAGCTGTAATGATAGGACTTTGTCTGACCACTCTAGATGCAGCAAATTACAATGCACACTGCACACGGCTCAGCGTGTCCGGAGTTGGCTGCATTTTATCAGGAGGATCAAAGTTCAAAACCATTCTACAAAACGAAAAACTCCGGATGATGCAATATTGCAGACGATAAGAACAATACCCAATATTACCCATTGTTAAAGTTTTGCCGTAGATATGCTCATTTAATGCGGTACACTCTGGTGACTGGATCTCAATTAGCAGATGTGGGTAGTGTCACTTTCTGATAGAAATAAGCCGAGGACAAAAAGAATCCAAAGTCATAGCAAGCGCTGATTCGAGAGGTTAGTTCATCATGGCACGCACGTTTTTCAGAGATAAGTGCTGCGCATGCAGACCGGAATGGTGGCTCCCCTCCAGCTTGGTTGAATTGTAGGGGCCTCCTGCATATGCTTTAAATGACCTTAATTTTTACTGTACCGAGCTTACGAGAGTGGGGCTTACTTGAGAAAGGAAACATAATCCCTCAGGGTCGTTTTTCTTTTCTTACTTTTAACGCAACCGAATGAGCGATATCAGATCAATGCAACAAGAATGTTATTTAAATGTTAAGTAGAACAATTGCTTATATATACATAAATATAACACAGGAAAGTCTTAAACCAGCGAAAAAGCGATGAGCCGCAATCAGATGCACATTAGCGGCGAAGAACATCCTCTATCAACGGCACCTGCTTACCAATCCAGATGGCATGTTCAGTATGATCCTTCACGGCATCCCCAGTATGAGGATGGACCAATACGCTGAGAGATCCATGATTGATCTGGAACCATGGAACTATCTTTGCAAACATTTCTGGAGTATGAAAGTCGCATTCCCACATGGCATATGGGTGAGGACCAATTGGCTTGTCCCACAGCTTATAAACTCTCAATTTTCCGGCTGAAATGTCATCTGCGAATTCATGAATGACTCGCTCACGAATAACAGTGGCCTCAGATGCAGAAGGACCATGCGACTGAAAGTAGTAGACATGGATGTCATAAGACTTAATCTCGTCGTTATAAGGGGTGCGTTCTTCTGACATGTCGGGATAAGGTTGGGAAGATCTAAACTCTAATCATTATCAGATGGAAAACATGAGGTTATTCAAAGAGTAAATGTGGGCATGACCGACCGACCTTGGTAAAGTTTAGATTATGGAATTTTTGGCACTTAGCCGCCCATGAACGCGGCCCGGTTCGGAACCACCATCGGTAGGTCCCCCTAAAATTGGGGGGGGGGGCTCAGCGGCTTCAGCGGCTCAGTCCAAAGGTTTCTAGCATAATTCTCAAACCAATTCTCTAGTGTGTCATTGTGTATAGCCACTGTGGCGATAAGCAACCGAAATGTGAGGCTTTTGAGGAAAGGCGAAAAGCCTGTTACAAGGTGAAAAATGAACCTCTCTGTAAAGATTTCGCTAGATCCTAACAGTTTTGATTGTGAGGAGAAGTCCTAATAGGGCAGTCGCTTCCGAATAACCCAAACCCAACCTTTCCTAATTGGGGAGTTTCTGGAAAGACCTTCCTTATCAGGCAAAGACCCCTCGGCGGCTATCATCATCTTTATCAGTTTTTTTCTTTCTGTGTTGCCCCGCGTTCTGGATTGGTACTAGCTAGGAAAATTTCCAGATATATAAAGGCACAGGCCTCCCTACCACAACGGATCCTGATATATAAAGTTGTAACATTTAAGAAACAAAAAAAATGGTTCATCCTCTAGATCAACTTAGTGTCGCGGAATTGACGAAATGTACGCAGATCTTGAGAGATCATCACAAGGGAAAGACTCTACATATTAAGACTATCAATAATGAAGAACCCCCCAAGGCACTTCTAGTTCCTTATCTTCAGGCCGAGAAGGCTGGTACACCTATTGCTCCTCCTCCGCGAATTGCTTATGCAAATTATTATGTTATGAATGATAAGCATGCGTGTGAATTGTGGATCGACGTGAATACCGCGCAGATTGTCAAATTCAATCATTGCCCACCAGGTGCTCATTTGCCCTTTGATCAACAGGAGGCGAATGAAATGGAGGTTATGGTTCTAAAAGAACCTGCCGTTCTCGATGCTCTTAAGAAGTGCGGCTTTGAGGGCGATGATCTTAAGACTATTGCCGTCGATGGTTGGATGTACGGCTGTGACAGCGAGGAAGTGTCTCCTCGTTATATGATGTACCTTATGTACTCGAGGGATCCAAAGACAAATCATCCCGAATCGAATCTTTACGCCTTCCCCATTCCTTTCGTGCCTGTGTTTGACGTTTTGGATAGAAAGTTTGCCAGACTTGACTGGTGCGCAACTGGTGGTGATGAGAGTGAGGACCCTGTAAAGGGCCTTGACTATAATACCAGAGATGTTACAAAGAAGATCACTGACCACATGAGACCCGGTGAACATTGGCCTGAGCTCCAGCCCAAGATGAGAACGGACCTTAAGCCTTACAATGTCCTGCAACCCGAAGGCCCTTCATTTACTGTCGAGGAGGGAAACCTTGTCAAGTGGCAAAAGTGGAGATTCAGAGTTGGATTCAATCCTCGTGAGGGATTGGTCCTTCATGATCTAGATTTCGACGGTCGAAATACCTTCTATAGACTGTCAATGTCGGAAATGGCCGTTCCCTACGGTGACCCCAGACCCCCCTTGCACAGGAAAATGGCGTTTGATTTTGGCGATTGCGGTGGTGGACGATCTGCTAACGAGCTAACCTTGGGCTGTGATTGTCTGGGTACCATTAAGTACTTTGATGGTTACATGGTCGAGCCTGATGGAAGGGTCGAAACCAGAAAGAATGTCGTTTGCATGCACGAACAGGATGACGGTATCTTGTGGAAGCACACCAATTTCAGAACTGAGAAGCCTGCTGTTGTCCGTCGTCGTGTCCTGATCTTGCAAACCATCTTGACTGTAGGAAACTACGAGTACATCTTTGCCTGGCATCTTGACCAAGCTGCTGGTATCCATATGGAAATCAGAGCCACTGGTATTGTCAGCACCCAATGCATTGACGAGGGCAAGAGATCGAAATGGGGTACTGTTGTGTCTCCAGGTGTTTTGGCTTCATCTCATCAACATATTTTCAGCTTGAGAATTGATCCTGCTGTGGACGGTCATAAGAACACTGTCAAGGTCATGGATACCGCCATATCCGAGTGGGATGAGCTGAACCCGCATGGAACTGGTTTCTACAACACTGGCAAGTATGTGGAAAGATCCAGCGCTCTTGATGCGAATATCCAAACCAACCGATATGTCAAGATTGTCAACGAGAACAAGATCAACCCAATTTCGGGCAACGCTGTCGGCTACAAGTTGGGCGCATTGCCGACTGCATTATTACTGGCCCAAAAGGGTTCAGTTGCCCACAAACGTGCTGCTTTTGCCACTCACCATTTTTGGGTGACAAAGTACCGGGATCAGGAATTTTACGCCGGTGGAGTGTGGACAAATCAATCTCGAAGAGAAATTGGTGGTGTGCAGGATGCCATTGACAGAAATGAAAACGTTCGAAATGAGGATGTTGTGCTCTGGCATTCATTTGGTCTAACTCATCACCCTCGAGTTGAGGACTTCCCTGTTATGCCTGCTGAGGTCATTAGAGTGTCCTTGAGTCCTAATGATTTCTTCACTGCCAACCCCACCTTGGATATCCCTCCAAGCACCCAGCATTTCAACCGATCAGTTGAAGTTATGAACTGCCGAAATTGCCATTTGTAATTTTAAGGACTAAATTATTAAGTACATATTTTTTTATTTTACCATAGTTAATGAAATGGAATCGGGAAGTTGTTTAGAAACACGAATTGAGATCTATTATCATTCCAATCGCTCTCACGAAATTCCATGACACTAATCTAATATTGAAGACTTTGAATTTATTTTCCGATTCATCTGTAATGCAATTTGTACCAAACTGAAAGTGTTTCTTGCCGATTTGATCAATTTTGGAATTTTTTGGTGCGCGGCAGTGGACTGAGATTTACAAGCCCACGAAAAGATTTTTCAAAATCACACTCTTCAACAGTAGAGGAAATATACGACAATATGGCCGAAAATCAGCTCAACTACATGATTGTAGATGGAGTTCTTGGTGACTATGTCCAGGAAATCTCTAATTATATTGATCAGTTGAGTGGCACTGCCAGTGGTGAGGAGGGTGTTCCAGGGGAGTTTGAGAAGCTCGTGCAAGAACTTATGGATCGTGATCAGGAGCGAACATTTGCTGTTATCACGGAGCGGAGTGCAATTCTCTCTGAAGCCCCTGAAAAGGATTTTGAATCTGCATATAGTTTGGTGCTACACATTTTGACGTTTGCTACCAACTTGACTGAACTACTCCCGGTTCTATTAGACAATTTAACAACCAATGTACCTGCTATACCGAATGGATCATCATGGGTACTCGTTGTTCTAAATAATCTCTTCAACATTTTACCTGTGACTTCGCCGCTTCGATATCAGGTGTTTACAAGAATCATCGAGTTTGCGCAACAAACAAACAATGTGCATTCACTAGTTTCTCAAGTCAAGAACCTATCCAAATGGGTTTCGGAATGGGGAGTTAGTGATGAATTGAAGCAACAACTATACACTAAAATCAGTGGCATTTTGGCCTCATCAGATAGTGATGCTTCTTACAAATACCTTCTTCAAGCCGTGGCTTGTGATGACAACACCACCAATAACAACCTAAGCATTCAACTAATAAAGACCGCTCTCACTAGCGAGTCGATTTATGACTTTGATGACATACTTGCCTTAAGCTCGGTTCAAGCGTTACGTGCGTCTCCTCTATTCGACCTGTTGAGGATTGTTTCTTCTGGCAACTTTAAGGAGTTCAAGGCGTCTCCAAGAGATTCGTCGTTCTCTGACGCTGAATATAGTGCTATTGAACGAAAAGTTAAGATTTTGGGTGTTGCTGTTCTGGGGTCTAGTGGACGAAAGATCCTTTATAGTGACATTTCTGCAGCGATAGAGGTTCCACTGGAGGACGTTGAGTTATGGGCAATTGATGCTATCCGAGCGGGCTTGGTCGAGGGACGATTGTCACAGATGGATCAAGTGTTTGACGTTCACCGGGCTACTCCGGTTGGTCAATTTGGTGTCGAGGAATGGAAAACCATTGAATCTAGATTACAGGCTTGGAAGGCAAGCTTACGGGAGGTTCTTGATGTCGTGAGAAGCTCCCGAGAAAATGCTCAGCGAGAAAAACTTCCATCTAAGGCTGCCAAGACTCAACTAGTATAAAGTCATCTATAGCATGTAGACTACGAGAAAATTGCAAACATTCTGATTATTTATCAATGAGCCATAAGATCATATTCATTTCTGATGTTGAAATCATGCAGATCGAGCCGCACCGACATGGGAGGTTAACGGAAAACGCAGTCACAAGATTGCCTAATTAGTAACAAGCCCTATTGGGAGTGCAAAAGCATTCTGAGATTTACTGGGCGGAACTCACTTCTTCCCAGTTTGAATAATCTCAAACTGTTTTTTCAGACTCAACGATTCGACAAATCTATTCGACACAACTTCGACAATGTCTCATCGTAAATACGAAGAACCCAGACACGGATCTCTTGGATTCCTTCCCCGAAAGAGGGCTGCCAGCCACAGAGGAAAGGTTAAGTCTTTCCCTGCTGATGACAAGTCCAAGCCTGTTGGATTGACTGCTTTCCTTGGATACAAGGCTGGTATGACCACCACTGTGCGAGACTTGGACCGACGTGGATCCAAGATGGACAAGCGTGAGATTGTTGAGGCCGTCACTGTTGTGGATACTCCTCCTCTTGTGATTGTTGGTGTTGTTGGATACATCGAGACTCCTCGTGGTTTGAGATCCTTGACCACTGTTTGGGCCGAGCATCTGTCTGACGAAGTCAAGAGACGATTCTACAAGAACTGGTACAAGAGCAAGAAGAAGGCTTTCACCAAGTATGCCAAGAAGTACCAAGAGGGTGCTGCCGATGTCACTCGTGAACTGGAGCGAATCAAGAAGTATGCTTCTGTTGTTCGTGTGCTTGCCCATACCCAGATCAAGAAGACTCCTTTAGGACAAAAGAAGGCCCATTTGGCCGAGATCCAAATTAACGGTGGTTCCACTGCCGAGAAGGTTGACTGGGCTCAAGAACACTTTGAGAAGACTGTTGCCATTGACGCTGTTTTCGAACAGGATGAGGTTGTTGATGTGATTGCCATCACCAAGGGTCAAGGTTATGAGGGTGTGACTGCCAGATGGGGAACTAAGAAGTTGCCCAGAAAGACCCACAGAGGTCTGAGAAAGGTTGCCTGTATTGGAGCCTGGCATCCATCCCACGTCCAATGGACTGTTGCTCGTGCTGGTCAGGACGGTTACCATCATAGAACTTCCATCAACCACAAGATCTACAGAGTTGGACGTGCTGATGATGAGTCCAACGCTGCCACTGAATTCGATAGAACCAAGAAGACCATCACCCCCATGGGTGGTTTCGTCCGATATGGTGAGATCAACAATGACTTCCTTATCCTTAAGGGATCTATCCCCGGTGTTAAGAAGAGAGTTGTCACTGTTCGAAAGTCTCTTAAGGTCCACACTTCTCGTCGTGCTCTTGAGAAGGTTGAACTTAAGTGGATCGACACCGCTTCCAAGTTCGGTAAGGGCCGATTCCAAACCCCTGCCGAGAAACATGCCTTTACTGGTACTTTGAAGAAGGATCTTTAAGCGCATTGCTCTATAAAAATGTCATATTCTTGTTAATGTAAAAGTATATATACTAAAATGGAAGTATTTAATGAAGTTCCTACCTCAATTAAGCGTTTGGAAGCCTCGAATCCCAGAAGAAGAAAAAAAAATCTTTTTCCATGTTTGCTTCAAGGCTGTGATGTCATGCACTAGTATGCACAAGACCAACACCAACCTCCATCGCTTCCATGGGAAAAAAAAACACATAAATTGATCTGATTCCCGCTCCGAAGATCTCTCGCTCTTTTCCTGCTTCACATAGAATTACTATTATGACTACAGTTTTTCTGGCAACTCATCCAAGGTCGATGTCAACGGCCTTGGAGCGTTCATTTATGACAAGAGAGGATTTAATATGTTTCCATGAGCCATTTGGTGAAGCGTTTTACTATGGTCCTGAGAGATTATCGGATCGATACTCGGAAGAAGAGGCTCAGAAGAGTGAATTCTCCACATCTACGTTTCGTGATACTATGTCTGAGATTCAAGATGCTGCATCTAAAAGTGACGTTTTCATAAAGGATATGGCACAGTATATAATACCTGTAATGGGACAGGCTAAAATTGCTCCTTCATTTAAAGTGAACGGTAAGCAAAGCGATAACAATCCGACGGTGATACCAAATGAGACTCTCAATAAATTCAAGTTTGTATTTTTGATCCGTCCTCCTCATTTGTCCATTGCATCCTATTACCGTTGTTGCATTCCTCCGCGATCACTTGAAACTGGATTCGACCATTACAGAAACGACGAGGCAGGTTTCCGGGAATTAAGAATCCTTTACGACTATCTGACCAAGAATTCTGACCAAAATTCACAGCCGTTGGTGGTTGATGCTACAGATATCTGCCGGGACCCAGAACAGGTTGTTCGCAGCCTATGTGAATCTGTGGGGATAAAGTTCAAGCCTGAAATGCTTTCTTGGGAGGAAAATGGTGAAAAAGACGTAGAAATCTTTGCCAAATGGCCCGGGTTCCATTCAGATGCCCTTAAGTCAAAGGGCTTTGAAAAGTCGAAGAACCCCACCAAGGAGTTCAAGATCGACTGGCCCGAATGGGAGAGGCAATGGGCTGAGAAGTACGATCAAAAGGGAGTCGAGATTATCAAGAAATCCGTCCAAGAGTCCCTCGATGACTACCTGTATCTTAGGCAATTCAAGTTGAAACTCAAACAATAATTATAGATCTAGTTTTCAATAGGCATCAAAGCGACGCTCAAGCTCCATGAATTCAACAAGATTCTTCATGTCAGCAAGTTGGCTCTCCAAAGCCCATTTTTCGTATTGACTGTCAGTCTGCCCCTCACCCTCGGGTTCATCGTGACAATGGCGGATTGGAGATTCATGAACTTGTGGGTATCTAATAAATAATTCGTCTCTCAATGGCCCGAACTTCTTCTTGCCACCTCGGCTGGGCAATTTGGCAATCATTCGTCTCATTCGATGTACACTGGCAGGAGTTGAAATAGGACTCAAGTCGGCATCAGACTCTGAATCTTCAATTGTCTTGTCGACATCATAAATGCTGTAATCCACTATCCAAGGGTTGGTTTTCTTGGTAGAGAATGTTTCAATAACATTGCCGGACTTGATATCTCCTAAGATCCTGCGTTTCTGCATGGATTTATTTCGAAGCGAAGGTGTTAATGGAGTGCTGGGTGGTCGCTTATGGCTACTGATCGATAGCGGAATCGGGGTAGTTCCAATGGCCTCCAACGAACGCAATGAAATAATTCCTTCCAGCTTTTCATGGTTGCGAATGTCCACAGGAGTATCCAATTTTGGAAGAGCCCATTTAGGGGTTAGATCCAACATTTCTGACCAGCTCGACTGAGATTCCAGCTGGCACACTGGAGTGCTGAGCCGAAGTTCGGAAAACGTGTTTTCGTCATAGAACTTTGTATGCGTAGTGGCTGGAGTAGTAGGTATCTGTGAATTTTCATAACTGCACTCCTCTACTATGCTCAAAGGATGTCTTTTCTGCAGAGGAAGAAGCGATTCTTTCCGCCGTCGAAAGCTCTCTGTTAGGGCTTTGGAAAGGTTAGGTGTGAAATCAGATGACAGTTTAACCGGCTTCCTGGCCGGAGTGGACAGATCAATGAGTGATACCTCCATCACCCTCTGAATAAGAATAGCTTCAATTGAAAAAGGGTGCAAAGACTGAAGAAGTTGTAAGTGTGAGCGTTTCTCCAAATGTTTGTTTATTACCGCATTGGGCACTATCGCGCATACATGTCGCGAAAACAAAAGTATTCCATTTCCGTCTTTGCTTTCTCCACCAACATAAATTAACGACACAAATTTGCATTTATTAGCTTTGAAATGCTTATATACAGGGAATGCGAGGACAAAGGGGCACAAAATAAAGAGAACATTCCTCCGGCAAACTCGCCAGTTGCGCTTCGCACTCGAACCAATAACCAGCGGACGCCGTTGCAAGCGGTTGCGGGCTCCAAATCGCTTAAGAAAGGATCACCTTCATTCATCATGTTAAATGTATGTATTCGTACTTCAACTTCACTGTTGATCCTAACTTGTTTTATAGTCACAGTTGGCTCCTACCAACCGCAGAAGACCAGCCAAGCTGAAAGCTCCCGAAAGCCCACCTCGAACAGCTTTGAAACCCCGAGCTCAATCTAAAACGACCATGGTCCTAATCAGATGAACCCGAACTTAACTTATATGATGACTCTCCTTTTTCGCTTTTTGTGCTTGCCAGCAAAAATTACCCCGCCTTTTCTACGTTTTATTACATAATAAATTTTCTTTGATCCATTACTCTTCTTCTTCTTGATCCTCTTCATCACCATCAAGAATTTGTTTCTCCAGTTGCTCGACCTGCTTATCATTGACAGAACTATTGCTTTTAACAGCCATTCGTGCTGTCAAGAACTGATTCACCTCGTATTGCAAATCAAGAACCTCACCACGTAGTTGACCTAATCGACTGTCACTAGGCTCACTAGCAGCATTCCTATCTGTATCCTTTGGCCTCATAACATTCTTATAATCGAATTCATGTTCTAAATCAGGTGATGAATATTTCGCTTCTATCGACATAATAGTGTGTTACTGTGTGTAGGTAAAAGGAAAACTTTGAGCCATTCGTCTCCCAAGACTCTTCCTCTCCACATAAATAATCAACTTCAGATCCAGCCCAGCTAAAGTTTGAAAAGGTAGATAAAACAGCTGTATTTTATATAATCAGAATTATAAAGTCACTAACAAGTTGAGTAACTATCGTCTATTATCTCACAAATTGAGGTATGATACTCATTGGCTAGCACAAGCTGAGATTCGATTCTCTAGTAGACCGTTTACTGACGAACGTTATGGCCCATTTTATCATAAATATATAAGCTTCAAAGTCAAATCAAAACCTCAGTTTCGATCCTTGACTAACTTAGTAGCAGTCTGAGTCTCATTTGGCATCTGAGTCATGTGATGATCGTTTTGCCCCACTATGAGTCTATGACTATTGACTACCGGGAAAATAAAGTGGGCGTGTGGAACCGAGTGGCAGTGCGCGCGGGGTCCCGAGTCAGAATTTACTAAGCCTAGTCAAGACTCACACCCGTACTTGACAGATAATCTTCACATAGGGAGGCATTAATTTTTCATTGATTCGGAGACAATTTTCAATACAAAGATGGCACAAGAACAGTTTAGACTTAAAGCAGGCCTTGCCCAGATGCTTAAAGGTAAGGTTTATGGCATTTTCTATGAACAATTAGTTGTTGTCTAACTGGCTTTTATATATAGGAGGTGTGATCATGGAGTAAGTTAGTCCTAAATGAAAAAAAGGACAGTTTGAATTAAGAAATTGAATAATATTAATCTTATATTAGTGTGGTCAATAGTGAACAAGCTCTTATAGCCGAACGGGCCGGTGCTTGTGCTGTGATGGCTTTGGAACGGGTCCCTGCTGATATTCGTGCTGAGGGAGGGGTTGCCAGAATGAGTGATCCAAAACTCATTAAGGACATTATTGAAGCGTAAGTCCAAATCTCTGTTATGAGAATTGGTACAGACACAGGCTGATGGTACAGGGTTTCTATTCCGGTTATGGCCAAGTGCAGAATCGGGCATTTCGTTGAGGCCCAGATTCTTGAGGCTTTGAAAGTCGATTACATTGATGAGTCCGAAGTGCTTACGCCTGCAGACCAGAAATACCACATTGCCAAGGACGATTTTAAGGTGCCGTTCGTATGCGGTGCCAAGAACCTTGGTGAAGCACTGAGACGAATCGAGGAGGGTGCAGCATTCATCCGCTCCAAGGGCGAGGCTGGCACCGGTGATGTCACCGAAGCGGTGAAGCACATCCGCACAATCGACCAGGAAATCAAACGCGCTGGCACCATGGGTGACTCGGAGCTGCACAACTATGCTAAGGAGCTCGGAGTCTCCCACTCCTTGCTGAAAGAAACCGCTAAACTTGGACGTCTTCCCGTCGTCAACTTCGCTGCGTAAGTCTACGTCGTATTTTAAATGCTGTTTTGAACCCAAAGAAGAAGGACTAACAATGTGCTATAGTGGTGGAGTGGCTACTCCTGCTGATGCTGCTCTGTGTATGCAGCTAGGCTGTGATGGAGTGTTCGTGGGATCTGGAATCTTTCTTGGCCACAACCCCGAAAGGAGAGCTAGAGCCATTGTGCAGGCTGTCACTCACTTTAAGGACGCTTCTGTTCTTGCAGAGGTCAGCACCGATCTCGGTCCTGCCATGGTTGGTAGAACTGTCGAGTCGCTCAAGGAGACTGAAAAGTATGCTAACAGATTCAATTAAACACTCAAGTGTGTAATATATATGTAAATATATCATTTTTCTAGCTGTCAGAAAGACCGATGTCCCTGAAAAAGGCCTCGTTACTGGGATCGCGGCCGAGGAAGTCATGGAGAAGATCTGAGGGGTCCCTGGAGCCACCCTTGCCAATAACAAGCTTACGGTATTCATGCCCAGACTTGGAGCTCATGGGGTCCGCTGAGAACTTGGTGTAGAACATGTCGGCAGCAAACACTTGTGACCACAAGTATCCATAGTAGCCGGCATCGTATCCACCCATGATATGGCCAAAGGCAGAGTAGCCATAGGTGTCTTCTCCACCAAAGTCCAGCAGGGTCATTTCGAGACGGAACTTGTTCCACGCTTCGTGCACTGAGTACTTGCTCTCACCATCATGGATAGTGAAATCAAACAAGCCATAAAACAACTGGATCGAAGTCTGAATACCCTCATTGACATTCTTAGTCTGACGGAGGGAGTCAATCACTTCATCGTCAAGCTTCTTGGAAGGGTCTTTGTAGTGACCTGACATATCCTTGATGACGGCCTTATTCCAAGTCCAGTGCTCCAACATCTGAGACGGGGCCTCAACAAAGTCTCTGTCGACTGCCGTTCCGCTCAGAGAAGCAAATTTGGACTTACCAACTAGTCCATGAATCCCATGTCCGAGTTCATGGAAAAACGTCACAACTTCATTATGCTTCAGCAAACTAGGCTTTGTATCAGTGGGTTTTGAGAAGTTGCACACCAGCGAGCATACAGGGTGCACTTCCTTACCATCTGCATCAAGATGGCCCTGGTAGATACCAAACATGGCAGCATGGCCGTACTTGTTGTCACGAGGGTGCAAATCCATGTAAAACCACCCGAGGAACTCGTCACCAAACTCGCCAGAGTTCCAGACTGAGTACTGGTGCACATCGGGATGCCACACAGACTTTTGAGGGTCGCCGTCCTCAATCTTGACAAACTTGATGTCAAAGAGCTTTTCAAACGTGCCAAGCATCTTGGAGATGGTTTGGTCAAGCGGGAAGTACTCTGCAATCTGTTCCTGGTCGATGTTGAACTCATTCTTGACCTTAAGGTTATGGTAGAACGTATAGTCCCAGTAATAGATGGTGTCATCAATCTCAGATTCCTCGACTCCTTGCGACAACAGATGCTTTTTTTTGAGTTTCTTCAAGTCCTCCAAGTTTGTGTGGGCTTGTTTTTTTACTTTGCCTACTAGTCCTTCAAGGAAATCTTTGACTGTTTTGGAATTTTTTGCCATTCGCTGCTCCAGCACGTAGTCGGCGTGGTTGGCGTAACCCAGTAGGGTTGCGATTTCAGACCTCAACTTGACTGCTTCAGAAACGAGGTCCTTGTTGATTTTGGCCCGTCCGTCGTACGTGAACAGCACTTTTCTTCTCACCTCGGCGTTTTCAGCCAGTCTCATAGCCAACAGATAGTCAGGCATCTTCATGGTGACCTTATACTTGCCGTCTACAATCTCATATTGCTCGAGTGAACTTTCCGGGATACCCTTCAATTCCTCCTTAGTGAGCAATAGGGATTCATTGGACTCGTTCAATTGCTTGCTGAACTGTATACAGACGTCTGAAAGCTTCTTTTTAAGCTCAAGCAGCTTATCTCGTTTGGATTTCTCCAATGCCAGCCCGTTTCTACGGTATGATCTCTCCAACTTGGTAGCATAACGACGAGAATCTTCATCGAGATCCTTTGGAAGACTATCAAATGCATCTTTAATGACTTTATAGACATCTTCTCGTGCAAAATTCTTGATGCTATTGTCATCAAACTGTTCCTCAGCCTTGAGACTGGCATCCCGGATCGCTTTATCGGTGGAAACATGCTGCAAGAAAGTCAAAACACTGGCCTTACAAGTATTTGAATTCTCCGTGTTTGCAAACCTTTGAATTGAATTTGCAAACTCCGGCGTGGCCTTCAACGCTGCAATCTCATCACTGGCAGCATTCTCCAACCCAATCGCCTCTTTGGTCTGTTCAAGAATCTCTTCCGGAGTCAATGTCCACACTGGCGCAGCCTGAGGTGCAACAAACTTAGATGAACCCATTGTATAACAGTAATATCTTAGAATTGGTTTCCGTAAGTGGCAAATTCTACTACTCAACAATCTCCCCGTAGAATGATGCAAAATCATATACGGCACTGCGCCGTGTAACCAAGCGATGGGCTTGTTATCTGCTGACGAATCGGTCCCAACCCTAATACCACCTAACCGTGAGATCCCGTCCCAAACGGTCGGAACCCTAATCAACCACGCACAACAAAACCGATTTGAAAACAAAACCATTCCTTCTACCAGATATATATATATATAAGAGTAGATTACTTTTGAGATGGCGGGGCGTGATGATGATGATGAGATCATAGAGATGTCTGTACGGACAGTGGAAAATGATAATCCCACCATAACTCGGACTGTCATGCGGCCTAGGTGTCATAGTTTGCCGCTGTCGAGTTCGGGGATTTCACGTCGTCGTCGTCGTCCTTCTTGGAGGCGCACGGCCAACTCTAGGAGGCAGACAGATGATTTAAATCTAGATAGTGGTGGATCCACTGAAGTACAAGATGCAGATGATGAAGAGATTCAAATCACCGGTAGTCGGACCGTGGCACGGCGGGTGGCTCCTCCTATACGAAGCCAATATGATTCTATGCCATTTCCGTTTTTGGTCGGAAGCATGACTTTAATTAATAGTTTGGCCATGGAATGGGATGCTTTGAATGTATATATACGAGATGTACAGCCTTCTGAGGAAGCTCAAGATGCCGATCGGCTGCGCAATATAAAATCAACCCCTGTGCCTGATCAGACCCGAAAGGGTTATACTCGGTCGACCACCGTACCGGAGGGAAAGAAGCTAGTGTGTGCATATTGTGACATTGAACTTGGAATAGGGATCCCTGAAGATGATAAAAACCGGTCTCACACGGAAGGAGATCGGATGTTATCGAAAAGAATCTTTTATACCCGTTGTGGCCATGTATATTGTGGAAGATGTGTGAACATGTACCGAAATAAGAGAGAACGACCCAAACATTGTGAATGTGCCGTTTCGGGCTGTCATAAGAGATTGATCAACAAGGCGCCGTTTTTGGAGATCTATTATTGATCAAACAATCGCAAACTCTATTTATTTGGACATTTTTATTCATTCATAGCATTATCATTATCATTATCATTTCATTTCATGCTGCTAACGACAAGCATGCTATGTTTTTGATCTCTTGTGCTGTTGGACGGTAAGAAGCTTGGAATTGAAGCAGCTTTTTTATCAAATCCAGCATTTCCTTCGGTGCTCGGGGAGCATATTCCTGGACGGCTTGTGGATTAAACTTGGTGAATTTCATATTTTTGAAGCTTTCGGACGATTGTATATCTGGCCATGTATCCAACGTTGGTGTACCCAATACTTGGAATTGGTTGGCTATAAGACTGATGTCGCTAGTGTAGGGTTCGAAAGGCGACGAGCCATTGTAGCTGAAGAGCTTTACTGCAATACACCCCAACGCCCATATATCGATCTTAGATGAGTAATCACTCAGACCGAACAACAGTTCTGGTGCCCTATATGCAGCTGTTCCTACGTCGCAGAATTTGTGGTGAGCAGGTTCACGGACATTATTATTCTCGGTCCAGGCAATGCCAAAGTCAATGAGAATCGGATCGCTTGTAACAGTGTCGAAAAGAATGTTTTCTGGCTTGATATCTCTATGAATGATCCCTTGATTGTGAATAAACTCCAAACTTTCGCTTATTTTAAGAATGATATCACAAGCACGGGCGTAATGTAGAGTATTTCTCCATCCGGACGGAAAGTCAGCTTTACGGTTGGCTTTTAGTATGCCATTAAGATCTAAGCGGTAATACGGCATCACCATGACCAGTTCTAACTCATCATTATGGGTTGTAAAGTGGTCTAATAGCTTAATTACACCCACTGCAGTGGTATTTTGATCGTCAAGACTCTGTAGAATCTCCAGTTCCCGCATCGAATCATGAGGAGGACCCTCATCTTCCGGTACCGTGACTTTTAACGCCACGACCGAGCTGGAGCCCTTCTGAACCGCCTTGTAGACATTTGAAAACAACCCTCGGCCAATTAAACACCGTTCAGTGAAGTTCTCCATCCAGACTATAACAGTGGTATATGTTGTAAAAAGTCCGCTTTGACATCACAATCATCATTGCAACGTCTCCACTATTATACGGGTTAGATGGAAGGCAAGATTGAAGTGTTGAAAAGTGCTTTGAATGATAATGATGTTGAGCAATTGAAGGCTCTTGCAATAAGTGAGGGGGGGTTTATAGATGATGAAGTGAGGAAAAGAGCGTGGCCGATTCTCCTGAACTCGAAGGATCATGGGTTTGATGTCAAGGATGCGATTTCCACACCTCTGAGCACTAAGGAAGAATCTCAAGTGCGATTGGATGTAGAGAGATCATTTGTGTTCTATCCTACCAACCCTTCCAAGGAACTTCAAGATCAATTGATGGAGTTAATATGTACAGTGTTACAGAGACATCGAAGATTATCCTACTATCAGGGATATCATGATGTGGCACAGATAGTCTTGTTGATATTTGGGCTTCCAGATGCAATTGAGGTTCTGGAAGCAATCAGCTTGCAGAATCTAAGGGATTTCATGCTACCAAATCTTCAATCAACCCTGGATCAACTGGAATTCATTCCGGAAATAGTCAAAATGGCCGACCCTGAACTGGATTTCAGTCTTCATATTCAACAACCCTTCTATTCATTGTCTAGCATATTGACCATGTTCTCGCATAATATTCAATCTTACGAACATATAAGCTATGTGTTTGATGCCATTTTGGCAACCGACATGTCGTTGCCTATCTATATCTACGTGGCTATGATGCTGGAAAAGAAACCTCAGTTGAAAAAAGCAGAGGAAACCCCAGATATCTTGCATGCGTTGTTGTCAACTCTGGCCGATGAATACGACGGTGACATTCAAAAACTCTTGCAGGTTGCAGGCGACCTCCGAGACAAATACCCCTTAACTACTACAAAGCAATGGGCCAAAGTGTCCAAGTATTCAGTGTTGAAAACCGTCAATGAACGAGCACCGGCCAAAACAGAAGTGTTCCTCGACCGTCAAGTCAAAGAAGCATCCACGATGCCACCAGTGTCATTACTGTCGACGGAAAGGATCCTCGTGGGACTCTCAGTGGCCCTCGGTGTGCTGGCTGTAATAACATACAACCGAAAAGAGCTTTGGATATAACTTTAGGCTAGGAAAAAAGATGCCCCTGTTTCATTACTGGGGACGTGCAATTACTGCACATTACCGCCCCTGCTGGTGCGGTGGTGTACTTTCCATAGCCCCCGTGCGTGGTTTCGACCCGGGTACTTCCAAAGGGGGACCCGCCTCCGTTCTTGAAAACAAGACGGATCTCTCCGTATAAATAGATTTTCGACTTGTTCGGACATGCCACCTGGACATGTATGGCCTGTTCTAAAGATTTGGGCTTCTCCTGGAACACTCTCTGGCGAATGAACGTCTTTGACTGTGACGGCATCTTCCTAAAGTCGTAAGGTATCAGGAATATCTGGATGGCTGTCTTCTGTAGATTCGATAATACTATCTGGATCTGGCCGTGTCTTGGTATTCGATATCCGACCTTATTAGTGCTGCTTCCAGGGCTTTCATGACTCAAATCAATACTGCCTACATAAGGGCTTCCCCCCTCCCCACTATCGTAGAATACCGCCTCAAAAGGAGTCGAAACGTGAGGAGGACATTGACTAGAGTATTTGCCCTTGCCTAGAACCCCGATTCGACAATAAAATGGAACTGGTGGCGAACTGGAAGTGCTCATTCTCCTTGAAAGCAAACTCTCCTCATATGACCCCACCAAGTGCTCGGTATGAGTGGATTTTCGCCTACCTCTCTTTCCATGAGACATCAAACTACTCGGACTACCTGTAGGAGAAGTAATAACAGCCGTAGGAGTCACTTGGCCTCGACATCGCTCACAAAGTTGAAAATCCCTCATGGTCATATCGTTATCGATAACCACCTGATCTACGTCATCCACCGTGGTTGCATGAACCAAACTGGACCTCCTCCGTACAGAACCCATCACCCTGTTCTTTTTCTCGGCCAAAGTGCTCAAAGTAATCCCGGGCCCTAATCCAAACGTCGTCTCATGAGCTTCAGGCATCCTGCTGAACAAACAAATAACAAATCACCCACTTCAGACCGCCTTTTAGTCACAAGTATATGGGTCTGGGTTTTATTAGGAAACTCCCAGCTCGGTTATGGCCGGCGTCCGCCAACACCCGGCAACCTATACCAACCAAATTCAATAATTTTATTATACAGTTTATGTAGGGGTAATTCCATAAATAAGTGCTACATCTGTGGAATTTCCTTGCCACCCTCTGCTTCCACTGGCGGTTATCATGTATTGGCAGCTGGGATCCACGTAGATACTTGATAGAACCCCGCCGTGATGACCAGGAATGATATAGAACGGTACTCTTGATTTGGAAGATGCTTCCAGGTCATACAGTCGTACATTATCATGAGAACCACACAATAAATGTCTACCAGATGGTAGAGCACATAGAGTCGACACTGCTCCAGAAACACTGGGGAACTTGAAGGTTCGAGACGGAGACAGTAATGATTTTCGGATATCAAACTCGTCGAAACTACTATTGCGTCTTCCAGCATATATCCTGGTCCCATCAATAGACCAACATGCACTTGTACACCATGGTGGGGTTCCTTCCGGCACTGGGATATGGCCCGCTCGTCTAGATTGTCTTCTGTCCCAAACATCGAGAGTACCATGAATACTGGACGAAAGAAACACTGAATGGCTTGTTGCCTTTTTTTCTTCTTGACTAGTATTGCTTCCATTAGTTGCAGGAGGCGGTGATGTCGTTGCCTCCTTGTCTTCATTATTGTTATCATCCTCATGCTCATTATTAACATTCGCCTCTTCATCGTCGTCACCAAATAACGACCCCAGTGACTTTCTATCATCCTCGTCATCTCCTGCAGTGCCTCCGGCGCCGTTGCGGTCGTTTTCGCCGTCAGTCTCAGGACGCTTTGAGGATTTTAGCACCTCGCCCGCTATCAGAGGGGAAATCAGAGATCCACCTTCCGGCTGCCATTCCAAAGACGAGATTTGACCGGAGGAATGGAAGGTAGAAGCCACTTTTCCAGTGTTCAGATCCCATTCGACAATCATCTTGTCCCATGCACCACTTATGGCGCGAGTTTCGGTGTCATCTAGCTTGATAGCCGATACAGCCGACTTATGTTTATCCAGATATGCATGTATTTGTCCTTCACCGTGTCGGACAGTTTGTAGAGTAATGCCACCACTTTCCAGGCCCGCTAGTAGCCAAAGAGCCTCTGAATGCACTGCCAGAGAGTAGACAGGAGATATTTTGGGTTCGTACAATCCATCGCGGCCGACCTTTGCATCTTTCTCATACACTGGTTGTTCATTTTCCCAGTATGAGACTATTAATCCCGATTTGGTGACACTATCCACAAACGGATGTCGCTGGGCCACAGTCAATGGCAATTTGCCATTGACGGAATCAAGAAAGTTATATTGACGGATAAAACCATCCTGGCCACCAGTGAATAACCATTTAAGGCCCCATGACACATCAAAACAGTATACGGGACAACTGTGAAGACATGCCACCGATGGAACAATGTCATAAGAGGCGCAATTGGTTGTTTCAGGCAGGCATCGGATTGGATGCTGTTGCTTGAAAGATAATCTTTTTGTTTGATGCCCATTTGAATCTTGATCCTTTTCTTGTTTTATGTCAATCGGTTCCTCTTGGAGTTTAGTACCATTGGTTTCTCCATCACGACTTTCGTCCATTTCCACATCCTGACGAATAGAAGCATCTTCTTCTTCTTCATCTCCCTCTTCATTATCATTTTCATCTTCGTCTTCCTCCTCTTCATCTTCATCTTCTTCCTCTTCATCATCTTGATCTTGATCATCATCGTCATCCTGTTCCTCATCCTCACCATTCTCCTCCATTTGAGCATCGTCCGATCGAGCAGGATCTAATGTTTCGGTGGCATCTTCGAATAAATCATCATCATCATCATCCATTTCATAATCCAAATTCTCACCACTCATCTATAGATTCTATATAGAAAACGCGGTTCAAGATTCAAAGAATATGATTTTGTTCCGCGATTTGCGCACACTTATCAACATCAACTTAACAAATATAACCTATTTCGAACTTCATCTACAACCCAATTCAAACCTTCAGGTAGATTTTGGCCTGTATACGCACTACAACCTAAAATATTCCAATTATGCCTTGTAATTTCATCTAGTTGAAGGTTCTAAAAATGATTATTAGCCCCTCGGAACCCCCTCCCTCACCATCAGACACTTACAGTTTTGATTTGTTGGATCAATTCCTGTTTTTCTTGATTAGAACTGTGTAAAGTATCCATTTTATTGATCCAGACCAATAATCCCGATCCAATCAATCGATCTTCATTCAGAATCTTATGTAATTCGTCTCTACAATCAGAAAGTCGGTCAAGTGCAGATACATCCACCACCCAGATAAGTGCATCAGTTTTTTCAAAATAGTTTCTCCAAAACGGCCGTAAAGAGGCTTGACCCCCTACATCCCAGATATTCAACTTGAATGTTTGATATTCATGGGTTTGGATATTCAGCCCCATGGTGGGGCTAACCTCCTTGACATTTTGGCCCAATATCGACTTTACGATTGTTGTTTTACCGGCATTATCCAAACCACTTTTGCACATTAGAGTGAAAAACAAACATAAAGTTGATGGTGAGAATAGGGCCTTACAGCATAAGGATTCTAATTTCCTTATCTTTGAGTTTCTGTTTCCGGATTATCGTCAATAGCCCCATATTGAAGGGTATAGTAGATGTGATTGATCCCAATGTATAGATTTTGGTGGTCAACATCGGTAATATGGCAGATCTGGCGAAATCATGTGTCCAAATCCGGTTATGGATTATCAATCGATATGATTTATTGGAATCTAATTGGAAATGGTTGTTATTTGGTCTATTGGTTGGCAAATCAATCATTATTGATTCAGATTCAATATTCAAATCGATATCCAAAGGATCGTCATCTATCATTACCTACTCTGCCAATTCAACAACTTTGGCAATTGACGACCTGGGGAATATGTGCTTTCCAAATGTATCGCTATAGATCTACTTTATTGCCCTCTTATCAAGGTATATCGATCATCGCCGGCCTAATCTCAACCATGTTTCTATTGATCTTGGTGGGGGTGTTGTATTGTGTCAATGTGCATGTGATTGATGGGTTGGGGTATTATGGGTTAATGTGGATCGATTTCTTTAATTGTTTCTGGTTTATCAGTGAATTCGTCGACTTTGTGTTCTTTACAAGTCAAATCTCGGTGAATTTCGTCTTGATGTCCACTCAAGGCGTGTCGAAAGTGTTTGTTGGATGGGACTTGGTAGGAACTATATCGGCAACAGCCGAGATGAACCATGCCAATCCTTTCAAACTGTTAGTTCGCTTTTTTCTTTGCATCTGCTTGATAGTACAGTTTTACATCTATCGTCCAAGGATCATAGAACCCGATGTGGAACTTGGTCATGTATAAAACAAGCATTCATTAGATATATTATACAATAAACATATCTATAGTTTTTCAAAAGGAGGATTATCGGATCCTTAATGAGGTTTTATCGCCGTGCAAAAGAGATGAAGGAGGTTGGAGTTGGGTTGGTGAGATATAATTATAATTTGTTGATTCGTCTCATATTTACTGGATTTCCTTAGCATCAACACCACCCTTTCTGGAAATGAGGTTCTTTCGGTCATTGTCAAGCTTCAACTTGGTGATGACAACCTTGGAAGCACTAAGATGAAGAGGAACAGCAGCTCCATTGGCCTTATCCTTGGTGACCTTCTCAACCTGAACGGCCCACTTCAATCGATAAACCTGGGTGACCTTTCCTTCACGGCCCTTGGAGGAGCCTCGAACAACCAAAACCTCATCGTCCTTTCGAATAGGAATGGATCGGATCTTGTACTTCTCCCGTAGTTCCTTGGAAACAGGCGCACTCATTATAACCCTTCGCTCCGAAGAGGGGGCCTGGAAATGAGCCTTGCGGGACTTTCTGCGAGAAGATGAAACGTCTATATACCCATTAGAATCATATCATGTCGTCAAAATCCCAAACCTCTATAACCTACCTTGTGAAACCTTGGCCATTGCTGTTGTGTGTTTGAATATCGGATTGAAGAATTGAGTGGGATGAAATTGTTTGGTGATACTACAGTTGTGCGCGTAGAATCAAGTCTGGGTCTTTCCAAATCAGGAAATCGCAGTCACTTCAAGTTCTCTTTCCTCCCATCTGATTACGTAACTTCTGCTGTATGCAACAATCAACTTCCTAAATTGGTATTTAGCCCTAACCACGCTGCTTCCGAATATGTAAGATCAGCTATGCCAGACGAGCATAGCTCAATTGTATTTAGGTGATAAAATCATGCATAGTCATATCCGTTATCTCCCAGAAATATCTGATCACTCGGGCCTGGTGATCTTGTATTATTATCATCTCTAATATTTGGCTGCCTTCCAATCGTTTCTATAACGGCATTACTAATAAGGGCGGTCCATGTAAGGGGTTCGTAAATTGTATGAGCTTTAGGATGATGTGTGCGGAGCAGCGGAGAAGCTTCAAGTACTATGTTTAAACTCCCAAACAGAGCTCAGGGGAAAGCGTCCTTTTCAACCTTGCGTTGTCAGCATCTGGGAGTTTTCCAGATGAGGCATGTATTAAACTTCGTAACGTGCAGGAAATCATACATTTTGCGAGTTGCACGTGATAATATATACATATAAGAATAAAAGACACATAATAGATGCAAGGAGCCGGTTCATCAAGTATTCGGTTCTCATCACAAAGAAACATTCGCGTTTGGGGGTCATACGCGGCTGACTTTAGAGGACTAAGCCGTCCGCACCATACCGTACACAACAGGTTACGCGTTCCGTTTAAAAAGCACCAAAATCTTGTTTACATTTAGCGAGCAGAATCTATGCGAGTCAATATTGCAACATTAGTGACGAGTGCAAACAGTAAACAATTAATTTAAGGTATCTCTAATTAAATAGTTAACTACCTAACATTATAAGTGAAGAGATTAACGAGTCTACTCAGAACTCGCGCCTTAATAAATAAAAAAGTAAGAAAGCAGTTGATTTGTATAGATTATAGTGAGATCCAGAGTGGCCGTCTAAGGTTGCATTATATTTTGTTATCAAACCTTAATCAGGAAGCCAAAATCAGCGTTGTGACACTCGTGAGTGTTGATTGTGACACCAAATTTCCCCGTTGGATTGATCCACCAACCCCCTTGATTTTGTACTTTTAGTGTTGTTGAAACAACACTACACACGGCCGCAAACCGCAATAATCTGATAGGTCGTGATCTTTGTGGTTTGGGGGGTTTCCTCTTTGGGAGTGATTATATTTCTATTGCTTTCAGCGCAGTCTTGTTTTGAGCTTGTCAAGATAGTGATTGTTATTATTCGACATTAAACGCCAGAGGAATCAATCATGGATTTGGTGCTGGAAAAGCCTTCGCCATCGCATAATAGAAAAAAGTCAGATGATTTCTCGTTTGTGACTGGTGTAGCCGACCATACGTCACTATTCTCACACGTCGACTTCGCGACCCGATCGGCTGTGTCCAGTCCACGCGCAAATGGCCAGCGACGGCTGTCGGTGAACACATTATTGGGTTCAAATGAACGTTTACAAGCAGCTTTGGATTTTGAGGAAATGGAATCTCAGAAACTCGAAAAAACCCTGCGAGAATACAAGGTGAAGCTAGACAACTCGTTATTTGAACAGTGCCAGATGGAACAGCAGTTGCAGGACAAAATCACACGCACATCTACATTGGAAGCACAACTTAAACACACAAGAAAAGAGAAACAAGAGCTGGAATCCAATCTATCGGAAGAGCTGATGAAATATATCAATGAAAAACAGACCTGGCTTGATAAAGAGGCCGAATATGAACGTTTGCTGCTGGCTGGCCCTGCAGCACATTCACGATCCTCCCCCCTGTCCACACCAACCCGCTCAGAGTACCCCGTCATGGGTCAAGCATTTACAACCTCCTCACCTCCGTCGGCGTCTCCTATCCCTGTCTTGAAGAACAGCCCCACCAGGGGTGGCGCCAATCCCGCCGCGGCAAACAAGATAATTGATAACCTGCGGGCGGAGATCGAAATGATGAAACAACAGATGGAAATGGTATCCAAGGAGTACACGTTACGGCATGAAAAGGTCAAGGAGGAGGTTCAGCAGATCAAGGCTTTGAATAATCGATTGGCGGAAGAAAACGAGGGGTTCCAGGTTCTTTTGGCTGAGAAAACAGTGCTGGGAGGCTTTTCATCTCTGGCAGATGAACTTGCTGAAATGGAACTGCAAGAAGGAGAGGAGGACGAGATTGATAATGATAATAAGGACGGCAACAACAGCAAGAAGACAATTTACAATCTTGAGTTTGAAAACAAGGCCATTATAAACCAGAATAAAGCCCTAAAGCTCTCGTTGGAACGGCTTGTACATCGACTGCTGGAATTTCAGAAATTCGAGCGAAGCATGCAACATGTACCACAGCGGTCGATATCGGCATTCCATGAGCGACTCAACTCATTACCAACCTCACCAGCGTCATCGAACTTTGGACTTGATATGCCCAAACATCGGCGAGACAACTCGTCTGCATTTGGAATGACATTGCCTCCTTCGTCGGCAGCATCCTCAACCACATTCCGATCCTATAAAGCCCGACCATCAAGCACCTGGTCATCAATAATATTTGCCGGTTCCAAACCTGCTGTCATGACCACCAATACCACAAGAACCGTTTCAATCAATGGAATAGACGACACTCTTAGTAGCTGTGACTCTTCCACCAGCTCAGACAACTCCTCTACAGTGGCAGTCACCGAAAACGATTATTCACTGTCATCCACGCCTCACAAGGCTGCAACAGACGGTCAAAAGACTCTGCGGCCTCTTAGATTATCGGGAACCTCTTATACAGATACACCACCATCCTTAACGTCAGCATCGACCACCTCGTCGTGGTCACTTAATTTTATTTAATCACCATGTATATTCGCATTCTAGCATTCTAATATCCGCCATTCTGTATTTTACTTTGACTTTAGTCATCTGACCGCCCCGATTTCCCCGCAATTTGGACCCGCAGAGCTTGACAGGGATATCTTCCCAATAGAGTCTGCAGCACCCGCAAGGCGTTGATAGCCCACTCAACAAAGTTTTAGTCATTTGCCATCATCCAATTCTCAACAAACAGCGGTTGCCAAGGGTTGAGTGCCAGGTAGAAGATGTCACAAAGTAGCGAATCCAATACAAGACCGAGTCCTCCGAAGAGTCCCTTAGCACGAAGTGCACAGTTACAGCAGCAGGCTCGACGGCCGTCAGTATCATTGTTTGATTGGTTCTCCTTCAACAGTGGACAAGCTTCGGCCGCAGCATCATCTGCCATTCAGAGCAGTAGTCCTCAGAATGGCCGATCCTCGTTGTCGGTTGGTCAACAGGTAGCTTCTCATCATAGATCCGCTTCGACCGGAAGTGCGGATTTCAAGCCCTTTTTGTCTCCTGCAATGGCGGCTGCAAAGTCAGCCCAGAAACCAAGAACCTTGTCCCAAATCAGCCACGATGAAGCTTTAAATCTATCTCGAGCCGGAGCGCTGGAACGCTCCGCCTCCGACGCGAAGGGTCGTGGCGCGACCGACACAGCAGCAAAACGAAAGCGTCGAGCTTCAAGCTACGAAGGAATGGGCATTGTAGCTGCCTTCTCAGGTGGACCTTCCTCATTTTGAGGCAGAGTTTTATACTCTTATTGATGAATGATAATGATGATGATGAATACTTGTTTGATGTGACGATTGTTATGGTGTGTGGCTATGGTTTTTTTTGATGTACGTAACGGGGTTTGTAGCATTTGAGACGTAAATAAATATAACGTGTTGTGAAATTGACAAAAAAACTATCGTTAATCTTGTTATATGACCGGGTTCGGTAAAGGTTCATTCAAAATGTAACTGGGAACCGCAAACTCTTCCTCGGCCATCTCACCAGTAGGCGGCTGAGGCAATGGAGCATTGGGAGCATACCCAGGATGATAATGACCTAGGTGCTGCGAGTTACCGGAATTGGGCGTCAATCGGCCACTGAAATGCTCCGAAGAAGGCGAAACGCTGTTACGGCCTCCCATCAGCTGGTGCTCATCTTCCTCATAGAGCTGGGACGAATGGTTGAGCTGAGTAAACCGGTTACTGCTTCGCAAATCTTCGTCATCGTCGTATAATGTCGTTGTAGGACGGGCTGGAATGGGCGGTAACGGCGCATTCTTCTTCTCAGATGCAGGAAGTCCCTTGAAAGACCGAACACTATTGTCCCGCACAAGACTGGACGAGTACGTCTCGGCTATCTTATTGTCACCCGGGCTCGCGGTGGGCGCAGCCACTGTGGAGATTGTGCTTTCAAGATCATCCAACTCCCGCTCATTGTATTCCGATTTGCGGCGCTGCGAATTCTGTTTCTGTCTTCCTGTAAAGGGGTTGGTATTCAGAAGAGACCTGATCCCGGATCTCTTCAATAGAATTCTCAGCGACGGGAGACATGCAACAATGACAGAAATGGCACATTCAACAGCACTGAGCACGGCTGCTTGAGTGATTGAGCCTGAAACCCCAATCAACGCGGCACGCACAATCAAGACGGCGATTGTAACCAGACCCAGCGAGAAGGTTACAATGAGACCGATTTTCTGTTTCTTATTCAAGCCCTCTATTTTCCTCAGCACCGGGAACGGAACGATGAAAATCATAATGTCGGCAATCAAGTGACAGCCAACCGAAGTAGCAAAAGGAGCCACCGAAGTCGATGAATAGCATTTTTTGATTGGATGGAGTGCCCAGTTCAGAGAAACCGGTTGACAGAGGAAGATATTGAGAAATATAATCCCCACGATACTTGCGGCGCAGAACCCGGTTGTGACATGCAAAAATATTCTTGCTCGTGTATTCTTTGGCACTATTCGATAGTAGAGGCCAATAATCGCTGCCTTGATAAGCCACAGACACACGTAATATGGCGTGGCCGACGAATAGACAATCTTAAGGGTTCGGATCTTGTAATTGTCGTCACCTCTTAACCCGTCGGTGATATTGTCGTAGTAAGAACGGTTATTATCCATAAACCCTCTTGTGATTGACACAGCGTCAAATGAAATCCATATGAAAAAGAACAATTGAGCCAATATCAGAAAGGCATCCTCACGTTGAAATCCCACCTTAACCACCACTCTTCGGACATATATACGTAACAGCACAAATAGACAAGAAACAGTTGCGCACGTCCACTCTGCGGCCTAAATTATCAGCTCTCAGTCTCGATTCATACTAAGAGCCCACTTACCAGTGTTCCATGTGGGGCTATCATAATCGTTTTTTGGTTTTAGGGCCTGCCTTAACCTCCTGAAAAATATCTCCAACTGTCGACGAAGGACCGCCTGACAAAAAGTGCACCCTAACTCGAAAGCAAAAAAAAGCAGGAGATCCAAAACTGTCTGTAATCAAGAAAAAAAATCAAGGTAAATGGAGTAAAATTACAAAAGGAAGAAGGTGAAATTATCCATTTTCAAACTTTTATTCCCCCCCTGTAACCAAATGATTTGCCCCTTTAGCCGTGAGGTCTGTGACATTCAGGCACGGAAATTGGGCAATTTTTTGCCAATCTCTGCAAAGTTCTAATGCCTGTGTGAGAATAATATTCACGGCACAGAATTGGAACTGAGGACTGTACTGCATGCCGCATATAAGCACATTTAGCGAGTGAGGCTCTCCAACCGAAATTTGTTTTTCTGGCAGCTGTCATATAGAGTTTAACGTTAAGTTAGTCTCTAACTGACAACCGCAGAAGAATGTTCCTAGCAATCTTTGTATGCCTATAATACAAGCAAACCTACTATCAAATCTCCTGTTTATCATCCCTGGTTTGCGGCGTTTCAAAGGTGCTTTCATGCAATGGTTGGGATGATTTGATTCTTCATGCATATGGTCCGGATGAAACTTTTTCACCTTGCGGCGGGCTAACCTCCCGCAGAATCCATTGGTTACAGTCTAACTTATCATCAAAGAAGCCTCGGTGTTATATGAATAAATTATAGCTTTGGGTCTCTTATTTTCTCTTAACCCCGCGAGATGAGAACAGATTGTCCGTAGACTTTATTTGAAGTTACTTGGCAACCTGATAAAGATGAAATTCGATCTTTAGATAGTTAAATTTGGATTGTTTTCCGGGGCTTTGATAACTCACAGGTCCCAAATGCTCTTATTTTGGCATATTTGTTTGAGCATGAAACTCCCCTAGCAGTCAGATCAGCGAACGCCCCATGCACGCCGCATGCAACATTACCCCTTAACAGGCACAAAGTTTCACTTAGGACTTACACTCGTCTCATGGTTGAAAGAGATGCCATGAAAAGGATGCAACATTCAAAGATGACACAAACAATTAATCGTGAAATCATGATGGATTGATTGATAAGATATCACTGGTATATTGTAATTCAGAAGCCTATGCTGGAGATTCCATATGCGGCACACAATGTTGGCATTGAATTAGGACTGTCTATCTCAAGTCATTATAACTATGTAATTGATGCTTTGAGTTTTTTTTTTATTTAGCAACAGAGCAAAACTTTGTTATGAAACTTTTTAGGAACATGGGGTGTGTCCGAGCTCAACTTTGTTAGACCAAAAAGGCCTCAGTACTATGGCTTCCAAACTAGGCGAATCCCGTAATGAAAGTTAACTTTCAAGATGATTGTTTTCGACTTTAGCCAATGAGCCTAAATATTCTTTTGTCGAGTTTTATTGGAATTTTAATTTCCCCTCTGCTCGCCAGGTCGCTGTGAATACGGCCATTCTGATTATGGTTACCTGCATAGATTGCCCTCCGACTCCTAAGTGCACTGGCTGTCTCCCTGAGGAAATATGCATCCTGTCGCTACGTACATGTGATTCATGCGCTTCTATCTCATGTCTAGAAAATGACCCCATGGCTCCTTATGACCGCAATCAGGAACATGCTCCAGGACTGGGAATTGGTAGAGGAGATGTCTCGGAAGGCTTAGGAGAACACCAAAGACCAGGCGGTCTCGATGATAACTCGGACGGTGACGATTCAGATTCCGGCGGTCAAAATCCTCCTCCTCGAAGCGGTGGTGACCGGCATGCTACGACGTTATCGAGCGTGATAGTATACGACCCCACCTCTACAGTTACATCGCCAATGGGATCGGGTATTAGCAGTGGTGGTCAAATCCCCGATAGCGGCATTTCATATTCAAGACATAGCATAGAACAGCGAGATGCAGTCATTGGCGGGACTCTGGGGGGTGTATTTCTATTACTAATTGTAGGCGGGTTCTGCTACTGGTATTGTCTTTACAGGAAAAGAAACCGGAATCTCAAAGCCCAACCCCTCAAACATTCGGGGTTTAATCAAGAAGATCCCAATATCAGACACCAACAAATCGTTGCATCGGCTGGCAAGAACCCCACAGATGGCGATCCGAGGCATCTATCAGCAAAACCGATTATGACCAGTGGCCATCGCCAGCCCCAGATTGTGCAGGGATCTCTTCCAAAGGTGGAATCTCACAATGATAACGACAAATTGGTATATGGCAAAAATAAAACATATCAAATCTCGAGACCACTACAGCCTACATTCGATTTGAGTCCGGCCACCAACAATTCCCCCCCACATCCTCTTTCAACTGTAACCTCGACCTATCCTTCAGAGACCGCAGAGACTACTGTAGATCGTTCACGACAAATGGATCAAGAGAATGAGGTCGAGGTGTCTCGTGACGAGAGGCAGACTTTGAAACCTTCATCGAACATCCCACGAGTAAATAGGGCTTCCGTCATAGATCGGTTTAAGAGGCGTACTTCTTTGCTCCAGAGGGATGCAAGCGACAAGTTCATGACAATTAGCTACTCAAACGTCACAGAACAACCAATGGGAACGCAGAATACGGAGCATGGAGAGGAGGATAGCACTAATAACGCTAACAATTCCCCACCGGCACAAAGTGGGGTTAAGACCAGTCGCTCGTCATTCTCATCACGCATAAACATTGGGCTTGCATCGCTTAGAAACTCTGCAGACAAGCTCACATCTCAGGTCGATCGCTCTGCTGTTTCGTCCACCGGGGATCTGTCCAGGCCCTATCTGTCTATCACTCCACCAAAGCTTCCGAGCTTACACCTACAAGCGTCAGCACAATCGCTTACACTTTCAAAGATCCCCTCTATTAGCAGCAGACATGCCGCTGAGGCTGCCGGTAGACGGCTCACAAAAAGTGCTCGCGAAATATCAGAAAAGAATCATTATGGCCTTCCTGACCAAATTAGTAGACTACGTGGGCACTTGACAGAGGAGGAATTTCCAATTGGAGGAAGCAATTCTGCCATGACATCCGAGTCTCAAATTGAGAGGGCAGAAATCGAGTCAGAGTCAAGAACCGGCGAGGATTTACAGTACACTCAAGACTATGATTTGCATAGCCGTCAGCTAAAGGACAAAAGGGCTACAGCCGGCATCAGAAACAAACATGCAGATCTTCCCCCTCTCGATATCAGCGCATCGATTCAGAATTCGGCCACTTCTTATATTCCAATTCAATTGGATCCAGAACAACGTGATTCCATGCAGTTCGACGACGATATTCCCTCTCGGCGTTCACGGCATGCTGAAAACCGACCATTGACTTTGGAAGTCGGAGACAATGCAAAAGACGAAGGTGAAGAAGGTCGAGAAGATGATGAAGATGACGAATATTATGACGACTCTACAGCAAACCTCGAGCAGGACTTTGATGTTCTTGATCCGACGCAAGAGACAATCGGACCTCTAGATGAGCAGCAGGAAGTGGTTGGAGAACAAGACTATGAGCAAGATCCAGGAAAATATAATACGGAAGTGGCGCACAAAGGCAGCGTGGGTACCATACAATCAAGCAACTATAGCCCAGTTGCGTCAAGAACAACCACTACGAGTGAATATAGTCCAATAAGGTCTCGAGCTGGAAGCAGTGAATATAGTCCTGTTCGATCGCGGCATGGCAGCGGTGACAGCAATATTCGGGGACGTTCTGGTAGCGATTATAGCATTATGGACCGGCGAGACCTGGCTTACAGCCCAATTCACGAGCTTCCTGAAATCCCAAGTGTGGCAACAAGTCCAGATGAGGAATGGACACCACCGCCTCAGTCATATCTAAGGGAGACGATGAGGCAAAGCCAGCGCAGAAGCTCTATTCCAAGAGTCCTCGATGCATTTGATCCCGCTGCCGTGGCTTATACAACCTCGGAATCCTCTGGATTTCGACCCGTCTCCATGACATCAAGGTCTCAGCCCAGCACTCCGACGCAGACGCATAATAAACGATTTTCTTCATGTAGTGCGAGGCGCAGAAAATCGGACTCATTGATGGTTGATCCTATTGAAATACCCACCAGTCTCAATTACTTTCTGAACCGTGGAACAACGCCAATATTTGATAAGCCTCTATCGAATTATTCTGGAGATTATACTTCGACCCAATCTCCAACCAGTCCCGAGACGCCCAGATATTACCAGCAGGAAGAAGACGTTTCTCTGCCGTCGCCGCCTCCTCTTCGCTCCCCAGGGTTTTCAGAAATCCTTCCATTGACGTTTGGGAAAGCTAAAACAGAGAACGCTGTAGAATCAAGGCCAGGCCCAGAGCGGGACTCACGGCATGGGGACGAGGAATCCATCTTCGAGTACCCAGTTGTTTACGAAGGCCAAGAAGATATTGCCTTAATGAGTCCCATTAGAAGCGAAGTCCCATTCTAGGATATTAAGTCCCAGAGGGGTTCTAATACGCATATATTACTAGCCTCGCATTATGTAGCCATTGTGTATTGTGTCGTGTGACTCAGCGTCTTTCAACCTCATACTGGAAGTCATAGTAAGATTTGTCGAACTGGTGGATACGGATATAACCATCTTCTCCTCCGCTGGCATAGGAGATGCCTTTTGGATGCACAGCAATAGTATTTATGGGGCCGAAATGGCCTCGAACACGGCCGATTTCGTCCTCGAAGATCTTATGATAGATTCTCGATTCGAATTTTCCTTCCCGTGAGGAGGTAGTGGTGACATCTTTGGCCTCCTGACCACCACCAACAATAATGAAATCTTTGACGGGAGTGATGGCGGCCGAATTGAGTGGGGAATCAGTGATATAAGTTCTGAGAATAGTCAAATCGTCAACAGAGATTAGCTTTGAAGATTTATCTTTGGATGAGGTGATGACATAAGTTCGATCGAGCGATGTCTGCAAATCTGTGATGCTTCCCTCGTGTACAGGGGTAGCCAGTAGTAGATCTCCTGTTTGAGAGTCGTACTTGGAAACATGACCATCAACGTGTCCTGCAATGATGGATCCATCGTAGCCCCAGACCGCAAAGGCCACTTTGGATTCTCCATCACCATTAGTGACAACAATCAGAGGTTCGACGGATTGATTGGAATTCACGTCCACCACGAGAGGAAATACTTGGATAGTACCTTTCTGACCCATTTGTTCTTCAGTAACTATCAGGAATTTGGATGCATCGGGTGAGATTTGTACGAATCTCGCGGTTGATTTGGTTTCCCATTGAAACGTCGATTTTCCTGTCGCGACATCCCATAATCGCACTGAATTATCGGCGGCTCCAGTGATGGCCACAGTGGTGGTTGGATCAACGTCCACTGAGAAAATCGCACCACCATGACCAGATAAAGTTCCTAATCGTTCACCATTTTGAGAAAACCATACTGAGGCACTATATTTCAAACCATTAATAATGTTCTCTTTTTTCCCCATCCCCATGCTCCATTATATATATAAACTTACACTTTATCTCGACCAGTCGAAAAAAGAAGATCTCCCTCACGATTAAATTTCAGTTGAGTTAACGGTCGTTCATGACCCTTTCTATATTTATAATTCGTCAGATAATCATCATCATTCCAACCCATCAATCTCAAACCTACGTTATAATTGGTCTCATCCTACAATATGTTTGATTTTCTATATGATGAATTTTGCCATGAATTTTTCATTTTCGCTTCAAAGTATATATCAGCACAAAGCGTAATCTTAGGCACTAACAAATATCTTCGATTTTACTAGGAGCCGATGAGGGACCCAAGTCGACCTTCAATCTACGGTCAAACAGTTCGAAAAGAAGATTCAAACATCCCGCAGTTATAGAAGGATCATACCTGCCTTTGGAGAGTTCATCACGTACAAAAGCATGCTGAGCCCCGGCAACTTCATAAAATGAGAATGTCACGTGACGATCCCTTAGATTTTTACGAATTAGATCGCGGCCTTCGGGTGGCACGTGATTATCGAGAGTGCCGAATATCAAGAGAATTTCACCTTTGATTTCGCCTGTACGAGCCAAAGAATGTTCATTTTTATTACTGGTGGTGCCTAGAGTGTTACTGTGGATGTCAGTACCGAAAAACGTCACAGTCGCACTAACTCTGGCATCAAAGGCTGCTCGATAAGCAACATGTCCACCAAGACACATCCCAGTCGCACCAATCCGACCATTACAAGTATCTAGACTTTGCAAATAGTCAATTGATAATTTATTATCTTCATCATAAGATTCAAGCCGCTTCTCTTGCTTCAACTTATTGCCCAAATCTGTACCTTCAGTATCATACTCCAATGGAGTCCAGTCCACGTGATTATGATAAATACTAGGTGCAACTACAATGTATCCTCGGCCAGCGATCTGCTTGGCAAAACGAGCTACGGGACCTAGAAGGAGTCAGGCATAGGCACTGTTAGTCACTAAACATGCAGCCGCATACCCGTCACTTGGTAGATCTCCGAGTGCACAATGACACCGGGAAACTTCGCCTTAGGATAGCCGTCAATCTTCGGATGATAGACAAATAGTCTCATGACCGAGCCATCCTGGGTCTTTACGTCTTGATGGGATTCTTCAATCAACATTGCGGTTATATAGTTATGAGCTGATTGTTTATTAAGTTAGAAATTGTAAAGGTTGGGAAGTATGCATGTCCGACACATTTACTCCAGGTTGAAGGCATCCTTGACAAAAGCCTGCTCCTCGGCATTGTGGACCTTCTTGGTACCGGCTGCAACACTGGCACTTGGAGGACGTCCTGCGTATCTGAAAGAACGATCCGAGTATTTGTCCGTCTCCTCGACCGTGGTCTGCAATCGAGGGCTAACAAATGACCATCCTCCGGCATTGAGAGGCTCTTCCTGACACCAAACCAGATCCTCCAAGTTCGGGTACGAGTTCAAGATATCTCTGACCTGCGCGAATGGGAAGGGATGGAATTGCTCCACCTTAACCAATGCCGTATCGTTAATGCCATTGGCCTCACGACCCTTGTGTAATGCGGCAAACACTTGTCCAGTACACAAAATGATTCTCTTGGTCTCCTCCTTGGACACCAAAGACTTACCATGCTCGGACTCAGGAATGACCCACTGGAAGTGAGAATCTCCGGTGAAGTCTGCAATCGACGATCTTGCCAACGGATGTCGCAGCAACGACTTGGAAAAGAACAAAATCAACGGTTTCCGGAATGCTCGGTGCATCTGCCTTCTCAGAATATGAAACAGGTTTGCAGGAGTGGACGGATAGGCAACCTGTAGGTTGGCATCCTGATGCTGTCTCTCCAGCTTGTCAGCAGACGGGAACACCCGTGGGTCTTCGTTACATAGCTGAAGATATCTCTCGATACGGGCAGATGAGTGCTCCGGACCTTGGCCGTCATATCCATGAGGCAAGGAAAGCACAATTCCGCTTCGCTGAGCCCACTTCGACTCACCTGAAGCAATGAATTGATCGGTAATGACTTGTGCAGTGTTGGCAAAATCACCAAATTGAGCTTCCCAAATGACAAGTGCATCGGGGCTAGTCAACGAATAGCCGTATTCGAATCCCATAACACCGTACTCAGAAAGCGAAGAGTTGGATATCACAAACTTTCCAGCATCCTCTGCAATGTGCTGCAACGGAGTATATGTCTTTTCACTATCCTGATCGTGCAACACTGCGTGTCGCTGGGAAAAGGTACCTCGCTCCACGTCTTGACCCGAAAGACGGACATGGTATCCCTCCTTGACAAGAGATCCAAACGCCAGGGCCTCACCAGTTGACCAGTCAATGTTCTCACCATCCTCAATAGTCTTGAGGCGCGAACTGAGAATTCTCTTGAGATTCCTGTGGACATTGAAACCTTCAGGGAAAGTTGAGATGGCTTTTCCCAGTTCCTTAACTGCGCTCTCCTCAATAGCAGTAGGCAAATGGGGAAGAACCTCAGTAGCCAACTCCTTCGGAGTTTTGAATCCTTCCCAGGCAGACGACAGCCATTCTCTACTCGTGGGCTGGTAATCCTTCGATCGAGCAAACGAATCTTCCAGAGATTGCCAGACCCATTTCTTATGTTCCTCAATGTCTTCCTTGCTGAAGGAGCCTTCTTCGATCAGTTTGGCGACATAGTAGTCCAAGGCAGTTTCCTTCTTGGCGATCTTTTGGTACATTAGTGGTTGGGTGAAACTTGGCTGATCTGTTTCGTTATGACCGTACTTTCTGTAGCAGACAATATCGATGATCACATCAGACTTGTACTCAGCTCTCCAGTCGGCAGCCAAGTTAAAGATGAACGTCAAAGCCTCAATATCGTCTCCGTTAACATGGAAGATCGGTGCATCAATGGACTTGGCAATATCAGAGGGGTAAGGGGTGGATCTTGCAAATCTCGGGTCGGTTGTGAAACCGATCTGATTGTTCACAATAATGTGGACGGTACCACCAGTGGAATAAGCGGGCAGAGAGTGGAATCCTATTGTTTCATAAACGACACCCTGTCCGGCAAATGCGGCATCACCGTGGAGCAAGACACCCATGGCTTTATTGAAAGTTCCTTCATCTCCTTTGTAATGCTGAATAGCTCTAGTCTTTCCTAGGACGACAGGGTCTTCAGCTTCTAAATGGGAGGGATTTGCAACCAGTGACAGGTTGACTTTTTTGCCCGAGGGGGTGGGGCGTTGGTAGTTCATACCCAAGTGGTATTTGACGTCTCCGGAACCTTCGTCAAATGTGTTGGAACCCGTAAACTCAGAGAAGATAGATTCATGAGGTTTTCGGATGACGTTGGACAACATATTGAGACGACCTCGATGGGGCATTCCAATGACAATGTCCTCAACCCCCAAATCTACACTTCGGTCAATCAAAGATTTCATACCCGGCACTGTAGTTTCAGCGCCTTCAAGGCCAAACCTCTTGTCATTGGGGAATTTCGACGACAAAAACGTTTCAAACAAAGTTGCCCAGATAAGTCTATCCAAAATTCTTCTTTTTTCATCGACAGAGTATTTGAAAGGGGTGGGGATCTCAATTCTTTCTCTAATCCAGTCACATTGTGTACGGCTAGGGATATGAATATATTCCACACCGTAGCTACCGCAATAAGTTTTTTCACAGATATCAATGATTTCTCTCAATGTCTTCTTTTCAGTTCCCTGTGACACAAAGTGAGGCAATATACCAGGTCCCAGGGTGATTTCATTATCCAGATCCGCTTCGGTGAATCCGTAATGCTCCAGAGTCAATTCCTTGGGTGGTGTATTTCCAGCCGATCCGAAGTTGATTCCCAATGGGTCAATTCTGGCCTTTTGATGGCCTCGGACTTGATATGCACGCACCAACAATTGGATTTTCAAATGGTCGATAATATGATTACCTTCAGAACCACTGCTTGCCCCTCCACTTGGGAAAACACTATGTACTCCTCCCGATGGGGTCGGCACTATAGTAGGAGGAGCGGTAAATGCACTTGCTGCAGGTTGTCCCGATTCGATATTTTTGAAATATGACTAGAATTTCAACTGGTTAGAGCCGCATATCCCAACCAATAAGAACCGGATCCGAGTGCGCATAACCCTCGGACATAGCCATTCAAACAAAACATTGATGCTTACCTGCCATGAAACATGTACACTTGATGGGTCTTCTCTCCAGGCGGCATACATTTCATCGATGTAATTGGCGTTAACACTTTGTAGAAATACATCTTCATTTGCAGTCTAAACAATGTTAGGTAATCTTTTTCGTCACCTAGTTTTAAAAACACCCTGTTGAAGGTTGTTTATGACGCCTTGGAAAAATTGCATTCAATGAGCAAATGATCTTGGAAATCCAATCATTATGTTTGTTCATCCACTATTGATCGATGCAAAATGCCCCGCGACCTCCTCCCCACATAGAAAGTTCAAATTAATACTTACAGCATAAGATCTGGATTGACCATATTTTAAACTTAGAGTTGCAGACTTGCTAGGTACAAGCAAGTTGGGTCTTAAGGTTGCTCTTAAAGCCAACCTAGTCGACCGTGAAAAAGTCGCTCTTAACATGATGATCTATCGTCGGAAACAAACTACCCGATGACCAAACAACAGAAGTTTGATTAAAGACGTTTGTTCAATGAAAAGAACAATACCAAATCAATAAATGAAGAACAGAATTTGGTAAGAAGATAAGTGCAAAATCACTTTAATTATACACTGTTCGGCAAAACCGGCACTTCCCTTCAAAGTGGTACCAATTGTCAACTATTTTATAGTCTAAATGGTCAACCGAAACGATGGGGCTTTGCTACTAAAATTTGTTTCTCCATCAAATTGATTGGTTGGTAAACTCCCAATATTAGGGTCACGTTTTACATCACTAAAAAATTAATTGATTTCACCCAACTTCCGGGTAGGGGGTTTACAGCACCAAAATATATGAGTTTCGTTCGTTTGCATTCGATTTAGTTTTGTTAAGCGCCACAAGACTTCTTTTTTGGACATCAGCATCAATTTGAAGGGGTTTGATTAACATGTCTGAAGAAAGTTTGGATCCCACTTTACAGAATATTATAGATCAAAAGTCTTTACGATGGATTTTCGTTGGTGGTAAAGGTGGTGTTGGGAAAACTACCACGTCATGTTCGTTGGCCGTTCAATTAGCAAAGCATCGGGAGAATGTATTATTGATATCAACTGATCCCGCTCATAATTTATCAGATGCGTTTGGTCAGAAGTTTGGAAAAGATGCTAGACCCGTCAATGGTATTGAGAATTTACATGCTATGGAAATTGATCCCAATGGTAGTATACAAGAATATCTGGATCAAAACCCCAACCAAGGAATGAATAATATGGTTCAAGATATAGCGTTTTCAATTCCAGGGGTGGATGAAGCATTATCATTTGCAGAGGTCATGAAACAAGTCAAATCACAATCGTATTCCGTTATTGTATTTGATACTGCTCCCACTGGTCATACCCTTCGATTTCTCCAATTCCCTTCCATTCTGGAAAAGGCCCTTGGCAAGCTGGCGGAATTATCAGGCCGTTTCGGCCCAATGCTAAACACTTTGATGGGAAGTAGTGGTACCAATGCCGATGATATGTTTTCCAAATTGGAATCCACACGAGAAACTATTAAGGAAGTTAATGCTCAGTTTCAAAACCCGGATCTAACAACGTAAGTGGATATGGTTGTTTTACTACTAAAGTGTGAAGTGATACTAACATAACATTCTGCTTCCTTCAGATTCGTATGTGTTTGTATAGCAGAATTCCTCTCTCTATATGAGACAGAAAGAATGGTTCAAGAATTGACTTCATTCAATATTGATACTCATTGCATAGTGGTGGTAAGTTTTTCACCGAAACTTTTCTCTATGCGTCTCGTTAACTAACTTGGCATATATTAGAATCAATTGCTTTACCCAAAGGACGGCTCAAACTGTGAACAGTGCAATGCAAGGTATAAAATGCAACAGAAATATCTGGAGCAAATCTTGGAATTATACGAAGATTTCCATATTATTCGACTCCCTCAACTTACAAATGAAGTTCGAGGAACCGAATCCCTACAAAACTTTTCTAAAATGCTCATAGAACCATATAGTAGGCCTTAGATTTATCTAATCTAATCTAATCTGACGTTTTCGGTCCTGACATTTAAACGGTCTTCCCGTTTCGGATTGCTCCCAGAAAACCCCCTGAGCGGAGGATCTCATCATGCAACAATCCGGACCTTTCTGTTTACATTTAGAGATCTAGGAACCGAATTGCACCGCCCCAGCAACCTCTCTAAACCATGCCATGCTACCCGAACAGAAAGTTGATTATATCTGTAGAGAAATCTGGACTGGTATGCTATACAAAGCCTAGTATTTTGGGTTTCTGGCTTTTAACTCTAGCAGGTCATAACTCCGGTTAGTCCGCGGATCGCAACACAATACCAGATTCGGTTCAGTGATGGCCAACTTGAAGAATCTTGTAAGCGACATCGGCCTTGAACTTATCGTATCCTTCCTCTGACATGGAATTATAGATCTGAATGAATCAGGACCGTCAATCTCCGCGTACGGCCTGGTGGGAAAGGTTAACATCGGATCAGGGTTTCTGATTGCTATAACAAGTCGACAGGAGGTTTCGAGAATAGACGACAAGTCAATACATCGAATAAAAGATGTGTGTATTATCCCCCTAAATTATCAAAAGGCTTTGCAGATGGTGGAAGCTTTGCAAACTCAACATTCCCGGGAAACTACAAGTGAGATATCCGATGATGACGATGAGGACCCTCCAGAACCAATGGACACTGAAGTTACAAAAGCTTTAGGAACTCCACAAGAACTGACTGACAATGAAAGTGGAACACAGTCGAGCGATGAACCGGACTTTAATATCGTGGAGGAGGTTCTGCTACGGAGACCGCCCACAGGTGGTTCCTGGAAGCGATGGTTCAGAGCCGGGTCAAGCAAAGCAGAGAAAACAAGGCCTATAAACGAGTCAGACCTAATACCAAAGTTCCTCAAGTGTCTGAAATTTATTCTCATATCCAAATGCAACTACTTTTCTTATGATATTGATCTCACTAATACATTGACGAAGCAAACGGACAACACTTCGACGTTCGAGAAGATTCGGACCAACTTTTACTTCAATAGACATATTGCAAGCCAGTTCGCCGGCACTTGTCTTGAGCTTCCTGTTGTCCAGGGATTCATAGGGTCCGTGCAGGTCACGTTGAAGGTACCCGACTCAGACGAAGAGATTTTGGGCAATCTAACAGTTCTATCGCGAAGAAGTGTTCGCCGTGCAGGCGTCCGGTATCTGCGACGCGGTATTGACGACTCTGGATATTGCGCTAATTGGGTCGAGACAGAGCAGATTCTCACTGTTCCGGAAAAAGGTACATGTAGCTTCATTCAAGTTCGTGGCTCTATCCCTATTTATTTCATGCAGTCGCCATACAAGTTGCAGCCGGCGCCTCAGATAGTGCGGAAACAAAATGAGGTTGAAAAGCCATTTACATCACATTTCGAACGACTTCAGAGACATTATGGGAAAGTTACTGCTGTATCGCTAGTCGAAAAGGCACCCAGCAAAGAAGCAGCTATCGGCCAGCTGTATAGTGATCTAGCAGAGAAAGGCAATATCGATTTTGAATGGTTCGACTTTCACAGGGTATGCAAGGGTATGAAGTTTAATCTGGTAGACACTTTGTTTGATACCAAAGTCGGAGAACGAATCTCCGAGTATGGTTGGCACGACTCAGTGTCAAGTAAAGCACAGGCGGGAGTGCTTCGAATAAACTGTGTGGATTGTCTTGATAGAACAAACGTGGTCGAGACCACTTGTGCTAGAAAGGCTTTGTACTTGCAGCTGAAAGCTTGGAATTTCGAGCTTGTCAATGAGTTGGAGTTTGAAACCGAATTCAATGGTCTATGGGCCGATAATGGCGACGCCATAAGTTATCAATACTCAAACACCAATGCTCTAAAAGGAGATTTCACGAGGACACGGCAAAGAAACTACAAAGGAGCACTAACGGATGCTTTTTTGACAATATCTCGGTATTTTTATGGTATGGTGTCTGATTTTTTTACCCAGGCTATGGTTGATTATATGCTGGGAAATGTCGATGAGACGGTCTTTGAGGAATTTGAGGAACAACTTCAAAGCTCTGATCCGGCAGTGAATTTTTCGTCCATGCGTAACAGTGCCATAGAAATTGCAGCTGAAACCGTTGTCTCCGATGATGAAGAAATATACGGAGGATGGTGGTTGCAAAGTCCTGAGAAAAAACAGGGATTGAGACGGTCACAATTAAAGGATTGTATTCTGCTAGTGACAAACTCGGCGGTCTATGTTTGTTACTTTGATCTGATTTTAGAGAGAGTTGAAGAGTTTTTGCGCATTGACTCTGCGAATATTGAGGTGATTCAAAAAGGCGGGTTTTTTGGGGAGATTTTATCCCGGATTTCAAGAGATCCAGCACGGAATATTGGAATACTTTTGAAATACAACGACCCCGGACAAACCATAGCCAAAACCAAGCCATTTGTGGCTTTCAAGTTGCCGTTTCTTCAATGGAAAGATCTTGATTCCATTGTTGATGCTTTGGTGAAGTCATGCCAAGGATCTGCCGAAGTCTTGGAACAGGACATTATTGGTCTTGAGGAAGCAAGATCTGACACAGGAATAATTGACATTTTAGAGTATCGAATGAAGCGAGCACTATGGGCTTGAGTTGAACTTTGCAATTCGATTTACGTAATAACGAGCTTCTTCACTGATGCCTAACAAGCACTGGCATTCAAGGCAAATCTTTTTAGCGATGCTTTGAACTTAAGTTACATTACACTATCAGATATCATCTCTACTATAATTACGTTCTGGTACGAGAACTTGTTTAAAATTAGAAACCTGGAATATAATGACGACAACTTGATTTCAAGAAGAAGAAAAAGGAGACTCACAATATAGGGGCGCCGCACACTCAGCCGCGGCAGAGCCGCTTTTATACGGTTACACAATAAACGTCCAACTATGGTTCTCGATAGTAAAGAGACGAGACTAGCAGCAGTTTCTAAATGACATTATTCAACTACTATTATGGAATGGACTAAACTGTGATTCCATCAAAAATGTTCCCTTGGCGTTTTCTGAATCCTTTTAGGCATATTTGACGGGCGTAGAGCACGTGATGAGGGATCTTCACTTTCGATTGTGATGAGCGGTTTTATTTGCCTCATCGGGGCCAAACTGCACCTGCATGATGGCATCATCGGCCGATACAAGCACGAACTAGCCCCATAAATTCTTCCTTTCAAGTGCATGGAAGTTTTTTTTGGATGCGGATCTTTTCTCCATTGTCTTTGATCTCCAGAACTTTAAATAAATTCGTGAAGATATAAAGTTTGTTGGGCACGATGGGGATTGACGGTGAGGAAAGCACGTTTAGTAATGACAATGTCGCCAGTATTCAGGATGTTCTACCTGGAGACAAGGCTTTGCTTGATCCTGAATCAGGAGTCAAGAGAGGGCTGAAAACAAGACATTTGTCAATGATGGCATTGGCGGGGATCATAGGTCCTGGATTATTGGTAGGTGCAGGAGGAGCTCTGGCAGCTGGAGGACCTGCAGCACTGTTAATAGGGTTTGGAGTAATAGGGATCATAGCGTTTTCAATTATGCAGTCTCTGGGGGAAGTTACTACCCTATATCCCACAGGCGGTGCGTTTACGAAACTGGGAGATCGCTTCGTGGATAAGGCGTTTGGGTTCACTATCGGTTGGAACTATTTCATTATCTGGGTAGCGGTGCTGGCCAATGAGTATAATACCGTCAGTAGTATTCTTTCATTTTGGAGTACTAAAGTGCCCATCTACGGGTACTTTCTGCTTCTATGGGCTGCTTTCATGTCGTTTCAATTGTTGGGAGTCACTGCTTTCGGTGAAGCTGAATTCTGGCTTGCTTTGATCAAGTTGTTAGGATTGGTTGCGTACTTTATCTTTTCAATCATCTATGCAGCTGGAGGTTTAATCGGTCAACAACATGCATTGGGATTCCATTACTGGCACGATCCAGGCGCATTTGCCGACGGGTTTCGTGGAGTGGCCAGTGTGTTTGTATTCTGCTCAACGTTCTACGCAGGAGTCGAGTCCATTGCCGTGGCTGCTACCGAAACAAAGAACCCAGGCGTGGCGATTCCTCGCGCCATCAGACAGGTTTTCTGGCGTATTCTGTTCATCTATATGGGATCAGCGTTCTTCTTTGGCCTGACAGTAGCCTGGAACTCACCAGGATTAATTGGGTCCGGCGCAAAAGCTCTCAAGTCACCAATAACCATCGCCATCCAAAACGCCGGCTGGGAAGGGGGTGTCCACCTTGTGAACGCCTTTATCCTCATCACATGCATCTCGGCAATCAACAGTAGTATCTACATTGGCTCGAGAACAGTGCTCTTCATGGCCCAGGACCGCAAGGCGCCGAGGTTCTTGGGCAGAACTGACAAGAGAGGAGTACCGATTTTCGCCATTATTTTCACTAACCTTTTTGGAGCTCTATCATTGATGAACATCAGCACTGGAGCAGGTAAGGCATACACATATATCGTCAACCTCAGTGGAGTGTCTACATTTCTGGTGTGGGGTGGAATCTCATTGATACACATCCGCTTTCGCACTGCATGGAAGGTACAAGGCCATTCTCCAAGCGAGTTGCCCTTCCAATCGCTGTTTTATCCCTATAATGCCTATTTCGGGTTGGCGGCAAACCTTTTCTTGGCGCTGGTGCAAGGTTGGACCACATTAAGCCCCTTTAATGCCGGTAACTTCGTGGATGCATACATCCTATTGCCATTTTCTGCTCTTCTTTATGTGGCCTTCAAACTCATCTTCAAAACCAAGATACTGCGCAGTCATGAAATCGATCTTGACTACGGCCGGCGCAGAGACCTGGACGAACGTTCAGATGATGAGTTACTGGGCAGTGATGAAGTTAGTCTGGTGCAAAAACCAAAAGAGACATTTTGGCGCAGACTTGCCAACAACTTTTGACCTGAATAACTGTGATTTTTGACATTTTGTAAGTTGTAATAATAATATACTTTCCTCCAATTATCGGAACATCATTCCATCACCATCACCACCTTGACGACGCCAATGAGCAGCGGGAACAGTCCCAGTCTCTTTTTTATAAAGCCTCCACGCTTCTCTGATATGCTCAGGGCGCAGAGGCCGTTCGATCTCCTGTCCATCCACGTAATCTGGCGGGCCCTCCATCCGCATCTGCACATCGCGTGATTTCTCCACAATCTCACTGACAAATACCTTGGACATTCCTGACAGTGCTACAGCCACATTGGCGGTAATGGATTGATTCAAAATTACATTCGCGAGCTTCTTGACCGACGATCGGTTCACGTTTGCCCGTCGAAAAGCCTCATATCGAGACATCTGCTCTTCATCGAAATTGGCAAGTAAGATCTTCATACGCTCTCGCTCCACTTCCTGTTGTCCCGACCCATTTGCTTCATCTCCTTGACCAGACCCCTGGTTCAACAGCTTGCTCAGATCACCAAAACCACCAGCAAATATCCCACCTAGACCATCATCTTCCTCTTCTTCCTCTTCAGCGTTGCCATTCAAAGGATCTTCCTCCTCCGGTTGATGTGCTTGTCTAAGAGGATGAGGTTTCTGACCCTTGGATTTCCTGCTCGACATTTTATATTGTGTGATAAGCGCGCAGTGAGGATGGAAGGATATTTCAACCAAAAAGCTCCGCTCACTTTAAAAAGATCTCCAACTTGACGATCACATTTGAACGACCGAAGCAATTGTATTTTATGAAAGAATCTTAGTGGAAACTTTGCATTGCAACGTATCGTAGCTTATTTATTGATTCAGCTGGAGATTGGCTTGATAAACTATGAGTAGAACAGTTAGATCCTCTAAGACCTTACTAAGAGAGCTGCATTTCCCGCATTATGAGAATACGAAAACAAAGCAAGAAGTACTCGTGGCATATCGGCAGCTTTGGAAGCAGACTGGCCTCTTTATCGACCCATTTTGCAAAAAGTACCTGCGTGAGTTGCAAGCCGAAACCTTTCGAGCTTATAAGTTCGTGACTTCCGAGTCCAAGATCCATGCTCTAGTTCAACTTGCACAAAAAGATTTGAAGTTGGTGACAGAGGCAAATGCGCGGGATATTAGTGCTACGAGGACGATTTTCGATCGCGTGTTCCAATATGCATATCTCACAGAACTGCCTTTGAAGACTCTTCATGGAGAGAACCGAAATGACCACAGTTTAAGCTTCAGGATTAGACATTTACATCCCCCAAGTGTGGGGAAATACGAGGACCATCTGAAAAACGTCGACGATAACAAGGACCTGTTTTATCGTTTCATGAAATTGCAGGCTGACAACAAGATTACCTCCGGGTTGAACGGTCGGAAACTGGTGTATACACCTGCCTTGGAAGGAACTTTCCTCGGAACACCCTTACCGGAAAAGCGTGTTGAAAAGGCTCTTCATAAGCATTATGTCCAATTCTTGCATGATGTTATTTTCCCTGTCCATCCTATCATTCTCGATTACCTCTCCAGACAATACGAGTCTCCGGTCGGTATACCAGATAAGGACACCCGTTACTATAAACGTCGAATCGCAAACTGCCTAACGCGCTACTATTCAGTGTCTGAAGGAGAAGGCGGAAAGCTGAAAATGGTGACAGCGAAACCCGACGTCTACGCATCGGCCGATATCTACTTCCAGGACTTTGCGGTTCCACAATCAAGCCGACAACAAAAGCAAACTTAAATCTCAAACATCAGTCCGAGTCGCTATCATCTGAGTCGTCCAAATCAAAGAATATATATCTCTGTCGCTGAGAGTTGAGTACACAACCGACACGTCTGCCTTGATCTCCGTTGACTGCAACCGTTTCTGGAACGAAATCAGACTTGAACCTTCTTGATTTTTCAACCACAAAAGGAGAAACTGTAAGTTCCCCGGCTGCCAAATGCAGTGACTGCACGGTAGGCCCCAAGCGTACTGTTTGGTATGCAAGGTTGGAGAAATTCGACGTCACCAAGTGCCGCTCCTCATTGTCCTCTTCAACCAAAGCAATAATCTCTTTATCATCGACAAAGCAGAAGTCTAGAAGTTTGCCTTCCACTTGAAGCTTGGTAACATGTAAGGCTTGCAGCTGGCCCATATCTATGCTAGTAATCTGCAAGGTTGAAGTCTGTGAGGGATCAAACATCAGCAAATAATACAAGCCAGAGCTTTTAATATAGCGTACCAGTATCCGCCAAGAGCTTGGTGCTACTGGAATTATCTGTCCCGGCAATATTAGACTTCTAAGCGCGCTTTCTATGCTGGCAAATTTCTGCTTGGATGACGAAATAAGATGTTGAGCGCATTTCGGAAGTAGCTCTAATTCATTTCCCTCAATAAACTTGGGTATCAAGCTGCATTTGTTGAAGTATTCCGTAATATACCTAGCAATCACGCTTGTTTTAACTGATAAGGCCTCGTCGCGCTTTTGCTGCAGGATTGGCCTCTCCAGGAAGGTTTCATACAATTCGCCGAGCCAGATCTCAAAAGACCGGTATGCGACTTTTTCGTCATTTAAGCTCCAAACGCATTGGTTTGCCAGCCTGAGAATAGTTTTGGCAATGATTATTGTATCCTCAAAGTGTTTAAACTCGAGTCCCATCGCCCGGCCTCGCTCTTCCCACATGGACAAGCCGTTCAAACGCGAATACATAGCAAGTAGTCTATCGCAAGCGGGTATCAGGTTCTCAAATAAGATTCGTCCAATTGCATCGTAGGCAGACGTGCAACCTTTAGACCATTTTCGGTACCCACGTTCGTTGACATTATTAAGCCATTGAGCCAAATCGCTACTGATCTGTCCCGTGATGAGAGTGTCAAATAATTCCATGACTAGACCATTTTGCCATTTATCTGGCGAAGAGTCGCTTGAGTCACCGGCAGGCTTGAATTCATCATTGAAGCCAACAGAGCTTAATGTTGAGATGGTGGATACCTCTTCTTTTATGCAACGAATGGATTCTATGATGTAATCGATAATAACCAATATCTGGGATGCAGTGATTGAAACCTCAGACAAATAGTTGATTCCAAATTTTTGAATGAATTTGGACTCGTACACAGAGAAAGAGATTTCTTCGCCAGTTCGAGCCAACGCCATATATCGGGACAGGTCTGCATTTGATTCAAGATCAATAATTTGTCCGTCAAAATATGATATACGGCCAATTGGAAACATTCCATACAGCTTGACGAGAATATCGCCATTATGGGTTCCAGTAATGAGTAAACTCACTTCACGACCAGTGAGCTTTTCAGTCAATGATACCTGACTGAAAGCCTGGTATCCTGATGGAGGTATTGACAGTTTCGGTAAATGCTTTATTATGTCTATATCCAAGGCTTTTGGAAGTACCTTGACCATAGATGATTCAGCTTCGAACCATCGTAAACTTAGAGTTTGTCCTTCAGATTCTGAATTGAAAACAAGTTTGCCATTACTAGAATTGAGAATCTGATAAGATCCATCCTCATATATTATTGCTAGAACCTTTCCATCAGAGCGCCAAACACTCCGCTTCGGTATAACATGTTTCTTGGCCATAGAAATCCAAACCTTTTGGCCACTCAACCGATATAATGAAATACCCCCTTGTAAAGGAGCAAACACTACCAGATCCATAGTAGGACACCAACTTAAAACGCCGGAATGAACTTGCCATGGCAGTGTTTTCTCAGTGATGGTGTTAAGCATCCGATCTGATCTGAATGAAGAAGAAGTTCCCAAACTCTCCGATCGACGTCATAATCTATCCAGATGTTTAGAAAACCGCCAACTGTAAGTATAAAGATATATTGGTGGGGATAGATATAATTTAAGATTAATTGATAGATTAAACCATTCACTGCATTAAAAAGTTCCGAGCGTCGTAAGTTTCTTAGTACGTTATGTCAACGGTTTGGACTGCAAGAATCAACCTTGCCAAATGAAACCAAATTACTTCTATTCCCCAAAGATTCTCGAGTAGCAAAGATTGAATTACACTCCGGAGAACTTGCAACATTATATACAGACTTGAAGGGCAAACCAATCTGGATAGTCTTCAAAGATGGACATATAGTACCGACCGTTTATCTTCTGTGGGATTGTCCATTTCTGGTACCAATTGTTTGCACCGTTCCCCATGCAATTGAACGACTACAAAATGGTGCTGATCTTATGTCTCGTGGAGTCTTTGATCCGCTTCCTGAGAAGGCTCCTGTGGGATCTGTAGTGGGCATCGCAAGTGTCCAATCACCTACGGTCCCTATAGCGGTTGGTATAGCGGTGGTTGATTGCTCAAAGATCTCTGACGATCAAACTGGAAAAGCTGCTTTGCTAGTCAACATTGTAGATGATGCTCTTCATCACTACTATACTTCCAAGATCCGAATTCCACAGGAACTAGATCGTACTATCCCAGTTTCTGTTGAAAACCTGTCGGTAAACGACGATAAGGAAGTCAAAGATACAAATGACAATACAGAAGAAGAGCAGACCACCGCTTCAGAGCCCACTACTTCAGAAATTCCTGAAATTCCTCACACTAAGGAGCCGGATGCTCCTGTAGAATCAGAGACGGCGTCGACCAAAGAAGAAAATCAGAGTCTAGCTTTAGTGGATGAAAGAACGACTCAAGAGGTCGATGATGCGTTCAAGATGGCTCTACTCCAGACTATAAAAAAGACCGTGGAAACTCCTATCGAGCTTCCTATGCCTGTGTCCACATTTCTCTCAAATTATGTCTTGTCCAATCTGCCTGATAATCATCCAAGCATCCAAATTAAGAGAACATCATGGAAAAAGGCGTCCAAATTTTTCAAAGCCATGGAAAAAGAAGGTCTTCTTAAATGTCGAGAGAGAGCGGGGGATTTGATTGTTCAGTCACTGGCCACCACAGCTCCACAGGTCCAGAGTTTCTCATTATTTAAACCCCGAGTCCATAAAGCGTCGGCCTCTTCCAACACCTCTAGTGCCTCAAAGTCTGTCAAGAACGAAGAGACGGAGAGAATGGTTGCGAAAGAATTCTGGAAACCGCGTTCCACTGCTAGTCCCATATTTGAGGAAGCAAGATTGTCCTCTTCCGGCTACTACACTGCTGATAAGTTGCGAACGGTTCTGTTTGAATACGTTGATAGGCACAATCTCGTGGATCCCTCGTCGCCACGAGACGTCCGGCTTGATGACGTTCTACGGAAAGCTTTAGGAATAAGTTCGGGCAGTCTTGGAAGAGATAAATTGGTTCAGTCGCTACAAACTGCTTCATGCAGTATATTTCACACAATCTCCGAACCTGGAGACAAGGATGCTAAGCTTGCTAAGGGTCCAATACCTAAAATAACCATATCAAATGAAAAACGACTTGGCCGGAAAGTCGTCACTATAATATCCAAGGTGGAGCCTTTCCACTTGAATCCATCACTTTTGGCAGAGGATTTGCGAGTGGTGTGCGCAGGATCAACTACTGTGAACCCTGTGAAAGATGGTTCAGAGCTAAAGGAGATTGTTGTACAAGGGAGCCATGCCAAGGTCATTGTTAGAACATTGGAATCGAAGGGAATTAGGAGTGCGTGGATAGACGTCAAGGAAGGCAAAAAGTAATTACAAAGCCTCTATATTCAGTTTTTGCGTTCTGCAGTGCCAGCAACAGCAGCGGCAGCTTTCCGCTCTCGGAGTGTACGCGCCGTTCCCATTAGCAAGACCACTGCCATAGGGCCAAGTAATGGCAAATAAATAGCTACTTTATGCTCTTCAGGAAAAAAAGCCTGTTGAACCATCATTTTGTCGAAAAAGGCATCGCTCGAGCGCTTCAAAGCAACACCTGCCTGGTTAATAGCGGCAGCCCACTTGCCATCATGCAGCGAACTCAATGCGTTTGATATTGCCTGTAGGGAATCGTCCACTGCGTATAATACCGGGGTTGGAATGGCGATATTCGGCAACGACTTACTCAATCGATGGAGTGACCCTAGGGAAGAGGATGCACTAATCAATGCTCTGATAGTTGAAATGCGAGACAAGAAATCCAATCTTATGACTGGAGACTTTGGAGACGAGGGAGTTCCTAACAGAGTGAGGAACTGAGACGAAAACGTCTCAAGGACAGGCACCAAATCAGACACAGATAAATGCGTGTTTTCAGGCGCATGTTTGTTTAGAATCATTACTCCACCCCATTGAGGGATCAGAAACGAGCCCGAGGATGATCCTTTTATCACCATTGGGGTTTGTTCATCTGAGGGGATATATAGAATGAAATGAAGCGTTGGATAAGAGTGAATACTTGTGAGACTCCATTCGGCGAAGTTGACAAATGTCGAGAGATGTTCATGGTCCAAGACCCAAGCATTTTCATTTTCATTCTTCGGAGGTGAGGTTCCTAGATTTGAGTAGTATTGTACTTGTGTGTCAACCGTGAGATTGGAGATCCTACTAAAATCCGAGCGAAGAGGCGAGAAATGCTGCTTCAACGCTGGTATGATATCCCATGAGACATGGTTCCCTCCTCCGTAGAACAGAGAGAATGTCAAGTGGTATTTGGGAGAATAGGACACCAGCTTGTTTGTGTCTATTCGGTAATCTTTGAATGCTTGGATTTCCTGTTTAAAGAGATGATCCAGCAGCACGCCTGTGATCATATCTGGCAGTTTGTCAATAGACAACAATTCCAACGTGTAACTTATTAGAATATCTCTTGAATAGGCCGAAATCGTGTATTCATCTTCTTCAGCAAGTCTCAGCTCAATGCTATAATCTTCAGCTGTACCTTGGCCTTCACGTATTTCCAAGCTCCAACCATCTTGGACCCCTGCTTGTTTCAGTTCTCGATTAACGAGAACTTGAGTAGCTTTAACCAAGTCTGGGAATTCAGGACCAACGTCGATATATACTGGAATGCGGATTGCTATTTCCTTCTCGATATTCCCATTATAAAAGTCTATAAGATTATAATTTATGGGTGCTCTGTAGATGCTTGTAGTATATATCCACACCGGGATCCCCAACAAGAAGATAATTGCCTTTTATATTAGTATCTAGATGACGATATCCATCTTGAACTATCACTCACCAAGAAAGAAATCAAAGCTGAACGTCGCACTTGACGGTCGCGCTTAGCGTCATAAGCCATTCCTAAAGACGGCACGTTTGAGTGGAGGTTGACAAAATCACCGTTCAAAGTTATCAGATCAAGGAATAGATGAAGTTAGAGTTTCAACCAACAGAAATCAGATATAATTCAGATTTTAAATAGAGATATTTTGGAAATAGTTGACTAATAACTTTAGTCGTGAATTTTATAAAAAAAAGAAAGAAGCCGGAAAGTTGGTTAGAGATCCAACGGTGATCAAATATAAGGATCATATAGAGAATGGATATAGATATATACAGATACAAGGATAATATGTTAATAAGATAGATACCAACGTTTTTTGAGTCTTCTTCGTGATAATACCTTCCGGCCTCCTGGAGTTCGAGATCTGGCCAAGAATCCTAGACGTCGTTTTCGACGTAACATGTTAGGTTGATATGTGTTTCCTCTGGCCTTGAATCTTCGTTGTATAGGTTGACTTTCACCCAATACACTATTGAATGAGGGCATCAATCTAGTATTAGCTTGGTTGGTTTGTCGGAATGCCGTCAATGCACTAATAGGAGTGGTCATAGACATGAATGTTCTAGACATAACCATGGGCCTAAAAGATTAATTCCTATGTGATTCAAAGATATATAAGATCATTATTACCTTATTATTGTTGGCGTCAACAATAATCTTCTTGATATAAGCATCGTGAGATTTGAATAGAATGAAGTGGTGGAGAAATGAAAAAAGTTTGATACCGCAAAACATACTTTCAAGAGCATGACATAAAATGCATTCTATAATTTAATGTTAATTTTTATATATACAAATGAGATATGTTATATGCGAATAAAGATCGATGGGCCCATAGTAGAGGTGATCCAGGTTCTACCGAAAGAAGATGCTTTTTTGCTGGTTTTGCTCTCGGTTTGTTCCTGAATGGCATTGACAACTGCTAGCATGTTCCTGACGATCTCAAGGTCGGTGAAGCTTGCTCGGCCCACTGCAAATCGAACTAGGTTGCCCTGTTGCTTGAAATTGACCTCACCCTTGGCTTTTTGGAGGGTTTCATAGATATCGGTGGTGACAGTCCCTCTTTTGGCCGAAGGCATCAATCCCTTTGGACCAAGAATCCGGGCTATACTTCGCAATTTAGTCTCGATCTCCGGTGTTGCGAAGGCACGATCGAAATCAAGAAATCCATTTTTGATTCTTTCAATCAGTTCATCGCCTCCTACCACCGCAGCACCTGCTTTACGGGCCTGTTCTGCGGAAGGTCCATCATTGGTGAGAACACAGATCCTTTCGTCATCCAATGGTTTTGGTAGCCGCAAACTACCAGTGACAGGTGCAGCACCTTTTTCAGATATAATCGTCACTATCATCGATACAGTGGTGCAATGGGCTCCTCGACCCACTTCAGCAGCCCGTAAATATCGCATGGCAGAGTCTATTTCCATACAAAGCGGGCTTTCCCGGGCCTCTCGGCTTTCTTTTTTGAGATCATTAAGTTTTCGACTCTCTTGTCTCTTTAATTTATCTCTTTGGGCATTTCGTGCTCGTTGAGCAATCATTTGCATCCGTTGTTCCTTCAATTCGGCCTTGGATGCACCGGATGGCCCTGAGGTTGACCCCTTCTTATTGTTGGCCTTCGACGAAGCAAATCGCCCCCAACTTGGCCCATTCAAACCCACGAATTGCGGCCGTATCATACATGAATAAGATGTGGCCACTCGTATGGTCGCAACAGACCGAAACCCCAGTCTGATGCTCATGATATATACAGTGCGGACGTCTGGGAAGATTTTTTTTCAAACTTCAAACTTGAACTTTCGATCGTGCTCCTAAACCTCCCATTATGAGCTACATCAATCAAAGAATTTAACTCGAAACAACATTATTCAAGTAATAATTATCTTTTAACTATATCAATGTATATATAACTGTTTTACAATGAACTTGATGACAATCGTTTGTGTATTTTTCATAATAATAAAACATAACTTCTCTAAGTTCGATATATAAAACATTAATTGAAAAACTAATTAACGCACCGAATAAACATAAAATTAAGCTAATTCATGGTTATTCTGGTGCTTGATCCTTATATGGTTGGTAGTAATATTTGGTAGTGTGGGCTTGGAACATTGTTATAGTTAAACATCGCCTAAAACTTGAGATTGAAGACCGAAAAAAACCCATATTGAAACGATGGCTTCACTTATGGGAGGTAGAAACCGTCATCATGAACCGGCATCGATAAAAATAACCGATTCTGGGCCTGTTACAAATAATGATGCAGAAGAGATATTATCTGAGTTCTTAAAAACCGCTTCTACTGGAGATACAGTGTTGAATCAGTTGAAACGAGTCCAACGTGATCTTCGAGGATTACCTCCATTATTGAGAAATTCCACTACTGGAGAGATACAAGAAAATGAAAATCCCTCAAGTTATCCCAGTGATGAAGAAATCAATAATATTGTTGTAGAGGAACAGGACGAAACAAGTATCAGTAAAGAAGAACGAAAACGACTTAAAAAAGAACGTCGAAAGAGTGAAAGAAGAGATAAAGCCAAACCTAAATCAAGTACCGAAGAACAGATCGAGGCTATGGATGAGGACGAATAGAAGATTAATTTAGTTTTTCATTACTTTCAAACTAGTTATTTAATGTATTATATAAAGTTAATTGTTGTAACAAATAATTTTCTTGGTTTGTTAATGATCAACTTTCAATGTCCATCTTAGAAGCGGTTGAAAAGGAAGATAAATATGTCCATCAAGTCTATGAAGAGATAGCATCTCATTTCTCCAATACTCGATATAAGGTATTTATCATCACAAATGGTAAGTGTGGAGCAGAGGATCTGACATATTATAGCCATGGCCGATAGTTGAAAAGTTCCTCAATAGTAGACCACCTGGATCGGTGGGGGTTGATATTGGCTGTGGAAATGGTAAATATATGAATATAAATAAAGGCGTATATATGATGGGATCAGATCGATCCTCTCAATTGGTCAAGATAGCTCATCAAGAGAAACATGTTGAGACTATGGTGGCTGATATATTGGCCATGCCATTTCGAACTCATACAAACGACTTTGCTATTAGTATAGCCGTCATACATCATTTATCTACCCCTGAGCGTCGAATAGAGGCGGTTCAAGCGGTTCTTTCGACTTTAAAACCTAAAGGTCAGGCCTTAATTTATGTATGGGCTTTAGAACAGAAATCCTCTCGTAGAGGTTGGGATGCAGGCATGGATCAAGACGTGATGGTCCCATGGGTATTACAGACTCAAACAGGCTCTACTACAGATCACGACATAAAACAACGCTACTATCACCTCTACAAACAAGGAGAACTGGAACATGACGTCGAAAGCGCCGGCGGCGTGGTGGTTGAAGCCGGTTATGAACGGGACAATTGGTGGGCCATCGTTGAGCCGTCCGGTATCAAATAGATTTTTTTTGGACACTTCCTCGCTTCAACCGCCGCCATGAGAGGGCTTCGTAGTAGTAGAAATATACTTTTATCTTATGTACGTGTATATTCTACCCGGTCGGCACCACTGAATGGCTCTGTTGCAAAGTTCTTGGCCCGTTCTATACAGGCCAATGGTCCTATATCACTGTCCCAGTATATGCGACAATGCTTGACAAGTCCTGCCGGAGGGTATTATATAAATAGAGATCCGTTTGGATCCAAGGGTGATTTCATTACTTCGCCCGAGATCTCCCAGATGTTTGGTGAATTGGTGGGGATCTGGCTGCTAACTCAATGGCTGGCTCAGGGCCAACCAAGCCAGGTCCGGATCATTGAATTGGGTCCCGGAAGAGGGACCTTGATGGACGATCTACTAAGGGTAAGAGAATATATATATATAATATCACGCCTGGGGAACGCGTGAGCTAACAATGTGATCAAAACAGGCCGCAAGATCATTCAAAGGCTTTCATGAAGCAATCAAACAGATATATATGGTAGAAGCCAGTCCCATGCTGCGTGAAAAACAGTTCAAAACTCTTTGCAAGGGCGAAATGAAAGAATTGGAAAAATCTACTACCTATAGTGCAAGCACCAAATGGAACCAGTCAATGGAATGGCTGGCAGATATCAAACAAATCCCCCAAAATAATGTGCCCACGTTGATCGTGGCCCATGAGTTCTTCGACGCTCTGCCCATACTTCAGTTTGAAAAAACAGATAAAGGTTGGAGAGAGCTATTGGTCGACTACTCAGCTCCTAAAAACTCCAGCTCCCTTTCCTTGCCAGGCCAAACTGTGTTCAAGGGTGACCTTAGCTCACAAGACTCAACCTTCCACATGGTATTAAGCCCTCACTCGACCCCGTCCAGCAAAATTATTCCCGATAGCCATCCCCGCTATTCTGCCCTGCCTATAGGATCCAAGATCGAGGTATGTCCTGAAGCATGGGACATTTCTAAACACATAGCGAACCTGCTTCAATCAGCCGGAAATGGTGCCGCTCTGATAGTAGACTACGGTGAGTCCGAAACAATACCCATCAACACCCTTAGAGGAATCCAAGGCCATAAGATTGTGTCGCCGTTTGCAACCCCTGGCGAAGCGGATCTATCCGCTGATGTCGATTTCCAAGCCCTGAAACTGGCCTCCGAGTCAATAGAAGGGTTGCAAGTGCATGAACCCGTAGAACAAGGCGATTGGCTGCATGCGATGGGCATTGGTGCCAGAGCAACCCTGCTAGCACAGGGTCAATCTTCCGACGAAGGGAAGAAAAGAATTGCAAGTGAATATAATCGACTGACAGAGAAGAGCGGCGGAGCAATGGGTAAGCTCTACAAGGTAATGTCGATCGTGCCCAAGGGGGTTGCAGAACCGGTTGGATTTGGAGGCGACGTACTTTAGCTACCGCTGTTGTATGGTTGAGCGGCCCAGTCTTGAGCCCATGCAGAGTCTGCAGAGGTGTTTGCCCACACAAGACAGTAGTGTCGCAGCAACAGATTCATTTCTTCTAGCTCATCCAGGAATTCCAGTCTTTCTATTTTGTGCTTAATGCCACTATCGAACCATTTGTTGTATATAAACTCAATATCGGCTGAATAGGCACTTGTATAATGAAAAGACCTTAGTCTCTCGACTTGAGCTTCCAATGTGGCATACTTATTCAACGTCGGGAGTGAGATACCACGGGTGGCAAGATTCTGTATCATGACTCGGCCAAATGAGTCGTTTCTTCCGATCGGCTCGTAAAGAATAATGCCAGACACAGGAAATTGATCAGACAGCCATTGAAGCACTAGATCAGACTTTCCTGGCTCCAAGTAGCATAAACAACACTCGCTAATCACAAGAGTTGGGATTTCACAATTCATTCCCCTCAAGAGTCGAGTTTCAGAATTGATTGTTCGAAGATCAAGAGCATGCAGATGATAATTATCAGTATGAAGTTCGTCAGGTCCTGAATCAGAAGACGGTTGGCCAACAATCTCAAGTAATTGAGGAGTTCCTCGTATAATCTGGGCTTTTCTCGAAGTACTTGTGGAAAAGTCTATCTCATGATATATGAGAGAATTGACTCTCGAGGTTGCTAGGAGCTTGAAAGGTCTGGTGTCGGATCCAGCACCAAGAGAAATAATCTGTACATTCTCCGAGTTCGACTGCAGGAAGCAATCAACCAATATATCAATTGACGCATGTCTAATGAACGTTCCTCTATTGATCAATGGTAGCTTAGGGAAAAATTGAGACTCTACATCACGGCTATCGGACTTAATATGACGAACTACATTGTCGATATATGGATCCTCTAAATATCCTTTCGTATAAGCCGAGTACTTGGAAGCAAGAGCATCGACATCAGTGGCCTGTATGATCCGGTCTTGTCTGGAGATTCTTCCAACCGATCTCAAGCCTTGCATTTGATATTTTGGTGAAGAGTTGAAGTAGCCGCAAGCGGCGGCGAAATAAATAGATTTCCGGCCGCACGGAAACTTGACTCATTTCTCTCCATACTAGTTATTATGTCTCCACAGAAGAAAGCTGGTAAGTGAGAGTTATTGTAGATTTGATAGATGGGGTCTAATTCGATTTTTTATAGGAGTGTTGGGTGCTACAGGAAGTGTAGGTCAAAGGTTTATTCTACTTTTGGCAGATCATCCTGATTTCGAGTTATCTGTTCTTGGTGCATCAGGTAGATCAGCTGGGAAACCATACTCGGAGGCTGTTGATTGGAAACAAGTTAGCCAGTTACCTAAGAGTGCTGCTAATATAGTTGTCACTGAATGCACCCCTGACAAGTTCAAGGACTGTGATGTGGTGTTTTCAGGACTGGATTCCGACTATGCAGGAGATATTGAGCGACGGTTCGTCGATAGTGGCTTGAATGTCATTTCAAACGCAAAAAATTATAGAAGGGATCCTCAAGTGCCCTTGGTGGTTCCTACTGCCAATCCGGAACATCTAAATGTGCTCCAAAACAACATTAGCTCCAAAAAAGGCCATCATATATGCATTACCAACTGTGCTACCGTGGGTTTGGTTGTTCCTTTGAAAGCACTTCAACTTAGGTTTGGACCTATTGAAACTGTCATATTGACAACCATGCAAGCCGTGTCTGGTGCTGGATTTTCGCCCGGTGTGCCCAGTATTGACATTCTGGATAACCTGGTACCGTTCATTGGAGGGGAAGAAGATAAATTGGAATGGGAACCAAGAAAAATCCTCGGAACTGCCAATACTAATAGTAACGAAATCTCCTTCAATCTCGTTCCTGAAAATGACCTGAAAATATCCGCCTCGTGCAATAGAGTAGCGGTCACGGATGGACATACCGCTTGCGTCAGTATCAAGTTTGCCAAGCAACCACCTCCTGCTATTGAAGATGTCAAGAAAGCACTTGAAGAATACACTTCCGAAAGCCAAGACCTGGGATGCTATTCAGCCCCCAAGAAGGTTATTGAGGTCATGGAACAACAAAACCGCCCTCAACCCAGATTGGACCGAGATCTCGGCCGTGGCTACGCCGTCTCTGTAGGCCGCATTCGGCCGGACCCGGTGCTGGATTACAAGTTTGTTACACTGTCCCACAATACAGTGCTTGGTGCTGCCGGGTCTGGCATTCTCATTGCCGAGCTGCTATTGGCCAAAAAACTACTCTAATAATGAGAAGAATGCATTATGCTGGTCTATATAAATACAGGACTGATTAATAAGAGCTACAATTCGAAAAAAATATAAAATAAATAAATAACTAGCATCGTCATCGCAGAAATTCAAGCATGTCGATTTCACTTTCCTCATCAGTATCTTGATCACTATCGCCATCAAATCGCACTCTGGTCGCAGTGGATGCAAAAGGATCGGGGTCGCTCGTTCCGGAGCTATGCTGGCCCACTAAAGTCCCTTGATCTGAGTTTGATGACGTCTTAGGCGATTCGTCTAGCCCAGTTCTGGCTGTGTTTTGCACAAACGCATCTCCTGGAACCGCGGCGGCACTGGTCAGCGCCCCTACCTTTTCAACGTCAAAGCCCGTGGAAGCAACGTGAGGATAAACACCGTCGGTCTCTTCCTCAATTCGATTGACCAGACCACACGTGAGATAGAACAGCATACACCTGCCAGTCTTTTTCGTGAATAATTTCTGCTGGTAGCTTCTCCAAGGCTTTTCACGGATAAAGAACGCACAGGTATCAACGACACAGTTGAATGGCTGCATAAATGCTGCGATGGAACTAACCCAGAAAACAGTGCCGTTCTTAAACTCATAATGGTACTGCAGCGTTTGTAGAACAAAGGGGAATATCCACAAAAATACATATGCCACTGGATAGACAAAAATCGACTTTATCTGTCTCTCAATGAGGTTACGTCTGATCTGAAACCTCATCATGCTATCGCGTTGGAATTCCACTATAGCAGAAGTCCTGGCATCCAGTTCTTCTGGGATAACGTCTGCAGGATTGTCTTTATTCAGATAGGCCAAGCCCGGGAAATACGAGAAAAACGTTCTCACCCGATAGCCAAAACTTTTAAGTTTTCCCGCGATCCCGGTATCCTGCCCGTGGACCATATAAGTTTGGCTCTGTTTGAAGCTTTTGACCACTTCACGGTATTGCAGTTTGACGTGGACGTAAATCGACACGTATATGGCGATAATAGCGATGATAATAATGTATCGTGGAATCCATGACAGCACCAATCGATACCATACCGGAGCCACCGGAAGGTAACACCATGTGATATAAGGCTTATAGGCCATCCTTCCATGGTCCAGGAATACTAACGAGGCCATCACCAGCGGGACCACGATCGTGGTCACGTATACCGCGTATCGGTACTTATACAATCCTCCATCAACGCCGTTTTGGTTTCTAAACACAACCAAGGCAGTATGTATTGCCAAAGCCAATACTGCTAAATCTGCGCCTTCGATGAAGGCCGACGTGAAGAATCCCACCACGTCGCAAAAATTGACATTGTCGTATGCGGATGACACCACCAGCACACGTGCAGGGTACCACAATAGCACCACGGCCTTACCGAAATCAAACATCAGAAGCATCAATATCAGGCTATTCAATCGTCAGTTCCCACATGATCCTTTATTGGCACAAAACTGATGACACTTACTGATGACGAAACACCTTTCCATTCATGCATATATAAAGATAGAAGGCAGAAAGACCGAACAATATACTTAAACATGAAGCTGAAACCGAAAGCCATCGTAATACAAGCTGTTCCGGTATTGAATACCGATCAACCGCTAACGTAGCAGTATCATTATATGGGTGATAATTGGTATTCATCTCGTCATTAAGCAAAGTTGCACCCGACAAACCGATTGAACAGGCCTGTTAAGTCTACCTCAGCCGGTATTTTAAAGACAAAAAAATACACTCCTCCTATAAAAAACAAATCTCAAGTCTAAAGCGGGTCCTTTTGGATGTTTATTATACACAGCCGATTTCGTTATGATTTTTAAAGCTGTCGGGGAGCGAAAGCGAATTATAGAAAATGCACCGGAAAATTTACAGTAATTATGTCGCCGATCCGTGTAAATGGAAGCAAACCTTGTCCAGATAAATTGTGAGGCTGAAGAGACCAATCTTCAAGTATTCAATGTTATCTTTTGATATCCCTTTGATATCTTGTATATGAATCGGGCGATAATTATATTGTATTGTTCAGATTGCATCTGTTGACTTTGTTTCAGGATCTTCAAGACCCGCGGTTTAAAGTTCACCACTACCTTTTATTACTGACCGTATTTAGAACATTAACACGTCATCTCCCTCCGAGATATTGTTCTCCTCTCTATATCCTTACTGGATGGAATTAGAATCTCTTTTAACCACTTAAGATCCCATTTCCTCACGGGTTTAGCGCGGGTTCCTTATCATGTGCGGCGCTTGCCGATCAGATCAGATCCATTTTGCGGGTCATGTGATCTGCCCTTACCCTGGTTTGATTAATTTGGAATTTTGGTTGTTTTGCAAGCAAAAAGCTTAAATATAATATCGTCAACGAGTCAATTGGGGGGCTTGGGAGACTGTGTGTATTGATATATGTTTAATGAAGGTTCTGCCTTCCAATCCCCACAGAGCGATTTCTCCAAAGGATCTACGTTTTGGCGCAATGATCAAAGAGGTCGAGGTAGAGTTAATAGAGGTGGCCGTGGAGGTGCAAGACGAGGAGGTCATCGAGCGACAATTGTCGACAAGGCGATTGTGACTGCTCCTGGATTCCGGCTTAGAACTCATGAACCAAGAAAAGTTCCTTCCTATCTTCTAGAAGGTTCATCCTCAATTAAAGAATATGATCCTTTGACTGGTTTCTCTCCTCCAGATGTCAATTTCGCTCAACGATACGAGGGCTTTGCAACCCAATATGGATCAGATCTACAAACCGCGTACGAAAAGTGTCAGGAACTTCGTGAACAGGAGCGTAAGGTCATGGAGCAGCGTGGTTTTGTGGATTCGCAGGACGTTAAGAAAAACCTCCAAGACGCAATTGTGTTTGTGGGAACTTGTCGTGAAATGTGTCCTGCTTTCGAACGGATCCGACGTGCGTATGAAAATAATGTAAAGTCCTTTGAACGTGATCCAGCCTCCAACCAGGTGTCGAAGAGTCTGGCAATCAAGGCATTTTCACGACCGGCTGCTGGTCAGCCGCCACCTCTGCCATCTGATGTTCGACCCCCAGACGTGCTCAAGGAAACATTGTACTATTTAATCGATAAAATCGTCCCCGAGCTTCCAGCAAGCCATAGCTTCCTCTGGGATAGAACAAGATCTATAAGACAGGATTTCACCTACCAAAATTACACCGGTCCAGAAGCAGTTGAATGTAACGAGCTGATTGCCAGAATTCATATCCTGTGCTTGCATATTATGCCTAGTGCCGACCAGGATTACTCCAAACAGCAGGAAATTGAGCAACTCACAAAGACTCTTCAAACTTTGGGGGAAATTTATAACGATAATCGAAAGAGAGGGGTTCCGGATAGCCCACGAGAAGCCGAAATACGCGCTTATCAACTCTTGCTGCATCTGAATGACGCGGATATCGAATATCAGATTCTTCAGATCCCGTTTATCACATTCTGCGATGTTCGGATCCGAACTGCATTGAAACTGCGTGGCTGGTGTCAGCAAAATATCTTTATTAGCGGTAGACAGGCCTTCACGGAAAGCTTACCTAGCTTATATTATCTCATGTTCCAAAGTCTGGAGGCCGGTGAGAACTTTCCGTTCTTTATGGTATGCTTGATGGAAAGCCATTTCAATGACATTCGTCTAAGTGCCATAAAAGCAATGACAAGTGCATATCACTCTCGGGGAAAGCCATTTTCTATCGCTCGTCTCACGAAATTGTTTGGTTTCAATGATAATCAAGAGGCTTTGGATTATATGGACTACTACAAAATTCAAGTAATTACAGACACTGAAGGGGACGTTGGTGCAGATATTGCTAAATGGAGCGAGTCAAACATGAGCAAGACGGCCCCAAAATCACAACCTCTATCGAAGTTTGTCGAAATGAGAATCGGCCCAGGTGTTTCCAGGAAAGAGTTAATTCTCGCCGAACCTCACTATGAGTCTCAAGGCTCAGGAGTTTTGCCAGCCCCTCTGGTGATGAAACCAATACCCAGGGCCTCGATATCGATGCCTTCTCCTACTCTTTTCAAAACAGCATCAACTGCAGCTCAGCCGGTTGTAGAACCTGTGCAACGTGATATCTCTCCTAGCAGGAAAAGACGCGCAGATTTTGATGAGACAACGGCGACGGAGAAAAAGTCAGTTTCATTTCCCTCGTGGACTGCCGCAAATCAAGATGCTATCGCGTCGGTTTCGCCAAGTGTTGCTGAACCCGAAGTTAAAGTGGATATAAGTGCAATTCCAGAGCGGCCTGTCTCTTCGTTGAGACCGAAGAAATTGTTTTCGGATGTGGTAATCCGCAAGCAGGTGGACAGAATTATCAAAGATGTCGTACACCAGGAACTGCTTGAAATCATACCTGAAAAATGGCGAAGCGTCCGGAACCTGCGGGCCATACGAAATGAATGTATTGATGATACTGCCAACGACATGTTGACACATTTGCTACAGCGAGCTATCGCGAAACGCGTGTGGTATGGTCAGGCAACCTCCATGTACAATAATAAGATTAAGGAAAAGTATATGCGGCGGATAGCGGATGCCGCGCATATGGCGATGATTAAGCGTCAAATCAAGCAGCAAAGAATTGAAGAGTATAACGAAGTTACGAAGATGCTGGGCCGGCCAAAACGCATTTCATCCCGGACTGTTAAGCGGGGGTCGGCCGTAACTCAAGAGGAGCACATGAAACTGATTGAAAAAGCTCGCGAGATCTCAACAGGCTTATGGAAGGCACTAAACATAGAGTCCATCTTCTATCCTAAAGTTGATGATATTTTGAGTGGATTGTACTTGGATCTTGTTACGGTCGGAGTATACAGTGGGGACTGGAATGCCCCCTGTGGCAAATGGCTTCGTCAGAGTCTGGCCCTGGAATCGCCTGAAGGCCAAGGCCAAGAGCTACAGCGAGAAATCAAAGGCTCGAAATCATTGGTCCGGCTAGAGGCGCTTTTTGACCGGTCTGAATACTTTGAGAATCTGGGGATCTTGGTATTTGAGTGTGGACGTCAAGATATCGACAATGCACTGGACGTGGATCGGCAGGGTCTTTCTGAGCTCATCCAACGGGCCAGGAAGTACTCGATATACAAGATTAGTGTTGTTCTTGTTTACTGGGGCGATAGTAGTTTTGAGCAGCTACTTGGGGATCTGGGAGTGACCAACCAGGGCGATGTGGAGTCGATAGTACTTTCGCCAATGAAGGGTGATTCTCAAATAGAGGCGATAGCTAACGGACTGAAATCTGCTGTGAACAGCTTTAGCGGTGCATTATCTGAAAAGGGATTGCAACTGGTGCAATCTCGAGCGGCAGCGTTAGAGGCTAAGCAGAAGGAAAGCGAGGCGAAGCTCAAGGCAATTGAGAGAAAACGCACTCAGGAGGAGCAGGAAAAGCGATGGAGCCGCATCACCACAATGGGGTCTTTACATCTGTTTGACTCTACTCCGACTCTTGCGCCTGATTCCGGTAACTATTATTCCTTTCATGACACGCCTACACGGATCTCGCGGACTCCGAGCCGAGGAAACATATCCGCTTTCTCGGCACCTGCATGGAACGGTGAAGTTTCTCGAGCCTCTCAAAAGTTGCCGAATATGGCTGTCAAAGACGTGCAGGTGGCAAGACCCTCATCGCGAGTTCCTCAGGGAATTGCAGAGCTTCGCGATCTGATATCCAAGGTGAAGATGACCCAGCAGGTGTCTCACCGCTAGCGACAATATTTATTTTTTTGTATTTTAAGATATAGAAGAGATGATCATTATGAAACGCTTTCGTGTTTGCTATGCAAAATAAATAAATAATAACTAAGTTATGTTTAGAACCGGCAGATTTGACAATGCGAGACCGTTTTCTGCCAATGCCGGCTACAGGCGGAGCTCGGGAAAAAAACCTGCACGGCTAGAATACCAATACCCCTTTCAACAATAGAAGGTGCGTCGGAAAAAATGATCCGCAGGACGCCTCAGGCGGCAATATCGTATGCGCTTAAGCATACCCAACGGTCAGTGCCAGATTTGCAGCGGGCCGACGACGACGGCTGTGATCGGTAATCTCTTGAAGTAGTGTCGAACTGGGAAACAAATCGTTTTCGAATGCCAAAGATCTCTTCATCCTGGCCGCTGTCTCCATTGAAATGGAAGCTTTGATTGTAGTCTCTGCGGGGTTCAAGGACCATTTGGGCCCGACCGTGGAATTCCGTGTCAAGTTTGCCATGCTGCCGCATCAGCGACTCAATTGCATAAACGCGATAAAAGTCGCTATTTATCCTGGGCTCCCTAGGCCGTAGATAGGGAGGACTGATCAGAATAGTCGATTGGATATTGTATGTTTTGAGAGAAATGGCCCGATTATGAAGGGCCTGTTGTTTTGGAGGGGTCAGCTCAACAAGTTGGGGGGCGGACACCGAAGGAACTATAGCTCCCATCCGCGAAGTAGCCATTGATGGAGGTAGTATGATTGTTGCCGGTAACGGTTCATCCATTGAACGGGGACTGAATGCAAACATGTTATTTGCAGAGTAAAGTTTTTCCTGCGAGTTTGAGAAGGATGCCGCCATAGTAGTAAAAGCTTTCAAGGAGGCGGTCAAATTAGACACAAACGAAGACTTTCTTCTTGTAGAAGCAGTAACAATCTGTTGAGACTTATCATCTGAGCCGTCGCTGTTAATATTATCGTCTTGTTCCTCAATCTGTTGGGCCAAAGGGTGGTCATCTTGAATGGATTCTTTAGGGGGGATTTCAATTCGCCTTCGGCACGATGAAGCTGATGGAGGACTTCCGAGAGGGGGCGATAAATAAGTGACACCTTCTTCATCAGGCGAATAGGAATCCGAGCCATTCCAATTACTGTCAGTAGATAATAATTCAAGATGTCTGCTGTTATCCGACACTTGACTTGGTCTTCTTGTATCGGAAACCCGTTTATAATTTTCCAAAAATGACCATTTAAATAACCCGGAACTTGTAGAAGATACTTGAATCTCCACTTCTTCATCATTATCCTCATCTTCTTCATCTTCATCTTCATTATCGCCCTTATCATACTCGATATCTCGTAATCTCTTATGAATCTTCGGATCCATTGAAGATAACGTAGATAAGGAACTAGATGATGAACTTAAGGAATCTATACCTTCTTCATTTTGTTTACGATGAATATTTCTTCTTCTTGATGGTTTAGGAATCACCGTGGTATTCATCAAATCCACCAGTGCAGGAGATAAAGGCCTACCTCGATGATCATGAGTAATATTCCTTGCTGAAATAATCGTTAACCCTCGTCGGTCATTTTTCTTAGCCGGAATGGCCAATGGCCCTAACATCATCAACCAATATAACTGAAAGAAAATGCGTTTGAAAACAAAGTTAAACACACACTTTAAAGACACAAGACAAATTCCATGGGTTCACCGAACACTCCGTTGGAGTTTTGGCTTTCTAAGCGTCGGAGTTCGGTACCCATCCGGTTCCCATCGGAATCCCCAGCGTCGTATAGAAGCCGTTCGGCATCAAAACTAAAATAAAATAAAGTTTGAAAAGGGGCATAACAAGTTTTTATTTTTTTGTGTTTTTTATTTTGAAAAGAATATATATGTTTATATAATCTGTAAACAGTGGGGGGAGGTTTATTATACAAAATCAATAATGATTTGTAGTTTAATTTAGAAGAGATAGATATTGATTGGAGGAGTGCCAGTTAAAGTTTGAATACAACATTCCCGCACACATCATCATCATAATGTCATTTGCACATGCATTTCAGAATCAATATAGGGGTTCTTCACCTATAGTATCTGATTCCGAAGATACGGTGGTGGCCAAGGATGTCAAAACAGGTGACAGATTGGCCAAATTGTCTGATGTCACTGTAGGAGGGAATGCGGTTCCTCCTGAGACTGAATACTTTGGGTTTGCCCTTTATGTTGGTAGTGGGTTTGCTTTGATTGTATATTTCTTATGGGCTTTTCTACCTGTTAGTTGGTTACATGAATTGCAAATTTATTATTATCCTTCTAGATGGTGGGCATTGGCTTTACCATCTTTTATTATAGTCACTATGGTCTATATATATGTGGCCTTGGCATCATATAATTGTGAAGTTCTCACAAATCCTCTTAATAGCCTCGAAAATATCACTGATATGCATGCCAAAACAGTGCCTAGTAACGAGATTGAAAAATACTCCACCAACCCTTCAGATGGGGTATGGGATCTGCCAATCTCCCAGGTCTGTAACGTGTTATATGGATAGAGGGGGGATGATTGTTATTATTTATTTGTTATGTTAATAGTTAGTTTAATTGATTGATTTTTTCGTTTAAACACTTTGTGGACCTCCTGTTTGATTGGGTCCGTTCATCATGGTTCCATTTCGTCGCTCACGTTTTCCTTTTCGCATCTCTTGCTTTAATGCAACACTATCCAAGGGCTTAAGAAGCTCGAAACTACACAGTAGCTCCTCACTCACACTCATGACTGCACCCCAATTGTCAAACTCCCCACAATAGTTTGGAGCACTAAATACTGTTACAAGACTGCGGTCATTGAAAAACTCATACCCATCCTCCACCACCATATGCGCCCGACAAACCAGATCAAAGCCGAATTTGGAAAGAAACTTGTTGATGGCCACCTTGCTAAAACAATAACTGACCCCTCGCTCATTGTCCTCCCATTCATTGGTGGTGTCGGCCGGATCGGACCATAACAAATCGTTCAATAACCCATAGTCCGGCACATCGGTGGGCCGCTCAATGGTGCGGATGTCATTCAGATTATTCAAAGATGGCGAAAGCCCTCCATGCACACAGAAGATCTTGTGCGCCACCACAGCAGTAATCGGTAACGCATTGAATGTATCAATAAATATTTTCCACGTCTTGATATTGCACCGCCGCTTGCACTCATCATAAAACCCATACACCCGCGTGACATTGGCACACTCATGGTTGCCACGAAGCATGAAGAAGTTTTCTGGATACTTGATCTTGTAACATAATAGCAGTAGAATCGTCTCTAGACTCTGTTTTCCTCGGTCAACATAGTCTCCCAGAAATAAATAATTGGCAGCAGGCGGAAACCCACACATGTCAAACATCCGAATCAAATCTCCATACTGCCCATGCACATCTCCCACAATCTTGACGGGAGGCGACAATTCAAGCAATGTCGGCTGCGATAGGAAGATCTCCCGGGCCGTTTGACAAATCACCGCAATCTCACTGTTCTTCAAACATACGTTTCTGGTGGTTTTGCCGCTATATCCAGCATCCAACAACCGTTGAATCACCTCATCCAGGTTTAGTCCTGAACTGGGCGAATTCTGCTGTGATAATAATGGTATGATTCTTGGACTCGGAAGTGGGCCTCCTGATGGGGTGGTGGGTATGGATACCGAGGTTAATGACAACCGATTAGTCATCTTATTGCTTTGAGTTGGAGAAGACGACGAAGAGTCCGGTTCTCCATTATTGTTATTAGTGCCATTACCATTGCCATTGTTGTTTTCCGAAGGTGAACCCGGCTTGGAAGTATCTAGAAATGTTCCATTCATAGGGCTCATAGGCGTTGTGAGGTTCCCATCCTTGTCTCGTCGGAGCAGAATGGGTTCTTTTGGTTCCAGCAGTTGCATTGATTTAGGTAGATTGGCATTATTACCAACACTCATTGAAGGAAACGGATATTCACTGCCTTGAGACGTTCCTAGGTTCGTTCCTCCCGGAGTAGACCCTCTTGCATTTAATTCGTCTCCTCCACTTCCGCCACTACCCGGAACATCCAAGTATTTATCACTGCTATTGCCCCCGGCACTTGTATTTGTTCCCGGGGCTGTTGGTGAGGAATCGGCCGCCGATTGTTGGTCCAAGGCTGATTTGAAAGATGTTTGATCTGAGTTGATGGAGAGGTTGCTCATCCGCGAACGGATGGACCGTATCGATTTCGTCGATCCTTGAGTATCACTTCGAGAAAACGAAGGATATGATTGGAATCCATCACTACCGGACTTTCGAGATTTCGAATTACTATTTCCCATGGTATATGCGTAGAATCGAAGAAAAAAAAAACAGCCTCGCCCGCTTCGGCTGTTTCTTTCTCACTTTGATACTTGTTTGTTTTCCTCGTATCGTTCTTTAAATATAAAATCCCAAGCTCATATACTCTACTCAATCTAGGAGTATGTTTACTTTGAAATTCCTATAACAAGAATGACGCTCTTGTAGGGATTTATCTCTCCCTGTTAGGTTCCTGATGAAAAACAACCCCTTGCAAAATATTCAACACAGGTATCGATTGTTTTATTAAGAACCCTTTACCAATATCTAATAATCGGTATTCAACAATGAATGTTACTCAAGAATCCCCCGATTTAGCACTAAAATAGCCTGTGATAATGTTGGTTCCAAATATGTAGGTGTGCCAAAGAGGCAAAAGATTGGGAGGAATTGCAAAACTATCTCGAATGCCGCCGACGATCAATATGATCTTGAGTGAAAGAATTCAAGAATATTTACCTTTTTTCATGGGGAGATCTAACTGCATTACTAAATTCAATTATTTTTGATAATCTTTGTTGAGAGAAGCCAGTTTTGTTTTGTTTCACTTGCGAGCAGTTCGCTTATTGACGACCTTCCAATCCTCATCACCTTCAGCCTCTTCGGATGTAACGGGCGGCTCTTGTTCAGTATTGACCGCTTCTTCTTTAGGTTTATCTTCAGTTATAGGTTGTTCCGGTTTTTGCTCCTCATCTTCATCATCATCCTCTGTCTTGAGAACTTCAAACCGCCTTCTAACTTGTTCGGTCTTGGACGACTCTTTGTTTTCTAACTTGTCTCGATGCTTTTTATCTGCTTCTTTTCGTACTGCAAAAGCCTTCTTTTCAATTTCATCTGCTTCATCCAGCTTCTTGGTGGTATCGACCGGCTTGGCACCACCAAATAAAGATCGGGACCCAGGTGCCACGTCAGGGATCTTTTCATGTGCACCAATGGTTCGAGGGGCAATGTTAAGCTTCTTACGAACAGTGGGTGCACCTCCTCTATTGGGAAATGACGAGTTCCTGTCTCCATGGAAAGGCCGTCGGTCTTCTCGAGGAGGCAAAGGACCCTTTCTCTCCCAATTGTCGAAATCTCGGTCTTTATCGTCATTGATTCCTTGATATTGTCGTCGGGGTCTATCTTCTGCTCCAGGAGCCGGGCCTCGTCGTTCCCAATTATCGAAATCTCTCTCATCATCATTGTACTGTCGACCAGCACCAAAGTTACGTCTCGGCCTATCACCATCGGAAGGAGGCAAAGGCCCTCTTCTCTCCCAATTGTCGTAGTTACGGTCATCAGGAGGAGCATCACGACGTCCCGCACCAGCCCCACCAAACCCTGAGCCACCACTCGACCCACCTCCAGTTGAACGCCATTCTCCAGAAAACTTCTCTTCATCATATCCGGAGTGTTGTGGCTGACGATCGGCAACAATCACTCTCAAGGTTCGGTTTGCAAAATGTTGTCCATCCATAGACAATGCTTTAACCAACGATTCACGATCTTGAAACTCAACAAATCCAAATCCACGGGCACGGCCTGTGGAAGGATCCTTAGGGACTCGGATCGATACCACCTTGTAATCATTACCAGAAAACAATTCGGCTACAGTATCCTCCAAAACTTCATAATCCAAGTTCAAAAGTCTAGCAGTGAAAGGTGCATGATCAGGAATGGGGATCTCATCTCGAGGTGGGTATCGGTCTCCACCACCAGATCTATCCGGGAAAGAAGAGAAATTATCCCTTCTAGGGGCTCCTGCTCCTGCTCCTCCCCAAGCATTTGAACTGGTACTAGAAGCCTCCGAAAACGCGTTGGGTCCAGGAACAGGAAGCTCCTCATCGGCCCAAGATCCACCAGGAGCAGATCCAAACGCTAATAATAAACGTTAATCCATGATATTCAACCTCCAATTGCGTACATGTTCAACTTACATTCATCGTTTAGAAACGTACTGAGATCCATTTTCACAGCATTCTTTTTAGGCCCTATATCAAAAAGAAAAACACCCTCAATTAAAAACAAACCCTTCTAGCCATTGAATTTGCATCATTTCATACCCATATTGAATGATTCAAAATTATAATGTTATATATAACGTTGTTTTGATAAAAGCTTCACACAAAACCATTTAGTTCCTCAACCTCTTTCAAACCCCAACAAGCAAAATAAGGAATCCTTCAATACAACTTACAAACTAATACAATTGTAATCCCGTAGAAATCTACCCTATATCCAGTAATTCAATATACGTGGATATGATAAGATGTTTCTATGTCACAAATGTACCGCACACAAAATCTGCAGGAAGATTTTCTTCAAAAACCCTCCACCGCCAGAACCCTAACCCCTACTTTGAAGAACAAACGGTTTTTTGCTTCGACTTTGATAACGAGGATAATAGGAGTACCAAAGAAGATATTCAATGTTTGATCTATGGTTTTCTTGAATGTAATGGACTATTCTGTATTGTTGAGTTTCCGGGGTTTAGGGGGCATTGTCGGGGTTAAGCCGGCGCGCCGCGCCCAGGGTCAGGGCCATTATCATCGGAGGTCGCGGAGTATCTTTGCAGGGCTGCCCATCCTTTTTATTCCCGACTGTCGCAACGAACCTTAAACGCCCGGCGCTTAACTTGAGATTTGGTCACCATTGAGTGTATTGTTAGGTAAGGTGTTATTTATTTTGAGTGCATTATATCGAGAAAGTCTCGATCTATATGTTGTTTGTTTATTATAGGGATTGCTCGAGAATTTGTGAGAATTTGGGGTGTTCCAACACTGAAGCATTGTGTTTTTCTAACTAAGGATTGCATAGGTTCCATATTGATTACCATTCCAGCAGTTTGTTTGGGATCTGATTAAGATAATAATTTGATTGGTGGATTTGGTTTATCTGAATTGATTGGAATCGTAAGTTCGGTCAGACATTTCATGGAGAAGGGAATCAAAGACGCTAATCTGGAGGAATTGTAGATTCGAAAGTTTTTATTTCAAAACCTTTAGATGGGTGAAGACCCTCGCTTTGTATGTTATGTGGTATGATTGTGCTGTAAACGATCTTTCTAATAGGATAGACTGCTGTCATGTTTCCAAATGGCGCAGGTAGAACCGCTATCCAGGTGTTTCAACCCATCCAGAAGTTTGTCATATCTCGATTAAGTTATCTGTTGATCTTATATCTTATGACATTCCTGCTGTTTGCTGTCATCCGTGTCTTCACAGGTGTCTCAATTAAACGTCTGGGATATATGTGTCTACGACACGTTACATTCTCACCCAAGCCAGGAGTCCATATCTCGATCGGTAAGATCGGCTTCTCCTTACATCGACCCAAGGTAGCTAGGCCGGGTTGGATCAGTATAAACGTGTCGAATTTCGAACTCACATTGGATCCTGAAACTGTACTGCATCCCGGTTATGATACTGCACCTGCCAAAGATGACCAGAATACTCAAGACGGAAAAGATATTGATGATAGCAACACTGGCGATGAAAGCTATTGGTCAATTATACCTCCAAAAACATTTCTGTTCTATATGGTGAGATTCGTACTTGGATTCGCTAAATATTTCGACTTCTATGCAAGTAATACTTCCATAACCTTGGCCGGAATTAGTAGCCTGGTGGTGGGCAATCTGGCGCTCAAGGTGGATTTGAGAAATTTACTAGGAGCTTCGAAAAATAATTTTATCGGTACTCTAGACAACTACCAGTTCAAGTCCGATGAATTGCCTGCCCATTGCCGCATAATGGTTCAGGACTTCTATATCAATGACGGCTCCAGTGAAGAAGAACCCAGAGAGTTTCTAGAATTCCTCGCTGTCGACATCGATGGGATTGTCGGTAAAGAAGACCTATCAATCAAGGATCTGTCTCTTGCCGTGAAATTCGGTAAAAGCATCATATACGTCGATACCATGATCAGAATCTTCCAGTCTATAAAAGACATCCGACAAAAAGCCGCTCTCGATGCCCTAAGATATGGGCAAGAAACAAGAAGACCCGCCGCACTTACTCAGGGTCTTCTCAGCGAAGGCGATGTCAGGAGTCTGACAAGAATGGGCACGATGATCGTTCGGGTGGTCAAGGAGATAGAGTTTAGAACGCAGTTCATCGGTGTTTACGGCCTGCCGGTCAGTAAAGTGTCGGCCAGCACTCCAGCAGACCAAAAAATCAGATTCGCTGCAAGTATTAAGGACCTCTCGCTTGACTTAAGAAGATTGAACCCAGACAGCCCTGGTTTCAAACTCTTTTTCTCAACTGGCGATAGTGCACATCAAGCAGTGCTTGCTGTCAGCTCAATTACTGTGGGCCTGGACAACGGAATATCACAGGAAGAGCTGCTTTATATCCCAATGTTCACCATGATCTCTAGGACAAATATCTTCTCTAAGACGTTACAGTTCGTGCGGAGCGAAGATCAATACACAAATGAAAGCACAGTGAGAGCGAACATGAATATTACCTCGCCCACGGTAAACTTGGAGACCCATCATCTACCAATTCTACTTCGGGCAGCATCAGGGTGGTCGTCGGATGACGATTTCGAAGAGATAAAAGAAGAAGATGGCTCTGAATCACCGGGCCGTGCAGCTGTAAGAGATTCGTTTCAGAGGTTGTGGCCCAAAGCATTCATAAAGTTCACTATCGATGAGCCCGCTGCACGCTTGATCTTGGCATCTCCAGCAGATTCTTCAGAGTCCGAAAGCATGGTCATTTCTAGCTCCTCCAAAGTGCACTGTGATTTTGAATCAAGTCACAGTGCAGATCCAGAGAGTCCCAACTACAGTGGGACTGCTTCTTTGCAGGTCACCTCCTTTGATACGTGGTTCAGGTCACCGTCGGGAACGAGGCACGATATCTTCTTGTCTGAAAATCTCTTCATTAAGGGCATCGCATCCACCTATCCTACCTTGTCTGTTTCAATATCAGGTGTTATTAGCAATGCTCATGTGCTACTGACCAAGTTTGAAATATTTCATGGTATCCGTGAAGTGTTTCTGAGGATTAAAAAGGATGCAGATGTCAAGCGACGAAGAGCTAGCAGTATTCATGCACTCCCAATAAAGATCAAGGATAAGCGGTCCTTCCTGAGGCAGTTGCCCCCGTGGCTGACGCGTCTCAAAGTCGAGATTGCCGATACAGCTGTCTCTGTCGCAACTGAGAAAGATTTCGAGGATTATGGAACAGTTCGGGGTCTTACTTTGAAAATGCAAAATTCTAACATTGACTATCGTTCAGACTCCTACAGGAAGGGTGGCATTTCGGCATCCAATGTTACTCACCAAAAACACGCAAAATTGCAGGAAAGCAAGAATTCTACTGACCGACGAAAGCTCACAATCGTTGTGAACGGCATTGAGGGTTATAAGATTATTGAGCCTTACGGCTTTGCGCAAAAGTCAGAAAACAAATTCTTGGATATTCCAGCAGTTAGTACTACCGTCACAACTCAATCATATGAAGATGATGGACTACCTCTTCTACAGATTAATATGCATATGAAGCAGGCAAGCATCAGTTATGATGTTAATTTACACTACCTGGGCCTTTTGCTAAGTGGAATCCTGCGGCATACTCTCGCTCTTGATTACCGTAGCGAGAACTTCGAATCAAGAGAGGGGGTCAGGCAGAAGTCCAATCTGGCAGATTTTGTCGCTGTTCATTTTAGGACCGACAATGCGCGTTTGAAGGTAGAGCTACCCAATAATGCCCGAATTATGCTTGAGCTTGACGAGACTGAGCTTCTGAGGGCGCCAAAGGCCATGCCCAAATTGCAGTCCAAGTACTTAAGGCTTTACTCGCAGCACCCAAATATTTCTGATGCTTGGGCTATTCTCATATCTCTGAGAGGCGTCTGTGCGGAATTCAACGAAAAGGCTGTAGGCACAGAGGAAGAGCAACTCTTTTTGAACTTCGAAGGAATGAGGTTGAATGTTCCTAATCAGTTCATATTTTATCACGTTCTTGACAATGCTATAAGCTGCTCCAAGGCCATCATCAATATTCACAAGCAGTATGCCACAAAGCAATATGGATTGGTCATTCTTCCATCGGAGCACAAGGATCCGCCTAAGATTCCAAAGATGAGAATCAAGACTCCTGCGCTTCTCGTATCGCTTGAGGATGATCACTTTGAATCTGAGCTGGGCCTCATTTATCGGATAGGGATGGAAGAGCAAAAAACCCGTCTGGAGAAGGAACGGGCCTTCGAAGGAAAGGTTAGCGCCATAGAAAAGGCCAACGAGCGACGTGCCGCAGAAATCCAGCAGCAGATGCAACAGCAGCAGCAACAGCAACATGGCCACAGGTCTAAACGGAACTTCACAACTTCTTCGATTCTATCTACTTTACCCAATGAAGAAGGCTTTGTCAATGGTGCCGCGAGTATCGCTGGAAGTATTCGAAGTGGAATTAATGGTTCTACAAGCTCGCTTTATCATACTCCAGTCGGAGGCAATCATTCCGGTAGTGACCAAGATGAAGGTACAAAGTCTGGTAAGCATCATCACTTGCATGCTAAACTCTCATTCCATTCTCGAAGCAAAAGTGATTTAAGAGCGGCTGCCGCTGCAAAGCAGCCACAAGTCAGGGGTGGACGGAAAATGAGCTATACTATGACTGCCATGGAAGCTCCAAGTGAGGAGTCTGAAGTTACTATAGATTCTGCGAGGCAGAAGCTTAAGGAAAACTTCTCCAGCTCATGGATTCGTCTCTTCAAGCACGCCAAAACGAATCAGCGGGCATCGGTACGCAGGAATGCTGAGCTACATTGGGGCCATGACGATATTTCACACAATACTGCTGCCCATGAAAAGATTGTAGCGTATTCGGAAGATCCACTTCTCTTTTTCGCGTGCTTTAAAGGTGTCGATCTACTCCTTGGAAGACCGCAACTGGATATGGAAGGCCTGAGACGGTATCTACATGATGTTGGCAAGGGCTTACCGCTGGATTCCCGGTTTTCGCTTATTATCCCTCTAATGCTTGATTTGAGGTTGTCAGAGCTGCGACTGCAATTGCGTGACTATCCGTTACCGTTGTTACATTTCCCGGAGCTACATGCTTCTCAGAATCCTGAAGTTGGATCTGCCGTTCATATCTCTGGCAACTTTATCATCGCAGAACAGCTTGTGGAACATGAGTCGAACATTCGGCGAGTACGGATACCCATAGTGCCTGGGGTTGACTCACATTCAGATCATAGTAAGTTCGATGTTGTTGAAGTTTGTCGAACTGTCGCTTCGGTAAAGATGTTCACAAACCTCGACTTTGTGGGCAACAGTTTGCATCCCACGAGGTTCACATGGGCAAACTCGATTCAGCCCGCTCTCCAAACTGCAATGCTAGGTTTTGATTCGTTTACAAAACCGCCACTAGATCCATCGCCGAAGGTAGGATTCTGGGATAAAATCAGATCTGTCTTCCATGCGAGAATGAATTTCAAGTGGACTGAAGGTGACTTTTTCTTGCTATTAAAAGGCTCGCGGAGCCCTTACGAACTGTTGGAGTCAGGTAGTGGTTTTGTCATGGCCTGGAAGAATAATGTTCGCTTATCCATTAATGAAAATGACAACCCTAGGGAGTTCTTTACTGTTTGCAGTGAAGATTTCGTTCTCGCTGTTCCTAATTATGTTTTGACCGAAAAGGAGTATTTGAAGAGGACATTCAGTTTCAGCTGTGCTATGATCCATCGGTCGAATTTTGCAGAAATGAACAACTTTCAGAAGGTTATTATGAAACTCTCTGGTAAGGTTGAGTGGAAACTCGGCCTGTTGTTTGAGATGGATGCAACTTCCTCGTCTTCTGATGGTCTTCGTGAGCGGACGGACAAATTCAAGCCACATTATGATGTTGAGCTACACATGCCGAATTCAATCAGCGAGTTGCAGAATTACGATGCTTATCGAGGGTTTCGAAGTGATTATATCAGTATGGCTGTTAGTGTTGCTTCACTGGACACGAACAGCACTTCTTCCTATAACACTGTGCATTTGTCACCTCGCGGTTTTCTCCATTTCCGCAAATGGTGGGGCCTGTTTGATGGATCTTTATCCCTCCCTGTGCGCTCAGGTCCTCTTTTCCAGCCAGTTTCGTCGCCTAAACCAAAGTTTGGTCGCCATTTGTACACTGTGCAGTATCAACTTAATCTGGCTCCTTTGTACTTGTCGCACACATATCGACATCCTCATTCAGAGCAACTTTCGAAGCACAACCGAGAAGCGGCTACTGGTCTGAAAGGCAAGTTAGACAGCTTTATGATGGATCTTCATCAGCGTCGCGAACCGACATATACCTCAGGCCAACGATGGCGCATGAAACTAAACTTGGGCGAGATTGACTTCCAAGGCATGGATCTTCGCGTCATAACTGCCGAATTCAAAGAGAAGGCACCCGAAGAGCTGGTAGCGAGAAAGTTCATGAACGGATATTCACCAGAACAGTCGGTTTCGTCGACCTATACATCTACTGGTAATGGTAGCAATAGTGTTCCGACGTCAGGAAAATTCAAAGTGTCGGATAACGACTTGACATGGATCGATATGGATGATTATTCTGAGCTGGAGGAGGTCATATTGGTCAAAAGCTTCCCAAAGATTGCTGTTTTGCCTCTCTTTTATACTCCAAGATGGTCATACTTCCGGCAAACAGATCTCTCAGGCTCTGATATCGGTGTTGACCACGACGGCCAAAAGTATGTTAAGTTTGGGAAGGAGCTGGCACACGATTGTCTAATTGGTCAACGGCATCCGGAAACAACGCAGGCTACCTTGCTCAAGCAGCGCGTCGACGAGCTTGAAGAGCAGCTGAACAATAACGATGCCACTCTTGACTCGCTTGAAAAGGACTTTGAACAATTTCCCACTGAGAAGAAAATTGCTGAAAGAATCGATAACATTAAGAAAGAGATAAAGAGTCTTACCCTGCGCAAGAAAGTCATTTTGCAGGTCCTCCGTCAAAATGGTTTAGTCGAGCCCGAGGACGAGAAGAAATATCTCGACGAATCTGGGGTTGCCGATATCGAGTCCATGGCGTCTGTATCTACCGCACAGTCCTTTCAAGGGTTGAACGATATTGCAGATTATGGGGCCAAAAATGTCTACAGCAACAGATTTATCTTCCACAATGTTCAGCTGAAGTGGAATAATGCGGTGAGAAATGCGGTCTATCGATATCTGCACCGTGTCGAATCCAGACGACAGCTTTCTTATTTCATGAGCCGTCGGGCAGTTCGATATATTGAGGAACTGATTTCCAAGCGAAACAAGAAAGGCAATGACCCATACAGTACGCCTCCAGACCGACGAAGCACTGATAGTGCCGGTAGTGATTTTCATCTTAATCGAGATGATATTGATAAATTCATTCACAAAGTTATGGACGCGGTTCACAACAGTGGCAGTGACGAAAGTGATAACGAAAACGAAAACAGGAAGCCACCTACCGAAACTACCATCAAGCACGACAAAGACGGAAATAAAACTCAGGTCGATGTTAGCGTTTCAAAACAGACAAGTGAGATGCGCGCCGACAGTTTTGAGGACGGTCTTCATGCCATTGGCTGTAGTGATGACGTTGAGCTTGTGCATCAGTATTTGGTCAGATTTATTTCTCCACAAATTCAGCTGGTAAGCGACCAGAATCCCGATACCTGTTTATTGGTTACTTCTCAAAGTATTGAGCTAAAGACCATATCTATCTATGACAAAAATAACATGGATGATGAAGTTGCAGGTCTGGTGGAGAGTCGATATGGGGTGATGTTCGACGATGCACAGTTCTTTGTTGTCCAGAAGGATGAAGTTGCCAAGGGTGGTGTCGTTTTATTCAGCAACAACAGCTATGGCAGTAGTCGACTGGCTTCCTGGCCACCTTGGCTAGCTGTTGAGCTCTGTTATGACTGTACCGCGTTAGGTAATATGCTGGTTGTCGAACGCACAACTGTAGCATGCCGGTACGACAAGCCAAATGCTTTGCACGTCTCGAAGTCCAACTCTGAGACATCATCAATAGCCAGCGCAAATGGAGAAGACGAGTCTTCTCCTGGGGATGCCAGGTTCTGCTCAGATGCTGTTAGATGCGAAAAATACCGACCCAACCGAATTTCAGTTGACTTTCCGCGAGTGGTGGCTACATGTGATTCTCAGCAATATTTTGCGATATACACAATTGCGGTCGATCTGCTTGTTTACTCTGAGCCTACTGAGAAGCAGACTTCAGAGCGGCTCGAGCGGGTTCTTCTTGCAACTGATTTCCGAGAGTTAAATCGAGCTGTTGAGCGTATATCCCGTCTGCAGCGTGATGTTTACCAACTGCATGATTTGCGCAACCAGTTCTACCTGCGGATTGATGAGCTGGGTGAAAGCGGTATGCACGACATGATTACTATTGAAGTTGAACTGAGACAGGTTATCCTTGAGCTGTTGGTGATGATGAAAGCGATTAAGAGTGGTATTCAGCGCAATAAGAAGGGCCAGGATGACCAAACGCAATCCCTCAAATGGGCTATTGCGTCTGACCAAATTATCTGGCACGTTTTGGATGCTGATAGAGCCCCAATGCTTGACATTGGCCTTGCTGATGCTTCATTCAATAGAATGGAGGCTGGAGATGGGTACAATGCCAATACCGTTGAAGTTGGTATGATGCAAGGATTCAATCTTAGAAAAAATACATTGTATCCAGAGATGTTCTCGCCATACTTTGAAGAAGATTCGAAGCGCAAGAAGCATGAGCAGCAGCTGGCTACGCAATATGACTCTGCCGATAAGCTCATTTCAATTGCTTGGACCATGTTGGATCCTATTGGTGGTATACCTATCATGGAGTTGTTTGAAGTTAATCTCAAGCCGATTAAGGTTCAGCTTGAGTATGACACTGGGCAGAAGATCTTTGAATACATATTCCCTTCAAATGGTGACAACGAGAGTCCGTTCCTGGTCGGCCCGATGAAGAAGTCCGACTCATCGTCTCCAACCGAAGTCAAGAAGTCTGACTCATTTTTCTCCTCGGATAGGTCCAAGAAAAAGATTGAAGACGAGTTGGAAGATGACGATGACGATGATGACGACGACGAGGATGATGATGAGATTATAATGCGTCTAAAACCTAACGGGAGACCTGGTAATGTAGACATGGAGTCTATTATGACGGGGTCTACCTCAGTTTCAAGATCGGGACTCATCAGTTCTCGAATCAGGCCTTCATTCGGCAGCAGCCAATATTCTACCGATAATGAGACTGTTGGGTCATCAGGAACCTCTGCACAAGGCTCACGGGCAGGAAGTATCCGTCCCGGAAGCACTTTAGGTGCCAGCGTTGCCAAAAAGACCAGCTCCAGCACCATGCTGTCTGTTCCGGATAGGAAAAGAAAGAAGAAAGAAGAGCAAGTCGACGATGTTACGACTATGGTCAAGCGCGCTTCAAATTACATGAGCATTGTGGACATCAAGATTCACTCAACACTTGTATGTGTCTCTTATAAAGGCGCGGGCCATCGCAACTTGACTGATATTCATGAGTTTGTCATACGCCTTCCAGAGTTTGAGTATAAGAACAAGACTTGGTCCAATCTCGACCTTGCCCTGCACTTAAAGAAGGATGTCATCAAGATTCTATTTCATCATACAGGAGCGTTGATTGGCAACAAACTGACTAAGCATCGCAAGAAGCGGTTTCAGCAACCACTGCGGCAGATCAGTAACTATGTGTCATTTACATCTGTCGCTGATCTTGCCAGTGATAGTAGCAGTGTTACCACAGCTGCACATTCCAGCTCTCCCTTGAGCTCAAGCTCTTCGGCACAGCAACCGCGACTGGTGGTGAGTAGTCCGTCTCAAAGTCGAAATGCCAGTACTACGACTACTGCGACTTTAGGCAGCACGAGTACTTCTAGCACAGCCAAGAGTTCCGAAGCAAATAAAGGCAGCAATGGCGTTTCGCCAGTCGCGACTCCATTGACGGGCAGGAAGACCGAGCCTATGAGCCCTATAATGTCTGTGAATGGCAGTGACGTTAGTCCACCTTTGAGTCCTGTACGTAGCGAAGGTGGGGCGTTGAAAAGCCGCGCCCAGTCGCTGATCAAGGGAATTGTCGGGAAGGATTCTAGCACCTCTCTTGTCCATATGACTTCTACAGGGAACCGAAGCCGAGCATCATCGCTGAGACCTACCCTTACTTCCTCTTCTTCTTCTGTTCAAGGACATGAAGACGAGCAGCGGGATCGAGATGACTGGTCGCGGTCGACAAGCAGTGCCACTCCCGAAAAGCCTAAGAAAAAGATGAATCTTCTTCGCAAGCTTTTAAATTGATTTATGTATTATGTTTGATATTTGTTTGTATTGTTATCATGTAAGTTTATTTGTATTTATTACTTTCATTTCATGTCTTTTCGTCTAAATAAATATTATCATGCCTATTGTCATTACGGGTGAGTTCACTCAACCTTCTTTCGCTTCTTTATGCCGTTCAAGTCATCTACAGTTGAATCTTTTCGTTTAATTTTACGCTGTGAGCGTTTCATGCTAGTTCCGTCATCGTTGGACGACTCTGCCGTCTGGTTGCCTCCACTTATACTTCCATTACGTCGTGAATGGAAGAATGCTGGGATTCCTGCCACGGAACCTCTATGCGTACCATTGGTACCGTTCGAATTGCCAGGCAATGGTTGATTTGGCTGTAACTGCTGCTGAGCCGAGAAAGTCGGTGCTGCCAGTAGAGAGACATCGAAATCCGGGATTCCCGTAGCAGGGGTCCTATCCATTGCGAGTGCGCGTGCAAGTAGAGTTTGGTCCAGTGGAGGTTGCAGCGGGGGAGGGGTCGAGACAGATCTATCATAACGCGGAGGTTGTCTCGCCAGCTGCAGTAGGGAATGCTTATTTTCGGGATTACCGCCAGGTATTGCATGTTTACCAGCCAGGTCCGAGATTTGGTTCTTGTATGACTTTCTTAGTTTCTGTTTCTCTCCTGTCACAGGATTAAACCGAGCCACAGATGTCGCCAGGTCGGACAACCGATACAGACGAGAAAGATCCTCCGTTCCACTGGGGTTGGCCAACTTGACATCTATATCCCCAACAAGATACAAAGATGGTGTATCATCCGTCATCGAAGATGGCATGTTTGATACGTCGTCCATTGATGGCCTTTCCAATAACGGAAGCCGACAATAAAAGCGGAAGGTCGGGTAAATGTCGATCATCACGTGATTGATAATTAGGGCTGGGGTTTACACCAAAGCAGTGGTTCCCAAAAGACATACTATTTTCCCCGATTTAGGGCTCAACCCTAAAAGCCGATCACACCGTGCCTCATTTGGCCAAACTTCCTTCGGGAACAAAAACACTCACAGCGAAAAACCGACTCCACTCTTTGCACACGACCGACAAACACACAAAAGGTTAGTTGAACGACGACATATATACGAAACTTACGACGAAGAAAGACTAACTGAACTGTTGATTACAGATGGCTGCCTCACTTCCTCATCCTAAGATTGTCAAGAAGCACGCTAAGAAGTTCAAGAGACATCACTCTGACCGTTACGACAGAGTTGGAGAATCATGGAGAAAGCCCAAGGGTATTGACTCTGCTGTCCGCAGAAGATTCAGAGGTACCATTCGAATGCCAAAGATCGGTTACGGTTCCAACAAGAAGACACGTCATCTTTCTCCTTCCGGCCACAAGACTTTCCTAGTGTCCAACCCTGCTGATTTGGACCTCCTACTGCTCCACACCAAGACTTATGCTGCTGAGATTGCCCACAACGTTTCTTCAAGAAAGAGATTGTCTATTGTTGAGAAGGCTAAGACCCTGGGTGTCAAGGTCACCAATGCATCTGGTCGTCTGAACCTTGAGGCTTAAAGGATGGGCTCCAAAAGACAAAAAAAGTTTTAATGTTCATGTATATTGTATTTAATCTCAATAGAGAGAGACTGCACTTCCAATCACCACTGGGTCGTTTCTTGACCATTTCTAATGACATTAAAAGAATGCATGTCGAATTATCTTATATACAACAACCGTAACTTAACTACTTGTAAATCATCATAAAACAGCCGTCTTGAAAGGGATCGGGAAAATGTCACCGTTTGCTTGCTTCTGGGCTCGATCCTCCGTAGTGGCGGTGGTTCGTAAACTGGATAGCGGCTGCGACTGATAGGAGCTCGTGGTCGGAGGCAGAAACGGCGGTGGTGCCGGCGGGTGATGACCACCGGTGTTTGGTGGTGGATGAGTGTGGAAATGCGCACCAGCATTTTGAGGCGATGACGACGGCGGATGCGTGCGGATTCGCATACGAGACGATGCTGGCGTAGTAGGAGGAAATAAGTTATAGCCAAATGACTTGATCGATATACTCAGAATGGTCGTGAGGCCCCATGCATCAACAGAGTCTAGTAGATCAGCACACAAAAGAGCAATACCCGACGCCAGATGGCCACCATTGGCCGGATCAAACCCTGCCTCAACACACATGCTCTCAATCGCTTCGTAAAGCATTGCTTCCTCCTCATCCAACGATTCGGCATTTGCGGCCCAGTCATGCTCCACACGATGGCACCACATGATGATAAGCAACGAGATCTCGAACGAGAACAAAATGCTTTCCACTGAAGACGTCACTAGCGGCGACGACATTACAGATTTCAGCAGATTGGGTCCTAGCAAGCACGGGAACCGGAACAAGTCAAAGCACCTGGCAACAAGTGCCGTAAGCTCCGGGGATCGCAGTCGTCCACTACTCGATAACAGCGAATACGTGTTCAGTGATGCAGAACAAATCTCCTGTGGCACATGGTACCTAATAGTTTCGTGGACAGACGTGAGATCTATCAGCAGCCTTATCTGAGTGACCAGTGTCAGGATATGACCAGTCAGAAGCAACGGGTGCTGATGGCCCTTAAGCTTACTTAGAAACGGCGACACCCTGGGCAATACATTCCCACAATCAAAGTTGTCTTCCATTGGGTTCATGAGAAATATTAGCGATGAATTGTTGGAAATGTGAGTCAAATTCAGTCCCTGTCCCGGTTGTGGATCTCTTGCAATCTGGTCAAACCTTCGAACGGCTGCCAAAAGGCGGTTCTTGGTGGTCACTTCATTTACATCCTTATGCCGCAGCTCGATGAATAGTGCAGTACTAAGCACCCTCAGCGCAAAAGGCGACAAGAGCGAATGCTGATACTTCTCATCAAGCAAATCTCCGAAAGCTTGGTTAAAAGTCACCGGCGGTATAGAGGTCGACTCCCGGATATAATAATAAAGCCAGTCTGACTCGCTATTGAATGCAGAGTTCCACAGAAACTCCGAGCATGGCAGAGTGATTTTCAGTGGAATCTCATGATTATTAATTGCTGACGGATAATTGAATACAACAGCCAGGGACCCAAACACAACGAAAACCGCAAAGTATGTTCGGCGCACAGCCTCATCATCCAGCCACTTCCTCCATGATATCGGTCGTCCATCGTGCGCACCGTTCAACTTATCTGCCGAAGTTGACGACCCCGCCGAAGAGTTCTTATCTGATATTGTTTCATAAACAGCAGCCGTTACCAAGTTCGCCAGGGATGTGCGGATAGTACTTATGAATTCCAGTCCTCTAGGATCTCCACTCCACGATGCATATACGAGATTTAACAGCAGAGACTGTGTGGCCCATATTGGGGTGTTTCGGGTATTGGGGAAGTCCTTGTTCACCTCGTATATCGAGCTCACCAACATCTTTGAATTGTTGTGAAGCACGTTGGCCATTGTAGATTCTCGCGTTAATAATGCGCCGATCGAGGCGACGGCGAACAGCAACGAGGGCGCTATGGTCGGTGGTTGAAAGGTCTGAGGATGCAGAAATGGCAGGTTTGGGTGGAAAAACGTGAAGTATGCTGACAGGTATCGGTTGAGCTGCATTCTCGTTGGTGCCGACGGTGACGATGAATTTGAACCAGAGCTATTGTTGATACTCGAAGACCCTCCTTGAGAACCGACTGCTCCTTTGAAGGAATCTGTTGTCTCAAAAAACTTCAGAAGTGGAGCAATTGAATAGGATAGTTCAAACTGCGGGATATAAAGGGGTATACCACCATTGTTATGGCTGCCGCTATTATTCAAATTGACAGAAGCATTGCTGTTGACCATCATGAAATTGCCTCCGGTGGAATTTTCAAATGTCGATGAAGCAGCAGAAGAAGCCGAGTCCTGACGAGCCAATATTGGTGAGAAAGGCCCCAATTGTCCATCACTCTTGCGATGGCCGCTATTACTGGCATATTGCGCATTGAAATCAAACGGTGGAGGCGGACCAACCGTATAATTAGCACCTGGTAATACCTGAGGAGGAGGAGGAGCACCGAACGATACATTATTTTTCTGATGTGGATCCGGTTGATTAGTATTCTCCGGTTGAAATCCCGAACTAGCGTTGTTACTACTGTACATTGATGAAGAAGGTGGTAGTTGAGGATGTGACAGAGGACCCTGTTGTTGTTGTTGTTGTTGTTGTTGTAGTTGTTGTTGATGTTGTTGTTGCTGCTGCTGCTGCTGCTGCTGCTGCTGCTGCTGCTGCTTCGGCTGTGATTGAGATTGTGACTGGGGTGGCTGCTGCTGTTGTTGTTGAACGGGGGGTTGCTGGGGGTGCTCGGCAATGCCGGGGATTTTCCTATTAAAGGAATGATGTAATTCCGTCATAAGAATAGCGGCATTAAAGTCCACATCGGCCTCATTATTGGTATTCGGATTATCTTTTCGTTCGTCGAAATTCGATTCCGATGAGGCTGCGTTTGCCAGAGCCGACAAGGGGGTATCGGAATTATTTTCCATTTTCACGTCCACGTCGCGATTTTCTCCATTATTACCAACCGGACTAGTACTTCTAGCCTTGGATATTCCGGTCTGAGGAGGTTGATGTTTGGAGGAGGTTCTTCTGGAAGTAGGCGGGACCAAGGGAATAGAGCCATTTGATTGTCGATTGGCATGGACAGTCCGATCATGTCTCAACAATAAATCTCTTCGGACAAATGTCGATGGGCATTTGGGACAATGGAAAGGACGTTCTTTTGTATGGGAACGTTCATGTCGAGATCGATGTTCACTTCGAGAAAACGCCCGGTCACAAAAACAACATCGATACTTTTTAATATTCTTACCCTGGGCAACCATACCGGAAGCAGGGGCAGAAGGTCCCTGATCCTTAACATTCAATTCATCCGATTGTCCTCCATCATTACTAAATGAAGAAGATGATGGTGGTTCATTCATGTTGCGCCCCTCTCCCCTGTAACACACCAAATAGCCGACGGCTCACCGAAGTGAATAATAATATAATAATTTTAAGTTAATAAACGTAAACCCTCAGCCAACCCTGGACTTTAGGGTAAAACAATCTCACGAATTTGGTCCGTGTCGAACAATCGTGACCAATCGTACCCTTATTAGAGATGTTGCAACAAAGTGAGGAGAAAAGTGGAGTTGTTTGCACGTACAAAAATTTGTGTTTTCCGGGGAAGCTGAGGGGTTGCGTGGGGTCCTTTCTTTTAATTGCAATATTTGGTTTTAGTGGGGGCGATGATCTCTGTTTCTCCCACTACAATTTCCTTCCTATTGACCGAATATTCTAAGCTTTATATCAAGATAGAATAAAATAATAATAACCGGATTAGAAATGGCATTTATAAATACTTTTCTTCTATTGGAAGGAATATATTAATTTATTTCTTTAAAGGATTTTTCTGATCCTTCGGGGGGGGGTTGGGCAACTGAAAAATTCAAAATCAAAATTAGCCCCTCTTTTGTTACGTAAATGCGTTCTCGTGGTTGGTTGGGGGACACTCAACCCGCCTTGAATAACAAACATCCTTCATACAATCGAAATCCTATTATCTTCTTGAAGGTCTTCTAAAATATTCATATTATAATTCATAATCATTTGACTAACTAAATAACTATAGAGCTATTCTCTTAAAACTTTGATCACGTGCGGATCACGTGATACTATCCGCTTATGTAATAAATGAATTTCCTCCCAATTGATTCAAATGAATGTTACCCGGATGCGAACATTAAATGTTGTTGCCCATTAAAACTTGCCCCAGAACAATCGATGAGCTTTAAACTTTATAGTGTTTGTATGCGTTTTGTCTGTTGAAACAGAGAGAGAGAGAGGGTTTTTTGAACGTATTCTATAGTATTTTTTTACAGAGATGTCATTCCTTGACACTCTAAGGACAAAGGCTTCTCAACTTTCATTATTTGATTCCGATTCATCCAATAATAAGTCGAGATCGGACTCTATATACAATCGAAAGTTAACCAGAGATGAGATATTCACACAAGAATTCAGTCTTCCACCTTCAGAGTCTTTGATGGATAGTATCTCGGCACAAGTGTCAATTGTGCCTGAAAATACTCCTCAATCCACGGCTGGTGCCATTATCTATGAAGGAAGGTTGTTTCTTTCCGAATCGTTCTTGGTGTTCCAAAGCTCGGAATCGATCAATTGTGCATTCGCCCTGCCTTTGACCACAGTCAAACGTGTGCAACGACTACCGTCACAATCGGCCATCTTTGCCCTGTCAATCCATCTTTATCATGGTTTGTCTATAGTGTTGCAATTGGGTGAACTCATGGTGTCTCAATCGGCTTGTGAAAGATTCTGCAACATTCTTAAGGCAAATCTCAAATCAAACCTACCTCTAATGAAGCAATTAAAACCGTTTTTGATTAGCTTTTATTCTGAATTCCTCATTACCTCGTTGGATAATGGCTCTGCCTCTGCCGCAGCAGCTGATATCGAACCTCCAAAGGGCGGCTTGGGCCAGATCTTTAGGTATCCCGGTGATCCGAAGAAGCTTCGCGATAAGTCGAAAATGAGATTGTGGCTCGAATACTATAGAGAACATGGCCGCAATATCACTCTAATAAGACAACCAGGATTTTTCAAACTTATCAAAGTCGGCTTGCCGAATAAGCTAAGAGGTGAACTGTGGGAGCTGTCATGCGGTTCAATTCACCTCCGAATGCAGAACCAGCGACTATATAGCTCCATTCTGGAGGAATACGACGGCCGGACCTCGCTGGCAATCGACGAAATAGAAAAGGATCTCAATAGATCCTTGCCGGAATACAGAGCCTTCCAGGACGATGAGGGAATTAGTCGGCTACGGAGAGTCTTAACTGCATATTCATGGAAAAATCCTAAAGTAGGGTACTGTCAAGCCATGAACATCGTCGTCGCTGCACTGTTAATCTATCAGAGTGAGGAGCAAGCATTTTGGACTTTAAACACCATTTGCGATAAACTTTTACCAGGGTACTATTCCAAAACAATGTATGGCACACTGCTTGATCAAAAAGTTTTGGAGTCTCTGGTGGAAAAGACAATGCCTATACTATGGCAGCATCTGGTTAAAAATGATGTTCAGCTATCAGTGGTTTCCTTGCCATGGTTCCTGTCAATATTTATGAACTCAATGCCTTTGGTGTTTGCATTTCGCATCAGTGACGTCTTCTTTCTAGAGGGCTCAAAGACTTTATTCCAAGTCGCGTTGGCAATCTTAAGAATCAACGGTGAGGAACTATTGGATGCCAGTGATGATGGCCAAGTTATCGATATTCTAAAGAACTACTTTTCCACTCTTGACCAATCCCTCTATCCCGACTCAAAGAATGAAAAGAAACGAGCTGTCAATCGATTTCAAGAACTAATGATGATCTCCTTCAAGGAGTTTTCTACCATCACTGACGAGATGATCAACTTTTATCGCTCAAAGTATGAAAATCAAATATTGGGCGATATTGAGCTGTTTGCCAAGCGAACTCAAATCCGGAATCTCCCCAAATCGAAAAACCTCTCGCCTCAGCAGCTTTCTGTTATTTATGATCAATTCTACGACACCCTTCAAGACTCGCGGCTCGCTCTGGGTCACAACAAGTCTGAGATGAATCAAGAAACGTACGCGGTCTTCATGGCTGGGCTTGTTGATTGGATGGACCCCAAGTATCCAGTGGAGGATAATGGTAATGGCGAGCTAGGCAGCTCTTCTCCTTCTTCCGCAAAGTATGTGTCGCACAATTTTGTAGATCGACTGTTTGCAAGATGGGACACTCAGTTGTCAGGATGCCTTACTTTGTCCGAAATCAGTGTCGGCTTTGACCATCTACTAGAGAGCGATTTGATGACGTGTATTGCCCAATTCTTCGAACTATACGATGATGAGGGTACTGGTAGCATTGATAAGGATGGTATTCTTAAAATGTCTGAGGGACTGTTGTTTCTCACTCGGCCGTGGCGAGAGGTTCCCATCATTTTGGACCAAGATTCCCTGCAACGGGTGAAAAAGCTCAAGGAGGCTGATGAAAACGAGGAGATTGATATAACATCGATCCAACATGAACAGCCTATCCGGTATCTTTCATCGGTTAGTACTTTCATCAAGAGGGCATTCGAATATTCGACAGACAAGGACTCCGGCGCTGTATTCATGAATCTGGCTACTTTCAGAATGGTGGTCCTTGCTGACGAAACGTTGGAACAGCTGTTTGCAACTTCTCTTCAGTCCGCGATCCATTTGAACGAGCAAGGCACTGGTGCTCATGCCCGCCGTCGCAAGAATGCTGCAACTTCGGCTGCCGCTACTCTCCGTAATGTGTTCGATGGCATTATCAACGACGGTATTCGCGTTGCAGGTGAAGTACGACGGCGAATCGACGAAATCGATACCAACATGCGTCAGAACGAAGAAGATGAAGATCTATCTACCGTGAAGCAAGCTGACCGGGACCTTCTTGACGACCACGCCTAACAATTATAATATTTATGTCATCGCATTGCAATCTCATTTTTTTCAATCTGATAGCCTCAGAACGAGAAAAACTATTAAATTAATTTAGAAATAAATATCAAGATATAATATATAACGGTTTATGTCATCTTTTTTTGCTTCAGCTGAGACCAAATACTTTTCTTAGACCGCTGAACTTCTTCTTTTTCTTCCCTATGACTTCATCCGTTGTCCCATAATCATCATGCATGGCCGCCATCATTCTCTCTGGCTTCTTGGGCGATCTCGTGCTAACGGTCGAGTCTGAATTCTTGGGGATAAGGATTCTAGCATTGTTGTTAGGCGAAAACACCTGCAACAGTTTGTTTCTGGACTGAGGAGGGGGCCGCGAGGCTTGTACAGGCGCGGAATTTGGTTGCGAATTTCTTAGCATAGGCGGGGTTCCCGGTAAGGGAACTCCCCCTTGGAAATCCTCGTCAGTATCTGAATCCACAAATCTAGACCTGAAAGCTCCTGCAGTTGACACTGGTTGGCGCTGCTGTTGCGGTTGATGGAATTGCGGTTGCGACACTGGCTGTTGGGCGGTTACCGGAGCCGCTTCGACTTCGTCTCGCAACGTGAACCGCTTGAATGCTCCTCCACCGCTTGCGTTCTTTGACGACCGCGAAAAGCTTGAAGATGAGTTGGATCTCTGTACCGAAGTTCTTTGAGGAGATGGATTGGTGCTGGTGCTGATAGCTGGTGGAGCAGGAGCACGGAGTGAGGCAGAGAATGCAGGAGCTGCAACAGGTTTCGCTGCTTCTCTTAGAGAGTGCGTCTTAAATCCGTTGAGTTGTTGAGAAGATGTAGATGAATGTCGCTTCAGCTGAGGCGATGCTCTCGCATTTCCCGTCGATATCGGTCGAGGAGGAGAAGGGGCACTAGCGGCCTCTTCTCTGAGCGAATGAATGAATGATACAGTTTTCCTTCGGTCTCCGCGCTCTCGCTTCCACGACGAGTCTGAGTTCATTGACACGATGTCAGAGTCAGAATCCTCAGCACCAGCTCTATGACTTTCCCGTTCATCTTTGATGGCCGCACTAGCGGCTCCTTCAATGTCTTTGAGTGTGACTCCTGTATCTGCAGCCGAACTATGACGGTTTCGACGCTGAGCATTGGTTTTCCGTCTTGGCTGAGCACTAACAACGTCCATTATATTGTAGTCGAGACCTCCACCCTGCGTCTCAAATGCATCCGAATAAACAGAATCGCCAGACTCACTTTCTTCTTCGTACCGGGGCTTAAAACTGGCTGCGGCCGCCGCCGCTGCACTTTTAGTCCCTTTGAGTGCCTGTCCATTTACGGCCACCGGCTGAGACTGCTGTTGCAATCTCCCGACCCGGAGAGCGGCTTCCTTAGCCGCGTTGTTATTATTGTTGGTGACCTTTGCGGGCACCTTGGGCATGACAAACACCGGTGATAGAGGGGGCGATGCGCCCGAGCTATCGAAATCGTCTTCACTTTGAAACGAAACGCGATGCAGAGCATTTTTCTTTGCTTTATTTTCATCCGATGATGCAATGCTCGAAGGCCTTGAAGAATCTTTCAAGGCTGGTTTTATAGGTGACAGTGATCTCTTTGCAGGCTCATGTTTGACAGTAAGGTTCTGATTTGATACTTTTCTTGCAGGTCGTCTTTGGGCTTGAGTTCCAGTGGGTTGTCCCAATCCCAACTCATCTTCTTCATTGACGGGATTCAGATCGCTTTCAAACGACATTGCACTCGATGCATACTGAGCTCTGCGCACAGGCGGCGGCGCCGCATGTGGTGCATATTGACGTGGTCGTTGGATAGGGGTAGTTTTTGTCTTTACTATTTCGAAAGATCCAAACTTCTGTACCGTGGTAGTCGTCAACGACAAGGTTCGACCATCGTTGTTGAGAGTTGAAGTTGTCTGACTTGTAGGGCGTGCACGAGGATATCGCCCACTACCACCTGTATTCCCAGGCCTCGCCAACGACGCACTAGTGGAAGATGAGCTACGTCTCAAAGCATTGACGGCCTCCTCACTATTATGATCAAACGAATGACGACGAATGGCTGCTGCTGCTGCTGCCGAAGATAGATTCGATGCATTTCCAGCAGCAGCCACCGCAATAGGATCGGCGGCTCGACGATTCGGAGGCATGGCTCCTACACCAGTATAAGCTGTCAACGAGTAAGTACGATCATTTCTCCTTCTAAACATGACGAAACGCGTCGGATGGGCCTACAATCGTTGTTGGGATTGGCTGATATTTCGAGATGTGTCAAGAGATATTACGCTGGGGTTTGCGGCCTTTGCAATAGAGAGGGGGCAGGCACCCGAGTTCATTGCATACCGATCTTTGTTTGACGCGTGTATTACGGCCGGGTAAGTTATGTTGGCGTGTATGCGAGGAGTATGCATATGCATGCAGTATTGATTCTTGCATGGAAGCTTTTTTGTGAGGGTTTAAATTTAGAGTTTTATTACAATTACAACTTAATTTTACAAAGACATTTTGTGGGCTGTGATTTGGGGCTTAAGCGCTCGCCATGATTCCGAGGAATTAAACTTAACTACTGAAATAGTTATTTGATGCCAGAGGAATGCGTCCGATGATTCCGATCGGTATGACGAACAATGATGCCTGGGCAGTATGCGTTGGACTATAATAATGGTTATGCGTCTAAAGTCCCGAATTTTCCGATTTATTTTATTTATTTTGGAATTGAAGCCTTGTGGATTCTCCATAGGTCTTCATGGACTTCTTTTAGTTTCTCATAGCTTGCGTAGAGACCTTCTAGTTCGCCTTCAAGTTTCTGTGTTTTGGCTTGTAGTCCACTGCTATTGTCCTGAGATGAGAATGCTTTGAGATGGCGTCGAGACATGGCCACTAGGTCCAGCTGTTCATTGGCCGGCAGGATTGCTGGTGCAGGGATTTTCATCCATATGTCATGTTGTTCCTTCTCTTTATCGTTAAGTATCCTCTTGAGTTGAGGTAGGTGTTCAGGCCTGCTGGGTTTCTTTCCCTTGGGTCGAGTTACGAGCTGGATCGTGGAAATTGGTCCCTTGTGCTGCTTGAACTTCCGTACTACCTGCTTAGTAGCCGGGTCCCAGGACACAACAGAGCCGTTGGAGTCCCCGGATACGAGTAAAGTGCCATCAAATGAGACACCAAGCGCTGTCACCGCGCCATCATGCTCCAGTAGGACGGAGGTCCCAGCATCCACAATTCTCTGTGCTCCACCAATTGATTCCAGATATCCAGATGTAGTATCTATTTTGTACAACGGCAAAACCTTGATTCCTGTCTCCGTTCCCGCATATACCGCCCGCTCAATGGGATCAATCGCCAATGCAGTAATTTTGCCCGAGACCACAAACGTAGTGAGAAGCTTGCCAGAAGCAGCATCCCAGGCACGTACCGTCCCATCTAACGACCCAGTATATACACGGGCTTCATTAGTAGCGCCATATCCAATGCAAAGCGAAGTGACACTCAAAGTATGCTCTGACCATGTGTATAGTGGCTTGACTTCGTCCTGCATGGATCGCAGTGACACCAGATCTAACAAGTGCCAGCCACAAACTCGCGAATCGGCACTAGCAGTGAACAATAATGCTTCGTCTTGGGTGAACTCCAAAGCAGTCACCTCTTGATAATGCGCATCACGCGCAAACATGAGCGTGCCTGAGGCCAGTTCCCATACGAGCAGCCTGCCAGTAGGCGTTCCGCCTGCTAGCCAGCGACCAGTGCTCGACACCGTTATGCATGAAAGTGCCTCTGGCAGTACAATCTTCTGATCAACGCCCTCAGAATGGTGTGTGTATACATTTAGCAGTGCTTTCTGATATTGTGCGGCCAGAATATGTCCCGACCTGCTGGTTATGATTCCGTTTCGCGGTGCCGTGCATTGTTTTAAAGTTGAGACGTGACCACCAGTATGAAGGTCGCTGATGGAAATAAAGCTCTCCACTGTCGCAGACCGTGGCCCGGAGCTTGAAAGCTGGCATCCTGATAGTACCAACTCCTCCATGGTTGATTTTGAGAAATGGTGCTGATCGGAATATTTTTTTAAGCCGTCCTCCCGCCCCGCATTCAGATCAAAGCAGAGTTGAATTTTCAAAATAGTTTGAACGCTTATTTATATTGAGACTAACTGGTCTCATCTGCTACTATTACTTGAGGTTCATCAGATATACCGTACATAATTTCGTTTCGTTTCGTTCGTAGCCGGCTCGACCATGCACTGTTTTCCATCAGTAGGTTTTCAATGATAGCACGTTGGTCATTAAGAACCTCCGGTTCACGAACTTTAGTGAATATACTCTCCATTACAGATGGCCATGATAATATGTCACGTCGACCCCATTCCCAGTTGCTCATCAGTAGCAGCGTAATCATTTGTTCTCGGAACGAGAGATTTAGTACTTTGGTGCTTGTAGGTTGTAATAACTGGTATGAGTCCTTGTTGGATAAGAGGTTTCTCAATGCTGGAAGATTCTGTGCTCGGAATGATACTGAGTTCTGGATAAATGACGGACAATAATGGGCTAGAAATCCCGGCTCAAGATGTGTCAACGGTCCAATGCCATTGTGGTCCATAATCTTATACTTTGAATCAAGTTCCTTGAATAAGGGTATATCCTTGCTTGTTAACACCCCCAAAAGTGTATAGTAGTCTGATCGAAGGAGGTTGGATTCGTCAACGCCTTCAATTTCATACAGCTGGCAGATCTCCTCAATCTCTTTGCGACATTCGACGCCCTTTTTGGCCATATTTCCGTAGAACTGGATCTGATTCAATAACAGCAGAATATCATCTCTTGCAATATCGAAGTGCAAAAGGCTTTCGGGAGTTTCCTGGTAAATATCTATACTTTCCAGGAGCTCCATTAGTCTGCCCTGTTGTATAGCATTGCCATCATGCAGCTTCTGAAGCACAATCAATGACTCGCCGGAAAAAAGACGCCGTCGAACAAGCTCCCCAGTACTGAGATAGCTAAAGGTTGGCAGCAAGGCACTCACAGTGGCGATATCTGACTCAGCATATAGCTTGACGAGACTCTCCACCACCGGTGTGTTTGCCACTAAATCCGGGGGACTTGTGGAATTCAACACATCTAGACATGCAACTCTAAGATCTGGCAGATTAAACCCCAGTATGAAATCATCTATACTAATTTCCTGAGTTATAGTACTGAAGGTTAAACCACGAAGTGCTCTGCTTAGAAATGCTTGCACGAAATCAAGTGTTGGCTGTTGCTTGACAATCTCTACAAGCAATGGAATCAATTCATAAGTGACCTCATTATTAGCCACTGCTCCGTCAAGAATCGACTGATTAAGCGGCGTAACTCCGTCCAATACCTCCTGCAAATGACGATGGATCTCGGTGGTCATGTTTACAAGTTCAAGTCTTCAGTTAAGGGTTAAAATACCCCGCCAACAACCGCCACACACCGCCACATATCACGGGACTTTTCTTAGCTATTTAATATATATTTTCTAGCTAGATAGTCGTATTAAAGCAAAAGTAGCGTCGTTTGAATGCTTCGATAGGCACTGATGCCACTGAATATTCCTGTCTTTCGATTAGTTTAAAGCACTTATAACTTGACAGGAAAGAAATGGGGAAAGGATTATATTCCTGTTGTTACCTGCTGTTCGACAGGGTTAGCTAGTTGTCGCAATCTTTGAACACTGTGTGAATCAATAGTATCATAGACTTCAAATCACTCATGGGGTGGAGATAGATCACGATTGAATCCAAGAGGTCTATTCATATATTGACGATATGATGCAGTCTTTGTCTTTGCGACTGCACCGACGTTCGAGCCCGGTACTTTCTTGTTTTTAGTAGTATTGAACCCGGAAAACCCCATTAGTTTCATCATATCTTCCTCCCCTTCTTCTTCTTCTTCTATATCTCCTTTTGGTTCTGGTTCTTTCTTTTTTTCTATTGATGGTTTGGACTCGACTCTTTTTGATGGAGGAGGAGATCTTGATCTCTTCCTTATTCTGTCGCTTTCTTTAGAAATAGCTCTGTAGCTAGGTCTATTTCGATCTTCTGATCTTTGTGAATATCTTTCTCTAGAACGATCTCGAGGCCTTTCTCTGTGCCGTCGGTGGTCTGAATCGTAATCCCGCTCGTAACGACCATCTACTTCGTCCCGTCGTCTCCTTGAGTCTTCTCTATCATATCTATTATCGTATCTTCTTGCATTTGGAGCATCTCGGCCGCTCATAGTAGAAATGCTTGAGTTGTTGATATTGGGAACGCTAACTCCTACACATAAACCCCTCTACGTCTCCATGCTGTCTATAGTCCGGAATAGCACACTTTTCACAGAAAGAAGAAAAATAAGTCTTTATTCTGACTTTAGACGTCTTAAGGAAGCCAATCCAGATGGTTATGAAGCCAATATAAACGCATGGAGATCTGTTCTGTTGACTCCACATGGAAACCATGTTATCGCCATAGAAGCGGGCGACGATCTTCTACATGAATTACATGATTCTCAGCATGGACGACCGCTAGCATTGGATGCGGTATTCGATCAACTGGTTGCAGACGGCGTGTTGGTCCCACTATCTATATTTCGTACTCAACCTCTCCATCGACCATGGTTCAGTGTCCGAACCCTTGTAAATTGGACATTGGGTCTGTCATGGACATCAGCAAATGCTGCCAAGGGCTCTTTGAAACAGGAGCTGTATATTCACAAGAAAGTGCTGGATGAGGTATCCAGAATATTTATCAAGAACCTGAAAAATGAGCCGTATTCGAAACAAGTTTATACTAGGGAAATGCTTGTTGAACGCATGCTGGAAGAGAACCCCAAACTCTCTACAGTGGACACTGACTGCATAATACTATATCTCTGTCGAGATAAGCATGATATCTCGGTGCAGGAAGATATTGTCAAGCTAGGGCCAAGCCCCGTCACTGAGCGAGACCGTGCCGTGGCCAATCTCAAAAGCACAATTCGACAAGTGTCGATCCGTGTCCAGGGCCTCTCGATAAGAATAACCCAATGCACCGAGAAAGCTCAACGGGCCGTGAAAGACAAGAACCGGGTGGTGGCGAAATACGCCCTTCGCTCCAAGGTCATGGCCGAGTCAAACCAGCAGAAATCCCTGGAGATGCTCGAACAGCTGGAGCTGGTAGTAGACAAGATCGACCAGTCCACGGACCAGATAGACGTTGTGAATGCTTTACAGAGTGGAGTTGGCATTCTAAGTGACTTGAACCGTATGGTTGGCGGTGTTGAGAAGGTTGGCGAGTTGATGGATCTCTTGCGTGAACAGAGCGATGAAACTGATGCTGTGGGCAGAGAAATCGGCCAACTTACACAGGGCGAGGATGACGATGAAATCGAAGAAGAGCTTCGGAAACTACAAGAGGAAGTTGTTCAGGACACAATATCGAAGCTACCTATCACTCCGGCCAAGCTACCTGAGCCATTGACCGAGCACGAAGATCTGTCTGATGGCATATCGAAACTCAGTATAGAAGAAGAACCTAACTCACAACAGCCTGAACTAGCTAGCTAGCTAGATCCACCCATTTTGCATTTCATACGACTTTAATTTATTCATTTCAAATAACTAATTACAAATAATTCTTAAACGATTGTGCTTCATGTTCCATCTTCAAGGCTAAGGTGGTTGCCATTATAGGTTTCTCTATCAGGACTGTCTCTTCGCTCCTTGCTTCGGCCATTACGGCCTGTTGTTGCTGATGTAGCGGCACCGGCAGCATTTGGAGCGATTGGGGTTTGAAATCCAATGCCTAGAAATGTATATATGGCTTCAGTGAAATTCTCTGCGGTTCGCGAGATCCATGCCGATGTAGATTGTTGGCTGTAAGCAGCAGTATAATTCGAAGCAGGTTTCAATATAAGTGTGGAGGATGGTACCAACTTCAACTCTAGTAACGAGTTGGCTTCTTCGGTGACTTCAAATGTATGTTTTGGCATGGCTTGGAAAAACGTATAGGGATTATCTCCATCGCTTCTGTTTGAATCCACCCATTCACGTACATCGGTGAGATTTGCTGCTGAACTGAACGTATGCTTGATAGCCTTGCCGTCAAAAAGACGGATCACCAGCGCACATTCGTTTAAATCACGTGACGGCTGTCGTTTGTGTGAGGAGGAAGGTCCAGGACTGGCTCGATTTTGTTGTTCTTTTTCATGCTGGGTACGGCGTTCCTGGCGATCTGCTTCAAGAAGGCGAAGGATTCGTTTACGTTCGTCTTGGTCTGCTTTACGTTGTTTGCGAAGTTCTTGTTGATATTGAGTTTGAGCATCCGATTGTCGGCGATTCTTTTGCTCACCATGTGATGAAGAAGGTCTTCTTGCGTGTTGATTATCTTGAGGTAATCCAGGGGTTGGAGTGGATGATGATGCAGAAGAAGAAGACGGTGGCTGATGCCCCTCAACTGGCATCAGTCTATTCAAAATTTCGACAAATTGTGCTTCTGGTATATGATCTTCGACCTTATGCAATACTTGAGCTTGTCTGATGATAAATATACTGGGGATTTTGTCCACAGGAAAGATTTGTGAGAAATACGAAAATTGCGGGGTACCGGTAACAACCTTTAGACCAACCGTTCTTTCCTTCACCAAATCAGCAGCCGAATCCACCAGATCTTCGGCCCACTGTGTTTCCATTTCCTTTTGACCATCACAGACCAATACAAGTAATGGCTTACCACTACTCAAAGAAACTCCAACCGCCGTTTCAACCGAACTTTGTAAAGTGGCCATATAAATAGTGTGTGGAAGTTGACTAAACGGAAGGAAACTGTTAAACATTTAAGTCCCGGGGCAACACTCTCCCGCTTACTATAAGTTTTTTTTAGTAGAACGACGACAAATTTAGACCACCGGATCTAGAATTCGAATGCCTATTAATTTCCTAGGAACCGTTTTCACTGAAGGGTGGAAGTCGGTGCCTTATATTGATCAGATCAAGAGGTATGGCCCATTTGTGGTTACATTAGGCCTGGGTAAACGATATTTTGCTGGATCTTGGAATACTTGGGAACGGGATTTACATGGTCGTGTTATACTTATAACAGGTGGTACCAGTGGTGTTGGTGCTGTGGTGGCTGCTGATTTCGCGAAAAGAGGGGCCCAAATCGTATTGTTGGTTCGCTCAACTGCCGATGAATGGCTTGTAAATTATATTAATGAACTTCGATTCAATTCAAATAACCCTCTGGTATATGCAGAACAGCTTGATCTGGGGGATTTCATGTCAATTCGACGCTTTGCCACCAAATGGCTCGACAATTCTCCGCCTAGGCGTCTCGACATGATCATATGCTGCGCTGCAGTGGCCTTGCCACCATCTTTGCCTCGTCAAATCACTGCCGATGGCGTTGAAGAGCATCTACAAATCAATTTTCTCGGTCATTATCATCTATTGACACTCATGTCTCCATCTTTACGTGCCCAACCCGCCGACCGTGACGTGCGCGTTATTCTCACTTCTTGCATCACTAGCGTCATGGGAAAAGTCGTCATAGATGATCTAGAATTTACCCGAAGAGGATACCCTCAATATAGACCATGGGGTGTCATGGGTGCATCGAAATTGGCTTTGACAATGTTTGGATACGAATTCCAGCGCCGACTATTGTCATACGAACGCCCCGACAAGGCACCATCTAACGTACGAGTGGCCATTGTCGACCCCGGCTTGATGCGGTCACCATCATTTAAGCGGTTTGCATCTTGCGGGTCATTATTGGGCTTGCTGGTGTATATCATCCTTTGGCCAATATGGTGGTTCTTTCTCAAAACAAGCTTAGATGGTGCACAATCTTTATTATTCGCGGGCATGAGCTCCGAAGTTAAGGATCGCGACGACGTTAGCTACATATCCGAATGCCGGGTCAGACAAAAACCACCTCGAAGTGAGCTAGACAATGCTGAAATGCAAAAACAACTATACGACCACTGCGAGACATATGTTAAGGATATCGAGAAAAAGTCGGCCATCAATAGAAAAAAACAAGAAGCTGCCGCAGCAAAGGCCAAATAGCAATAGTGTACATTTTTGACGTTTTAATTATAGTCAGCTTAAATAAAATATTTATTACAAGTATAGAGATGCGGCAGATACAAGGTCTCGTTTGATGAGCTCCAAACATTTGTCCATCTTTTTCTCCAAATCGTCATTGCCAATGGTCTTGGCAGCAACACTCATCTGTCTAATAAGCTCCTCCAGTCTTCTAAACATCCTGATCAATGACCCTTCATAGACATCCGTCATCTTGCAAATCTGCGCAAATGAAACTCCCTTTGTCCACTGGTATACCACGTCCATAAGCTCCGGCTTGAAGGAGTTTACATAATCCTCCTCAATTAATTCCAGCTTGGATTCCTTGGAAACCTTGGCGATCTGTCGTGCCATGGTCTGAACGGCCTTAAGCGGATCCTTAAGCTCTGCTCGAAGTGCTGGGGCCTCCTTTGTCTTTTCGTCAAAGACAAAACAACTCAACAATGCTGCACACTGCTCAGGTGTCAAGTCACTGAAGGTACCGCTGAAAATAAGTTCAGTCAACAGCAACTCGTCGCCGGTACTGATTTCACAAGCCACGCGACCTTTAAGTTCGACAATGTCAGCCGCGGTCGTGAATCCTAATCTGCGCAAGACCCGTTTTCTATTTTTCAGCTCATCCAACTGCAGGATAGCATGTGCCTCGCTTATCTGGCTCTTAATTTTCTTGATGTTCGTCATAATCGCAACCTTCTCAGCATATTTGTCGTAAAGCTCAGATAACCGCGGCGAGCTATGTAGGGAATTCATTGCCAACTTGGATTCAAGAACCTCAATCTTGCGTACAAGCTTCACAAAAGAATCGTCAGAAATGCTCATGTCCTCAATAGGATCCAACGGCGGCAGTCCGTCAGGGAAGCGTCTTTGGATTTCATCAAGATTTTTCTTGACGGCATTTCGTTGTGCTTGTTGCGTTAGATCCTTAGGCATAAAAGTGCGAATGTTTGAAATTTGCGAGATTGAGTCCAACGTGATGGGAATAATGGCTGCTTTGCCCTTCTCGCCCTCACCAGGAGGACGGATACCTTCGACTAGCTGGGGTACATTCTTTTTGATCTTATGATCGGGTGAGATAGATGCTAACCATACCAAAACATCCACCACATATGACTCATGGTCCGAAAATGCAGGACCATTATTTGGCTTCTTTCGCTTACTGAATGAAACAACAGTACACCATCCAAAGTCTAGCATTGGACTTTCGGGATTTCCAGGTTGTTGTTTGACAGCAACTTTGACCAAACGACCGGCTTGCAAGAAATTGAGAACATGTGAAGGATGGGTAACGACATGTCGCATATCGTCTTCATAAGTGGCCAGTTGTTGCCGGATATCATAATACTCCTTGATGGTGGACTCGTCCTCAACAGTGATTGTTTCGAGCTCTTCAACCAATCGGTCATGCTCAGCCTCCAGCTCCGGGACCTTGGATCCGCTCTGAAACTGGAAGAAGCATCGCTCCAGCATGAACTCTGGAGAAATCCCTTCAACTCGCAGGAGATTTAGAATCATATTATAACTCAGGTGGAAGGCGGAATCTAGACGATCGGCTTCACCTTTAACCATGCTCTTCGCGACTGCTGGCTCCATTTGCTCGTCCAGCATTAGAATGACAATACCCCTATCATCAAGGCCTCGTCGACCTGCACGTCCACTCATTTGGATATATTCACCTCCAGACACCCATCTGAATTCCTTACCGTCCCATTTTCTGACATTCGTAAATACTACTGTTTTGGCAGGCATATTCAATCCGATAGAAAAGGTTTCTGTGGCAAACAACACTTTGATGAGACCTTCTTGAAACAAGATTTCAATAACTTCCTTGAGAATAGGCAATAAACCGGAGTGATGAATACCGATTCCTCGTCGGAGAAGAGGCAGAATATGCTTGATTTGAGGCAGTTCTTGATCGGCATCAGAAAGCTGGCTAATTGCGTTGGTGAAGACTTTGTTGACCATATCATGCTCATCCTCGCTGTTGAGGTCGAGCTTACTCATTTTCAATGCCAAGCCCTCGCACTCTCGTTTGCTGAAACTAAACACAATGACTGGATTATAATTTTTGAGCATGATCATGCGCACGATTTTATAGATATCGGGAGTATCTTTCTTGCCTCCCTTATTAACTTTTCCCTTTTTACCAGTAGTGGTCAGCGAAGCAGAGTCATCACCCATTTTCTCGCCTAGAGAGCCCATAGCCTTTTGGAAGTTTTCTTCTCTGAAGGCTCCCTTTTCGTCGACAACAAGGTGAATACCCGATCCTCCAGACGGGAATAGATAGTGTTGCAGTGGAGTGGGACGGAAGTTGGTATATACAACGTGACAGGGTTGGTTATGGGTTTTGCAGATCCATTCTGCAAATTGCATGGCATTTGGAATTGTAGCAGACAAGAACACGTAGTGAACGTTATCTGGGAGTAGGATAATAGTTTCTTCCCAGACGACACCTCGTTCTTTATCTCTCATGTAATGAATTTCATCGAAGACGACCCAGGCGACTTCTCTCATGATCTCGGATCCTCGGTAAAGCATTGAACGCAAAATCTCCGTCGTCATGACTAGACACGAAGCGTCCGGGTTGATTGTAACATCACCGGTCATGAGACCGACATCACCGAACTCGGCCTGTAGTTCTCGGTATTTCTGATTACTGAGGGCCTTGATAGGCGAGGTATAAATGACTCTTTGCTTTGCCTTCAGACTTTGTGCGATGGCGTACTCGGCCACCACGGTTTTTCCTGCTGAGGTATGGGCTGATACCAGCACCGATTCATTTCTTTCAATCGAAGCAATCGACACTGCCTGGAACGGGTCCAATGTGAAAGGATATATCCGTGCCGGATCAGTGGATTTATGTTGAGATATGGGAACATAATCGTACTTTGGTGGTAAGGCGACTTGATGTCGGACTTGATGCGACAGAACAACCTGTTCACCTTCTTCTACAGCTTGTTGTAACCCAGCAGATGCAGTGACTTCTCTTTTTGCTTCTGTCTCAAACGAATCAGTCACCACTGTTTCAACAACAGGGTTTTTCTTTTGATATTTGGTCTTTTTCGGAGGAGCCGCTGCTTGAACATCGGAACTTTCACTGCTTGGACGAGGTCTTTTCCCGGCAATAACGTCATTTTCCTGTTCCTTTACCTTCTTCTTGTCCTTCTTCTTTTTATTTTTATTCCCATTGGCTAGCCCAGGAGATGCAGTGGGCTTGGGAGCCTCGTTAAACACCCCAAACAGATCGTCTTGGTCCATTATCGAGAGTTATCGAGATTTCCACGAAAAAAAAAAAATTAAATTAATATTTTAATTTTTGGGAATTTCTGCCCAGAATCAAAAACAGTTAATCGTAAACAAACTATTCATTAAAAACTCAACTTCTATACAACACACATAAAATATAACGTTAAAAAGACCGTAGAAACCCAGAGCTAGACGATTCTGCTTAGACGTTCCTGGTCATATTGGGCCACGAAAGGCGGTCGATTTGTAGGATCGGACTTTCTCCTTACCTTTGGAGGCCGTAATTCAGGGGTGAAGCCTGCACTTGAGATCCGATTTCTCGATTGTATAGTAGAACTAGTTCTTTTGGTTTGATAGGAAGAATCGGAGATGTTTCTGCTTTGATTCTGACTGTCCAAATGCGACATTGTCCATAATACACGATCTCTGATCCCTAAACTGTTGACTTCCCAAGCATCAAGAGGTGCATGATCTATAGGCATGTCATTTCGTAGTTGTGAAGCGGTCTTTGTATGTTGATTTAGGCGGGCGACGATACTATCGCTTTGATGATGGGCCTTGAATGAAGGTTTTGGAGTGTTTGCCTGAGTACTTAAGAAAGATAGAATACTGGCAGTAGACTTGTGTTTTTTAACATGGTTGGTGGGTACTGGAGGGATTGGCGAGGGGATTTTCGGAAAGGGTATAGCTGATATGTCGATGGTATCCATGGATTGAGGGGCACGAAGGCTTTGAGCATCGGACAGGGCGGATTTGTCTGAGAAAGAGAAGGGGATAGTTGGAGAGGCTTGTTGTTCGAAATCAGCCGGTTCTTTAAGAAACGAGTATTCCGTGAAGGCCATTGTAATATACATCATGGTCATTAAAAGAGAAAAAATCCAAAGAGAGAAGCATGCCACTTCCAACCGAGTAGCCTCCATACTGGCTAGAAACAATCTTTGAGCCAACCAGAAGATTCCACAACCAAAGGCCGCCAAGAAACAAACAGTATTAAGGATCAAAAACACCACTTTATGAGGAAAAACTCCATTTGTTATGAATAAAAATGCATTTGCAATAAGAAATCCGCTCACCAAACCAGCAGCAATTCGGATCTCATTTGTGTGATAATGAACAATACACAAAACAAGCGCAAGCACAGCGGGGGTCAATGCACTAAATACACACCCGAAAGCCGCCAAAGAAATGGTCGAGATCTGAAGTTGGACTGTGATCATGACATAGTCAAGAAGCTCCAATAAGGCTTTTATTTTCCAATCGCTTAAGAGAGAAAAGCAACAATATTCACCAAAAATAAGGGGGAAGGAGGAAGGGAAAGAAAGATCGTGAGATGGCAAAAAAGTTGACCGGTACTAATAAACATGAGTTACTTTTTCAATCCTTTCGTCTATGATTTTCAATTCAGCCTAATGCATGTCAAAACATTCCATGATTTCTGCATTTGCATGTACGCCTGGATTGTTTATACTTGGATGTTGATATCACCCCGAATCGGGAGTTCCCCGGTGCCGATCATCAACATATCAACATTTGAAAATATTCATATTGTCTCAATAAAACAATCCAGTGCCTGATTTTCATTAATCTGTCATATTTTAATTCCATTCAATTACCTATTACATTAATTGATTTCTTCCCCCCCTTCTCTTTTCTTCAATAAGCCACCAATTTAGATCTCCCCCACTCTTTTCTCTTTAAAAGACCCCTTTCTACTTCAAAATCAAATTCAATACTTTATTAATAAAAATCTGTCTCTCTCTTGATGAAATCTCTACCCCATTGACAGTTTGACAATCATATAAAATAACTTAACCATCAATCATTACAAGAGTCACGTGCCCGGCGCCGTTGAAACTATTAATTATGACAACTAACGTTTATTCCATCATTTAAAACAATTTCATCATTAAAACAAATGATTAAATGATTGATATAATATATATGGGGGATTTCATTATGATAAAAGATTAAGTGGAGTAATCGGCATGGTTATGATAAGCTAAATGGGTATTAAGTGCATTTTGAAGTGCGGGCACGTGCCGAGAATGCCGACTTCACGTTTCCCAGTTCGAAATTCCAGAATCTTTTTTATAACTTCGAGACGTCACGCCAGTTCTTTTTGATTTGAATTTTGAATATTTTTTGGGTGGTTTTTCGAAGGGATCTTTTATATTAAGGATATAATAGTGGGGTTTGATCATATAAAAAACCATCCGATAATATTTTAATAATCAAATTCTTATTGGTGGTGGATTATTTCTAATTAGGTCCATGGATCATGGCTACTGAACAGGTAAATCCCGCCAATTCATCCATGAGAAGTTTGGAGGATCATTATCAAAAAATCACCATCCAATCCCGTCCTCCTTCTTCATCTTCGGGATTATCGAAATTATTGGAATCAAGAAAGAATTCTCATACTTCATCAAATAATGGAGGTAGCGGAAGCGGCACCCCGAGCGGAGATAACCTATCGGGATCAAGAACCCCAGTTGAACAATCCGGTCCTCCTTCATATGATGATGAAGAGGTAGGGGTCAAATATCGGTCTTCAATCTCTTCATTTACAAGTTCATTTTCCGAATTGGATACTCCCGTCAAATCCTCTTCCAAGTTTATGCTGGGTACCCCCAGTGAAGAGGTGTCTCCGATATCCACCAATAATGTCCATAATGCATCTGAGGATGATTCTTCTTCCACAAATATATCGCCATATTTGGACTCTTCTCATCCCCCCTTACCAACAACTGTGGCTCCAACCTCTCCAGCAATAGCTGCAGTACCAGCATCTGCAGTCGACCCTTCGCCTCGTTCTAGAAGATCCACCCAATCTTCCGATATCGAACCCCGCTTCATTGTTAATATCCCAAACTCTCGACCCCCATCTCGTTCTCCTTCTTCCTTGAGTCTGTTTTCAAGATCCCGTCCTCAAAGAGTGGATTCCTTAAGCAGCAGCCACGGTTCAATGACGGACCTCAAACGTTTCTTCCATAAACCTTGGAAACAACAAAACCAAACCCCTCCTCAAACCACTAATGGCTCCTCAACCGGCCTATCAACAACCCCCTCAAACACATCCTCAGTAAGAACCCTGGACGGTGCGGCCTCGCCAATGGAACCCTCTCAAGCAAGCCTCTCATTCCGTTCCAAAAGTTTCAACTCCCGCTCCATGAGATCCTCCCCAAGCCTCAAACCCGTTTATGATGACGGCAAGAAGACTTCGCTCTCAAAGCTCTATGGAAAACCCGGCAAATCGTTGGGCGAAGGCGCTGGCGGAAGCGTCCGATTAATCACTAGACACAAAGATAATCATACCTTCGCAGTCAAGGAGTTTCGCCAAAAACAAGCTTTCGAAACGATTAGAGAATACTCCAAGAAAGTCACCGCCGAGTACTGCATAGGCCTTACGCTGAAACACCCCAATATCGTCCAAACTGTCGACATCATCTACGAACCCGACCGCATCTACCAAGTAATGGAGTACTGCGAATATGACCTGTTTGCCATCGTCATGTCTGGGAAAATGTCTCGCTCCGAGGTCTATTGTGACTTCAAGCAGCTCATGGCCGGTATCAAATATATGCATGATAGCGGGCTGGCACACCGGGATCTCAAACTCGATAACTGCGTCATCAACAGTCACGGCATTGTCAAGATTATCGATTTCGGCAGCGCAGTCGTGTTCAAATACCCAGAAAGCGAGAAAATCCACGATGCTTGTGGAGTGGTGGGCTCGGATCCTTACCTGGCCCCTGAGGTTATCTCAAACCTCAACTATAGCCCCTGCCCCACAGACATATGGTCTGCTGCAATCGTGTTCTGCTGCATGCTGATGAGAAAATTCCCCTGGAAAGCACCCCGTCAGTCAGATCACTCATTCAAGCTGTTTAGCGCACCCACTCCTGTCGAGTCACAACCTCCAAAACTCCGGAACGCCAACTCGATGATCCCAGACTCGCCCGACCTTGACGGCCAGGGAAGTGGAGGCCGTACCACCCCGACCTCGCATAGTTCGTTATCGGGGCCCCAAAGGTTGCTGAGGAACTTGCCAGAGGAAGTCCGGCCTCTAGTCCAGCAAATGCTGACATTGGATCCAAAGTCCCGTGCCGATATCACTGCATGTTGGAACGACCCGTGGTTGAAAAGTGTTGCGTACTGCACCATCGATGATAACGGCGACTATGTTGCTGTTCCGGGACATAAGCACTCTGTCGTTGCATTCGATGAAGCACACATTGCTTCTCTAGAAAAGAAAAACAAAAAGAAAAAAACTCATGAGAAGATGTGGTAACAAAGTAACGATATAATGACGATGAAGTGTTATATGATTCTGTATTAAAGTTTTGCATTGAAAAACTCAACATATGTAAATTATTTGGTTGTATGCTACATCAACAACCGTCGATAGACTATAAATAATGGCGGCGCGTGGCCTTTTGTTTTAAAACATGGCGAATATGACGGCGCCCAATGCTAGCCAAAGCCCAGTTCGGGAAAGACTGACAGTTTCGGACGAAGAGGCCTTGGCGCTGCTGGAGGTATCGTTTGCTCCAGGCGGCAGAGTACCATTGATATTGACATGAGTCACATTTCCAACTGTGGTTGTTTCAGAGATATTTGAGGGCAAATCCTGGAAATACGATTGATCCTTGACTTCATCGCATGAGCAAGGTTCGTTTCTGATGCAAAAGCAGTTCACATCATAGGTAGTGCCGTTGATAGTAGTGTTATAACTATATTGGTAGGCGCCATTATTTCCCCAATATCCAGGATAAAGTCCATGAATACTACTTGTACTAAGGAGAATAGCTGACAAACCCGCAGCAGTAGCCAACCCAGCCACAAATGGAACTGTTGTTCCTCCATAATATCGTCCTGCAGGAAGAGAAGGACGTACAGGAGTCAAAGAAGCCCCTCGTTGAACCGAACTACCACCTCCAGAAGACCCAGAAGAACCAGATCCTCGTCCAGAAGACCCAGAGGAACCAGAAGACCCAGAAGACCCAGAAGATCCAGAAGACCCAGAAGATCCAGAGGAACCCGAGGAACCACGGCCACCGGAACTACCACCACCACCACCGTGGCCACCGGAACTTCCACCACCTCTTCTTCGTTCTAATTCAGGGTATTGATTTTGGTCATAACGGTCATTAATCAATAGATCATCATTTCTGAGAGGTAAAGAATTGACGGCCAGCCAACAAAACACCAAAGCAAACACGAAATGCAATTGATTTAATAGCATTGTAATCTATAAGGATGGGAGGATTTGAAACCCCGTTTTAAATAAGCTTTTACAAGCAATGATTTTTTCGGGCTTGGAAACTTATGCCATACTGCGCCATGCATCTCCGTCGGACATTAAGTCTAAGCCTTTGGTCACACACTCACACACATAATAAACGAGGCTTGAACTCATCAGGGGGGGATGATCATCAGATGATACAATGCATATAGATTAATAATTTTTAAATATTTACAAAATACGAGCATGACTTTATGGAACTACTTCTATTCCCACTGATTTGGCTACTCCCAATATGCTTTTAACAATGTTTTTCAGATCAAGATTCTCATGTCTTGCGTCCTATTACTGTTAGTTGTCTCAAATCAATGTAATAAGAAATCCTTTTTCCGGTTTTTTACATACAGTTTTCTTGATTTTGGCAATTTCATACACATGTTTGAGTGATACTTTCCCAACTGTGGATTTACCATCTGGAGCACCTTTTTCTACTCCTGCGGCCTTCATCAACAACCAAGCAGTAGAAGGGCTTTTGACTTCAAAGGAAAAACTCCGATCCGGTTTGACCGTCACAAGCGCTGGAATCGGCACTCCGGTGATATAATGGGCAGTCTTTGCATTGAACTCTTTACAGAAATCAATAGCTTTAACACCCTTGGACCCTAAAGCAGGTCCAACCGGTGGAGATGGTGCTGCTTGACCTGCTCCAACTATCAGTTTGACCAATATATTTTTGACGGCCGGCCGTGACATCGGTTTCTATGTGTTTCGTGAAGTTGGTTGAAAAATTGTGTTTGGGAGCTGCCGTCTTTTCTTACCCTGACCTTAACGTTTTGATTTCTGGGGAGTGCATGAGACAAGTTTCGCCCTAACAGAAATTGCAAGCACCGAGTTAACGAGTTCCGAGTCAACAGAATCGGGTCTACTTATATATATATTATAGAGGATCTGGGAATTTTTGTTTGAATAATTATAAAGATGTTGTTATCTCGAAGCAGAAATAGTAGACTATTAGTCTCATCTGCAAGAAGATATTCGATTATGAGTTCTTCATTATTGAGTCATAATGTCCAGACCACCGATCCTGAAGTGTATGATATCGTTACTAAAGAGCGAAATAGACAAAAGGGATCAATTACTTTGATTCCGTCGGAGAATTTCACTTCAAAAGCCGTCATGGACGTTTTGGGATCCGAAATGCAGAATAAATACTCAGAAGGATATCCAGGAGCCCGGTATTACGGTGGAAATCAATTCATCGATGAAGGCGAGCGATTATGCCAGAAAAGAGCTCTTGAAGCTTTTGATTTGAATCCTGAAGAATGGGGAGTCAATGTTCAAGCTCTTTCTGGAGCTCCTGCAAACCTTTACGCATATTCGGCGGTTCTGGAGGTAGGTGATAGACTCATGGGCTTGGATCTACCCCACGGGGGACATTTGAGTCATGGCTACCAAACCCCTACCAAGAAAATCTCCATGATCTCAAAATACTTCCAAACAATGCCTTATCGTCTTGATGAATCAACCGGATTGATTGACTTTGACACTCTAGAGAAGAACGCCCTTCTATTCCGACCGAAAATCATTGTCGCAGGTGCCTCCGCCTATAGCCGGTCCATGGACTACGCTCGATTCAGGAAAATCGCCGACTCGGTCGGTGCCTACCTTCTGTCTGATATGGCCCATACCGCAGGCTTGGTGGCTGGTAACGTCGCCAGCTCTCCTTTCCCTCATTCAGACATTGTTACAACCACCTCGCACAAATCGCTCCGCGGCCCAAGAGGTTCGCTTATATTCTTCAGAAAGGGTGTGCGAAGTACCGACAAAAAGGGTAACAAGACACTATACGATCTCGAAAACAAAATCAATTTCTCGGTTTTCCCCGGCCATCAAGGTGGGCCTCATAACCATACTATCACAGCCCTTGCCGTCGCGCTCGGACAAGCCAAGACTCCGGAGTTTAGAGAATACCAAGAAGCAGTCGTTAAGAATGCCAAGGTGTTTGCCGACGCTCTTCAAAAGCACGGATACAAGCTTGTGTCTGGTGGCACTGATAATCACTTGATCCTTATTGATCTCAAGCCGAACGGCGTTGACGGAGCACGGGTTGAGACTGTGTTGGAGCTGATAAACATCGCAGCAAACAAAAATACTGTCCCTGGTGATAAGAGCGCCCTGGTTCCCGGAGGAATCAGAGTTGGAACCCCTGCTATGACCACTAGAGGATTTGGACCTTCAGACTTCGAAAGAGTCGCCGGTTACATAGACCGAGCGGTCAAGATTGCATCTGAGATAAAGGCAGAGGCCATTTCTCAGGGTACAAAGACTAAACTTGCTGATTTCCGCGGCCATGCTGAGGGTCGGTCGGACATCGCCGATCTCAAAAAAGAAGTGACTGAATGGTCATTGACCTTCCCCGTACCCGGAGAATAAACTACATATACTCTTACGATAATTTGAAATATACTATTACGCAATCTTATATCATTGATATCTTCATATTATCCCATTCTTGATGGTCGTAAAAGTCGTAAAAGTCGCGTCTGCAGTGTGAATATGCTGGGTAAAGCGTTTGGGAGAGAGATCGTCAACATTTTTTTCTTCGCAGGACTATATGTCGCAGAGTAACCCAGAGAGCGCCCCAAAGGGGCCGGCCCCTAAGAAGGGGTTCAGTCATCCTGCTTTACAGGCCATGGGTATACCTCGTCTACGTATTCCATCTAGGAACTGGTCGATATTTTGGGCTGTGACCGCCTCCATATCGGGGTTATTGATCTATGACCGACGGGAACGAAAACGGATTCGCCAGGCTTGGAAAGATAAGGTGTCTTATTTGGCCAAACAACATATGGAACCTACCGAAATGCCTCGTAAAGTCACTGTATATATAGCTCCTCCTCCAGGAGACTACCTGGATATCGCATTTTCACACTTCCGACAATACATCAAGCCCGTTCTTGTGTCAGCAGCGATTGATTATGAAGTCAAGTCTGAAAGTAGACAGGGAGAGATTCGTAATGGTGTTGCTGAGGAGATCAGAAACAGAAGAAGAAAGCATTTGGGATTGCCTGTGGCCGAGGATAGCCCGAAGGATGAGCTAGATGAGTTTATTGCAAGTAAACTAAAGTATGATAATACCGGAGGTGTTATCTGTGTGGGGCGAGGAGCCTATAAAGAGTATATGAATGGTATACATGAGGGTTGGCTGGGTCCTCTTGAAAGCCCTCAGACAGAATCAATAGTAACTGAGCCAGGCGCAGACTCTGTCAAAGCACCCGAAGTCGCTTCCTTGGAAGAGTTTCCTGATCGTGAAAAGGATCTTGAAGATATCCATGGAAGGCTTAATGAACAGAAGGAAGCCGATGTCAAAGATGATGAAGCACCGACAGAAGACAAGAAAGAGGAAGACGATAAAAAGAAAAAGAAACCCGTACCGAAACCTTATGTGAAGATCCCTGAATATGAAGAGCTTCCCACTCCCACAGAGTTTGAACAGCTAGCGGACCTTAAGCCAATTGCTGTTATTACCCATCCCCATATGTTAGGAGTTCTAAACACACCCACAAGGACTCAGCGATTTTTCAGCAGAAGAAAGCTAGCAGATAAGATTGGCGAGGCCACAGCAGCAGTTGTATTTGCTCAGACGCGGCCATATGATATTAAAACTGACCCTGACTCGTGTTTGCAAGAAGAACGTGAATGGCCAACCAAGTGGAAGAAAGAAGGTCTCGAAAAGGGATCAGAATGGATGTGGGACTTCCGTGTCGATGACCGAATAGCCTCTAAGATGGAGGTATATACTGCTCCGAGCGATCCAAAGGCTACCGAATTTACTCAAGATTCGTAAATATCCCGAATCTGACCTGTATATATAGCGAGAGAAAGAATGTAAGTCATGCAAAAAGATTGATTATGGGTATATACTATGCGTGTGGGAAATCTATTATTAGTCAATCAATCAAGCTTCAAATCTTGCTCTTCTTGTTGAATATGCGGTCAATCTCATCATTGACTTGGTCTCGGTCTCGTTTAAGTGGCGACATCAGCACTCTGGCTGCAGGGGATTCAGGAATTCTCTCTGTGGTTCTGAATTGCTTACCTTCAGTTGACGGTTTCGCCAGTAGTCTTGAGTATACTAGCATATAAGCACTCTCCTGTTGATGCAAAACCGTCTTATCAGACACCTTTCGAACACAATCATCGTCGTATTCGGCCCAAGTGTTGTTAGGCTGGCGAACCATAGTGACGTAGTGGCCACTGGATGCTGTTCTACCTTCATGCACAACGACTCCAATCAATCTATATTTGATTGGTTCTCCTGAGACGGAGTATTTGGTGAGATCGAGATCCAGTGGGTATTTCAGGTCATCTTTCAGCTTATGTGACACGGATCCTTGAAACTTGAACCTTTTAATGTGGATTGACAGGTATTCTGGAGCTTCTTCAATATGACTAATTTTCAGTGCTGAGGTGACTTGTTTGCATTTTTCACACTGGTATCCCGATTTCTGCTTGGAATCTTGTTTGATCAATTCCGAGGAGAAGAAATCTCGTATCGAGCCCTCCAAGGTATATTTGCGAGTGTTTGAATCCTTCTTTTCCTTTGATGAGAAAGACACGGACAGATCATAGAAATCCTGATGGGTTGTAGATATATGTCCACATGATTTGCAGGTTACTCTTTGCTGGATAGTGCCCCCAAACACATCATGAATAAGCGAAGACCGAAGTTTCTGGCCCTTTGGAACGCTATCTTCCTGGAGACGGCTGATGAGTGACATAAAGTATTCATGGGAATCTTCTTGTTCCCATTCAGACATCATGCAATTAATATCAGGCAAACGTCGGATCATTCTTACTGGGTTGACACTCTTGCGTTTTGCTTCTCGTAATCTTTTGAATAAAGATGCCAATTCCATAGATACTGAATTTTTTGAGATTGTATCCTTATACTTGCCGCTTAGAATATCCTCCAAATAATGGGCCATTGCTGGGATATGGAATACAATCTGCATTGCAGAATTCATATAACAGGTAACACCACTATTAACTAACCCAGCACATTCTCGATTGCCAATAACTTCATCCCAAGTCTTTTTAATTCGACTGTTGGGACGAGTACCTTGGTCTTTCTCATGCTGATTAATATCATAGAACTGGATCGGTTCATGATCGGATTGATTCGGACTCGAGGCAGGAGTCTCAGATGTACTGTTGGAAGGAGTAGATTCATCCCCAGTTGTATCGCGAACACTTGTAATATCTGCTCGATCGTCGTTATCGCTATCATTAACAGGTTGTCGTTTGATGATTATATACTTTGCAGGTTTCACCAATACCGCCTCCGGTAACTTTGCGGCGACAAACTCCAACGAATTATTAAGAATCTGATCTCTAATAGGATTCACTACCGACATCATCTAATGTGATTGTGGTTTGTTGAGAAGGTAGCCAATATATAAATAATCAAATGCGGGTGTGAGGCTCTCTCAAAACCGTGCGAGCACAAGATCGTGCCGAATATTCCCAGTTTAGAAGATAATAGACTCTTCTTTTGCTAAGAAATTCTATATCTTAGATTCTCGTATATAATTATTAATTTCCGCCTAATTCAAAGTTCACCGGCACACCCACATAAAGCTAATGGGGGCCCCGAACGGATAAAATATTAGATTGAATAAACAATAAAAAAAAAATCTCAAAAGCTTGTATGCAAATCTTTTTTTGCATGAAGGCCGCCTTATGCGCGGCGCACAGCCGCACCGAGATTTTAGAATGCAAGGAATATTTCTAACAATAAATAATAACTAGATTACTTCTTTTTCTTTTGGATACGTTTCAAGGCCCGTTGTTCTTTTTTCATGGTACCGTCGACCATCTTGTACTTTCCTTTGACACCACGGGGTCGTCCTTGCAGCCGTTTATTGACACCTCGAGCAGCAATGACAGTAATCTTTGGCTTTTGATTCTGTTTCTTTCCAAGTTTACGCATGAGTTTGGCAATATCTTCAGATTTCTCTTGCTCACTCTTAGACCCATCTTCATTAATAAGATCGGACTTCTTTTTAATCTTTTCAATCTTCTGATGAGCCTTGTATTTCTTCCTGGCTTGTGCTTCTGCAACCTTCTTGATGGGACGTGCATTCATGGTCCGTAACTTGGCCTTGATAGCTTCGGCCGCTTCTTTAGTAATGGGTTTCATGAACTTACTATGTCGGCCCTCATCATCAAGGAACCAATCAGGTAATCCATCCTTATCCCGGAACGAATATCTATTATATCCCTCATCCATAAGATCATGCTTTGTTTTCTGACCCAAAGCAAGTTGATGTGCCATGGTCATGGCCTGAGAAGTCACAATGTCAACATAGGGCTCCTTTTCCTTCTCTCCACTAGCCTCCCAAGCGTCATCCGAATCAGAATCATTAGCCGCATTCGGTACAACTTCAAAGTCATTGTCATATTCCTCTTCCTCTTCTTCTACTAGTTCTTCGACCTCTTTTCCATCCGGCTTTCCATTCAGCTTCGCATGGCCATTAGCTTGACCATTCTTAGCGGTAGGGACTGGTTTCTCTTCCTCATCCACATCCATCTCGTCGAAAATAGGATTGTCGAAAAACATTGATGCCTTTCGGCTCAAATCTCCATTCATTTTCTTCTGTAGCGAGGAGATCAATTCGTTGCCTTCTTCATCACTATCAGAGTCAGAAGAATCATCATCATTGTCACTCTGTCGGATTACCCTTTCGTCGTCATCCGACAAGTTCTTACTGGCAAATCCAAACCACTCGTCATTACCGTCGTCCTTTTCTCGGGCCATCTTGGCCTCATAACGAGCATCACGCTCAGCTTTTCGCTCTTTGTACTGCTGGTACATGGAATCCAATTCATCATCCAAGTCGTTGACGGCCTTGTCGCTGTCATACTCTTCGTCGTCATTTTCCTTGATATCTTCATCACCCGCAGCAGACATATGCACATCTTTGACAAGCTCACTGCTGTCAAATACCATACTTTTCTTGCCTTTGGATAACTGCGACAGTTGGCCAGTTCTCTCCGCATGCTTCAAATTGAAGAGCGACTGTTCCTGTTGCCCCGCCTCAATACCAATGTCGCCAGGAGTTACCATATTCATCTGTAGACGAACGATTTCCTTCTGTTTCCTTTCGTTTGCACGTCGCCTTTCACGCTTCTTTTTAGCAGTCTCTCGCTCTTGTAGATCCTCGAGCTCCTTTTCAATCTGCTGTTCCTCATCAAGCGGCTCGACTTCAACCTGGTCCTCATCATCCTTCTTATCTATTCCCAAAAGGTCGCGGCCTGCCAATCGCCACTTGAGGATTTGGCGGAAATCCTTCTTGCCAAGAACCTTCAAGTCCTTAATGCTCTCCAACAGTTCATCTGTAGTCTGAGGTAGTTTCCTTATACCCTTCAACTCCGGTTCGTTCTTGTAGTCGAAAGTAAATGCATTCATTGATCCCAAGCATTGGATTGGATCTTCGTGCTTAATGAAGTCGAGGGTCGTCATGGTATGGTATTGAGTGTAATCACCTTCCTCGTAACCATCTCTCTTTCTTCTCTTTTTCTCAGGATTGAATACCTTTGCCTGGTAGTTTGTAGAAGGTTCTTGGAGTTCCTCGAATACATGCTTGGGATCCAACAGCTTTGGGTCGATTTTCTTGGGGGACTTGAAGCCCTTGCAGACTACGAAAATCTCGGCAGAGACGTTTCTCGACGCAGGAGGCTTTGTGGCTTCGACCTTGTCAAAAAACTGTTGGAAGACCCACATGAGATTATTATAATCCTTGGAACGGAAGACCTTAGTAACAAAGGTACCTCCTTGAATAAGAAACTCCACCGCGAGCTTAAGGGACTGCAACACCAGCTCAGACTGAGTGAAGGCGTCCTGGGCCCAAGCCATACCGACGTTGGGGGCACCATCATGCATAACTGTATCTGCCTTCCATGTTTTCATGTGTCCACGAAGCTGAGTACGACAATGTTCAGTAGTAATATCACTCTGGAAGGCGATGACATTAGGTAACGGCTTGATAGGAGCCAGATCCACTCCGATAATCAAAGAATTTATAGGACATAGATTTGCAGCTACCTGACACCAGGAACCCGGTGCAGCACATAAATCAATCACCACCTTTGATTTCTCCAAGAAATGACCAAACTTTTCATTGATTTGGATGATTTTGAACGAAGAACGAGCTCGATATCCCTGAAAAAACAAGTTAACTTCCGAAAAAACCGGTTTCAAAATCAGATCTAAATGAATATACATACCTTTTCCTTGGCAAGTCTATAGTAATGATCTAAACGACCTTTACCATGCTTTTTTTCCGATTTACCCATGGCTCGATTTGTATATGTGGAACGGATTGATAAAAAACTTTTTAAGCCCCACACAGTGCGCCCGCGAAGAAAACCTGATAACAAACCCTAACCATGGTCGTGGCATGGATTTTCATAAAATCTATTTAAGGGAGTATTTTACCGTTGAAGTGGTTATTGATTGAAGGAGAATTTCAAATTTGGAATTTAGAGAAGCTTATAAAAGTCTGGAACTATTCCAGTGGGATTGAATTGATTGATATCTTCCTTTTTAACATTTATAGAATCCATTACAAGGCTAGAAGAGACTTGACACTTCAAGTTGTCTGCAGCAAGTACAAATAATTCACTCCATAACCCCACTTTGTCTATTAAATTTCATTGCTTGATAGTTAAAAGAAAGAAACTAGTAACTTATTGAAAATGTTCAAGCTTAAAGCTGGAGATTACAATAATCATTTACAATCTCTTAGGTATTGTAAAAGCCGTAGAGTCTCGAAAAAAACTCTTGCCATATTGTATTCTTCTCAATGCAGCTTCAAAAACTTCATCAAGGTAAACCAAATGAGACGAATCTGAGTTCCAAAACGGAAAAACAAGCCCATCTCACCGTAATCAAACGGGTTTCCTAGTAAATTATTCACTCTACACCTGCAGACACATCAACAAATCACGGCAGAGAATAAAACATCACAAAACGGATGTGATTTGTCGACTTAATAACAGGAGTGTTTTAGACCGGAAAACGGAAAATTCCATGGTTTTGAGTGGCAAGGTCACGTGGGGGTCTCGATTACACAGTTTGGGATGGGCCAATCAACGATGGTTCATTAGGTCTGACGCTGGCCGGGTTGGCCGTTCCGTTCCGCAGCGGCGGGTTTCGCACACAAAAGTTATAATTTTTTTGTCTTTGATTTTGAAATTTTGCTTCTTTATATTTGTGACCGTCACACAGTTTAACGAATTAATTATTGTATAAATATTCAAAATGGGATTTTCTGAAGGTAAGAGATATTGAAGGATTGATTTTGATTGAGGAGAAATTAACTGGGTTGGGGGGTTTTATAGGAAGTGAAAAGAAGGGAGCTACTTTGTTCAAGACCAGATGTTTACAATGTCATACTACTGAGGCCGGTGGTCCTAATAAGGTTGGACCCAATCTTCATGGATTGTTTGGACGAACCTCCGGTAATGCCGAAGGATTCTCTTATACTGAGGCCAATAAGAAGAAGGGAGTTTTGTGGGGTGAAGATACTTTGTTTGAATATCTTGAGAATCCCAAGAAATATATTCCTGGTACTAAGATGGCATTCGGTGGATTGAAGAAAGAAAAGGATAGAAATGATCTCATTACTTATCTTAAGAAGGCCACTGCTTAAAAGCAATCAACTCCTCTCTCTTCAAACCTTTATTAATTTGTTTTCGTTTGAAGACGCTAATAGATTATTTGTATATATGACATTACCGTTTGAGATTATATAGTTAGTTCTTCTTAATAACAAATTGTTTGTCCATTTTTATCAATAATAAATTTACAATCAGATAACGTCCCATTATGGCTGGATCTTGGTTGATCGATGTGGACAGGGTCTTCCACCTTAAAAAGACCTGAAAAACACAAATCCAGGCCTTCCTCCTCCTTAGATAATCGGGTATCTGTGAATCTGTGAGGGGCTTGCTTGAATTCAAGCTATTTTATATATACAAAAAAAGGACTATGATAAGAGGGTTTTGGCTTGTATTATGAGCATGTTTGGCTCCACAAATACACAAGCTTTTGAGTTAAGCTCGCTTCCTACCGTTGGTACCCCACGTCGAAGGTCGGATGCGGCACCACGAAACTCTATAGTACCACTGTTTCCAGGCATCGAATATCATGGCGAAAGTTCTGAAGTATATAGTGAGGATGGAGATTTGTCACGACAGTATTTCGATGCCTCTGAGATTCAAAAGGCTGATGCTAGTGTTCATAGTCTTGCAGATGATGCTGCCAGTAGTATCTGTATAGATGATGATGAAGCAGATGCTGATCTGGATATTCAAAGAGCTTTGGAAACGATTCAATCCCGAAGGAAACCTGCTTCAAGTGCGGCTTCTGATTTTGATGAATATAATCAAAGAGTGGCCAGGGACTTTGTCATCCGAAGTAAGGAGGAACGAAGAATCCAACGCCGGCTACAACGAGAAAAACGACGACGGGTAATGAAAGATAGTAGGAGATACGGAAATTACTTTAATGTACCAAACCCCTCTGTTCAAGATATTAAGGTGCTTACTCCCTCTCATGAAACAGACAACTTCGATGGAAGTCGACAAAATACCACTTTCAACCATCAACTTAATCATCTAAGCTCTGTACGGACATTGGACGAAGTACAAGAAGAAGGTGTTCTGGATGGTGATGATCAACAACAACTCCAACAACAAACAACACGACCTGTTGAGACTGATGAGATGTCTGGCATTGCTGAATCCCAATCGTTCATCACTCTCGACGTCGATGAGTTTGAAAGCGACGACGAATCACTCTACGACAACCTAGATGAGGGACCTAATAAACTCCAACGAAAGCTCCATGCTTCCCACGTTAAATTACTGGCTCTGGCGGGTGGCCTAGGAGTGGGTGTGTTTCTGAAATCAGGCCAGACTCTGTTCATGTCGGGACCATTTGGAACTCTGCTCGGATACATAATAAGCGGAATAATGGTTCTGAGTGTCATGGTCAGCTTTGGCGAAATGGCTTCTTTCGTGCCAACCGGTGGCGTTGTGCCCGATGTGGCTTCTCGTTTTGTCGACGAATCATTTGGATTTTCGCTATCGTTATGCTACTGGTTTTCCTGCGCCGTCGCAGTGCCCTGTGAAATCACTGCTGCTGCAATCATGCTCACTTATTATCCGGCCCTGGCCGTGGCCGACCAAAGCATCATTGTGTGGATTACTTTTTTCCTAATATTGGTGCTCGTGATCAATTTGTTTGAGGTCAACAAGTTTGGACAGCTTTATTTCCTGCTCTGTGTGTCGTTCGTGATTCTGATCACATTATTATTTATTGCATTCCTCGCCATCAATGCCGGTTCAGTAGGCACCCCGCGTGACCAGATTGGATTCCGTTATTGGGATACTTCAAAGTCAAACGCCACGGCAAACCACTTCTACGGTCCATTCCGTCCTGGATACGTACTAAAGTTATCGACTGACTCTCTCATAGCTCTTAAGATTGAGGATGAGATTGGTGGGAACACAGGACGATTCCTGCAGCTGCTGGCGGCTATCACTGGAGCCACGTTTTCTTACGTGGGCACAGAGGTTGTTTTCATCACTGCTGGCGAGGTCAGGAACCCGCGAAAGTCGATTCCATCCGCGACTCGTCTTATATTCTGGCGGGTTATCATATTTTACATTTTTGGCATCTTTATCGCTGGCCTCAACATTTACGCTGGCGACCTTCGACTCGTGAGTTTCCTGAGTACCCGTACCCTTGGCAGTTCGAACTCAACTTTGATTAATGACATTTCCGTAACAGGGGGCTGTACAACAGGATATAGCGCGTGGTCAGGGGCACAAGGACCGAATAGTAGTCCCTGGACCATTGCATTGCAATCGGCCGGCAAGTGTAGTGTGGCTGCGGGTACCAACGGGGTGATTATCATATTTGGTATCAGCGCGGCAGGTTTGCATTTGTATACCGCCAGCCGAACATTATACGGGCTGGCGAGTCGTGGCCAGGCGTGGGGGATTCTGGCCAAATGTTCTCGGGTCGGGAGTCCTTTTATTGCCATTTTGGCTTCATTTTCAGTTTCTTTGTTGGCGTATATGACGACCAGGAATGAAAGCACTGTAGTATTTAACTGGTTGGTGGATCTTTGTACTTCTGCTGTCCTTTTTGTTTGGGCGGGGATTTGTCTGTGTTTTATTCGATTTTACAAGGCTTTGAAGTTGCGGCCAGACATTGTTTCGAGAGAAGATGTGTTATATCCGTACCGGTCGCCTTTCCAGCCCTACACCGCATACTTTGGACTGTGCATGTGTTCTTTTGTTGCACTCGTGCTTGGATTTGATTTATTTTTACGTGGACATTGGGATACTAGAGAGTTTTTTGCCACGTATTCGTCATTGATGTTCTTCACTCTTGTTTATTTTGTGCATAGGGCCATTACGAAGTCGAAGCTTGTGCCGCTGGATGAGATTGATCTCGACAGTGGCAGGAAGGACATTGAGAGGTTGGAATGGAAGGAGGATCGAATCTACACGGTGGGGTTCAGTGGACTATTTTGGAGAAGTTATACAAAAGTCAAGAACATGATGAAGAAAAGACAGCATTAATGATTTTTATGACACGGGATTGACGTTATTTGATTTTTTCATGGGACCAAACGCCCAATTACAAGCATTATATAAATACAGAAAATAAGTTATAGATATTTGTTTTCGAGTTCTTGACGACGTCTTTCGACTAGATATCGTTCGACCTGTTCCACGGACGGGATCTCAAACTCGTCTATAGGCACGAACGTCGGGTCATCTGGAACCCCAACCGCCACAGCAGATCCCCGCAGGTTTTGAGTGTATTCAGCCTCTTCTGCGAGCATTCCAGGGTCTTCCTGGCCAAATCCATAGTAGTAAGCAGGCAGATTACTAGGTAACCGGGGGCCCTTCGCGCTAGGATCCGTTCTTTCTTTAGCTCTGGCAGCCTGTTCTTCAAACAATTCTTTCACGCCCGGCAGATCACGAGCGCGGCCAAAGTATTTATAGCCTCTGGTGGAAGGCAGCTCATTTCCTTTATCGTCAAACGCTCGAGAGCTCATTCTTGTATAATTTGGGCCACCCAGGTTTCGGATCTGGATCTCCCATGCGTATTTCTCTCGCATCAGCTTATTTATCTCATCATTAAGGTCTCTGACCTGAGGATCAGATAATGCAGGGTCCTGGATCTTGGTTACTTTCCGGCCAATCTCACGAACCACTTGACCGCGCCATTTTTCACACATTGGAACCGTAGTCACTGAAGACACAGCGCCAGGCCGTCGCGTACGACCAGCATCGATAATGCCCAGATCCGCCGCTTGTTGCTCGCGAAAGCGATACAACATCGACTGGGCCTTTTCACTATTTCTGGACATTCTATTCTAACCCTATCCACTACAGACGTCAAACTCAATACACCAAAATTGAAGGAGTTAGTGATGATGTGGTTGCCCTTGGCAACGACCGACGCAATGATGTTTTTCTTGTTGCAGAATGAAACCCTTCTCCTAATTTTCTTCAAAACCTTTCCCTAATCCTTTCCCTTGAATTCTTTTTTCCTTACCACAAGCCCATTTTCACTGTGCAGGTCCATCACCCAAGTGCAACTAAGAAAGTTGGAACAGTGCAGGATTGGGGGTTATCGAGAGATTGAAAGCAGAACAAACGAAATTTTTTTGAAGAGGATTATTAAGGAAACGGTGTTCATTTCAGTGGCAAAAAAAGACAAATATCCTTAAAGCAATTTAAACCTAGACATATATTTATTGATTGTTGGATTTGGAACTATCAAGTTTGAATCACTTTTGATTGGGCTAGAATGCCTTCTACAGGACGAAAATCAAAGATTCGTAAGAATCAGAATTCCCGGAAAATCGGCTCCGAGGATGAATATTCTACTGGGGCTGGAGGTCCACAAGACTTAGATAGTATTGCTGGCATAGATCCGGAAATAGTTCGGGAAGAACGAGGCAATAATCTTGATGATGTGGAAGATAGAGGAGAAGAGGAAAATTCCGATAATAATGACGAATTGTCGTTACAAGAATTAACAAAGGTTGAACAACGCGTTAAAAAAGAAAAAGCCGATCTCTTGGTGTTACAACTGGCAGTCAACGCTGCCGCCAAAGATACATCAAAACCCTCGGATTCAATCAATGATAATACCCTCTATACTTCGTATGAAGTTCTATCACAGAATCCCGATGGTTCGGATGCAATGGTTGACGATGTTGACCCCTCCTCGTCCTCCGGATTCCACCATTTTGGTGGTGGGGATGCGCGGCAGCAACCTAACCCTCAACAACGACAACATGAATATGATCAAGGACAAAATGGCCAACGAGTGTTGCGGATTAATCAAAGAGCCACTTATCATGTTGGTTCAGATGCAAATAGTACTGTGATTATGAATTCCTTAATGGATGACGATCGGTTCGGGAATGGTAGTACCAGCGTATCGGGACTTCCCGGAAAACGTCGCGTTCGACAAGGTTGGTCTGATCAGGAGACTCGGGATTTGATGGAAGGATGCCGACAACATGGAGTTGGCAATTGGAAAAAGATTCTCACTGATCCCAACTTCCAATTCAATTCCAGAACCGCTGTGGATTTAAAGGATCGATTCAGAACTTCATTTCCTGAAGAGTACAGCCGACTTTATCCAAATGCAAAAACCCACAAGATTAAACGACGCAATCCAGTGGTGGAACAGACCGATCTGGTGAAAATCAATCGTAAAGAACGCAAAAACTTCAGTACCGAAGAAGATGCAAGATTGTTGCAGGGATTCCTTAAACATGGCCCTGCTTGGTCGAAAATCCAAAGAGACACTGAATTGCAACTCTATGACCGCAGAAGTACCGACCTGCGAGATCGATTTCGAAACGCCTTCCCGGAAAAATACGCCGCTGCTGGCTATAAAAGTCGGTCGCATATTACCAGTAAACTCATGACGACTGCCATCACTGAAATCCCCGAGTTGAACGACACAGACCGATCACTTGCACAAGCAGCCGTGGCCAGGGTTCAAGCAGAAGCAAGAGCTCAAGCCCAAGCTCAAGCAGAGTCGCGTGTTCAGCAAGCATCTTCCGATAATGCCAACGGAGCAGGCTCTTCTGTTATAGGTCAAACACAAATATCATTACCAGGACGAGGATATGGAGACCAGCCATCTGGGTCGGATATGCAGCAAATTCACCCCGAACTGCAATACGCGGGGCGACAACCATCCATGAACGGCGGCGTAGTGTTCTATCCCGCACCAAACGCAATGAGTACCATGTACCGACAATCCCAATCATCTACCTCATGAGTGCTTGACTATTATTATTATTATTACTATTATTATTATTTGTTCCGGTCGTTAAACTATTTAATGTGTTTTTTTTCTTTGTTTAAGTTATCAATGTGCGTTTTTTATTTTTACATTAAATTATAATTCAGTCTAAATTCAATTAATGACATATATATATATCTACTTTGGGTCTAATGCTTCACCACCCTCCTCATCACCAGCCACATTGTTCCACATTAAGGCGTGGAACGTGGTGATGGCGGGTTGGGAGGTTTGCGGCTTCCATACTTTCCGTACATTAAAAAATGGCGGGGCCGCGTGCATGCGGCTCGCCCGTCACATAAACGAGATCAATTAATTAAGCGAAAAACACCCCAACTGTGCCAGATTAAGGCCGTTTGGGGCTTAGTCGAGCAATTAATGATCCGTATGAAGGTGGTTGAGTGTCGATCTCTAACATCTCATTTGACGTGGTAGGGTCGATATATGACTAGAATGGGGTTTGACACAGATCGTCATTTTAATGAAACGACGTTTAGTCAGGCACCTTTTGCTATATATATATGTCCTTCGTTTCCCTGTTTTTTCTTGCTGCCAAACTTCATTTCATTGTCTCTCGTTAACTGTCAACCTTAAGCTACTATTTTGTTAGCTGTCCATTCGTTATGAAATTTAACTCAAAGACTTCTTCAGCTCTCATTGCCCTATGTGGGGCACTGGTAGCCAACGCTGCACCAGTCCGGGACCTCGATTCAAAACTCGATGAACCTGAGGTTCTACAAAGAAGGGTCATTGTCTATAAAACAGTGTCGGAACCTCCTACTTTTGTCACTATAGACGATTTCGAGACCACCAGTCCTTTACCGGCCAGTCTCATTCATTATACAACTTTATGGCCCGGCAATCCAAATTATGTCACTCTCACCCCCTCTGCTGCAGGTCAAAACCCTCAGCCTACTTCTGGCCAGAATGACCCTCCACCACCACCAGCTCAGAGTTCACAGGCTGCACCCCCTCCACCAGCTCAGAGCTCTCAAGCTGTACCTCCACCGGCCCAGAGCTCTCAAGCTGCACCTCCGCCAGCTCAGAGCTCTCAGGCTGCACCTCCACCAGCTACCAGTTCACCGGCAGACACACCCACTTCGTCAGCAGCTGCTCCTCCTCCTGCTTCAACTACTTCAGCCGCTGCCCCTCCTCCTCCTGCTACCAGTTCACCGGCAGCCACACCCACTTCGTCAGCAGCTGCTCCTCCTCCTGCTTCAACTACTTCAGCCGCTGCCCCTCCTCCTCCTGCTACTACTAGTTCGTCTAATCCTAGTTCGATCTCGGATGGAACCTCGATTGTTCCCACTGCTATCGTCTACAGTCCTTATAACAGTGACGGCTCATGCAAGGACCAGGATTCAGTCACTTCCGATCTCCAGCTGATCAGCTCAAAACAGATTTCTACCGTGCGTATCTATGCCACTGATTGTAACTCCATCAATACCGTTCTTCCTGAGGCCACCAAGCTGGGCTTGAAAGTCATGCAGGGATTCTGGATTGATGATACTGGAGTCGATTCCATTGACCAAGGTGTATCGGACCTAATCACTTGGGGTGAGGCCAATGGATGGGGAATTTTCACTATGATTCTGGTCGGAAATGAAGCGGTCCTGCAGAACTTTGCCACTCCTCAAGATCTCCTCAATAAAGTGGGGTCAGTCAAAAGCCAACTTCAAGCCGCTGGATACCAGGGACCCGTCGGCACTGCTGAGCCACCAGTAACATTTGAACAGACCCCGTCATTGTGTAACAATGATATTATCGATGTGGTTGGTATCAACTCGCACTCTTACTTCAATGCTGCCATCACAGCTGGACTGGCTGGACAGTTTGTTGCCGGCCAATTGTCGCTTGTGCAAGGAATCTGCCCCGGCAAGAACGTTCAAGTCACTGAAACCGGCTACCCCAGCGGTGGTGACACTAATGGAAACAATGTTCCTACCCCCGAAAACCAGGCCATCGCAGTTGGCACACTGCTAGAGTCTCTTAACGGCCAATGCACGATCTTAACCACGTTTAACGATCTGTGGAAACAACCAGGTCCTTTCAACATTGAACAGCACTTTGGAACTATTCAGATCCTTCCTTAAATGAGAAACTCAAGATGGTTTCCTGTTCTTAATGTTGTCATGTGCTTGCTTGTTTATTTTGTTTTATGCTTTCGCTTATTGTGATACTGATTCTTCATTTCTTCGTCGCTCCTTTCTACAGCTTCAATACCTTTCTGAAACTTCTTTTCTTCTGTTTCTTTTTCCATTCAAACTCTGTATTATTAATAATAGAAAATAGTTAACTAGATTCAATGCAAAAACAATTGTATTCGAAGCTCGATTAGAGTATTAAAAATCCCTAATAAAGCTAGATCTTCGAGTTAAGTTGGGAAATCTCACGGGTCGCCAGCTGGGCCAACACCTTGTGTCCCAGTGATATTTTTGCTGCGTTGGCACTAGAAGCCTGTCCCCGAGCAAATCTAGCAGCAATGCCGTGGAGAATCACTGACAAACGCAAGTGAGCATATACAACCGCAAATGGCCAATAGGGTTGCGGATTCCAGCCAGCCACCCGAGCGTAATTCTGCAAATTTTCTTCAAGAGTAGGCAATCCTTCAGGCTTATTTTTACTGATTGCTGCTAGAGAGTTTCCAAGTTCGACATCAGGTGGAATGGAAAATGGTTGCAACAGGTTGCCGAGGTCGGCCAAGGGGTGGCCTATAGTGCACAGTTCCCAATCTAGGATGGCCACTACTCGGTTCTCTGTCGGATGGAAAATGAGATTATCAATTTTATAGTCACCATGGACTATTCCAACTCTTTCAGGAGGGATATTCTGGCTCATCCATTTGAGAAGATTTTGGAAGTTATAGATAGGTCCCACTGGCTTCCCGGACTTATCGTCTATCACAGCTGCCTGGGCGTCTTCCACCTTTTTGAGCGTAATAACCTGTCTAGGGTAGTGGCTTGACATGTTTTTTGTGAAAGTTTGAGGCAGGCCGATGTTTCTGGGATCTACAGTATGAAGGTTGGCGAGAGTCTCAATTGCCGATCTCCAACACTCGGAACGATCTTTAGGACTAAGGCTAGGCATATGCGGTTCATGAAAAATGCGCCCTTGCACGAATTCCATGATGTAAAAATCGGTTCCAATAACACTCTTATCCTGACAAAGAACAATGACTCGCGGCACAGGCACTTTGCCAGTGGCATATAAAGCCTTGATCATGTAGAACTCGCGATCCACCCTATGTGCCGACTTGGAGACCAGTTGTCCTGGCGGCTGTTTTCTCAATACATACTTACGACCTTTAGCATCCGTGATCTGGTACGATGGGTTACTTTGGCCGAATCCGAATTGCTTCAGAACGAACGGAGCCTGGAAATCACTAGGAGCCTGAGACGTCAAGTAGCTCGTAAGCTTATCAAGATCGACCTTGTGCCTGATCTCCCCCAGATCCGCTTCGGTGTCCACTCTTTCTGGCATATTATACAAAATGATTGTGTACCGTATAAGATGTGGATGGTGCAGGTCCCCAGGTTAAATCTTCGGGTAGTTTGAGCAGTGGTCTTGTGCCGAGGATCTTAACCCAAGTTGCCCAACCAAAGATAATGTGGGGAATCCCTATCTCCGCTCCGGTTATCGGCGGCTCTCAACAACCATTTAACGGGTTTCAGATTTCACTTACATTCTGATTATTACGAGACTGTAGAATAATTAAGATTGTCTGTTGATAATTACCACACCGACTCAGTTAGGTGACCAGATTAATTAGCTCTTTTGGTTTGTAAGTCGGTTCTTCCGTTCGGAGAGGCATCCGATATGAGCTCCACGTTCACCAAAAACCCTATCCGAGGCATGAAAAATTGAAAACTACTTAGAGAGAGATTTAGGATGTCCTTTGCAAAGTTATTGTATCGTCATTCTCATATCTCAGATAGCCAAGTAGTTGTAGATTGATTTCATATTGGTAAGATAAACTTCTTATAAGCACTAGCGTATTGTCCAGTTTGGTGCCAGCTCGAACCTAGAGTCTCACACGACATAACCACAATCTATATAGATGAATCGAGATCTTCTTAAAAGGCCCGCCACTAGATTCATTACCTATTTTGCTGTTTTGCAATTCCAATCAAGATTCAAGGTAATCTGCTTTCAGGTTTGGTCAATTCCAAGCAAGTCTAAGAGTTCTGAGTTGACGGTAGGTTGACCCATATTGCGGGGTCGTCTTTTATTTCTCTCCAGTGATAATGAACCTCTTTAGGTTCTGCTGCTTATATCCAGTCTTGTTGAATGTATACATTCTGCCGGGAATCCTGTATAAGAGATTCTAGCCGAGACATGATGTGGACTAGATTGAGTGCGGCAACATGCGATGGCACTCTTTCATTACATGATTATTCGACTATGTGACTCGTGGAGGTGTCTGATTTTTAACTGTATATCATAAAATGGAGACTAGATTGTCTGTGTCGTACTTTATAATGGACTTAAATTCTTTGTTTCTGGTTATCTATTGAAATGTTACCACACTATAACGTTAATCATAAAGTCCTGTTTGTCTGATTCCTCTTTGATGATAACTATAATCAATTTTGCTTATTAGCGACTGCAAGCTGCATAAAAGCAAGTCCCTCGGAATATCACAAAGGACAATATGACGAAATAAACAGAACAAAAATCCATTAAAAATCCATTAAAAATCAACTACACCAGAAGGGAAGTATTCCTTAATCAAGTCCAAGTAGTACGGCTTGAGTTTCTCGACGTCACAGACCTCGTCAGATTTGGAATACAGGTCATAAGGGTTAAATGCTTTTACTGCTTCCAGCATTTCCTTGTCATGATCATTCATCAATTTATGGTAGGCACCTTCTCTATGCCATGGGTAAAATGAATGGTATCTAATCATAGCAAGGGCTTCATCGGGCAGGGTTGATTGTCGCTTTGCAATGTGATACATATATTCATCATGGCCCCAAGACAGCATCACAGCATCTAGACCGCAGCCTTCATTATAGATGCCGAATTCAGTGGAATAAATAGGGTGGGTATGGTCCGGATTATGTTTGAATGTATCTGGATAGATGATGCGAGAGTCGAAAGCACATCCGACCGGGAATGTGTCACCGACCACATCCCATTGGCCTTGAGCATCAAAAAAGTACAGCAGTTTCCCCAGATCATGGATAAGACCTGTGAGTTGCATCCAACGGGGTTTTCCATCTCGCCGTATGGCCTCAGCGGTTTGTAAAGCATGTTCGATCTGAGACAATTCAGTATCGGGGTCAGATTCATCGATAAGAGTGTTCAACCGTTCCAAAGCCTCCCAGATAGTCATTTTGGCCCTACATTTGGTCTTGAAGTTTACACGTGCTTGAAGGTTATAAGCAACAGTTTGCTTCTCATGTTGTTCAGCATAGAACTTCTTGACACCCTCAGTAGCCTCTTCATATTGACGGAATTTGGATTTATCTTTTTCAGAATCAAACTGGGATTTGGTATTCCAATCATCATTATCTTGACTCTTCAAGACATTAATGGCCAAAATCGCATCATCTGTTTTTTCCAAAATATGCCCAGACCTCGTATTCTGATACCCTTCAGTAACAACACTCATTTCTATTATGGAGTTCTTCTGTTTCTTCTTCCTATTGGTGTCGACTTGTTCAGAATGTCTCCTTTTACGCTCCACCTCAGTTATCGACATGGCGCGGCAGCAAATATATATTGATTTATAACAATTCTCTGCTAAAGTCGTAGCACCGGCGCACACGTCCGAACTTTAGTGTGGGGAGAGCGCCAGTCGGCGAAATGACAATTTAATCGCAACGGACATTTGCGCCGATGTCAAAGTCACGCGGCTCAAAAGTGGGCTTTTTGAGTGTAACATTTAACACTGTTCGGAGTTGGTCTCCGAGAGTTCTTTTTTAAGAACCCCGTAACCGAAAACCGCCTGAACCATCGGTTCGGCTCACTTTTTATTGGCATGTCTTAAAGGGAAGAAGCCGATCACACCTTATCTTCTAAACATATAGATAGGCTAAGATAGTTATGATTTCCCGACCTATTCATAACCTTGAATATCTACCGACGGTCCATCGTGGATGTAGAGGAATTCAGAACATTCATTTCATTTCAAACTTATTAATAATAATATTTGACTTCTAGTTTTGCTCTAACTTCAGCTTTTCTACTCTTTTTGCAAAGTTGAGAGCGCTGTAATCATTCGATAAGCTTTCTTACTCCACACTTCGGAGCCCCACATTGAACCGCATGTCGAATGACTCAACCACCTTTCATATTCGGTTTGCGGATACTTTAAGGCCTAAATCTGGGATTTAAACCAAATCTCAAGTTCATCTGATCTCCCGGTTAGAATCGGCTCGGTAACGGTTCGGCTACAGAATCCTGGGACTAGACCTAACAGATGAAATTGATCAATGAATTCGTGAAGCCAGCGAGCTATATCCGAGAACACTCTCTTAGAGTCTCGACTCTAGCTCTCGTTTACGTCACACTTAGAGGAGCTGGTGGACCCCAACTCAATAACATAGTTACAACATGTACTAGAATAAGGTTTTCTAGTGGACGAATGCTCTCTTCCTTCATCTGATTACGCCTCAGAAATGTCAGGACTAACTCTCACCACCCCAGCGTCTCTTAGTCAGTTTGCTGCTCGTAGTGTCTGGTAATTTTCATGAAGATCACTGACCAGTGCTTTGACCATGAATAAATTCAGAACCCCAAAATATAACATCCCTAAACATAACGCAATAATGACGGATTGTGTCTTTAAAATTCTGCTTATTTTGTCTTCCTCAACCATCCGATATACAGTTTGATTACGTCTGAATACGAACCAAACAAAATAACCAGAAATATATGTGTTTACTTTGCAATGTCAAGGGGTTGACCAGGGCTTAAGGCATCTAGAAATCACCGACTAATTCCTGCATTGGGGATTACCCCAACCCACCCCGTTATCAGATTCTGTTTACTAGGCGCCGAGAGCCCTTCTGATCTATATAGCGTTTATCTGTTTTCAATCACGCATACATATCTACGTTTTCGAGGTATCATCTGTGAGATGGAAGCTACTGTTATATCGCTAGCAGCTCATGCTTTGACGTTGATCTCGCTTATCACAAACCATACTGGAGATTATCGTGCTTCTTTGCAATCAAAGAATGCCAATGCTGCACAACGCATCCCATTGACTTCGGAACCTTCAGCTTTATATGTCCGCCGCGAACGCAAGGATCGACAGAGAGTTGTCAATGTTTTTGATGGAAATGGTAATAAAGTGTATACAATTGAAAGAAAAACTCGCTTGTCCCCTATGTGGAGCATTCTGGAATCTCCATCTCGTAAGGAAATAGCTACCCTTCATACCGGTGTTTTGGACCGATCGGTGGACTTCCACAACAAAAAAGGCATCCAACATCGTGAAATGGTGGCTGAAACTGGCCTTACTGGAAGATATCGAAAGTTCTATTTGAATGATGGCGCTTCTTATGAATGGTCTCGCCCTTCACGTTACCTTGAACGGGTCATCAATCCCGGTGGTGCTCATGAAGAGGTCCGTGAACGTGTGGCACGCGCAAGATTGATGCGTCAATTCCGTTTCGACTACGAATTATTGGTGGACGAAGATAAGATTGACCGTGAAATCGCCCTTGCAACCGCCTTCATCTCAATGATTACCCAATGGGGCTTGGGCCATAAGACCCGTACAACCGGCCCTAGCTTGATACCCAAAATTATCCCTCCCGGACCTCCGCTGTTACATGCCCCAACTTCTTACATCAAGTCCGAGGAAGAGCTTTTAAATACCTCGCCTTCTCACTCATCTCCTACTGCCGATCCTATTCATATTGAGAACCGCTTCTTCTTGATCTTAGAAAGACCGGATGGAACAAGTAAATACCCCCAGCTGATGCTAAAGGCTTGAAAATATTTGCAACCCCCCTTAGAAATGAGACTCACTAATTGCATTGTCTAGGATCTGAACCCACTGAGTTGGTTCCGTACGACGGAGGAAATATTGAGCATGCCGCCTTTGAGAGATCTTCCGATACTATCAATAATCTCAGCTCTCAGATCAGCAACGCCGCCGAGGCAGCTCCCGCTGGTACCGAACAACAGAACGGTACTGAGTTCATTGCTACCGCTACCTCAAGCTCTGAGAGACTTGACAAGTGATTAGGCGGAAAGGATGAAAGAGAAAAGTCACACGGCAAATTCGGTTTACAGTTATTGAGAACATATCATTTGGTTTGTTAACGCGCGTAAGGTAAATTTATGTAGATGAAAAGATGATTAAAATTGTAAACCGCATTATATTCATCACCTTCGCAAAACTATTGGATCCCGTATTAGTACGGTATTAGATATTTGTGCAGCCTCAGATAATGCGGCTGGATGCCGCAGAACGCCGCACGGGAACGTGTCTGGTTACCCGTGGCAACGGAAAAAAAAGTCAAAATGACCCGTCAAATGACGAAATCGATTTGGTGGTGAAGTACATTATCAGATCTAGAAATTTGTAAGCCCTAAATCTCGCTTCTGGCTGGCAGTGTCATTCACCACGTTTTATGCTTTTTCTGACATTGGGTTGGAAAGGCGTAGGTCGTCATGGCGTCAAGCTGTCGCGAGGCTTTTCTTCTTCGAAATCGGCAGTTACCAGTATTAGCCACTCGATAGTTGGTCAAGCGCGGTTTCGGCCGGTTCCGCCGCCACGATACTTGATCCCTAGATGTCGAGCCCAGTTTCATACCAGGAAATGGCCACTGCTAGAGCCTGCGGAATCAGGCAAGAAGGAGGCGAAGTCAATTGGCGAAATCCTAGAGAAAGAGCAGGTGGAAAATGAAGGTAAAGTCCACAATGCAATCATGCGGAATCTGCTAAAGTACCTGTGGCCGAAAGACAATTTATCTGCTCGGATACGAGTGGTGGTGGCATTGGCACTTCTGGTGGGCTCAAAAGTGCTCAATGTGGAGGTCCCGTTCTACTTTAAGCATATCATTGACTCTATGAATATCGACTGGGTCGGGGAGGCCGGCACGGTGGGTGCCGTGGTAGGCAGTATCATTTTCGCCTACGGACTGACAAGATTCGGCGCAGTATTATTCGGCGAATTGCGAAATGCTATTTTCGCGACAGTGGCTCAAAAGGCTATTCGCCAGGTGGCAGCAAATACGTTCGAACACCTGTTGCGATTGGATCTTGGCTTTCATTTGTCTCGTCAGACAGGCGCACTCACGCGAGCCATTGAGCGAGGTACCAAGGGTATAAGCTATGTTCTGACCTCAATGGTGTTCCACATTATCCCCCTCACTTTGGAGATCGGCATGGTCTGCGGCGTGCTTACCTATAATTACGGGTTCCAATTCGCTGCCATGACTTTTGTGACCATGGCCGCTTACACTGGGTTCACAATCAAAACTACGTCGTGGCGATCCGTGTTCCGGCGGCAAGCTAATGCTGCAGATAATAAGGCGGCGAATGTAGCCTTGGATAGCTTGATTAACTATGAATCCGTTAAGTACTTCAACAATGAGTCATTTCAGGCCTCCAAGTACCAAGAGGCCCTCATGGACTACGAGAAATCCTCAATCAAGATTGCTACCTCATTAGCGTACCTTAATGCGGGGCAAAACTTCATCTTCTCGTCTGCGCTGACCGCCATGATGTACTTGGCCTGTAGCGGGGTTGCGGGTGGGAGCCTCACGGTCGGCGATTTGGTTCTCATTAACCAGCTTGTGTTCCAACTCTCAGTTCCCCTCAATTTTCTGGGCTCGGTGTACCGTGATTTGAAACAGGCACTTCTCGATATGGAAGCTTTATTCAAGTTACAGGAAGTTAATGTCACTATTAAGGACAGCCCAACCGCCAAGCCTTACGAGTTCAAGGGCGGCAATATCAAGTTTGAAAATGTCACTTTTGGATATCACCCAGACCGTCCCATTCTTCGCAACGCCTCATTTGAGATTCCTGCGGGGCATAAAATTGCGATTGTCGGACCAAGTGGGTCAGGCAAATCGACGGTGCTACGGCTACTGTTCCGCTTTTACGACGTCCAGAGCGGTAGAATTCTTATTGATGACCAAAACATTCAAGATCTCACTCTGGACTCAATAAGGCGCGTCATTGGCGTTGTGCCTCAAGACACGCCGTTATTTAACGACACTATTCGAAACAACATCCATTATGGCCGCTTATCTGCCACTAATGAGGAAGTGGAAGAGGCTGCTGAGCGTGCTAGACTTAGCAAGCTCATTACTGATCTGCCGCAGGGATATGAAACACAGGTCGGTGAGCGTGGACTGATGATCTCGGGTGGCGAAAAACAGAGGCTGGCCATTTCGCGAGTGCTGTTGAAGAAATCGCCAATAATATTTTTTGACGAAGCCACTTCTGCGCTGGACACTGAGACGGAGAGGTCCCTTCTTCAGAATATTAATTCCATTCTGAAAGGTACCCAGGCAACGTCTGTGTCCATTGCTCATCGACTTAGAACAGTGGCTGATGCAGACAAAATTATAGTATTGCAGAATGGTGCTGTGGCTGAGGAAGGACGTCATGATGGTCTGCTTAAAGACCCGGCCTCACTGTATCATAGAATGTGGCTGGCACAAGAGCACCATGATCTCAATGAGGCCGATGCTGAAGTACAGCAGGAGCCCGAAAAGGTCAATTCATCAGCTGCACCCTGATGTCACATGAGTGCTTAATTTTTTGTATGTATAATGAAACGAACTCAACTATAGAAGTCGCCTCAAAATGCGGGTCTGAAGCTAATAGCTGAGTGCATATGCAACGTTGTGAGCCGCACATTTCCTGGCCTCATTTCAAGATCCCCAGCCAATACGGCAACTGACTACTTTTTCCCTCCCACACTCTCTTTCATTATACACCTTCACATGCAGTTCACTAATATTGCGAGTAATATGAAGGAAAAGTTCAGAAAACATCGTGCGCAGCGCAGCTCTGCGACGTTGGTTGCGGGGCAGATGGTGATGAGCGAGGCAGCCGCACGATCTGGAATGGCCTTCAAGCACTCAGTTGTAGAGCTTTTTGGAACGAAGCAGGATCCCAGGCCATATATTGAGCTTAAGGCTCGGCTCTCACAGGTTTGGATCAATCGCTGGACGGTTGTGATTATACTTATGATAATTAAGATCATCCTGTTCAAGAGCGAGCTCTCCTATTCATTGCAATCTGCAGAGAAGTATACTGTCCAATCTTGTGTTTCACTGCAAAATCTTGCTAGTAACGCAGTTTCTGTTCCACACTACATGGCCGATACTGCAAACTCACTAATCTCAAAGTCTATGGATGCTTCGGTCGAGGCCATGGTTTCGCTTTTGATGATGATCATCACCGGCATTGAGAACCTCCTTATATTTTACCTAGAGCTTCTTATTGGGACATACGCGTGTCTCACATTCGCTGCTATCGATGGTGCAGCAGGTACTGCCATCAATGCCACTGAATCGCTCATCAACTTTACCAACGATGGGCTTAAGACATTGACCTCCGGAATTGAGGAGGCTCTTGGCAAGCTCAGCAGTATTTTTAACTCAGTAGATAGTTTTGTGGACGATATTGGAAACTTTCTCACAGGCGGTAATGCAGATATCAAAACTGTCAATTTGTCGATCAGTGCGTTACAGAATTTTCAAATCCCCTCCTCGATTAACGAAAAACTTGACGACCTGAGGGACAATGTACCTACTTATGCTCAGGTCAAGAACTCCACTATAGCGCTTATCAAGGAACCGTTTGATCTACTCAAGAGTGAGCTTAATAATACGCTTGTTAACGAAATAAGCTTTAATTCGAATGCGCTTACGGTTCCGGCCGTTAAGCAAGTGGAATTCTGTTCAGCAACGAGCATAAATAACTTATTCGACGAAATTCACGATGGCATCGAGCTTCTCTGCAAGGTTTTCATTATTGTCATGGTTTTGCTGGCTGTCTTGGCCTGCGTACCGGTAGCCTATCACGAGATCCGACAGTGGCGGTGGCTAAAACAATGCGCACAAGAGCAACCGTCAGAACCGCAGGAGAGCGAAGTGGAGAAGATGGCGGCTATTCATGAGGCTTCCAGTCATATCCGTTCGAAGCTTCAAACCGTGGTTGCAAGGCTCTTTCAAATTCCGCAGCTCTCAGCTCTATCCAAGTGGTGGATAGACTACGTTACATACCCTCCCGCACTTACTGTCTTGGCTATTGGCAGTCTGGGGATCATCGTAGTTGTACTCCAGTACGCTATATTGGGCGAAATTAAAAGGCACACCCCTGGCCTGGAAGCTGATCTCAAAACTGCGACGATAGCGGCTGCGAATGATATGCAGTTAGAAATTCTAAACTGGGTGAATAACACAAACTCGCAGGTCAACAATACCGAGTCTGATATTAATACGAGGCTTTTTGGCTGGGTTGAGAAAGGTACTGCTAGCGTCAACAACACATTAACGGGGTTTCTCAATGGCATGAACAGCGATATCAACAACTCATTTGCTGGTACTCCATTGTACGGTCCAGTCTCTTCTGTGGTTAATTGCATGATTGGTTCCAAAATTGAAGAGGTCCAGCAAGGTCTGACCTGGGTTCATAACGAGGCACATATAAGCTTGCCGCGCATTGATGCTAGTGTGCTTCAGCCGGCAATTAACAGCACTAACAGTACTCTTACCAGTTCGGCAGCGTCCAGTGTAGACCTTTTATCGTCGGCACTTTCCTCACTACTGGAAGCTTATGAGAAGTCCTTGAAACTCCAGTTCTATATTGCTGTTGTCTTGTTCTCCATATGGGTTCTGATGGCCTGTCTCGGTATTATTTACTGTATTGTTTGTGGCTCTGCAATCAATCAAGGGGCAGAACCTTCTTATGATACTTCGGTTGGGCCATCGGTTACTCAAAACCAGGCAATACTTAAGCCTCCTCCTTTGATTTTTGGCGGTCAGGGACGAAAGGGACAGTCGCCCTACTCCACGACGGAAAATGCCTGGAGCTTTGATTCGTTTCAGCCGCCTTCGTTTCTGGCCTCAGATCCTCAGTCACCGCTGCCACCGGTGCTACCTCCTCGTCGAACGCCGTCTACACCGGGTACACCAATGACACCAGGGATTCTGTTACCAGAGCATCCGGAAGCGCTTAAGTCTCCTTTGGGAATAAAGACCACGAACCCGCTTTCTATTGCAGTCAAGAATCAATCAATTATCCGAAAGAGCAGTAGAGGGTTTACAGATTACTGTTTTTAAATATTTGTTAATTAGTTATTTATTTTGGTATAACTTTTTTTACGTTAACGTTAGTCGCAAGCGGTGGTAAAATAAAAAATAAAATGAAAAGTGCACAAAGGCACCGTTATGTATATAGAAGTCATCGATGTCCTTCATTCTGGTTTCCGTGAGGCACGAATTAGATTACTAGCAGGCATGCCATGGCATGGATATATCAGCCATAGAAATATATTACAAGTTTTTACCACCTTCAAGAGGTATTAATAAAAAAGCAGAAAAAATATATGGGAAATACTCAGATGACCTCAGCAGTATATAGTACCACGATCAGTAATTTAAATCCCTGCAATACCAACGATGACCAACTCGGCTGGCATGGGTGTATATTTCAAGAGAAAGAGCGCTTTATGGCATAAATTTTTATTTATTTACAACTACTTGTTTATAAGTCCACCTATGTTCTCTACCAGGCCAAAATGGAACCGTCATGGTTAAAGAACTTTCCATTGTCTTCTTTAGTGAGATTTTCAATCACAGTGAGAGATTGGGTGGCACTGTCATCAGGTTGCAAGATTGACATTTGTTCGATGACAGCGGGGTTCTGTTGCTTGATAAGGGGAAGCCCGTGAGAACCCATATCAGTGGCAACTGCTCCAGGGTGCAGAGAAATTACAGTGAAATTTTCTTTCTCCAATTCAAAGCTGATTTCACGAACGGTGTAGTTAAGGGCGGCCTTTGATTGACCATAGGCCGAGGTGCTAATGGGCAAGAAGCCGCTTATAGATCCGACGGCGCTGGAAACAAAGGCGATCTTTCTGGTTTCAGCTTTGAGCAACAGTGGCAAGAAAGCTTGGTAGACGAAGATGGAACCAAGAACGTTTGTTTTATAATGGTCTTCCCACGCAGAAGCAGGGGCGTCGAATACAGTCTTGTAAGAATCTGAGATTCCGGCATTTGAGATCAGAACATCAACCTTTCCAGCAACACGTTCGATTTCCTTAGCAGCAGCGATTACAGATGATTCGGACTGAACATCTAATGTAACACCATGGACATTAGGATGAGCCTTGATCAATGCATTCAACTCAGTTGCCTTTGAAAGGTTACGAGAAGTAGCAAATACTTGTACATCAGAACGTGAGCTCAAGATCTTGGTAATCTCGAAACCAATGCCTCTGTTGGCTCCAGTAATAACATAAACTTGGGACATTTTCTATTGATTGATTGATTGAGTTAGACTTAAGAAGTATATATCGAATTGAATATCAAAGGAATCTCTTGATCTTTTTATATTGCAATTTGCTAGTACATTACAAATCTTCATTTTCGCTTCCCGGGGATAAGCTACATCGTCACCAATAACGGGAGTAGCAGTAATATTTGCGTGATGACCAACTTGTGGAGGTGAGTCGCCTAACGGAGATTAGCCGATAGAGGTTATTTCCGCGGAGAACCGGGGTTTGGACATAACAACGGAATAAAATCGCATCTCCATTACCAATACATGGATCTCAAGGTCAATTACATGATTATTACTAACGTTCTTGGCATGACACCAGGATTACATATGTTCATGTTTACCATTAAGTACCAATATAATAGCTTGAGTTACGATCAATAAACAATTTGCCCATTAAGTAGCCTTCTATCTCCTACTGTCACAATGCAATTGATTGATATACTACTTTCAAGTTGAGATATCTGACAGTTTATAATTCAGATATACCATTACAATAAGTACTATGACTGTACAAAAGATGTCAACAACAAGTGATGTATGACAGTAACTGACAGTAACTGTACTATACACCGATATCGTACAAACAATAAATACATTCACTGTACAATTAAACTAATATAACCTCCTGCTTTTTAAAACTCTTTTTCCATATCTGATACATGGAAGTTTTGATGGAAAACTCAGAATGATCATAAGAAATTAAAGTATTTGATCCTTGATTTCATATGCAGCATACTATGAGGTCATTGTACAGGATGAATCTCAGGTTCCCATTGGAAACCCAGGCTTTTTTATCATTATGTGAATCTGTAGTGTTAGATCACCTCCTTGTATTATTATCATTTATAATGATCGACAATATTTTACTGTAATTGTATATATATCCTCTATAGACTAATTTCAATCAAACCAAAGGCCCGCCTTGATTTTAGCTCTATATTAGTGCAGAATCAGAAACTAAGCAATATAGTTGGCTATAAGCCGCAGTTGATTAACGCCGCTAGCGGCTTACGCGGCTTGACACCGGATTCAACGTCGTTTTATATATTCGGCAAAATATATACGAGATTGGGACGTCAAATTCGGTATTATTACCAGTCAAGAATCCTCAAGGACCTCAACCCAAGGCAGTGCTAAGTGCTAACAAGCTATTTTCAGCAAGAAAACGGTTAATGACACAATATACGCGCCGTTGCTTGGGAGGATCCGATTAACCCGACCGGCCGCCGGCCACGTTTGAAGCCAAGCCCCCCTCCCCCCGCTCTTGCAGTACCAAAAAAGCTATGCGCAGCGAACGCAAGCTTGACGATCCAGAAGGAATTCTAGGGGAATATATAAGGGTTTAAAGGTGGCGATTGAAATTGTGAATCTTTTCCAAATCAACGATATTTTTAAAAATAATCAACCATTTTTATAAAAGATTGTTATTATTATATTATTAGGATAAGAAGATATAGAAAAGAGGGTTTCTATTTTTGTCGTTCCCAAAGAAATATTATATCTATCTAAAGAAGAAAGATAGGCTTTTGTTTGAATAACAACTCAACTACACAATAATAGGGTTTAGTTATAAGCTTTAAAGATTTGGATTTGACAGGTCAAAACAAAGAAAAAGAGTTTAATTTTTTATTTTTTTTGAGGAGAAGGGTCCAGATAAGCGTCCTTTGGTTATAACGATCCTCGAACAAAAAGGAGACTAATTGTTGATCTTTTTACGATGAAGATCAACAATGGAGGATTGATTGTTGGAGGGATTCTAAGCTATTTGACCAATGTTGAAGCCGCCAACAATGATGGACTTCCTCGAGGAGTGGTTCAATTCGATATTACTGGGAGTCGATCGAATTCCCATCCAAACCCGCGATTTGAAGAGGGACGATTGAGAACTCGAAGTGATACTTTAAATGTGAATCTTGATAACCAATTCACCTTTTATAATACAGAGGTTCAAGTCGGAACCCCGCCTCAAAAGTTGAATCTTTTGATTGACACTGGCTCAAGTGATATGTGGGTGTTTTCTAGTAATAATCCCTATTGTGCGCAGAATCAACGTCAAATCAACCAGGGTTTGATTGATTGTAGCGAATCGGGTACTTTCAACTATAACAAATCTTCGACTTTTGAATTCAATTCCACCAATGATAATTTCCTCATCCAATATGGCGATTTCACTTTCGCCCAAGGCCGATGGGGAACCGACGTGGTGACCATCGCCGGTGCAACCCTTAAAAACGCATCTTTTGCAGTGGGTTTACAAGCCAACTCGTCCCAAGGAATCATCGGAGTCGGGTTCGAGGGCCTGGAATCCACTAATTCAGTCCAACAATCTACAGGTGGTAGCAATGGCAAACCTGGACAACAGCAACAATCCTTCACGTACGCCAACATTCCCGCTCTCCTCCAGCAACAAGGTGAGATCGAAACCCTCGCCTACTCATTATGGTTGAACGATCTAGACGCCTCTGCAGGAAATATCCTCTTCGGAGGAGTGGATCACGACAAGTACGAGGGCTCTCTATTGACGGTGCCGATTGTAAACACCCTGCAGGGACTCAGCAAGCCCATCGAGATGACGGTGATTCTGAGTTCCATCAGTCTGAGTGACATCAACAACGATACCTTCAGTGTCATCGACGGCAATCTGCCCGCCCTGCTTGACTCAGGTACTTCGTTGACGTATTTGCCCGAAAGCATTGTTGAGTCCATCGGCAATGCTGTCGGAGCTCAATTTGAGGAGAGCCTGGGCTTCTACATCAGCACCTGCAATCTTGGCGGCAACATTGTCTACGACTTCAGTGGCGCCAAGATCAACGTGCCGTTTAAGGAGATTCTGCTACCTTTGACGCAAAACGACGGTTCGCAAGCCACTTTTGATGACGGTGAGGCGGCGTGTGCTTTGGCTATCCAGCCTTCCAGCGACAGTATCATTCTCGGAGACACATTTTTGCGAAGTGCCTATGTTGTATATGATCTAGAGAACTTTGAGATCTCATTGGCCAACACAGTCTACAACGCTTCTAGCAGTGATGTGGAGGTGATTAGCTCGTCAGTGCCAAGTGCGTCCAAAGCACCGCAGTACAGTTCGACGCAATTTGCGTCTGACCTGACTGCAAGCCAGGTGACGGGCGGCAACTTTGGCGCTGGAACCGAGACCGCATCTGTGACTGGAGTTGTCACCAGCGACCTGGGCGGCTTCAGCAGCATTGGTAGTAGCGGCAGCGTGAGTGTGGCCAGTGCTACGACACAAGGGTCTCACTCGTCATCGACCGGCTCTGCCACCCACAAGACCAGCGATGGGTCCCGCGGACCTTCTCCGACATTTGGGCTTGTGGGTGTAGTGTTCAGCGCGCTATGGCTGACAATTATGACCATTGCATTCTACTGATGTGTTTTTTCGGGAAGCAGTTATATATATCTATATTATATAGTGTTGTTATTATTTCCAAACTAATATAAATTTTTTTGTGTTGTCGATAGCTAACCTTTTGGCCAGTTAAAGTTTGGGGTTCCGAGGCGGAAATCGACAATCTCCACTAGTTTACAATTGGCAACTCAATCAAGGATAGCGCGATGCATAACAAAATTGGTCGGGGTTGCAACAAGGAGAACCTTTTGCAGGCAATTGGCACTAGTTCTACATATACCATCATATATGTATGAAGGCGGGCAATTGGTACTAAATCTACTTTCCCCAAACGCTCCATTTGGATTAGCGTCTTCGCCTAATAAGCTTCCTAAATTTCATCCTATTTCTATACGTTAGGTTGAAATATCCAACTTCTGCGGGCGGGCGGGGGAAGGATCGACCCCGAAATAGTCAACTCGGACCACAATATACGGTGGTTGCCGCAACCGCCGCCGCAACCGCTGCCGCAATTAAAGTATTGGCGTAAACGTCAGTCCGAACCAATTAAGGTCTCAGTTAAGGGTTAATTAGGTAATCGAGTTTCCCAATCCCTTGAAGGATCTCTCCTGAAGGAGCTTTGATACCAAGGAATCCCCCTATATAAGATTGATTTACGGGGGTCATGAGGAAGATCGATCGAGTCAAGCAAGTTTCATGTTCTTTATGTAGGGGAGTTTCAATTCATTTCCGATATTATTTGCCAATGAACAATGTTACAATATGCAATACAATGGGAAAGGTTTAAATTGACTCCAATTCTGTTGCCCCTGGTAACTGATGTGATTAAAGATAAACGTTAGTCGATCTTTTGTACCCCCTTTCTTGGGGTTGCCAATTTATAATTAAATGAATAAGAATTTTCAAAGTTTTATATTAAAGTAAGATTAAATCAATACTTTTTAGCTTGCAATTCGGCAAAATTATAACATCTTTTAATGAAATTGAATTGAATATCTCATCATTCAATGTTATTAATGAAGGTTAGAATAATGGACGGAGATACAAGCGATTACCGTTGAGCAGGATGCTTAATCCAGTAATAGATTTGCAGTGCATGCAGGGTGCATATTACCCAATGGAGCCAAAAAGAAAGAGCCGGACCCTAACCACTGAAAAATAAAGCTAGAAAAAAAACAAAAATTACGTTGCAAGGCGAAAAAAAGTAAATTCAACGTAAAAAAAATAATAAACAACCCTTTTTAGGCGGTGATAAGTAGAACTGACAAGTGCCATAATAGTAGGTGAAAAATTCATAAATATAAGCCAACCTTTCCTTTCCTTTCACTCTTCAACCTTCAATTGACGTAAGGGGCATTAGACTATATCGGTAAACTGTGGTCCTTTTTCGGGCATCTTCAACCTTAATTCACAAGTTTATATCAACATTCGAAATCTGCTATTGGTAGTTTTTTTCTTTTCATCATGCCGTTACGACGAACATTCACCAAAAGGCTTCAAAAGCTCAACTTATCCGTCAAAAGTAGTCTGACAAATTCTCCGATGTCTTCACCAAATGAATCTCAACATTCAAGTCATCCTGGTCCAGGGGCCGATGATTATTTCTATTCCATCAGTTTTGAACAAACTCAACCCTCAACCGCCCCAGTTCAAGGATCCTCGGATTCTTGGTCTATAAGTTCATCATCTGATGAAGGTCATCTTACAAGCACTCCTTCAACTGGTAATAGATCAACCAAAATTCAACCTTCAACCTCAGCGTCCTCTATCACCACGCCTGGTTCAACCATCTCAACCCCTGGACTCACCAGTGTCTCTTCAAAAGCCTCATCCATCTCAGGCAGCGGCGGTGCCGTGACCCCGACTTATGCCACCTGCTCAAGGGATATCCTACCTTTATTAGACCAACATGCTGCCCATCTTCACCTACAACAACAATTATACCCTCCTGCACCTCTATCCATTGCTGCCGCGATGGGCAAACATTCTCAACATCCTTCCATCTCTTCATCCTGTTACTCTAGTCCTGTGCTGGCACAACACTCTCCAACAGTGCTGCAAGAACCCTTCTTCGTCACCGAAACAATGAGAACCTTTGATGATAAAGAACGCTCAAAACTGGCATCATGCTTCGATGCCCGGGATCTCAACCCAAGAAAAGTCGAAGAAGAACGCCGAGCTCTGGAAGAAGAGGCAAAAGCCGACGAAATGGCCATGAATATCCTCGAAAAAGTCAGTGCCGACGACTATCTACGCGAGATCCGAGCTGGTTCATGGTATATCTCGTGACTCATATTTTTTATTACTACTTAACGACCTTTAACGAAACTCACTGGGACTGAAAATTAAAATATTATATTGTTATTCATGCAATAATTCTACGAAAACGAAAATAGGCTTATATTACAATTGATTTGTATATACATGAACATAAAACTCTTAATCCTACTCAAAACAGACTCGCGCCGTTGCGATACGCCGTGCATGACAGAATCCTCTGGATCTCGGATCCAATCGATCGTCAGATCTTCACTTGTCAATTTAACAGTCTGCGGCGCGGAACTCCGGACCCGCGCTTATGCGGAAAAAATATTTTTTTTTTCTTAACATGAAGGAATAATTTCCTGAAATAGTGGCAAGGATCAATATTAATTTCTGCGTTAATCTATTTTTAATCTTTGGTTGCGAAGGTCATTGATTCGATCGGCAAGATGTGTCATCTCGAAGCGAAGGGCGATTTTCGATGCTGCCTCCAACGCCTGATCTTTACGGATCAGCTTAATCAACCCCGTACTCTTGGCCACCTTGGATTCCTTGCAGGATGCTTGTAACAGGTACAAGATGAGCTTGTCGAGTTCCAATTCTCGGCTAGATAGATCCCGCTTGTGCTCCTCCCTTTCGTCGTAATCCAGATCATCTGCAACATTATCGTCGGTTAGATCCACCTTATCCTTTCGTAGTTCAAATAGAATCTTTTGTGTCAAATATTGCTGCTCCTGTGTGCTCGTAGACGGATCCACAGGCACTGCTAATTCAAACTCACTCGACACCGGCAACGGAATATTTGGCGTCTTGTCGCCGCCTTTGAGGATTATGCAATGGAACTTCTCTAATGTGGCCCCTAATGGCCAATATGCTTCTGTCCGCCCTTGAGAGTTGGCAAGTGCCTTGGAACTAAGCACTGGCACCCATTTCGCTTGTAATGGCTCCCGCCAATGCTGCAATACAAGTAAGATCCCCGCCGAATCAAACACACAAGGGTCCCCATGCTCGGAGAAAAATGCCGCTTGTAACGTATTACCATCGGCAAGATTTAAATCATCATTCTTTTGAAATACTTGGTCACTCTTCGCATCCTCAATTGTATACGTCAAAGAGGATCCGTCTCCACCCTTGCAATGCACAGTCATAAAATAGTCCCGCCAACTGGCACAAGTCAGGACCGGACTCGACTGACGAGATACGTGCAATGGGGTGCCGTACAGATTGAAGGTCCGGATGTAGCCCAGCGTTGTGCATACCACCACTAGACTGTCTGACAATGATATACTGCCTACTTTGTCACCTTCTGAGAGCTGATATTCCCAATTGTCACCAAAGCCATCATGGAATCTAAGTAATACCTTGCCCTCCTGAGAGTTGGCAAACAAACATGCCTCTTCCGATAACGACGCCAAGTCATAGCTGACATAGTCGGTGAAATGGTACTCTCGATGCAAGCCCCTGTCAAAGAAACTGACAGTGATCGACTGGTGCGTGTCTTGAGATACCGCCCACACGTAGCCCAGAAAATTCATGCATAAGTATCGTTTTCTGTTTTTCCATGGGGTGCTTCCAGGCTGGAATGGTTTTTGAACCTCGAACGCTGGCCGATATCGTTTCGACAGTGACGAGGACTCGTAATGAGAGGGCCGTTTGGCAGTAGCATGACCATTGCTTACTGGTGTAGGCTTGTATCCGGCGCCATCGTCATCTACAATCCAGTCATCGCCTTCCAGCCCGCCATTCTCCTCGGTAACGTCGTCACCATAGATACGAGCTATGTCCCTTTCTATCTCGGCATCTAGTTCATGATCATCGATTTCCGTTCCACGGCTCTTAGAGTAGTCATCATCCTCGCCATCGTCTACACCATTGACATTATTTGCAGGAGTAGTAGATCTGCTCTTAGCAAATTGTGGTGCTGCAATGGTAGAATGAATCTTCTTCCCGTATGGCAAATCGTATTCAGTAGGAATAATGGCCGTTACAGTGCATATCTGGCCCTTGGATCCTGCGAATGAAAGGGTATTTGCAGAGGGATGCCAGTCTATTGAAGTCAATGGATCCATTTCGTGGCGGACTATTGGTTTACAACTTTGAGCATCCCATACCACTAACTCGCCGTTCTCACCACATGTACACAGATACCTTCCGTTGGGTGACCATTGTAGATCTGTGATGGCCCCACCATGGGCCGTTTCGCTGAAGCGGCGAGTTTCCCGCCAGCCGTCACGTGAATAGATGGCGATTTCAAACGATTTCGTTGGTACTGCGAAGCTCTCGCCATCAGGATGCCAAGCGACTTTAGTACTTTTGATTTCCGAGCCGTCTTTAATAGCGGGGACCACGCCCTCGAGTGTATGCACCAGCTGTGGATCCTCGGAAGATAATGAGTAAAATTGAATATCACCGTCCAAACATGACACTGCAAGCATAGTTCCATTAGGGTCATAGGTGACGTGTTTAGCGCTTCTGGGGTCGCTGACTTCAAAACATTTAAGAATATCTTCAGTATTTACAATCTTGACAGACGCATCATCTCCACATAACGCGATCCACTCTCCATCGGGACTAAATGTCACGTCTCGTACAGCCAGCGGAGATCGAGTAATCAAGCCCACAAACTGGCCATCTTCAGCATTAAGTAGATTAACTATACCATCCTCTGAGCATGTCACTACATGGTTTTTGGACGTGGCAACCCCAACGATCGCGCTTTCATGTTGTTCAATAGTATCAGGCTCATCGACTGATCCCACAATGAACTTGCGAATCAATTGATTGGCACCAACCGAAAATAAATACCTTCCATCCTTACTATATGCCAACCGAGTGGTTCCTTGCCCATGGGCATATTTAGGATGAAATTTCGCCGACATGATTTATCTTTATAAATCAAAAATCGCGTTTTACACGCGTAGTAAACTTTCAAGAAACAATTAGAAAAACATCACTAAAAACCTCGTTTGCAACTCCGCTCCCAACAACTCCAATAAAAATGCATCACTAAAAAATCCCGCTTGAAATAAAATTACAGAATAATACACACATTAGGAAATTCTCAATATTAAGCATCTGCTCGTATTCTGCTATAGGGAATCTTCCACTTTACAATGGATCGTTGAGAAAACGGTTACTTTCCAGGTTAGAAAAACTGACGTCATCAACACCGTATAGACTTGAATTATTGCGCCTTGCACTGCATCAAAACAAGCATACTGAAATATTCAATACAGGAATGTAGAAACACAGCATTGTTACATAGAATGGTGACTTTGTTCGGAGTCCTAACTTATGCAAATGCTGGGCGGGCCTACTGAAATGCATGCAAAGCGGAATTACCCGTTTGTGTTGTGAGGCCCTGTGCAAAGAGCCACTTTCTGCTGGCAGGCGGATGCACAGCACCGTACAGGAGCAACAAGTTTGTGGCAAACGTCTTTCCCTGTTTGGACGACTTTACACTCCATTAACTCCGAAACGCAATCTCGGCCCTAAAAAAGATCAGATCTATGTTTGTCTTGTATCTGAATATGGAATTCTCATTCCGCCTTGCTATTGAGCTTTCCCACCCGGCATAAACAATGCATATCAAATGCAAAGATTGGCGCCGGTCTATCCGAAAAGTTGCAGTGAGTTTCCTCGGACATGCGGCAAATGCCCCGTTATACGTGCTTAACGCCCTATAACCCGCGAGTGCCCTTTCAGGCTTTCACTGCCTTAGCGCCTTGTTTACGGCATCCCAAACGTAAGCTCTTAGATAGGCTTGTTATGGGGTTTAGGAACCCCGATCGGCGATGCGACAGCCTTAAGTTCAAACTTCAAATAATCTAATATCTAACGATACTTATCTTGGATTGCACGAGTGAGATAGACAAATTCACCTTAACTATGCAATGAATAGATCAACTATCTAATTACAAAACTCGCTATCTTGTAGTCGAATCTTTGCATCTTCAAACATGGCCAGAACTTCATCATGGAGGGTCTCTTCTAGATGATTCGTCAGAATATGCCGAAATTGTTTCCGTTATGGAATCAACAGCCTGTAAAAGTCAGAGGCACCGAGAATGCCGGTATACCAGTCGGAATCAACTAGAGGAACTTTGTCAGTTTCCCAGCTCTTCTCTAATCTATTTCTGCTTCGGGGCCAGGGGGGTTTCTGACAGTATCTGGCTTCAAATAGATTATTGCCAGGAAATGTATCGTTCAGAATAATGATTCGACGTCATGTTTGAATCGGCACTTCAATTTATTTTTTTTAGAATGGTTCGGAAGCTCTATAACCGTGAATATTCCCGACATGGATCGTGAACATTCCCGACGTGGATCTGGCAGCAGGGCCCTGCATACAGAATCCACTCCGCTCGCCGAGTCTAGATCTGCCAGAAACCAATCTCTTCGACCCGATATAGGCAAACACATTTCCCAACGATACATCTCGATGAATAATTCTCTGTTTTTATAAAGGTTCTAAAGACCCTTATAGGCACCCTCTGCTGCAACTATTATGTCCATTATCGTATTGAGCCCATAATGTGGTATACCAACAGTTTTGAGAGTTGTTACATCACTTTCCAAAATGGCAGGTCCTTTACTCAACAAACTCTTCGATCCGTTCTGTTTTACCCATTTCTTCCGTCCATAAGTATTTACTTCCCATCAGGTCGACCGTTTAGCCGACGTCTTTTGCGGTTTTCTAACATTCGAGCTCAGCAATATGATGCAAGCGCAGATCCTTAACATGCAACAAATCGAGCACTCCAAAACCTTCGCAACCGCATCTACTCCATGAGCTGATCATTACATAATATTGTAATAATAAGGATGCCGAATGAAATTAATATAAGCATTCATGGAGAAGTCACGTGACTGTGCTGAGTTTGATCGAACTTCGATCTATTTCCAAGAGCTACTTTCTCACTTCATATCTCTGGATATATAAGGGATAGTAGTGATGCTGCATCGGATTGGTTGATGGTGGAAGACTCTTTTCGCTAGATTATAGGAATTGGAGTCTAATATAGATGACTGAACTACATGTATCGATAACTCTTTGAATTCCCTGTTTCATAGTATCATATTATGGTTGATTCATACCCATCCCGGCCACTTCTCATTCCAAAAGAAATTGAATGTGCTAGTCTCGATAAACGTCCTGTTATATTAGTAAATTTGAATCCGCTTTTTTGATGCTGGTAGAGTGGTTAGGTTTGGGTGCGGCTTTCAATTTTTAATATCGTCACAACTTCTTCAATCGTCGGCTGTCAAGCAATAATGATAGAATATGCAGGTAAGTTAGTTCTGGCGCCTATGGTTCGTGTCAGTGAGCTTCCGGTACGGCTGCTTGCTTTGAAATATGGCGCGGACCTCGTCTGGGGGCCGGAGATTGTGGACAAGAAGCTTGTGCAGTGTCGGCGAGTCGTCAACGATAAGCTGCATACAGTGGATTTCGTGGAAAAAGACTCCGATAAGGTAGTGTTCCGGACCTGTGAGCGAGAGAAATCACGGGTGGTTTTCCAACTGGGCACTGCGTCTCCGGAGCTAGCAGTTGAAGCGGCCAAGGTCGTTGCAAATGACGTCGGAGCCATAGACGTCAACAGCGGTTGTCCAAAGCACTTTTCTATACATTCCGGCATGGGTGCAGCTCTATTACGAACCCCTGACAAGCTGGAGGCGATACTGCGTGCACTTGTGAGTGAGGTGGGTGAGCCATTCAACGTAAACATCAGTGTCAAGATCCGTATACTGGATGACGCTGAGCAGACATACCAGCTGGTGCGCCGGGTGGTCAAGACTGGCATAAAGTGCCTTACTGTACATTGTCGGACGACTCCCATGAGGCCTCGAGAGAAGCCTATACGAGATTATTTGAAGGTTATTGCCGCCATATGCAAGGAGGCTGGTGTGGCCTGTCTTGTCAATGGAGATGTCAAAGGCCGATGGGAATTACAGAAGTTCAGAGATGAGTTTGGGGTGGATGGGGCCATGATAGCCACGGCTGCCGAGTCCAATCTGAGTTGTTTTGGTGCTTTGGAGGGTGAGCATCAGTTGCAATCCTGGCACCGGGTTGCTAATGAATACTTACAACTGTGTCAGGAATACGATAATCATCCTTCTAACGCTAAGTATTGTGCATTGAAAATGATACCTAGCAAATCCCCACAGTATCAGCTTGTGACACGGTCCAAGACCATGGATGAGATACTCGACGCTCTCAAAACTACGCATTTACCGGAACCCGACTCAATCAAGCGGCAGCATAGAGATGGTTCTCCAGACCTTTGTGAACCGGTGAAGAAGAAGGTTCAAGTTAGCATTGCTGTTTAACGAAAGCATGATATCTTTTCGTCCTATGTACATGAAGTCTAGTGTAATGGTGGAGATGAAAGAAAGCGACAATAAAAATAGTCCCGTTATTAGAATACGGCTGATTTGACGGCACTCCAAGTTCCTGCTGCGACCGCCATCATACCGGAGGCAATGGCCATTGGCCGCACGCCTTTTGTAGCTCTGAATATGGCCCCCGACAATGCACCGGCAGCAATGGAGTTGACGAAGTCATGCTCGCCACGGAAATATCCAATGCTACTATTAATTAAGTTATAAGTCAATGCCAAAACTCCCGCGGTATTCCCGAGGAATGGGCCTCGTCGAGTCACGGCATTCAGCACCCCGTTCAGTCGAAGTTTGGCCGACCCTGTATCAGCGGTTTTTCTCAGTCCTTCAGCAAGACCATATGAGCCTCCCAAGCCCAAACCAGTCAAATATACTGCTCCTGTTCCATAACATAGATCATCGGTCCAATCTTTAATAGGAATAATCCCAGTGGCACCTGGTACGCTTGTAATCCCCTCATCCTCTAGATTCAGATATTCTAGTCCCTGATTTAATCCCGCCAGAGGATGCAGCTTGGAAGCATCTATAGGTGTGGATAGAAACGACGACACATCCTGTGCTGCCGAAGGGTCGAACTGGAACGTCACCTCCTCCTTCTTTTCAGGCTTCCCAAACCACGACATACTCCTATAAGTACCTTGGTATATCAAGTATCAACTATAGCAATACAGCCTGTAGGATGTCGTACGTTTAATAAATATTCGCTTGTGGGGCGCAAACACCAAAAATTTATCAGTGGTTTCGGAAGCTGAATTTTTTTTTGGATTTTGTCCCGTCTGCGGAGCAGCATCACCAAAGATTCAGTCCCGAAACTACGCCTAAATGTCTATGGGCAGAAACCTTAAATACTCTAGTAACCGGCTGCTCGGCCTCGTTTGCGCCAATAGTCGCTCACGGCGTGGATTTCGCCTGTTTGCGGGTCGCGGTAGATCCCGTTCATTGCCGTGAATGGTGGCGCGACGTTGGTCTGGTGTCCCCTCTGCTCAAGGGTACCAAGAACACTTAAATCCCCGCCTGTCTCAAGAAATGCTACTTCTGGAACGAGCTGGTGGTGGAATCGAGGGTACGCAATTACATCCAATAATGGCAGGTCGTACAGGTACTTGCGTACAATTGCCTGGAAAACACAAGTTACGATCCTCGAACCACCCGAGGCACCAATGATAAACTCCGGATACCCGTCCTTGGAGATGATCGTAGGGGTGGTCGACGATAGAGGCCGCTTGTTGGGTGCTACGTAGTTGTAGATCGACGGCCTCAACTGGTACGCATTGTCTGTCTTGGGCAAGGAAAAGTCGTCCATCTCGGAGTTGAGCACAATGCCCGTGGCAAGATCAGAGATTAACGCTCCAAACCCGAGGTTGACTGTCGTGGTCATCGCTACTGCCATGCCGTTCTCGTCAATGATCGAGAAATGTGCAGTTCCATGCGTCTCCTTCCCCTCGTATGAGGGACTGTAATATTCCCATGGGTATGTGCGGTCATCCGAGATATTGGCCCGTACCTCATCTGCCCATTCTTGAGTGACAATAAACTCTCGTCTATCATTGTCGTGGTCAATGGGATCACCTAGTTCACTTCGCGCTGAGGCCATCCATTTCATCGTCTCGATAAGGTGGTGCGTCTCCAACGACCCGAAATCTGTGCCATTGCTGCCGTATCCTTTAATAACATTAAGTCCAAACATCAAAGCTGGTCCAGACGTGGGGTTGGGATTGGTGAGAACTTCTCTTCCAAGAAACTCGCCCTTGAGCGGCTCGCTGACAATAACGTCATAGTTGGCGAAATCCTCTGCCGTGGCTATACCCCCGGCTCTTTGAATAGTCTTGATCAACGGCTTCACTATCGGGCCCTCGGGGTCATAGAAGATCGCACTACTGCCATTGTGAGCGATCAGCTCTAGTGTGTTTGCGTATTGTTGTCGGGTAACTCTGTCTCCTCGCTTTACAAGCCGTCGGTGTCCAGATTCATCAGTGGTGAATAACCATTCCCACTCCAATGGGTTCATATAGAATGCCTCAGCGCTCATCTCTACTGCATGTTCCATGGCTTCGCCGACCTCAAATCCTTCTCGGTTCAGCTTCACGGTCGGTTCCACTAATTGCGCCCAGGAGAGCTTGCCGCTACTGTATCGCTTGAACGCCTCTTCCAGACCAGCAAGCTCACCGGGGATTCCCACTGCCAGCCCGCCGACCTGTGCCAGGTTAGGAGAGTTATCATACATGTGCTTGTGTGCCGCTCCGGGTGCCTTCTCTCTAAAGTTGAACGATAGAGCCGTGCCGTTCGGATGGCGCACGGTCATGAACCCACCGCCGCCAATCCCTGACGACCAGCTGTTCATTGAACCGATGCACAGTGCTGTGGTCACTGCGGCGTCCATGGCAGATCCTCCCTGCTGAAGAATCTCCGTGGCCAGCTTTGAGCAATAAGGCACATCACAAGCCACTGCCGCCTTTTGAGCAACGACAAGATGGCTGGCATCAGGATGAGGATCCGAGTTGCCATAATCAGATCGCAAGTATCGGATATTTGGTCTATTTGCAAGAAACTCCTCGAACTTGGAAGTGCCATGGCCCTGCTTGTGATGACATCCCATGTATTTGGTTAGTGGACCCCATACAGTCTGGACTATGGCTATCAGACATGCTGATAAAGCCAAATACTTTGTGATCCGAGCCAAAACACCAACCTTAGTCGTCCTTTGTCTTGTAGCCGGTATCTGCTTCTCTACCAGAGATACTTTCTCATATTCCCCACGTGATTTCATACTCGAACGAATTAGTCCTGGCTTATTACTACCGTGTGGCGCAAATACTGTCCCATCAACAGATCACTGATTAAGTTTTGGTGGAAGTCGGAGGGCCGTCGGACTCCGAGTCCGCCCACTAGCCACATTGCCACATTGCAGCCACAATAGAGATTTGGACTCTCAAAGCAGAGTCTGTTTCGTATTTCGGTATTATATTGTTAGAATTCTAATTGATACTTGTGTGTAATTCCAGTTTGTTTTCTGCTTCTGTGAGGATAAATCTGTCTTCGTAGAACTTGGAATTTCCATAATGCTGCACAACCGTTCTGGTAGGCGTTTGATATCCACATGTCATCTCAGTGGAGATCCCAGTAGTAAATGAACCATTTTTAGAAAATAATTTCTCTAGCAAGGTAGATTTAGGGGGATATCAACTGAAAAATCACCTGATCTCAGTATATACCAAATCTTAAAAACAGATAATAACAGAGAACCAACTAACTAACAGTTAGATTGAACAGTTTTATGCTGCACTCCACAAATTGGATGGAATTTTAAGTTTTAAAGAGGTACATGGGTTAGGGCACGCTGGGAAGAACGACAGGTACCAATTTTGATTGTACTTATAATGTGACAAGTTACAGGGTCATTGTTAAGACAAAGATTGATAAGAATTCATTTAGAAGGAGTATTATTAATAAAGATCTTGAAGAAGATTGATATCTAAAAGATAAACAGATTGACAAATTTAAATACTTCATATTATTATATGTTATATATATCTACTCTACAAATTAGCAGTATATTTATCTTTAAAGAGGTACATGGGTTAGGGTAGGGTTGGGAGGGGACCGGTTAACGCAAGAATTGGGCGGTTGGGACATATAAATGAGATTTGGACGGGAAATACCCAGAACAAGGCCTAACAACCAGAAAGCAAAACAAAAAAGCCCCAAATATTGGCGAAAACAGGCCAATGTTTTTTTGTTGATGTTCTTTTTTGTTTAGGACGGGGATTTTCCATCACGCCAGCCAGTCATCGGGCCAGGAAATAAATTAGTTGATGTAGAAATCCCCAAATCCGTTATATAAACCCCATTTCCCACTTTTTGAAACTTGTTCTTTTTCAGTAGTTTTTATTGATTGTTTTGAAAGTTCGCCACTATCAACATTATCTTTGATATTTCCATTTTTACGACTTGAAATTATTTGTTTGAAGGTTATAATTTGAAAATATCCGTTTATTATCTTTTTCATTTCAATCGATTGATATTCTTATAATCAATCATTCTTATTGAAATAACAAAACTTCATTAACTAAATTCTTTAATCATGTCTGGGTATGTTTTTGTTTTGTGCAATTGTTTTCTATTGATTTTGAGTTTTATGGTTGGTGGTTGTGTGGTTCTCTCCCAATGCCGCAACCCTAAACCCTATCTCAATATTTTTGTTTGATTGGTGAGGGTAAGAGTACTAACTTATATTTCTTTTAGACGTGGAAAAGGAGGAAAAGGATTGGGAAAAGGTGGTGCTAAGCGTCATCGAAAGATTCTTCGTGATAATATTCAAGGTATTACCAAACCTGCCATTCGTCGTTTGGCCCGAAGAGGAGGTGTCAAGCGTATTTCCGCTTTGATTTATGAAGAGACTCGAGGAGTCCTAAAGACTTTCTTGGAATCTGTCATTCGTGATGCCGTCACTTATACTGAACATGCAAAGAGAAAGACTGTCACCTCTCTTGATGTTGTCTATGCTTTGAAACGACAAGGCCGAACCTTGTATGGATTCGGTGGTTAGATCAACATTATATCTTTTTTATTTGCTTGATTCGGGTTTTTTTTGCTAAGGGATGGGTTTTCATGAAAGCTTTATATACACTTTTAAATTAATAAGTTAATAATAATAATAACTTTATGTTTAAATAACCGTTATGTTATATAATGTTTCTTGAATCCAGACGTCATAGGGATGAAATGTCAACCGTTGTCATGGCTTGTTTAGGTAATGATGTGCGATAAGAGCCGCAGATCTTCAAATATTGCATTGAACAACCAAGAATAGTAGTAGTTTAATAGAGAACTAAATAAAATAATATATAAAGCAACAGTTTAATTGATTGAGATAAGTTGTATTCTGATAGAAATTAAAGATTTATTTATGTATCTTGTAGTTCATCATGTTGTTCATGGGACACGGTTTCTGTCACATGACTGATCCAATATGATATCAAAACAAAGTAGAAAATTACAGTCTAAAATGGAAGTCAATTAAGCATACAACCAGGTATAGTCATAGTAGTAGGAAACAAGCTTTTGCATATTATATATAACACTCTACTGGTTATAGTTCTTCATCTTGATTATTCCCAGTAATCAAATACGCCGCATTAAAAGAGGCTAGTTGAAAATAGTAGTTAAATAAAACAACTAAAACCAAAATGGATACGCCGCATTCAAAGAGGCTAGATTGAAACTAGTAGTAAGTTAAGTTGACATGTAACTAGTCCAGCAATAACCCTTGGTAAATAAACAATGTAACATCCAAGTTTACGCTGCTGCTTACGCTGCTTACGCACTACTTGTTGGGTGGTTTGGGGACGTTCTTTTGTTGAGAGATGAGCCGCGTAACCGATGGAAATTCCTCCAGTTAATTCAAACTCCCAACGGAAACCCAAACAGTGGCCGAAAAAGAAGAAAAAAAAGCCACAACCGTGTTTCCGACGCATATCAATTTACTGGCCGATTGACCGGAAGTATTGTACATTTTCTTCCTTGCTTTCCACGTTTTATTTCTATCAATCTTTTCCATTACTTTTATTTTGAGATTTACTCATCATATTTTGGATTGCTTGTAATCGTGGGCTTTTAAATTATCGGAATTCTCGATTGACTTGTATTTTAAGGGCTGGATCAGGTTTTAAGTTACATATTGTAAGTTGTGGTTGAGATAGAAATGTATTGAATTGTTGAATAACTAATAGTTGGGGTTTTTTTTTATTGAAAGATAAGAAATCTTAAAATGGCGGCGACTACAGAGTCAATTTATGACCATAGTCGACTTGCTCCTCATTTCATTGGATTGAATTCGGTTGCGGCAGCAGAGAAATCCGATGTTAAGGATTTCGTTCAAAGACATGGAGGTCATACTGTTATCAATTCAGTGTTGATTGCAAATAATGGTATTGCAGCAGTCAAAGAAATCAGATCAGTTCGAAAATGGGCTTATGAAACTTTCGGCGATGAAAGAGCCATCTCCTTCACCGTCATGGCCACTCCCGAAGATCTACAGGCTAATGCCGATTATATTAGAATGGCCGACCAATACGTTGAAGTCCCCGGTGGTACCAATAATAATAATTATGCTAATGTCGAATTGATTGTCGATATCGCCGAACGGACAAACGTTCAAGCTGTCTGGGCCGGTTGGGGCCATGCTTCTGAAAATCCCCTCCTTCCCGAGTATTTGGCCGCTTCCCATAAAAAGATTGTCTTCATCGGCCCTCCCGGTTCGGCCATGCGCTCTCTTGGTGATAAAATCTCCTCTACAATTGTCGCCCAACATGCAAAAGTCCCCTGTATCCCTTGGTCGGGCACCGGAGTTGACCAGGTCCAACATGATCCCAAAACTGGCCTTGTCTCGGTACATGAAGACATCTATAAATTGGGATGCTGCTCCAGTCCTGAGGACGGATTGGAAAAGGCCCGCAAAATCGGCTTCCCCGTCATGATCAAGGCCTCCGAAGGTGGCGGCGGTAAAGGTATCCGAAAGGTTGTCGATGAAAGCAATTTCATCGCCCTTTACCACCAGGTCGTGGGAGAAATCCCCGGTTCACCCGTGTTCATCATGAAACTGGCCGGTAACGCCCGTCATTTGGAAGTTCAGTTACTTGCCGATCAGTACGGAAACAACATCTCCCTTTTTGGTCGTGACTGCTCTGTCCAGAGACGTCATCAAAAAATCATTGAAGAGGCTCCTGTTACAATCGCAAAGACAGACACTTTCGCTGCCATGGAAAAAGCAGCGGTTAGATTGGGTCAATTGGTGGGCTACGTCTCGGCCGGTACCGTTGAATATCTATACTCACATGACGACGATAAATTCTACTTTTTGGAACTCAATCCTCGTCTTCAGGTCGAACATCCCACAACAGAGATGGTCAGTGGTGTCAACTTACCCGCTGCTCAGCTTCAGATCGCTATGGGCGTTCCTTTGCACAGAATTAGAGATATTCGTCTCTTGTATGGCGTTGATCCTCATACTCAAACTCTTATTGATTTTGACTTCTCGTCCACACTTAGCAAGACTTCTCAACGCAGACCTGTGCCAAAGGGTCACACGACTGCATGTCGTATCACCTCTGAAGACCCTGGTGAGGGATTCAAGCCTTCAAGTGGTATGATGCATGAACTCAACTTCAGATCAAGCTCAAATGTCTGGGGTTACTTCTCAGTTGGTAACCAGGGTGGTATTCATTCCTTCTCTGACTCTCAGTTCGGTCATATTTTTGCATTTGGTGAAAATCGTCAGGCCTCAAGACAGCACATGGTTGTGGCACTGAAGGAACTGTCAATCAGAGGAGACTTCAGAACTACAGTGGAATACCTCATCAAGTTGCTGGAGACTCCTGATTTCGAACAGAACACTATTACCACTGGATGGCTCGATGAGCTCATTTCCAAAAAGCTCACTGCAGAAAGACCAGATCGTTTTCTTGCTGTTATTTGCGGTGCTGTCACAAAGGCGCACATTCAGTTTGAGGACAGCACCAAAGAGTATCAGACGTCTTTGGAGAAGGGTCAGATTCTTTCTAAGGATGTTTTGAAGTCTCTGTCTGCTATTGACTTTATCTACGAGGGCGAGCGATACAAGTTCACTGTCACCAGATCTTCTTTGGAATCTTACACATTATTCATCAATGGCTCGAAAGCTCAAGTTGGAGTACGTGCCCAAACCGATGGCGGATTGCTTGTATCGATGGGCGGAAAGTCTCACAACGTCTATTGGAAGGAAGAAGTCGGTGCTACTCGATTGTCTGTCGATTCTAAAACTTGTTTGCTAGAGGTTGAGAATGACCCTACTCAGTTGCGTACTCCTTCACCTGGTAAGCTTGTCAAGTTCCTTGTTGAAAACGGCGAGCATGTCAAGGCCGGTCAGCCCTATGCTGAAGTTGAGGTTATGAAGATGTACATGCCTCTTCTTGCTCAGGAAGATGGTGTGGTACAGCCCATCAAGCAGCCCGGATCAACTTTGGAAGCCGGAGACATTTTGGGTGTGTTGGCTCTTGACGATCCTTCTAAGGTCAAGCATGCTAAACCCTTCGACGGTCAGCTACCTGACTATGGTCAACCTCAACTTGGGGGTACCAAGTCATTCCAAAGGTTCCAGGTCTTGCTTCGTACACTGGAAAATATCTTGCAAGGTTATGACAATCAAGTGGTAATGAACGCCACTTTGAAGGAGTTGATTGAAGTTTTGAGAAACCCTGAGCTACCATACGGCGAATGGAATCAACAAGCTTCTGCCTTGCATAGCAGATTACCCCAGCAATTGGATGCTACCCTCAACAGCACGGTCGAAAAGGCCAGGGCTAAGAAGTACGAGTTCCCTGCTAAGTCTTTGCTCCGTTCCTTCGAGAAGTATGTTCCCGAGAACGCGACTGATGCAACTATCTTCCACCAGGTTGTTGAGCCTCTCGTTAGCATTTGCAACAGATACGCTGGCGGATTAGTTGCACACGAGTTCGAGCTCATGGCTCGCCTTTTGCAGGATTTCTACGAGTGCGAAAAGCTGTTTTCCGGACCAAACTCTCGTGAGGAAGATGTCATATTGAGGTTGCGTGATGAAAACAGAGATGACATTAGAAAGGTGGTTGGAATTGTCCTCTCTCACAGCCGTGTTGGTGCAAAGAATAACCTTATCCTTGCCATTTTGTCTGAGTACCAGCCATCCAAGGTTGATAGTTCCAACGTGGCACGGTACTTGAGACCGACATTGAAGAGAATTGTTGAAATCGAGAGCAGAGCTACTGCCAAGGTCGTTGTCAAAGCCAGGGAGATTTTGATTCAGTGCGCTTTGCCATCTCTGAAGGAGCGTTCCGATAAGCTGGAGCACATTTTGAAGACTGCAGTTGAGGACAGTGCATACGGAGAGCTCAGTGAAAAGACTACTCCCAAGCTTGACGTGCTCAGACCGGTTATTGATTCAAACCACACTGTCTTCGACGTGCTAGCACAGTTTTTCAAGCATCAAGATAACTATGTGGTTCTAGCTGCCTTGGAATTGTATGTCCGTCGTGCGTGCAGGGCTTACGACTTGTCTCAGGTCAACTATCACTTTGAGGATGGTAATACCCCGGCTGTGAGTTACAAATTTAAGCTACCCGCGTTCTCATCAGCCGCTTACAGTGCCGTTCCGACAGAGGGTGATTCTCCTAGTCATCCTGGTGTTTCGCGGGCCATTTCGGTGTCTGACTTGTCGTTCATGGTTGACAAGAACGACCAGGAGCCCACTAGACTAGGTGTTATTTCACCTGCTGTTGATGCTGATGATGTCGAGGAGGCCCTATCCAGGGCTTTGGAGTTCTTCCCTAAGACTGGAGGTGGTATCGAAATGAAGGCGCCAAATGTGCTGTCAAATACTAACAGCGGCGACCTTGCTAAGCAGAGAGTTCCTGTCAGCTTGACAAATGGTTCCGCTGCTGAAAAGCCAAGGGTGCTATCAAACATCTGCAGTGTCATGATCAGCCGATCTGCGGTTGATGACACCGATGACCAGCTTGTGGGGCGTGTATCTGAGGTTGTCGAGGAATATAAGGAGGAGCTTCTGAATAGCTCAGTACGAAGACTAACTTTCTGCTTTGGTAATGAGATTGGAAGTTATCCTAAGTACTTCACTTTCCGAGGCCCAGATTACACGGAAGACAAGACCATTCGTCACATTGAACCTGCTTTGGCATTCCAGCTTGAGCTAGGACGTTTGTCCAACTTTGATATCAAGCCTGTGTTCACTGATAACAGAAATGTTCATGTCTATGAAGCCACGGCTAAGAACTCTCCTAGCGACCATCGATATTTCACTCGTGGAATCGTGAGGCCAGGTAAGATTAGAGACGATGTCTCTACTTCGGCCTACTTGATCTCGGAAGCCAATAGACTCATGTCAGATATTTTGGACGCATTGGAGGTTATTGATACGAAGAACTCTGACCTTAATCACATCTTTATCAATTTCACTGCTGCTTTCCCATTGGATCCTGAAGAGGTGGAAGCCGCCTTTGGAGGGTTCTTGGAGCGTTTTGGACGCCGACTGTGGAGACTCCGGGTCACTGGGGCTGAGATCCGAATTATGGTCACTGATGCCAAGAGTGGTGTCAACTATCCTTTAAGAGCAGTCATCAACAACGTATCTGGATACGTTGTTCAGAGTGAGCTGTATGCGGAAGTCAAGAATGCAAAGGGCGAGTGGATCTATCAGTCTCTCGGTACTAAGACTGGAAGCATGCATCTGTTACCTGTGAACAATCCTTACACCAACAAGGCGTCTTTGCAACCAAAGCGAAATGAGGCTCACAAGCAGGGAACTACTTACTGTTATGATTTCCCTGAGCTGTTCCGACATGCTGTCATTTCTCAATGGAAGAAGTATCAGACGCTTGTTGCCAACAGGAAGGTCAGTATTCCTGAGGACTTTTTCCAGTACTCCGAGTTGATTCTCAGCGATAATGACGAGCTTTCTGAAGTTACTCGCGAGCCTGGTACTAACAATATTGGTATGGTTGCATGGAAGTGTACTGCAAAGACTCCTGAATATCCCCGTGGACGAAAGTTTATTGTGATTGCAAACGATATCAGTTTTGTCCAGGGCTCTTTTGGTCCTCAGGAGGATAACTTCTTCAACAAGGTAACCGAACTCGCACGACATGAGGGTATTCCTCGTGCCTACTTGGCTGCGAATGCAGGCGCAAGAATTGGCATTGCTAAGGAGTTGGTTCCTCTTTTCCAAGTAGCCTGGAACGATCCTGAAGACCCATCCAAGGGCTTTAGATACTTGTATTTGACCCCCGAGAGCTACAAGGCTCTTAATAAGGCAGCCAAGAAGGTGGTGCATGCCGAACGCATTGTTGAGGATGGAGAGGCACGGTACAAGATTGAGTATATTGTTGGAGCCGAGGATGGTCTTGGTGTTGAATGTCTTAGAGGGTCTGGCTTGATTGCTGGAGCCACCTCGCGGGCCTATAAGGACATTTTCACCATTACGTTGGTCACTTGCCGGTCTGTCGGTATTGGGGCTTACTTGGTGCGACTTGGTCAACGAGCCATTCAAATCGAAGGCCAGCCAATCATTCTTACTGGTGCGCAAGCTATTAACAAGTTATTGGGCCGTGATGTCTACAGTTCCAATTTGCTGTTGGGTGGCACTCAGATTATGTACAAGAATGGTGTGTCTCACTTGACTGCCAACGATGATCTGGAGGGTGTGGAACGAATCATGCAATGGATGTCGTATGTTCCTGCTCAGCGCGGGTTGCCGGTGCCTATTCTCGAGTCTGATGATACTTGGGATAGGGACATAGAGTATTCTCCTTCCAAGCAAGAGCAATACGATGTCAGATGGATGATTGCCGGACGTGAAGGTGAGAATGGCTTCGAGCCTGGTTTGTTCGACAAGGGCTCTTTCATGGAGACCTTGAGCGGATGGGCTAAGGGTGTTGTTGTTGGACGTGCTCGTTTGGGTGGTGTACCATTCGGAATTATTGGTGTGGAGACTCGACTAGTTGAGAATGTTCAACCAGCTGACCCTGCCAACCCGGGCTCTACTGAAATGGTTATTCAAGAGGCTGGACAGGTCTGGTACCCTAATTCTGCATTCAAGACTGCTCAGGCCATTAATGACTTTAACCATGGCGAGGAGTTACCTTTGATGATTCTAGCCAACTGGAGAGGGTTCTCTGGTGGCCAGCGTGATATGTATAATGAAATCCTGAAATATGGCTCTTTCATTGTCGACGCTTTGGTAGACTACAAGCAGCCTATTATCACCTACATTCCCCCTACTGGAGAGCTTCGGGGTGGTTCCTGGGTTGTTGTGGATCCCACCATTAACAGCGACATGATGGAGATGTATGCCGACGTTGAGGCCAGAGGAGGTGTGCTTGAGCCGGAAGGAACGGTTGAGATCAAATTCAAGGGCGATAAGCTCAAGCCTATCATGAGGAGACTGGATGCCACCTATGCTGAGCTTTGCCGCCAAGCCGAACGGAAGGACTTGACTGCCGAAGAGAACAGTGCTATCAACGTCAAGTTGTCTGAGCGCGAAAAGAAACTTCTACCGATCTACCAGCAGATCACTGTTCAGTTCGCTGATTTGCATGACCGTGCAGGACGTATGGAGGCCAAGGGTACGATTCGGAAGGCTCTTGAATGGCGCAATGCGCGAAGGTTTTTCTTCTGGCGTATTCGACGTCGTCTCGATGAGGAGTATTTGCTCAAGAGCATTGCCAAAGCCCTTCCCAGATCCAATAGACTGGAGCAGAGTGCTCGTTTGAAGTCTTGGTTCGCCTCTGAAGTTGATGTTGACGATGACCGTGAGGTAGCTGAGTGGCTTGAGCAAAATCATTCTAAGATTGCCATCAAGATCAGCGAGCTTAGACGGGATGGCTCAGTGCAATCCATTATGACTGCCCTCAGGGCGAACCACACTCACACGGTCGAGACTCTGACTGGGATTCTTAAGAACCTTTCTGCGTCAGACAGAGAGGCGGTTCTCAAGAATTTGTAATAATTTTTCTATTTTTGATGTTTTTTGTTTTCACCCTCATTTATCTCCATATTTTTTCTGTTTCTAGATTTATAATAATAGATTTACAGTGTCTTTTACTAATAGCGTCACAGTGCATTTACAGTTCAATGCGCTTGCAGTCCGCAAGAGGAGGCTGACCGAAGATATGGCTAGCTCCCTGTTCACTTCCTTCGATCGCTATCTTGGCGTATTCTCTCATGTTTCTTTCATATTCGGCGATTGATTCGACCGAAGCACCCTGCTGAATGGCACGCAGTAGGCCAGCAGCGTCCTTTAGTGCAGTGTTAGCGCCCACACCGGCAGTTGGGGCCATGACGTGGATTGCGTCTCCAAGCAGGGCAATGTGCTCGGAGGCATCCCACAGGGGCAGTTCCGGCTGGACAGAGACCACGCGCAAAGCAGCAGTTTGGTCTGTTTCTTGGCGCTCAAATAGATATCGGAACTCAGGCTTCCAGTGCTTTGTGAGCGCGATACTGAGCTGGGCTGCTTCTTCGTTGGAGAGACTCAGCAGCTTCTCATCTGGCAGCGGGATTACCGCTGTACGGGCTACCAAGACCCAATATATGTAATCTCGTACGCTAGGAATCTTTCCGGCGAGTTCCAGGGAAAGGTCGTTTGGGAAATGGATTTTCTCCAGTACTAGTGAGCTAGGAGTCTTGGAGTCCTTGAGCATGGACATTCCCCCTTGAAGCACTTCGGTGGAGAATTTCTCTACCAATTCGTCAGTGATGATAGTCTTACCATAGATGACGCGGCCATCAGTATCGAAGTGTTGAAGGTTAGGAAGAAATTGTTTTCTGACCTGTGAACGGCTACCATCTGCACCAACTACAAGGGTGCCTTCTTCGGATGTTCCATCTTTAAAATGAGCTTTTACACCGTTCCCAGGCTCAAGCGTATACTTCTCAAACTGTTTTCCAAATTCTATATTATCTTCCAGACCTACCAATAGTAGTGATCGGAACACATTACGATCCACAGTGTAGGCCTTTCCATCCACACGAGGAGGGCCTCTCCCGGGTCCAATTCCTCCTGGACCCCCCGTCTCCTCTACAGTGCCATCAATTGCATTGATACGACGCATCTTAGGTATAAGGTCAGCACAACTACGCTCAAATAAACCCCACATCTCTGGAGTTAGACAATATCTTAGAGCTTCGCCACCTTCAGGATTTACGCGGAATCGATAACCTTGAGCACGTGCAGTGGGCGAAGCATCGCGTTCAAATATCTTAAATGGAACATTGAGTCTCTTAAGACCCTGAGCCAGAGCCAATCCCCCCACACCTCCTCCAACAATTAATACTCTCGGCAAAACCATTATCACCAGTGCGGGGTATATGATTACTTAAGTGCGGCGGATGCCCCACTCACGATACGATGAACCACTGAAAAGGCAAAAGAGTCGGCAAACATCAAACTAGATAATGAGATAAAGCGAATAATACATAAATACATAGCACGGTTCTGATGGGAGGTGAGAAGAAAAATATGTCATAAAAGTCATTTGGAGTTGGAAATCAAGGAAAAAGTCGGAAACAGAAAAAATGGCATGTTCAACCAAGAATTGGTAGAAACTATAAAAACAAAGTTAGTAAATATCATGTCGACACCACTTTTTTTTTGTGCATATGAGTTTTTAAACTTACATTTCCAATGATCATCATTGGGATATCAAAAACATCTCGTTTGACGGTCCACGTGCAAGCAGTGGGGAGCTTGTCACCATTAGGTTTGAGCAAAGTACATTCTGTCATTGTGACACCTCGAGAATCTCCCCATGCAAGACGACTAAACGCATCGAAATAGTCTGTGACGGATTTGTCGTCCATCAGCTCTACAATGAAAGTGTTCTGCAACACCAGACGATCAGCAGGCCAATCAGTCAGTAAACAGAATTCCCTTCCAACAGCAGCAATTTGACCCGTACGACGCCATATTATCGTGGGAGTCCCTGATGCGGCAATAATTTTCTGAAACTCCAGCAAAGTGCGCTGGAAGCACTTTTCCATGAAGACGAGGTCGGCTTCTTTTAATCGCTTGGTCGTGGCTATGAAACTGGGTCGATATGCAGCCATCGCCTGGGCCATATGCATCAAATGCTTGCGGTCAAACCTGTTTTTCAAATATGCAATCAAGCCATGATAACCTTGTGTATAAGGATAAGGACTCGTCACCAGATCATAGACATCTTCAGGATCGGTACTTAAATCCTTTATTATCCGTTGCTGCTGTTGATATTGAATTCCTGGTTGCATCATGGTAGGTGCCATTTGTTGTGAATCTTCCTGTTGCTGATTTATATCCGATGTTGGCGTGTTTGATAACAAGTCAGATACTCGGACGCTTGCAAACGTCGATCCGTCACGCCCAGGACCTGCAAACACGTCTGAATCTGGGGTGCCAGAGCTCAAGATACTGGTGGATGCGGCAGACTCGTCCAAAGGCTCGAGGTTTGGCATTGGACCAGCCATGCCGGAGCTTTCGTCTAGTGTTGTTCCGAGAATGTTACTGATGATGGAATATTCCAAGTTTGCGGCCTTGGAGTCAAACCCCATGTCAGCCAAAAAGGCCTTTTCATCGATATCCATCTCATTTCCATTGATTGTGTCTGGTATTGAAACTGCACTCTCAGGTCCAGTTCCAATCTGAAGTCCCGGAGCCTGCATTCCACCCGGTGGAGTCAATGGTAACGTCTGCACCTGCACCGAATTGGAAAAACTTCTTGGTCTAGAATCCACACTCCATTCCGAGCCTTGGATATCATTGAATTCATATTCTTCACTGAGATATTTCGCCTTTTTACGGGCTCCGTCCCGGCATGTGTTCTGCATTCCCCGCTTTATGCATCTCTTACAAGGTCGACCAGTGTCGCATGTGACGTGTGCTTTCTGACAATGGCCACAAGCTCTTGATACCTTTCTTCGCTTGGGTCTATCATTCGACTACCAATAACCGTTTCCGTTAACTGTGGCTCGTAGGGCCAATAGATGTGTCATCATCACCAACTTACCATCAAAGAACCAACATCACTACCCCCAGGCACCAAACCATTAATGGCAACCTGTTGCCGATCCATAGCACCTTCTAGAACGTGCCCACACTCTTGAATATCCACTACAAACAACCACTCATATAAATATACTACTAGCCAAGATCACAAGACAACCACCGCTTCAAACTCCGACAAGAAACCTCCCGTAGTGATATCGGTATTAAAAGATTGCAGATATATATATATATATATATCACTCCAACCTTGTCTACGTGAAACGCTTACCGCTTAACTATAACGCTGCTGCAATGAAGACTCAATTTGCTTGTATCCCTCTTTCGTATTAAAGTGGAGAAGACAAACAGAGAGGGTAAAGTCGGGTGAACTTCCGCCGCGGGCTCCGAGGAACGGAGCGCCACATAAAGCGCGGCTCCAGATTAACCATGGTTCGCCGCATTATGCGGGGCTTAAAGTTTTGCACGTCGCGCCGTCTAATGTGCGGCTCATTAACAAAATTCAAAATGAGGTTAGGGGAGAGAAAAACTCCCAACTGCAGCAGACACAAACAAATTTTTTTTTTTGGAGAAAGTTTCAACTTATTTAGATCTTTTTGCAGGGTCGGGGGCATAATTTGATATATACGAACATGGGTGACGTTGATATGAGCGATAATAAGGAGTCCAACTCCAGAGATGGGATGAATTTCTCGGATCAGCATTATTTTTCTTCTTATGACCATTTCGGCATTCATGAGGAGATGCTGAAGGACGAAACCAGAACGTTGTCCTATAGAAATGCCATTTATCAAAACAGACATATGTTTAAGGATAAGATTGTTTTGGATGTTGGATGTGGTACGGGAATCTTGTCGATGTTTGCTGCTAGGTCAGGGGCAAAGCATGTAATTGGAGTGGACATGTCTAATATCATCTTGATGGCCAGAAAGATTGTTGATCTGAATGGATTCTCAGATAAGATCACCCTATTACATGGCAAAATGGAGGAAGTCGAGCTTCCGTTTCCAAAAGTCGATATCATCATTTCTGAATGGATGGGATACTTCCTGCTCTATGAATCCATGTTAGATACCGTGCTGCTTGCCCGTGACAAGTACTTGGTCGAAGGCGGCCTGATCTTCCCAGACAAGGCCACAATATTCGCTGCTGGAATCGAAGATGGCGATTATAAAGAAGAGAAAATAGGGTTCTGGAAAGACGTTTACGGGTTTGACTACTCGCCATTTCAAGAAGTCGCCCTCTCTGAACCTCTGGTGGACGTTGTGGAACTAAGAGCAGTTGTCACTGATCCTTCGCCAGTCTTCGAAATCGATCTCTATACCGTCACAGTCGACGATTTGGCCTTCAGCAAAAACTTCCACCTAAAAGCCCGTCGCGACGACATAGTCCATGCCATAATAGTCTGGTTCGACATCGAGTTTTCAAAGTGCCACAAGCCAATTCGTTTCTCAACCGGTCCCCATGCAAAATACACTCACTGGAAACAAACGGTGTTCTACCTACCTGAGGAGCTGCTGGTCAAAAACGGCGAAGAAATCAGCGGAAATATCACAAGCGTTCCTAACAAGAATAACCCGCGAGACTTGGATATCACTATAAAGCACAAGCTCAAAACAAAGGAGGCAGCCCGGTACTCTGAAGGCGTATCACACTTTATCATGCGATGATGCACACATTTTCGGAACGACAAATCCATTTTAATATACATAGAGTCCTATATTATTTATATTCATAATGTATCAGCATCCCACATCTCTAAAGCGCAGTCGTGACAGTCATGGACTGAGAATGAAGTAAAATAACCGGCGGAAGGTCTTGGCACCATAACTCTAGCGATTCCACGTACTCAAGACATTCCGATTCGCTTTTGTGAGTCCCCAACGCGGGTGCAGGCAGTGTGGAAAATATTACGACCGAATCCTTGGACGTTTTCCGCATCATGTCATTGAGAATAACATGCTGAGCTTTTGCAGGAAGGTCATTGAAGGATAAAAATGCATTCTCCTCCGAGGGAGGCGAAATCGACACTGCCGATTCCGACTGTGACGGCATGCTTAGTCTCTCGGATAGCAACGGAGTTTGCTCACTGGCAGTCTCTCCTTTGTCAGCAGAGGCATCATTTGACTCAAGCTGGCTCTCGTCAAACATTATTGTGCGTCGCCCCGCTTCTGCATCCTCCACAACCCTGGTATGAGGCATGGTGTGCCCCGAGAAATTCGGCTTGAGCTTCTTTGCGCGAGTCAAGTCCGCAAGCGAAGTTGACGAAGAAAGCGTCTTCATCAGCGAGGGTCGTGAGACAAGATCCGGCCTTTTAGGAGTGCTAGGAGCTGGCGGGGTAGGAATAGGGGCCTCCTTTTTAGCCGTATCCCTGGAAGGGTACGGCCCTGTGGAGCTTCGCTGTGGGAGGCCCCTAGGAGCTTTGGGTCTCACAGGTCGTGAATTGCCGAAAGAACTGTTTCTTCGCAAGAACAGCCGCTTAGGCTGAGAACCCTCCTCATCTGACGAAACGGCGTCTGATTCACTTTCACTGGACGCGGAGTCCCGACCGATATCGGAGTCTAGAAGCTTGTTTGTTTGCATACTATAGGAAACACCTAGACGTTGCAACGTTGATAGTGTATGCCGTCGTTTTCGCGCCCCAATCACTCTGGCAAGCTTTGGAGAAGTCATACTATTATCAGTTCCAACGACAATGCTATGCAGAGCATCTGTTTGTATATTCGGCAAGACTGGTGGAGCAGCTGCCGATGATGAGCTAGGTCTCTCAGACCACTCAGACCTCGCATTCTGGAACTCTTTCCACCAATCATTGTTCCCGAGCATCCGTTCCACTCGCCCCGAAGTATCGTCTTTTCCATGGATAATTGTGTTGTACGCGTCGATATCTCCAGAATTGAGGCAGAGAACCAGGATGTCAGCCTTTATTCGCAGCTTTTCCAATAAAACACTGATTCTCTGATTTTCATTCTTGACGTCTTCCTGAAACTCAACAAAAACAACAACCCGCAGCGTGTGATTGTTCTTCCAGACAGGAACGGTGCGCAGGATGGCGCCCATCTGCAAAATCAACGTGTATGTGTCGAAGTTGGTTGATAATGCACTGACCTCTCCATTCTCGTCAACAATCTGAGCAGACATCTGGATAGGATAGAGATCAATGTATCCCTTCTTCTCACTCAAAGATGATGCTGAAGCGTCGCTGGGAAACTCCAGTCTCGGGAATCCCCTTGCAATAGCGACGTTTGCCTGCATTGTTAGAAGATCTTCGATTATATTCACCCATTCTGTCACTTTGATACTGGACTGCTTATGCCATGCATCAGTTAATAGATTTTCTATGTCAATGGCAGAGTCACCTTGTTCATGGGTTGGAGGAGCATTGCGAAATCGACCACGTGAAACAGCCAAAGAAGACGGTTCATTCGAAGTCTCCTGGCCTTTCCTTTCTGGATAGTGATGTTTCATTTCGAAAAATCCTAGGACTGTGATGTTGGGTTTCATACCACCCAAACCAGATCCAATATATACATTGCGGGCACCCCACACGATATCTGGGCTAGATGCAATCTGTACGAATGCCTTGATATTAGCGGCATCCCGTAGCCGTATCCATGCATTTTGTTGACGCTTCATCTCGGGATATGACTTGTTGAATTCTCTTGTTACGACGACATGCCCCAAGATATAAAGCCCCCCCTTTTTCAAGTGGTTGCAAAAGTGAATCAAGCTCCAGCTTGTTCTAGGGTCATCAACCAGGAGTAAGATCTGGGGCCGCCAGAACTTAACGTGGTCCTGGCGTAACCTTAGTAGATACTTTCGTACCTGATGGTAAATCAGACTCTGCGACACATCTCCCCAAGGCTTTGGAGGAGAAGAATAATGAATGAGTAGGAACAGCAGAACCAGCAAGATTATCATTGCAGATGCGGACACGCCATCTGCCACAAACATGGCTACAACGCATGCAAATGCGCCCATACCAGCCGTAAATGTGTTGAAATATCTGAATGAGGGGCGGAAGTTCGGTGCACTAGCTATGCGCAGCAAAAAGCAAGCAAGGTTTGTTACAACAAAGGTCATCAGATATGCCATGGTGATGAACACGGCGATTTGATTGATATCAAAGAAAAGCGTGAGCTGCGTAAGTGCAAAGCTGAAAATTATGGCCGTAATGGGGTTGTCTGAACCCACTGTACCATTTGCAAATATGGTAGTGAATGGCAACAAGCCATCTCTTGATATGGCCTGTAGTAGTTTCGCGGCTCCGACCAATCCCATCAAGACCGAGAACAAGGAGCTACATAGTTCCCCGAGGATTATTAGATAAGCCGAGATGTTGACGTTCTGAATCACATTGACATCGCGATGAAGAAGCTCACGAGAGGTACTGCATCCGATGCCCCCAATGACAAGCAGATAAGCAACAAAAGTGGTGAGCAGGCCCCACAATGTACCCTTTGGGATACTTTTGGAAGGCTTTCTCAAATCACCAGACATGCTTGCACCGGCAAAAATACCACTGGTAGCAGGAAACAGGATGCCAAACATGTCTTGAAAGGTTTCTCTTCCAGAAATCTCAGATCCCGCAGCGCCGCTTGTAAAATGGGGTAGGAAGTTCTCCTTGATGGTATGCCAAGAGAATCCAGTATACTGAGCACCACCAAAGCGCTCGTCAGCGAAAGGTGATACCAGTAATACCGATAACGGGATAGATGCAAATGCTAGGATTAAAACATAAAACAAGATTTTCGAGGATCGGGCGAAAAAGGAAGATCCCACCATGCAGAGCCCTGTACAGATAGCCAGTACAGAGCTGGAATAAATAAACCTCAGCCAATAGCCTTCGGGGATGAAATGGCCCATAGTTCCTGTCTCAGAACCAAAATTCGTCATTAGCGGTTCGCAGAAACCTACTACGTTCATGCCAGTATTCAATACCTGTCCAATGAAGAATACAACCCCAATACTGCCACCAAACTCCGGGCCAAGGGAGCGACTGATCATATAGTAGGCACCACCACCGCGAACAGTTCCATTCGTGGAGATGGCTGAGATGGATAAGGTGGTTAGTAGATCAATCGAGTAACTGAGCAAAAGCAAAACCAATATTCCCAGGATTCCTGCTTGGCCAATAATGAAGCCAAAACGAAGGAAAGTTAAAATCGATAATACATTGAGTGTTGTAGGCACAAAAACACCGTCGAAAGTACCGAGTTTGAACGTATCAATACCCTTTGATTTTTGTTTCCGGTCCTCTTCAATAACAGTGATACTGCGCTTAAGACCTTGATCTCTTGAAGACCGACCATAAAACTGACGCACTTGAGTATCACGAGCATTATCGGTGCTTTCAATATCACTTAAAGCTCTCCTATCATCGAAAGAGACCCTGAAATCATTTCCCGAACTTGAATTATAACTGGATCCTTTTCCATTCTTGGGATCTCCAGCCATCTGACATGAATATAACAATACCCAACAGATTCAAGATTTCAAAATAATAGTCTAATTGCAACTCATGCAATAGTTGATGAAGGTTGTTAAGTTTGCCGTGCGCTTATCGCCAAAGATAGCGGCGATGATCATGTGACATATGAAACCACCAGAATTATTATGAGTTAGAAATAATTATATAAATATTACAGGAAAAGGATTATATAGATTTTTTAAAGGCGAAAGCCAGGTAAAACCCACAAGCTTCACGTTCATCGCCTTCAATTCCATAGCTGCCATCTTTTTTGACCACGTTCATTCTATCGCAGAGTCGTTTTAACGACGGGTCCAATTCCAGTTCCTCGTCAAACATTTCTAGAAATGGTTTTTTATAGAGTAATTCCAGTTTATATTCTTGAGCCAAGGCCCGGAAGGCATCGAAGGGTACCACGTATTCTGGAACGTTTACCACTGCATCTTCGAGGAAAAAGGTATAAGTATGGCCAAACATTGGTCTGAAGCCATCTCTGGGAGGAAGAGATTCAAATTCCACTTTATATACCGAGTTTCCCCAGCTTTTCTCACCTTCTGGAAGGGATTTGATATGTTCAGCAATCACATCACTATTTGGAATGGTTCCGATGAACCTTCCTCCTGGTTGAAGGGCTCGAGAGACGTTTGAAAGCATCATTCGCGCTCTTTCTTCATTCTTAAATGCATAATGCATTGTGAATTGTATACTGACGATATCGACCGGAAATGCGTCTGGATGGACTATGTCCTCAACTTTTTCTGCAAAAGCGTCTCCCACGCAATAATCTGCCCAGAAGGACTTTTTTCGTAGGCCTGCATACCGTTCTTTGGCTTGTTCCACACTTACATCTGCAATATCTATACCAATGATGCCTCGTACATCATTCTTACTCCATTTCTGAAGATCTCCACCCTTTCCACAGCCGATATCCAGAACAACCGCCTTTGGAACCTTATACTTATTGATTAAAACAGACTTTATGAAGTTGTTGAATGACCGGAGATTGATTATGGGGGATTCTTGTCGTTTCGAAACACTGGTATTGGGCCGTTCATTATAATGCATTCGAACCGGATCCAAAGTCTCTTTCTTGGGCTCTTGCTGATTTTCCAATCTTTGTCGAGTTTCCTTGGCCTTTGCATCCCGTTCGGCTTGGGGCAATCTTGTAGAAGGCTTTTTCAACTTCTTAGCAAGTCCATTCGTTTCTTCTTCGCTTTCAACCCGTTTTAATGAATCTCTTGCAACCCGATCAACAACCTTTTGCGAAAATAGATCTTGTTCATCTTTATCATTTACTTCATTATTATTGTCATTTTTATTCCCATTCGAACCATTCAATGAATCAATTCCTCTTTTACGACCTTTCTTATCATCTCCTTCCTCAGATGCCCACGAATCTCGTGCCGGGTCATACATATTTTCGATTTACAATCTCTTTGAAGAACGAATTTCTGTCGTCGTCGTTATAAAGTTTGGGATGTTTTTCTCCACTCCACAACATTTTTTTTTTTTATTTTAATTATTTATTTTTTATTGGAAAATTATTTAAATTATGGTATTACCAGATCAAATCAACGGCTATATTCCTTTGCCGGTTCGAATAGATGATAATGATAATGTCCATCATATAATATATTTAAGGAAACATCAACCTTCCAATCGAGGAGATTCGAAATCCTCTGGCGATCGAGTGGTTTTCGCAGTCAATCTTCCAGTTGATGCAACCTTGGAAAGCATAAAAGCTCTTTCCCAGTCTTTAGCAGGTACTATAGTAGAATCCTTCAATCCTGAAAAAGGTAACCGAGGTCAAATCATATTAATCGACAAAGCATCTTGTAACCGGTTTCTGACCCAAGCCAAATCAAACGCTAAAAACTCGGATACTATAAAATGGGAACCAAAAGTATTGCATGGAAGTGAAGCATATTTAGCTCGAAATCGTCTAAAATATAAGAATCAGAATGATCTGCGGGACGAGGTCGATTCATATATGGAGGACTTTGCACAGAAAGAAGAAGATAAACTGAAACAAGTCCAAACACTGGCAGGCCAAGTGGATGACGACGGCTTCACAATGGTGGTTGGATCGAAACGGAAATCAATTGGTGGTATGGCTGCACCTAAAGTCGCTACTGATGAAGAGGATACAAACGTCAAAAAGAAGTATCGCAAAAAGGAGAAAACCGATTTCTACCGATTCCAAATCCGAGAACAAAAGAAAACTGAAATGAATGATCTTCTAAAACGATTCCAAGAAGATAAAATCAAAGTTCAACATCTTAAAGATCAAAGACGTTTCCGTCCTTACTGACTTGAGAATCATATACTGGTGATTTCAATATACCAGACCAACTAGTTCAGCAGATCTCATTATGAGGTCAAAACACGCACTTTAAAGTTGTCAGTCAGTTCGACTTTGACAACAAACTGTCACTTATTGCCGAGTTATTGGTCTACTCCTCTAACCAACAGTTAATCCGTGCTATATTTATATTATATCTCTGACTATGTGTATATTCAAACTTCTATACATTGCATCTCATAACTTGAATCATGTCAAGACTACATTCAATAGTGCTTGATCTCGCTTTACATATCTCGGTTCATGTCACCGAGATGCTCGTAGATAATTTCGGCCGAAAATCGGAGTTCGGGAATTGTCGGTACAAATTGATTGGTTGGTTCGGGTTTACCACAAGACGGATTTTCTCGTTCACTTTCTCCTCATCATTTACTTGCAGTGTTTAAATGCAACGATTTACGTCTTCGTCTTTGGCATCGACTTTAAGTGCAACTTTTGCAGGAAGACGGACTTTTTCTGTATCTGCAATGGCTTTTGCTAAGCGAATTGAAACAGACGCATTCGGAGAGATTGAGGTTGATGATACCAGATATTGGGGTGCTCAAACTCAGAGATCTCTACAGAACTTTGAAATTGGTGGAGATCGAGAAAAGCTTCCTGAACCTCTCATCAAGTCTTTTGGTATCCTAAAACAGGCTGCTGCTCAGGTCAATCTCACCTATGGACTTGATTCCAAGGTCGGAGAAGCCATTATTCAAGCCGCTCAGGAAGTCATTGATGGGAAATTGACTGACCATTTCCCTTTGGTGGTGTTCCAAACTGGATCGGGCACTCAGAGTAATATGAACTCTAATGAGGTCATTTCGAACCGGGCCATTGAGATCTTGGGCGGAAAGCTCGGATCTAAAAAACCCGTACACCCCAATGATCACGTCAACATGTCTCAATCCTCCAATGATACATTCCCAACCGTAATGCATATCGCTGCAGTTCTGGAAATCACCCAAAATTTGGTTCCTTCACTCCAGGCGTTGCACAAAGCAGTCGACGCTAAATCCAAGGAATTCGACCATATCATTAAAATCGGACGTACGCATCTTCAAGACGCTACTCCGTTGACTCTGGGCCAAGAATTCTCTGGTTACGCTGCTCAGATCGAAAACGGCATTGCAAGAGTCAAGGATACTCTACCAAGGCTTAGATTCCTCGCCCAGGGCGGAACCGCCGTCGGCACAGGACTCAACACTAAAAAGGGATTCGATAAGGCTATTGCCGATCATGTCACTAAGATCACTGGCGAGCAGTTTCATACTGCTCCCAATAAGTTCGAGGCCCTAGCAGCCCATGATGCCATTGTAGAAGCCTCGGGTGCCCTCAACACTGTCGCTGTCTCTTTGTTCAAGATCGCCAATGATATCAGATACCTTGGATCGGGTCCTAGATGCGGATACGGTGAGCTGCAGCTGCCCGAAAATGAGCCTGGTTCCTCAATCATGCCTGGAAAGGTTAACCCAACCCAAAATGAAGCCCTGACCATGGTTTGCGCACAGGTGTTTGGAAATCACTCTACAATCACCTACGCTGGTGCATCTGGCCAATTTGAGCTCAATGTGTTCAAACCTGTTATGGCCAGCAACCTTCTAAGCTCTGTACGTCTATTGGCTGACGGAGCACGATCTTTCCGAATTCACTGTGTCGAGGGCATCATTGCTAACGAGAAGCGCATTGAGCAATTGATGAAGGAGTCCCTTATGTTGGTCACTGCTCTGAATCCCAAGATTGGCTATGACGCTGCTTCCAAGGTGGCCAAGAACGCGCACAAGAAAGGAATTACGCTGAAGGAGTCCGCTCTTGAGCTTGGGGTCCTTTCTTCGGAAGAATTTGATCAATGGGTCAGGCCTGAGAAGATGATTGGCCCTTCGGATTAGATGTAAGTATATGATAAAAAGAAAATGTTAAATAATAACTAAAAAATGTGCTGTTACTTAAAGACGCTCCTTTTGAACAAGAGCAACGGCGGTACGACTAGGAAGATAAAGCTGAATGAAATTCTTGCGATTGTTCCACTCATAGTCTGTAGTGACGCACTCTGTCTTTTCATGATCGATTCTTCCAAATCCTCCAAACTCCGGTGAATCGGTATCTATAGCAATCTTGTAGTTGCCAGGGACATCGACGCCAATTCGGTAGTCCGAATAGGACTTCGTGGGATGGAAGTTGAATACAAACAGTACACCTGCTCTTTCAAATGCCACTACCTTGTCACTTTCGTTTTTCAGTGAAATAAATGCCTGAGAAGCTGCTAGCCACTTGAATTTGCCTTCAGTGTTCTGCATTGCAGAGTCAAAATTGTTCAGGAATTTGTACTTTAAAAGGTCGTCATCAACCAGGTTCCACTGCCGGCGACAATAGTGATAGGAGTTATTGTTACCTTCTCGAGGGAAATCCAACCATTCGGGATGTCCAAACTCGTTTCCTTCGAAATTCAGATACCCTTCACCTCCAAGAGCATGGGTTATGAATCGGATCATTTTGTGTAGAGCAATGCCCCGATCCACAATCAAAGACGGCTCGGACATTGTAGACATGTGCGTATACATCTCCTTATCCATCAGCCAGAATGCAAGAGTCTTATCGCCCACCAGCGCTTGATCATGGGATTCGGCATAGGCAATGGTATTTTCTTTATAACGGCGGTTCGTGAGAGTGAAACAGATGTTGCCCAGATCCCATTCGTCATCGGTTTTCTCCTTAAGGATCTTGATCCACATATCCGGCACTGCCATGGCCAATCGGTAATCAAAGCCCACTCCACCGATATTGGCAGGGAGACAAAGAGTGGGCATTCCTGAAACATCTTCAGCAATTGTGATGATATTTGGGTTCAGTTCGTTAAGCATAGAGTTGGCCAAGATTAGATAGTTGACGCCTTCTTCGTCGACTGAGTCGCCGAAGTATTCATGATAGCCACCTGAGAATCCAGTTCCAATTCCATGATGCTTGTAGAGCACGCTCGTAACACCGTCGAAACGGAATCCGTCAAAATGGTATTCGTCAATAAAATACCGAAGGTTCGACAACAGGAATCTCAGCACCTCATGCTTTCCATAATTGAAGAGACGGGATCCCCAAAGATCATGATTTCCCTTCGCTCCAGAATGGAAATATTGGTATTCAGTACCGTCAAACATGTTAATTCCATCCTCGACATTTTTCGAGGCGTGGGAATGCACGACGTCCAGCAATACCGTGATTCCCAGCCCATGGGCGGTATCGATGAGTTCTTTAAGTTCTTCAGGAGTGCCGAATCGGGATGAGGCGGCAAAGAACGATGTCACCTGATATCCGAACGATGCGTAATAGGCGTGTTCCATGATAGCCATCAATTGAATGGTATTGTAGCCCAATTTGTGGATTCTTGGCAGGATATTATTGGTGAATTCCTTATAAGTGCCCACTTTCTGATCTGGTGAGGATATACCTACATGAGCCTCATAAACCTTAATTCCCTCGGGTTTCGGAGGACTTTGATTCTTCCATTGGTAACTATGTGGGGGATTCCAAAACACAGCATCATAGATGGGTGAAACCTGCAGATCTTGCGTGACCCGGGTGATCCAAGCAGGGATTCGATAGAGTCGTTCTCCTCCAGGTATGACCATAGTGAATTTGACCTTTGAATTATGTGGAATCGCCGGAGTTCCATCCTGATTGGAAGGTAACTTGATCTCCCATACCCCAAATGCATTTGAGGTCATTTGATGAGAATCAACATTCCAACCATTGAAATCCCCAACCAATGAAGCTGCAATGGCATTTGGAGCCCATTCACGATAAATGATTTCATTTGTATCTTTATTCACGTTGAAACCATAATATTTATATCCTTCAGAAAACTTGACCAATCCCTGCTCATCTTGTTGTAACCTCTTTATCCATTCCTGAGCAATCGAATATCTCCGTGCTATCTGATACTTATTAGGTTCCAACCAAGGATCAATCTCAATGATCTTCGAAATGGCCTTCTCAGCATCGGAAATGCTTGTCATATTTATATCGAAAAGAAATCAAATCTCTTCTGAATTGTAATGAGCAGATCCCTTGAGCTATATGATAGATAAATATATGTGTGGCTAGCTCCTGCAACTCAGAAACACCCCATTCTAAAACCTTGTGCGGGGCGGCTCCCGGGGAGACCCGCCGGATTATTTATTTACCCAACAGTCGACATCCTAACCCTATATGAGGGTTGAGGGTTAATTTGTTTTAGGAAATCATCTTTCAGGGTTGAGGGTTGATATGTTTTTGGAAATAGCAGTCACACAAATCCTATTGTAGGGTTTGCACGATGAATAAAGGGTAAATTTTAGTCTGAGTCTATCCTAATTGGGGTTTGGGATAAGTGGAAAAAGCGACTCTAAGGGATTTTCAAATCAACTCCTTCTAAATCGACAAACTTTCGACCAAACAACAAATCAAACAATGTCTGTCGCTCGTCCTCAGGTTTCCGTTTTCCCTACCAACAGACAGAACAGTAGTTCTGTGGTTGCACTTCCTGCTGTTTTCAAGACTCCTATTCGTCCTGATATCGTCCACTCTGTTTTCACCAGAGTCGCAAAGAACAAGCGTCAAGCTTATGCCGTTGCTTCCAATGCCGGTGAACAAACCTCTGCTGAATCTTGGGGTACTGGACGTGCTGTTGCCCGTATCCCCCGTGTTGGTGGATCTGGTACTCACCGTTCCGGCCAGGCTGCTTTCGGTAACATGTGCCGTGGTGGACGAATGTTCGCTCCTACCAAGACTTGGAGAAAATGGCACGTCAAGGTTAACCATAACCAAAAGCGATATGCCACTGCTTCAGCCATTGCTGCCACCTCAGTCGCTCCTCTCGTTTTGGCCCGTGGTCACCGTGTTGAACAAATTCCTGAGGTCCCCCTGGTCATCTCCAGCGATGTTGAGGGTTTGACCAAGACCAAGGATGCCGTTGCCGTCATTAAAGCCATCGGTGCTCACAGAGACGTTGTCAAGGTCGTCAAGTCAAAGAAGACCCGTGCCGGTAAGGGTAAGTTGAGAGGTCGACGACACACCCAACGACGAGGACCTCTCGTTGTTTACGGTGAAGACAAGGGTCTTGTCAAGGCTTTCCGAAATATCCCCGGTGTTGAAACCTCCAACGTCCGAAGCCTCAACCTCCTCCAGCTTGCTCCCGGTTCGCACTTGGGCCGATTTGTTATCTGGACCGAGTCTGCATTCACACTCCTCGACGAGATCTGGGGATCCGACGCAAACCCATCCGCCAAATCTGGCTTCTCCCTTCCCTCCAACATCATCGCCAACTCGGACATCACCCGAATCATTAACTCTGCTGAAATCCAGTCCGTTGTCCGACCAGCCGGTGACAAGACCCAAAAGAGAGAACATGTCCTCAAGAAGAACCCTCTTAAGAATAAGCAAGTTCTGCTCCGTCTTAACCCTTATGCCAAGACCTTTGCCGAGAAGAAGCTTGGATCTGCTAAGGTTGACGAGACCAAAGTTAAGCCATCTAAGGATTTCATTAAGGTTCTTCACGAAAACTAATTGCTTTAACCAAAATTAAAATAAAATTGTGTACTTTCTAATGAATATTTAAAGAGCCAGACTGTTTTCCTTGATTTTGTGAGTCTAATAGCGCTTGCTGATTGGGGGAATTAGACATTGACTTCCAGTATTTGTTGCTAGTAGGCTGAGTTCAACGTTGGCTATTTAGCAGTGAGTTTCTTAGTTTGACCTACCAAATGTTGATCCGGCTACAGCATCTCACTATAGTCACCATTGATCGCAATGTAATCATGGAGTAGTCCATCCAGCCATACTCACTATGTTGCGCAACTTATCTCTGACTGTTGATCGGAGCAGTGCGGCGCCCCTGACGCACGGCTATTTTGGCAGTTTAAGAAAAAAGGATCTTGGTTATCGTCTCTATTTCCTATTTGCTCTTTTCTTTTAAGGAGAATGACTCCGAAAGTGGACTGCTTTGTATTCTGTGATAGCTCAATTATATGATCTTTTCACTGAATAAAAGTTGGCTGATAAGAGGCTCCAATGTCGATGAAATCCAGTCCTAATTAACTTCCGCCACAGTCGATACTTCTGTTTTATAATAAAATCACTCTGCAGATAAAATAGCCACTTGTAACTATAGTCTTGAAAAGTATCTAATCTATAGTCTTGGAGAGTATCTAATCCTTTTATGCCCACTTGTGGTTATCACAATCATCCTCGCTGACGATCGCTGCGACATTGTGACGACAATGTTTTACGGTAAGCACCGAAACGCATCGCAAAAGCCGAAATTGGATAAATCGGCAGATGAAAGAGGTTGTGCATGCTGCTGTTGCAGCACATCATTGCCGGCTTCAGCGGTGTTGGGTGGAATCCGACATGAAGTACTACATTTCCATTTACGTTTGAAGAGCTGCCACATTTGCATGAAACCCATTGCAAGTTGCATATAAATGATCCACATGCCGGTCATGAATTTGACGGGCATCACGAGATCTGGAATGTCTTCTTCTCGTTTTTCTTTTAGGGTTTATGACCACAATGTGCGCTATGATAACCAGCACCCCACGGCGGGAGAAGCTCCTTGGAGTCAAAGAAAAGAAGGGGTGATCGCCAGTATAAACTTATATTCCGCTCACGGCGGTAACACGGTTGTTTGTCTGCAAGAGGTCTATCATCATCAACTTGTTGATATTATCAATGGGTTAGGAGACGATTGGACATATTATGGGATTGGCAGAGAAGATGGCCATCAAAAAGGTGAATACGCTCCAATCCTGTACCGAAAGCGCGACTGGAGCCTTGACAATTCATCAACAATCTGGCTAAGAGAAGAGGATAGTCATCTGGCAGGTACTGGCTGGGATGCTGGTCAGAACAGAATTCTGACCAATTGTGTCCTACAACATACATCCGGACCGACCATTAGCTTCTTCAACACTCATCTCGACGATGCTGGGGTATTGGCTCGTGCAGAATCCTCGAAGCTGATTTTGAACATTATCGAATCCAACTCGAAATATCCGTCGGTACTTGCTGGAGACTTCAATACCGAGGAACACCATGAGGGATATTCTATTCTCACTCAGGGTCTAACAGATTCGGCGAAAGTTGTGGATAAATTCCATAGATTGGGACACGAAAATACTTTCACGGGATTTACAAACGAACATCCTTCTATCAAAATCGATTATATCTGGTCCACACTTGGAGTTGTGGTGAGAAACTACGCGGTTCTGGAAAATAAGTCCCGAGGTATCATATTCAGCGACCACAGACCAATTGTCTCCGATCTTTCGGTTTCATTATCATAGTAATATCACTTAAGACGAATGAGCTGTAATGTTTAATAAAATTCTGCGGGTCTCTATACCTTTATATCCTCCAAATGTCGTGATGAGTGAAAAATCACCCCAAACCCCCTGAAATGCGATATAAACTATTCCATACTACCCTAAAGAAGTACATAAAGCTTCTCCAAACCCCTATTTATCCAAAACTCACGTTTTATTAAATTTACGCCTACGTAATGCTAATAGGATTGATTACGTAAGCACTGCTTTTCCACCTAGGCTTATGGTTGGTTAAAAAACCCGAAATTTTATAAATTATCCGATATAGTGTAACGGCTAGCACGGTCCGCTTTCACCGGGCAGTTCCGGGTTCGATTCCCGGTATCGGAGATTTCTCTTTTTTTGCACTGGCATTTCATAGATCAAATAACTATATTGTGAGTTTGGTCGGTCATTTTTTCTTGTTCAATATTTTGATTAAAATAATCGGTTGACATTTGGTGTTTTCAGGTCACTTGGAGTGAACGGGGTCTGTAAGACGAATTATTACTCTTCTGAAGCAAGACAAACGTAGTGACTATTTCTATGGGAAGGTCTCCATCGCCACGACGGCGGCATTATTCGAGTAGTAATGACTATGATCGAAGGCGTCGGGAAGACAGAGATAAGTACCGCGGCCACAGGGACCGAGATAGAGAGGAAAGTCGCTATAGGGAAAGGGATCGAGACAGAGACAGAGACCGAGAAAGAGATCGATATAGATCTCATCGACATCGCAGCAGAAGCAAAAGCCCAAGTAGTAGCACACGCAGCTCTAGCTATGCAAATGGTCGAAATGCCACGGGAAATAAAGAGCGTGAGTCTCGCAATTCCGTCCTTGACGGGAAGCCGACAAATGAACGTGACAGACGAAATGATGCTAATGACGCCGAACGTATAACAGCCAGGATAGAAAAGGCGCCTTCCGGGTCTGTTAAAAGTAAGCCACTTGAACAGGTACGTAACGCGAATAGGAGTGTTCCCGCCCAATCGTCTAATCCAGCGGTTCAGCCCAGTGAAAAGGATCTCATGGAAGAAAAGCGCAAGGCTAGAATGGCGAAGTTGCAACAATGGAAGCAGCAGAAGCAACAAGCTGAAAAAATGAATGCAGAAAAAAGTCAAGTGCAGGAAAGTAAACCTGATAATGTTTCTGATGAGGCAAAAGAATTAACTGGACCTGAACCGGTTCCTAAGAAACCAGTTGCACTGGGCTTCGCGCCATCACGAGTACCGGAAGGCAGAATAAAGAAACTCCCGGGACATAGACCCTCACTTATGGATGATGATGATAGTAAAATAATGCCCAAGCTGCCAAGCAAACATCACGCGATCAATATCACCACAAACTCGGAACAATATGACGAAGACGGTGACTCTGAAATGGCAGATGCCGGTGCAGCTGAAGATGGTGATGAGGAAGATCCCTTGGACGCGTTCATGTCCGGGATCGAACGAGATGCGAATCTCAAGAGCGAACTTATTACTGCTGCTGAGCTGCCATCGCTCGTCATGGAACAGGATGATAAGGACATAGCAGAAACAGGGCAAGATGAAGATGCAAATCCTGAGGCTCTAATGGCTATGTTGGAAAAGAAGAAAAAGAAGGACATACCAACAGTAGACCATTCTAAGATTGATTACGAACCGTTCCGAAAACAATTTTACGTTGAACCACAGGAGCTCGCCAACTTGAGTGAGCAGGAAGTAGACGAGCTTCGACTTGAATTGGACGGAATCAAGATTCGTGGCAAAGACTGTCCTAAACCTGTCACCAAGTGGGCACAGTTTGGATTGCCGGCATCTACGATGGAAGTGATTCGAAGCTTGGGATACGATGCTCCTACTTCTATCCAGGCCCAGGCTATTCCAGCGATCATGGCTGGAAGAGATGTTATAGGTGTTGCCAAAACTGGAAGCGGCAAAACAATGGCTTTTCTCTTACCGCTGTTTCGTCATATTAAGGATCAACGGCCTATTGCAAATCTCGAAGGCCCTATAGCCCTGATTATGACTCCAACTCGAGAGTTATGTGTGCAAATTTTCCGAGAATGCAAGCCTTTCTTGAAGGCTCTGGATTTACGAGCAGTTTGTGCATATGGCGGGTCTCCGATCAAAGATCAAATTGCAGACTTGAAGAGAGGCGCCGAAATCATTGTATGTACCCCCGGAAGGATGATCGACTTACTTGCTGCCAACTCCGGTCGCGTCACCAACCTTACAAGGGTTACGTATCTGGTATTGGATGAGGCCGATAGAATGTTTGACATGGGTTTTGAACCACAAGTCATGAAAATTGTGAACAATATCCGTCCCGACAGGCAAACAGTTTTATTTTCAGCCACGTTCCCCAGGCAAATGGAGGCATTGGCCCGTAAGGTTCTGATCAAGGCAATCGAAGTGGTTGTTGGTGCTCGCAGTATGGTTGCGCCTGAGATAACTCAAATTGTAGAAGTACGGCCGGATGATGAGAAGTTCGTAAGGTTATTGGAGATCCTTGGAGACTTCTATAACCAGAACGAAGAACAGGATGCTCGTGCACTTATATTTGTGGAGCGTCAGGAAGCTGCTGATGGTCTTCTAAAAGATCTACTTTCTCGTGGATATCCGTGCCTATCAATTCATGGTGGTAAAGAGCAAATCGACCGAGATTCTGCAATTAGTGACTTCAAAAATGGAGCAGTGTCACTGTTGATTGCCACGTCGGTTGCAGCTAGAGGACTCGATGTCAAGCAATTGAAGCTTGTAGTGAATTATGATGCTCCGAATCATATGGAGGATTATGTCCACCGGGTTGGTCGAACTGGACGGGCTGGAAATAAGGGAACAGCAGTGACATTCATCAGTCCCGATCAAGAGAGAGGTGCTATGGATATAGGCAAGGCCCTAAGGCTAAGTAAATGCGAGGTTCCAAAACCAGTACAAGATCTTGCCGATAAGTACTTGGAAAAGATCAAATCTGGCAAAGAGAAGTTTTATGGTTCAGGGTTTGGAGGCAAGGGTCTTGAAAAGCTTGACGAGGCTCGGATATCTGCTCGAAAGCAAGAGCGGAAAGCGTTTGGTGCTGAGGAAGACGAAGGCGATGAAGAGAAGCAAGAGCAAGAAAATGGAGGCGATGATTCTGTTTCCAGGACATCTCCAGGTCTGGAGTCAGCATCAGATGGGCTTACTATTGGCCCAGCTGTGGTACGGGCTGGGGTTCATCAAAGTAGTCGAGATAAGGTACGAGTTGGAAAGGCTTCTGATAACCATGGCCCCGATGCTGGTGCTTTCCATACTGTTCTGGAGATCAACGAATTCCCACAGAGAGCGAGATGGGCCGTCACCAACAATGCCAATATCATCAAAATCATTGATGCGAATTCCACTTCCATCACTACGAAGGGAGTGTTTTATCCGCCGGGGACGCTGGTACAAGATGGACAGGAGCCCAAGCTTTATATTCTCATTGAGGGCCAAACAGAAGCATCAGTTGCAAATGCCCATAAAGCTCTCGTTGCATTGTTGATGAGTGGTATAGAAGCTACGGCTGCATCAGATAGCCGAGCCCCTGCAACTAGATACAAAGTAGCTTGATGTAGCATAAGTTATAAAGGAATCTACGTATTTATTATAATGTTTATCAATCGTAGACCAAGTTCTCGTCGGTATCCTGTGCAGATCTACTATTCTTTAGAAGTTCACTTCTATTCTTCCGTCTTTCTTGTTGAAGTTGTGAAGATAACTTTCCGGATTTGTTGTTTGTTTGTAACTGACGAGCCTAATACATGAGATTGACTGCAATTTCCTTCAGATTACGACTATTTCACTTACCGCAGCAGCTTCAGCAGCCGCCTGCTTCGGATCGCTTGGTGATAGACCGGCGGAATCCTTCACCAAGGTCCTTCCAGCACTATTAACCACCACCGGCCTTGGAATATTCTCACCATTGACATTGGTACTGACAGCAGCACTTTTCTGAGATCCCCTAGTACCTAAAGGTTGCCCCTTGGGCTCTGAGCTGAAACAGCTTCCCATCGAAACGCGAATGTGGAGAGGTTTAGCGGGAAATCGGGAAGCTTCCCAACATGAATTCTTACTATTTTATAGCCATGTTTTAAGAGATTTTAGAGATAATTAGAAGAAAATTGAACTTAATGTTCTGTATCATGCCGATTCATTCATAGCTGAGTGTTTAGATGTTTGAGGTTGAATCTTGCAACTTGAGTAACAGTTGAGTTACTTGACTTTACAGATGTAACTTGGCTGAGTTGGCTCCGCCTCGATTATGATTCCAATTTAGAAGACCGTCAAGTTGTCAACTTCGACTCTCAAGACGCTTGAATTGTATCAATGTGGATTCGGGAATTACTTTCTTTCCTTAATCCTTAGAATTAATATTCCGCAAAGCTTTTTTAGAGTAAACTCAGTTGAGAATCTACGGATATAACGGTATTAAAGGTGAACTCCGGGATTCGGAGATTAGGATGCGGGGTATTAAGTAAGCCGATTTTGTTTTGTTCAACTCTTCTTGATTAGAAGAGGGATTATATCAGTGAAAACATGGAGTATAATTTAAAGGGCAAGGTAGCTATTGTTACTGGTAGTGCTAGAGGAATAGGTGTTGGAATGATTGAGGAGCTGGCTAAACGGGCTAGCAAGGTGGTTATCTCATATACTTCCGAGTCAACTTCTAGTAAAGCAGACGAGCTTATTGCAAAGATTAAAACATTCAATTCGTTCACTGATGCTATCAAGTTTCAAGGGGATTTGCGTAATCCTAGCACTGCTAAGAAGCTCGTTCAAGCTACAGTGGAAGCATTTGGGGATACAATAGACATTCTCGTCAACAATGCAGGTGCTTATGTGAATCAGAATATTTTAGATATCACAGCCGAAGATTTTGACTATATTTTCCAAGTCAATGTTCGAGGAACTTTGCTATTGATACAAGCGGTCATACCGCATTTGCCCAAGAATGGTGGAGGACGTATTATCAATATCGGTAGTGTTGCCGGTAGAAGAGGAATGTCCAATGTGGTCTTATATTCTTCAAGCAAGGCTGCACTTGAAGGACTTACCAGAGCTGTGGCCAGCGATCTGGGCCCGAATGGCCATACTGTCAATCAGGTAAACCCCGGCCCAGTTAAGTCTGATATGCTCGATTCTGTACCTGCTGATCTCGTTGAACTTCAGAGAAAAATGACTCCTTTCGAAAACCGGAGCGGAACCCAAGACGATATCGCACAAATCGTCGCTTTCCTGTCTGGTGAAGAGAGTAGATGGGTCTGTGGCCAGGTTATCTCTGCTTCAGGAGGGTTGGAGATGTACTAATAAATCTCGATTCAACAATAACTTAAATAACGTTAACTAATTTGAGAAAAAACATATAAAAACACTAAACAATATATACAAGGGGGGGGTCATGCAGCTAAATATAAACATTTCAATTCGCCTTAACTTCGGGGGTCTCTTCCTTAGGGTCCTCAATGGGGTCTTTAGAAGGTTCTTCAACAGGGGCCTCATCCACAGGAATAGGATCATTAATAGGCTGTGTAACAGGTTCCACTGTGGACTCCTCGTCCGCAGCAACCGGATCGACTCCAGGTTTCGCCGATGTTTCATCAACAGGAGCAGGGGTGTCAACCGGTGCAGCAGCAGGTTTGGCGATAAACTTGTTGGTTCGAATATCTCTTCTAGACAATTTGAAGTGAGAGGATTCCTCGGTCGACATCATTTCAAAGCCCAAAAGGGGGGCATAGATTTCACAGCCATTAACCGGATTTGACAAGTAGCCAATCACATTTGAGCTCAGATATCTCGGGACATCATTTTGCTGGAGAAAGTTCGTCCAAGTGTCGACAAAGTACTGAACTCTTTCAGGCTGGCGACAAGCCTTGGCCAGGGCCCAGAAATCATACTTTTCAAGTGCAACAGGGAGTGCAACACGCATGTTCCAATATTTTTCAATTCCTTGCACGTCAACATCAAAGTTCTGGGTGCAATTCAAGATTACTCGAAGACTATCATGGTCTCTGCGGATTCCATAAGTGTCAAAACTGTTGATGAAATTCTGGGCAACTTCAGGATCTCGCCATTTTCCAATCAAACTGATGGCAGTATTGAGGAACACCTTTGTCATTCGGCGCTGTTTCTCGACATAGGTTGAAACAATCGATTTGAGGAAATCATAACTTTCCGGGGTTCTATCGGGATTAGCTTCGAAGAAATGAAGCAACATGCTATAATTCAAGATATTGAATTGCAATTCACGGCTTGGTTCGTAAAATCCAACTGCTTTGGACCAGATGACAAAGATTTCCGAAACATCCTTGTGATCTCTCCAGCATCGTTCCATTAGACGATGAACAGCAGAAGGATGAGGATAAACAGAGTAAGGAGTGGTTCCACTTATGGCCTCATCAAGGAATTGTTTGGCGACATCGAGGTCCTCACAATCGCCGATAAATGTGTCATGGATCCGATTAAAAGAATGATAATCTCTTTCACCATGGGTCTGAAGAAGCTTTGTAAATAGAGTGATTGCTTGTCCAACATGACCACGAATAATATATGCTCGAACCATATTCAGGTCTAGATTAATACTTCGAAAACGTCCAGAATCCCCTGCCAAGCTTTCTTCATAGAATCTTTCGATTTCTTCAATGCTTCTACCAGCAGATCCCATTAATTGCAACACACTACCACGGGCCTTTGAGGTAAGAGCACTGGTGACGTCCTCATTAGTGGATGCCGAGATTCTATCCCACCATTGTAGACCAAGTTCGACTTTCTTCATGGTGAAAAATGCCGTGAAAAAATGCACAAATGCATAATCATTAGCGGGATTCAATCCATTCAACACATCTTCCATGATACGACTCATATATGTCACCACCACCTCATAATGTTGACTTTGTTGAGTCACTCGATCTTCAGAGATAGTAGATCGGAAGGCTTTAAGGGTCAAACGAGAAGAAGAATGTAAAGCTTCAAATAAAGTGCCGATCATACGAGAATCCAAAGCTCGTTTATCTCTAATTTTCTCATAAATTTCCATAGCAGGAATAATATCAACCAATTTTCCAGCCCCAAACCGATCTCTTTGATTGGCTAAAGTACATAATTCATGAAGTCTCATCAATTCTCCATTAAAAGGAGAAGATAAATTAGGAAGAATCAACCCGTTTGGAACCCGGTTTCGATTCATTCGTTCATTATTGCTTCTATTACCATATCGAGGTTGTGAATTATATCTAGGTACCCGTTTCTTCCAATCTTCGCTACGATCTCGATTTCCTTCTCCTCCTCGATTACTTTGAGATTCCGTTCTATATTGTCTTGATGATGATGATGAAATACTATTAACCAAACTTGTGTTGGATTTTATCAACGAAAGTTGAGGAACTGTAAGTCGTTTAAAAGCCATTTCGCCTCTCTAAAACTAAATACACTCTTTTCTTTCCTTTATCAGTCTTGAAAATTGTTCAAAGTCCAAAGTTCAATTTCTGGTCAAAGTTCAGTTTTTCCTCAATCTTAAAGTTTTCATTCTGACATTTACCGAGACACTCCTTTATATTCCATCAAACGACGACGACGGCATTTTTAATTAATCGCTATGTCATCGAATGCTATTAAGTATTCTCATACTTTATGGTCTCCTTCCGATACTGTAAAGGATGTGGCGGAGGTTCTTGGAATCTCCAATCTTCCGGATGAAGTTGCCAAAACCCTTGCAATGGATATTGAATATAGAATCCATGAGATTATTGAACAAGGATTGAAATTCATGAGACATAGTAAACGTATTACATTGACCACTCATGATATCAGTGCTGCATTAAAAGTGTTGAATGTTGAGCCATTGTATGGGTATGAATCCACGCGTCCATTGACTTATCGTGAAGCCATGGTAGGGCCCGGTCAAACATTATATTATGTCGATGAAGATGAAGCAGTGGATTTCGAGAAAATCATTAATGAACCTTTACCAAAAGTTCCAAGAGCTGTTTCTTTTACTGCTCATTGGCTGGCAATAGAAGGTGTTCAACCCTCTATTCCTCAAAACCCTCATGCGTCGGAAATAAAGGCAATGGCACCCCAATTAAGAGGCTCTCAAGTTAATAATTCTACCTCTGCTATATCTACAGACGTCGAAGTCAAACCTCTTATCAAACACGTGATATCTCGTGAACTTCAACTGTATTTTGACCGCATCGTGGCAGCACTTGTTTCCACCGCTGCAGAGGATGAATTAAGAACTTCCGCTCTCAACAGTATTCGAAATGACCCCGGCTTGCACCAGCTTGTACCATACTTTGTCCAGTTCTGTCAGGAAAAATTGGCCGAGAACCTGAAATCCAATCTCACCATTCTATCAACCATGTTGGAGGTTGTCGATGCTCTGTTATCGAATCCAACAATATTTATTGAACCCTATATTCATCACCTAATGCCGTCCATTCTGACGCCATTATTGGCGAAAAGAATCGGACCAAAAACGGTAACAAACGAAAGCTACGCAGTGCGCAGCTTTGCTGCCTCGTTGTTGAAACGAACATGCCAAATGTTTGGCGATAGTTATCATACACTGAAACCGAGAGTTACCAGGACCCTGCTGAAGGGCTTTATGGATATATCGCGCCCTGCTGGAGCGTTGTACGGGGCTATAGTCGGACTCCAAGCACTAGGGCCGGAAATTGTAAGAGTAGTAATCGTTGGCAATGTCAAGATATGGATACAAGGCGTGTTGCCACGGTTTTCAAAAGATGACGAGAAGGACATGTTGTTAAAGGTCATTATTGAAGCACTAAGGACTTTGAAAATTCAATCTCCACCCATGTCGGAGCTTACGGTCATAAATGAAGCCAAACTGGAAGAAAGAATTGGTAGAGAGCTCATGGAACGGGTTGCCCAAGAACCTGACGGTCCAGAGATTGCTTATGCAATAGTATATGGTGATCTGTAAAAGTCTATATAAGTTAACGATGATGATACATATAAATAATTAATCTCGCCTTTATTGGTTCTTTGACGGCGTGATTAGGCGGAATCGCTCGGAGGAAATAGGCGTTCCCATTATTATCGTCGGCTCCATATCGACTCGAGATGCGTGAGGGGTCTGCAACGGTGACGAGCCTATTTGAATATCGGTTTCGGAGCTATGAGAAGTCCTCTGTTTCTTCGGCGTCGCAACCACGACCAGCGGCTCCTCAAATTCCGGTAGGCGCACAGTTCGCTTCCGAGAAGGCGTTGCAGCTATATGTGATGATGCCACTTGCACGATGGGCATAGCTTTCCTCGTGTTGTTGGTCGAACTGGGCTGCCAGCTGGGGGCTATCTCTTTGTTTGCGCCTATTCTATTCGGCTTCGAGATATTGCGAATCGCACTAGCAAGCTCTTCGGCGATAGCAGCATCATTTCTCGATATGGAACGCGTCATTTCCACCTGCCGCCGGTGCTGCCCTTCTCGCGTCGTCAACAGGCCACCACGCATCGATGTTGCTTTAATAGATACGCTGGGGTTGAGAGCAGTCGGCTTAGAGTCTTTCCGAGAAGCAACAGTCTCATGCTCAATTCTATCCTCGGAAGGCTTTCTGACAACAGCTTTCGTGGCAGCAGCCGGTTTAGTACTGAGTCCCCGAACCTTTTTGAGCATTTCTTTGGTCAATTTCGGTAGCCGCGAGCCAAAAAACGGCAATACGACTTCCAAGCAAAATTCCTGCAGCTTGTCTGTCTTCGCATCCTCCGAAGAGTCAGATTTGCCCTCTCCACTGATTGCCTGCCATATACAGAGACGGTCGAACCAGAAATCGACCATTTTGTCATGCGATAGCTTTACCACCGGTTCTGCCGGGGCTGGATCTTTAGAAGAATCCTTCTTTTTACCACGTTTCCTTATCATAATTTTCGTCTCTAACTTCCTCTTTGACTTCGGTTTTGGGGTCTCACCTTCCGAAGAGTTTTGTATATCATGGCTAGCCGTGACTGCTAGCACTTCCAGCAATAAGATCACCTGGAGCTGGATTTCACGAATTTTGAGACTCTCCAAGGCGTTTCTTAGAGTCTCATCGTCGTGAAACTCTACTAGACTGACCCACCACCTCAAATGTTTCCATTCCTCTTCCGAACAGCTATCGTCAAGCTTTGATCTCACCATTCCACGGACTCGACCGAAATTATACTTCAAGTCCAACATGTCCACTGAGAGCAAGCAGGACTCAAAACTCTTCGTGAGTTCTGCCAGATATTGAGCTTTTAACTTGTACTTTTCTTTACTCAATGACCGTATTTTCGAGAGAGTAGACTTGGCGAAGTACGATAATGGTGTCATGGTAGTATACAGAGTTTCAAAATACTTTGATCGCAGCAGTTCGAGAGGCTCAGTCACGATATCATTGGCGAAATCCGTTGATTGCTGCTTTTTGCTTATGGTATGTTTCGCTTTTGATAACGTCACAGAAGGAGGATCCATATCCACCAACAGCTGATTGCCGTCGTATTGCCAATTTGGTGCCAATGTGCACGCGTTTGCAAAGTCACTGATAAAGTCTTCGCTATGAAAGCTCCGGGGGGCACTTGAGCCTGCCAATGCCTTAAGATCCCTCATTCGAACCGCCTTATCCAATCTACCAAGCGACCAAATACGGCCATCCTGATTGAGGCACTGGAGCACGCCAATATGGGAGCTTTTTTCACCTTCATAGACCTTGACAAAAGTAGCACTTCGCGGCTCCTGCAGAAGAATGGGCTTTTCAAGCCCTATGGATTCGGGATAGCTGAATGTTCTCCACGGTTGGGTTCCGCTATCGCGTGGTAGAAATGACAGTGGCATCATACCTGATGGAACAGTTTTAAAAGGCATGATCTTCACATCCTCAGCAGACGCGTCACGTCCAACCTTCACTTTCAGTTAGTATCCATATTCATCATAAATACATATATAGGTCGCCCTTACCTGTATTGTTAGCGTTTCCATGACGCGTGTGGATCGCGACTTTCTTGTTTTGCAGATGCTTGTAAAATGTCAAGATCTCAATGGTGGGGCACCGGTGGGGCACCACGTTTTTTCTCGGACAGATTCTCGGTGATACTTAAGGAATTGAATTGCGAACGAAGACAAAGAGGAGGAGGATATTTTTTATAGTTATGTAAGGTAAATTTACACGGGGCTTGATCCGACCCAGTTGATGTAGACGGTTTTGGATCCGTACTTATCGCCTTTCTTGAGGTTGACCCATTGTCTCCAGTGGGGGAAGTTTGCGGCGTTGGTGGGTCTGGCGGGTTCGACGGCGAAGCCAGATCGGGGCACGAAGCCGTGGGGTTCACCAGCCAGTTTAGGGATATTCATGAAATCCCCGGAGTAAACCTGGAACACGGGATCAGTTGAGAGCACTTGAAGGTTAATGTTTGTTTTTGGGTGGTAGGCATGGACGAGAGGGGCCGGTTGTTTGTGTCTAGTATCGAGGGATTTGAATTTCTCGTCGGTGTCGACAAAGAAGGCATTATCTAGGAACGGACCTTCTTTTGTGAGGGTGAAGAAGGATTGATCTGCTGGTACAGCGGCGAGGTCGTGGAGTTTTCCAGTGGGGATTTTGGTGGCAGAATCATGTTCAATAGCCTTATTGCTGAACACTTTGAATAAAGTTCCATCATAAGTTGACACATCACCTGAGAGGTTAAAGAAGTTATGGTTGGTCAGAGACACCACTGTTTCATCAACAGGGGAATCATGAGCCAACTCCGCTTCATATTCAATTTCCAAGTATGCCTTGTCACCATCCACGTAAGGGGTATAAATGACTTTGGCATTGACTTTACCGGGAAACCCCTGATCCAAATGATCCGAAGTCAGAGAGTAGACAGTGGACTTCTTACCATCAGCTCTGGTTTCAGACACAGGGCCTTCCCAATCCAATTTGTCCCAACCCAAAGATCCACCATGTAAAGTGACGTTATTGTCATTTACAAGAGGCCAATTCTTACCAGCAGCCTCAATGGAACCACCATAGATTCGATTGGCCACTCTTCCAATAGAAGCACCAAGAAACCGGTTATTAGAATCCTTATAATTGTCAGTATTCTTGAATCCAATGGCAATTTCCTGTCCATCGACCGTCTTAAAAGACGTGATAGCAGCACTTCGGTTAGTGAATTGAGAAGTCATTATTTTAATTGAAGATTGAAAAAAATTGGCGGATATCCCATCACCTTATATATAGTTATATATATATGGGGATTTTCAAGGCCCCAAATGCGTCGGCGTGGGGTCCCACCCGCCCCGCGCTCCAAATTATAAGGTGATGCGGTTATATTGGTTAATTTAAAATAAAACAAACGCATCTTGGAATCGAAAGCACGTAATAACAATAAAAATGAACATATCTTGGAATCGAAACCTTGTCAAATCAATTGATAATTTATTTAAGAATCTCACCATATTCCGATTGTTCTGATTTAGTAGCTTGCATCAATTCATAAAGCTATATATAATCAAGTTAGTTAGTTAGTTAATTAATATCAAAACATTCAAATCATAAGAATTATACCTGAATGATTTGTTCGTTACTCATAGTGGAGATTTTGGAAACATCTAACCGTTCTCCTTTCCATTTATCACCTTCTAAACATTCCAAATAATGTTGCCAACTTGATAGAAACCCTATAATTTGTACTGGGTTATCTATTGATTTATGAAGTTTGAACTCCGATTTGACATATTCATCACCAAGAACCCGAGATGGCCCATCAAGATTCCGATGTGCCCGTAAAATCTTACCATATAACACCAATGGAGGCATTATAGCTACTGGAGCCCTAGCAGGCTTAACTATTCTACGTGTAGCAAATACTATACAACTAACCCTCATGAATGAATCAAAATATATAGATCGCTTCTGGCTCCGAAATGACGCTCGGGGAGGTGAACAGTGTGAACTTTTCAACTTTTGGTGGTGCGTGCTGATAGTTAGCAGTCCCAGTCCCATTTCTGCTGTTGTGGGTTGTATGACCAGGCACCACACAAGTTTTTTTTGGGTGGAATTTTTTTTCCTCCTCTTTCCTTCCACTTTCATCCATATCCCCTGTGATTCCCGGTGAAACTTTGGTTGCCACGAAAGAAAAAACCCATTGGTTGAATATAAGTGATTTCTGGGTGTTTTTAGTTTGCTTTTGATTTGGTGAATTTACATTCTCGATCCGATTGCTTGGAGATTTGCATTGTGTGAAATTTCCAAATTTAATCGATATCAAACGGTTGTTTCAATTGTAGATCAATCAAATCATTATTGTTGATCTTGGTTGGAAACTAAAACTTGATTCCATTCATTTTACAACTTTGTTTATTATTTTAAATCAAAGAGAAATTGTTTTTGGAATATGTCAGGCGCCCTTTCTTACGCCACAGCTGCAGGATCTTCTTCAAACGATCAACAACCGCTTGCTTCAAAATCGTCTCAATCAACAACCTCTTCAACTTCTCCAATAATGCCGGCCGCAATCCCCGCACCCACTTCCTCAACACCAAATGCTTCAAAAGTCGCGTCTCCAGTCTCTGATGTGCCTGAACAGCATTCGAAAAAGGCAAATTCCTCCAATAAGAAACCCCCCGCCGAAACCATTACTGCCAATGGCGGATCATCATCATCAACATCCACGACCTCTGAAAATGCATCCGCTTCGGCTGCAGAGTTGGCCCGTAAAGCCAGCTTGACCCCAGCCCCTGTTCCAGTCGTGAATGTTTGGAAAATCAGACAAGAACAAACAGGTGAATCTTCGCCATCATCTGCTAATGATCATATTCCCTCAGCATCTGCTGCTGTAGCCACCGTTGCATCCACCACTACTGCAGCTGTTACTGCTCCCTCCGGTGCTTCTCCGTCATCAAAAACGACAGATTCCACCGCCGCCGCTTCCAAGAAATCTTTGGATCCTTCAAGTTGGCCGAAACCTGACGCCGTTGTTATTGAAAAGAAGGAAACTGCCGCAACTGTAGCTCCTGTCGTCACACCTGCAGCCGTTGCAGCCGTGGCTGCCTCCATATCTTCCACTTCTTCTAAGGGTAGAAATGGAAAGGAAAAATGGGTTCCATATACCCCTCCTCCAGGACCAGTGAATAGCAATTCTCAACAATCATCCAACGGTTCTGTCTCTGGTGGAAAATCAAGACCAGGAAAGTCTCGAACTGGTAAACCCGCCAATAATGGTACAAATGCCAACGGTTCGGTCCCTGCCAACGACAACAAGAGAGGCAACGGCTCAGCAACAAGGGGCCATTACAAGCAAAACTCGCATTCCCAACCCCGTAAAGATTCTATCAAGTCTGCGGCGACCGGTAGTGGAAAGCCTCAACAGCAGCAACAAGCACCTACACCACCAGCATCTCAACCACCACAACAGGCTCCCTCCCAGGAGCCGGCTGTGCAGCCTACTGAAACCTCTGCTCCCGAAGTGCAGTCGGAAGTATCTGCCCAAGGCCAAGAATCTCAGAAGGAGTCTGCTCCCGGCTCTAGCGTCACCGGCTCGACCAGTAATTCCCCGGGCTACAATGCTGCGGGTTTTAAGGAAAAGCCACGTTTTAACCGAGCAGAAGGATCATCGGAACAAGTTAACGGATTCCACAACAGTGGGGCGTACCACCCACACCACAACAATCATCGCAATAATTCTCATGGTGGATTCCAAGCACCTGCATATGTGCCAAATGGCAGACGATCGTCACATTTCAACAAGAATTATTACGTTCAGCCTGAGTATTTGTACGGACCGCAAATGGTTCCAACCCCGGGGTTTGCGGCCCCTACTGGTGCACCTGCAGGCCCCAGCCCATATGATGTGACATTCAGCTTGGTGATTGCTCAGGTGGAGTACTACCTCAGTGTGGAGAACCTGTGCAAGGATATTTATTTACGAAGGCAAATGAACTCTCAAGGATTGATTCCAATAAACGTATTGGCATCGTTCAATCGAGTCAAGGCTTTGATCAACGGAGATCAAAACTTGTTTGCTGAGGCTTGTAGATGGGCTCCCTCGGCAGAAGTAATTGGTAACAGGATCCGGCCCCATTTGGGATGGGAGACGTGGGTTTTGCCGGTGTCTGAGCGGCTTCCGGCCGGAAGGGATGAAGGTGTCGAGGGATCTGAACAAGCCAAGCTTGTTTTCAATGCTGCCGATGCCGTTCCATTTGTTCCAAAGTCCGAAGCTAATTGAAAAGTTGTTTCCGTTTTTCATTTTTAATAAATCGACAAAGCAAAAAAAGAGATCATATATCGCTATGTTAACGACGATGAGAAGATGATATCGATTGGATCCATCTCTCGACGAAAAGTTTGTTTCAACCAACCCTTTTTTTTTTTTTTACCCCCCCCCCTAGCACGATGAGCTTCGTTCTCCATTAATTTGAATTGAAGAAGACTGAGTATTTCCTTTTCTTTCATGCCCCTTTTGATACTATTCTAGCTTTTGGGCCGTGTGCTATCAGATTGTTTGTATATATTTTTGAAGATGATAAGTCTTTATTTGTTTCTCATTCATATTTTTTATACATGTTTGTAATTCTATGCTTTGATTCACAAGAAATCATCCAATCCAGTCCATGATTCCGAGTCCACGTACAAGTATCTCATTGAATGCAGCATGGATCTCTGTAATGTGTCTGGCTCAGCACGGAACAGATACATGACTATTCCCCATGATAAGCTGGCCAGCGCCGCCCACGAGGCACTTGTGATCTCTTTCTTGTGCGGCGACGTCGATAATCTATCGAGGGCGTACTTGGCAGAGCCCATCACCACGCGCGAAAACACGTACAGCACCATTTGCTGAGCAATGGTGCTTCCTGCTGCCGAGGGTGAGTTCCGTCCAAACACCAGATAGCCTCCGATAAGCCCTGCCCAGAACGAGTCCATAGGTCTTGATCTGGCCTTGATTTCCTGCAGCGTTGGGGTCGACGACTGCCTTAGAAGCTTCAGAATATATAGAACTGTCTTGTATACGAATACAAACGAACCAAGAGTCTTTGCATGAACCTTAGTTGACTGCAGCACTCCATGCCACCGACTCTTCGCACTGACCCATTCGAAATTAACTTCAAAACAACCCATATCAGACATGATTCAATCAACATACGATCCCGATCTAAATAGAAATGACATGACCAACGCATGACAGAATCTCAACCTAGCCCCATATACCACCCCTATCTATTAGCCACTATCCCGCAGATTAGAGCCTTTAGGCATTCATAAACAATAACCTTACCATTCCGAGTCCCCTTTAAGATCGCTAATATATCATGATACTTCGGATCAGCCAATATTCGGTTTATAGACTCCATCAAAGAAGACATTCTGCACAAATCAATGGTGGAAGGATCAACGGAAAAAGGCTCTTTGGCGGGGCACAACCGTCGGATTCGGAACCGCTCACTGCCTCGGTAGTCCAAAATAAAATCTGATAATCACCAAAAGAAATTGCCTGATTCGGGATGTTATGCGGCTGGTCACGTGATAGCTAAATCACGTGATGCATGCGGCTGATTTTGGATGTAATTCTTTTTTCCGATGTTTTGGCGGCAGCTGTACATGCTGTGAGAATTTCTCTTTGAAATAGTGTATAAATCGGGTTGAGAATTCAGTTGTCACCGAAAGGTCCTAAAAACCCTCTTAGACGTATAAGTTTTTTTAACCATCAAGCAAAGCAATGATTGGTTCTGAATACGAGAAGCTTAATTTATGGTATTTTTCGCTGTAAAGCCTCGTATACGAGAGTTGGGAAGTTATGTCAGAAAAACGTGGAGAAACACGATGGGAAACGTTAGGTAACAAGACTTGACATCAGAAATCGAAGACCATGAAGGAGGCGGTATCGACAACGAAATTGGAGTTGTTGGGATGGTATTCGTATTCATGGGCGTGTGAGCCGTTTATAGTGTCTGCGGTGGGTACTTATGTACCGATTCTGCTTGAGCAGTTTGCACGGGAGAACGCGGTATGGGTTGGTGATTATGATACTCCATGTCTTGAGGTGGGCAATACGAGACCACCGGCGCCTGGAGTACCACCAGGGTCAGGAGGAGATATTCCATTACCGGGAGACGGGTCTCCTGTCAAGTGTGTGGTGCCATTCCTGGGTGTTTATATAGATACTTCCAGTTTGGCATTATATACGTTTTCCATCAGTGTGTTGCTCCAGACATTGGTGGTCATCTCCATGAGTGGAGCTGCAGACAGAGGCAAGTTCCGCAAAAAATTGCTGTTGACATTTGCTATCATTGGGGCTGTGGTCACATGTATGTTTATTCTGGTGACTCCTGCCCATTATTATCTTGCATCTTTGTTTGCCATCCTGTCAAATGCTGCGTTTGGCGCAGTGTCAGTGTGCGGAAACTCCTATTTGCCGGTTCTGGTGAATAATTACCACGAAAAAGAAGATAATGAAACCGGCATAGACGAAGCCACTGAAATTGAGGGTAGTCCTCTTCTAGACGAAGACGCAGTTCGAATACCTAAACTCAGCAATTCCCAAAGAGCAAAGGTGTCGAGTCGAATCAGTGGCACCGGCGTTGCCATCGGATATCTGGCAGCTTTCATTGTACAAATAGGAACCATTGTACTGGTACTGGCAACCGCACCAACATCATCAACATTTGGCATCCGACTCGCCATTTTCGTGGTTGGTCTGTGGTGGCTGATCTTCCAGATCCCCGTGGCAGTGTTTCTCAGATCAAGAGCTGGCCCGCCTTTACCACACCATATGGCAAATGCCAGTGGATTTTCAACTGTAATTAACTATATCATGTACGGATGGAAGACGTTGCTGGCGACTTTCAAGGAGGCTCGTCAAATGGAAGACGTGGCCATCTTCTTGCTGGGCTGGTTCGTTGTATCCGACGCAGCCACTACTATCAATTCAGCAGCAGTTCTGTTTGCACGCGCTGAACTGGCCATGTCGGCGCCGTCCCTAGCGGTGATCGGAGTGCTTGTGGTTTTCATGGGCATGTTTGGTGCTACAGTCACCCCGCGGTATATTCAGCCGCGTCTGGGCAAAAACCCCGTCAATGGCATTATATTTGTCATTCTCATTGCCTCTGTGATTCCGTTGTATGGAATTCTGGGGTTCTTCACCAACCGGAAAATAGGCCTCTGGCACCCGTGGGAAATGTATTTATTGGCCGCTTGGTACGGCTTTGCACTGGGAGGCCTAAATGCGGGGTGTCGCAGTGTCTTCTCTCTGCTTATTCCTGCTGGGAAAGAGTCGACATTCTTCTCACTGTATTCTGTCACTGATAAGGGCTCGTCCATCATTGGTCCTCTCGTCACGGGGCTGATTACCGACCAAACACATAATATCCGCTACACGTTTTATTTCCTATTTATTATGATGGTATTACCAGCGATAATTTTCCGATTTGTCGACGTTGAAAGAGGGCGTGCCGAGGCCTTATACCTGGAACGGGTTGGCGAAGATACCGATATAGTCTCCGCCGAGCCTGACGCAGCTATCTAAGTGTATAATCTGTATTAAGAGGCAACAAGATCAATCGACAGCGATCCTGCGCATGTGATTGAGCATGATTCTTGCCAAAAAACTCCACAAATCCGTTGGATGGTCTGCGGGGCACCTGGGCGAGATCTTCCTCGCGGTGTGCTTTAGCAGTATGGGTCTCGTAGTATTCGCGGATGTCATCGGGGGTTTGGAGTTGCACGTACATTTGACGGGGTACGAAGAAACGTTCATTCCACACCTGGACCGCTCGTTGGACGGTGGGGTGTCTGGCCTTGCCAGCCTTCTTTATCAGATACTTGTGCAGCACGTAGCTACCACAACCCGCACCAGACGCGAATGCAGAATATGACAGCACGCCACGTACGCCCAGTTTGCCGGCAATGATCTTAATATCTTCTAAGAATCTCTTCCAATCCACCACGGAGATGTCATAAGAAGCCAAAAAGCATGGGTACAGAGCCGGGAAGCCTCTTCTAAGCTCATCCCTACGGGAATAAATAACGCAGGGGGCAAATGTCATATTGGGAATTCTTGTGACGGTTTGGCTGAACTGAGGAGGAAGAGGATCTAAAGGATGTTTCTTGCGACTCTTATCTATTGTTTCGTCAAACAAGTCAATCTCAAAAGCCAACGAGCCAGGAGCAGCAATGACTATTAGCCTAGATTCTTTGTACTCCGGACACTCCTCGCCACTGCCAAGCATTATAGAATCCCTCAAAGTAAGGTCACACGACTCCTCATATTCAGTCCTATCATCCGAAGATGAAGAATCATCACCATCTTCACCTTCAAAAGGATTATGACTTGAATAACTCATACTTGGATATGAAGAAAGATAAAAATCCTAGCTTATCTATTGGTCATGGGAACGGCTGAACGTACACGGCTGAGCATGCGGCTGAGCGAGTCGTACTCCGAAATCTGGAGAAGATCTGAACAGGTGACTTTATTTCTTCAAACTGTTCCCAAGAAATCTAATGTATGCAATGTAATCAGCAGGGCCAAATTTCGGGTCTTGGCGGTGGATCGATGTGTGCAAGGGATGCATTGAATATGCTTGTGGTCTGTCATATATGGTACCTGCAGGCTTCTTCAACGTTCCGAGAGACCTGTCAAACTGACATCTTGAAGATCGCTGACGCAAGTCATATGAACCCTCGTTCCTGCATTATAGCAAAGTCATAATACCGTATAAATTGATTGATTTACCAGGGTTTATCAATGATATTTAACCAAATTGGTACCGTGTATTGATGATTTTCCGTGTCAGAGACTCAGAGTCGGTCCAGACTGAGATTTACTGGGGACTTCTTCCAGAAACGAAAATCAAACACAAAACTCTGTTAATCTGAAACAAAATAGCACAAGGAACAAGTCAATATATATTAACAAATGGGGGCAGGAACATCACAACTTGCGGATTCAATAGTTGAAGGAACCAATTGTATGATGAAGATGAAGATGGATTGTGTTGGAAAGGTTCTAATATATTGATGGATATAGTCGATCGTCATGAGGTAGATCGATTATTAAAACGATTCATGAAACTTGATAAAGATAATTCAGGATCCATTGATCGAGCTGAATTCTTAAGTATTCCTGCTATAAACAATAATCCATTGGCATCAAGACTCATTGAAATCTTTGATCGAGATGGAGATGGGACGGTGGACTTTGAGGAGTTCATCACGGGATTAAGCGCGTTTTCCAGTAAAGGACAAAAGGAGGAAAAGCTTCGAATGGCTTTTAAAGTGTATGATATCGATCGAGATGGGTTCTTAAGTAATGGGGAATTGTTTCTTGTTTTGAAAATGATGGTGGGATCCAATCTAAAAGATGGTCAACTCCAACAAATTGTAGATAAAACCATCATTGAGGCCGATCAAGATGGAGATGGCAAATTGTCATTTATGGAATTCAAAAAAATGGTGGAATCAACCGATATTTCACAATCCATGACGTTGGATCTCATCTAATGCAATCAGCTCATAACGCCTAGTTTTTAGTTGAATAGCTCTCTCCAACCACCCCCCTAGGCAGGATACATCCAAAGATTTCCTGGCCCATCATGCTTGTTGGCCGGCCGTTGTGTTGCTTTGGTGTCGTTTCGCCGTTACGCCCTGTTTGAGGCTCATACCAATGAGCGTTAGCTTTGATGGGGACCCTCTTTGATGCCTCTCTCAAGACCTGAAATGGAACTACATATACCCGACACAACCGCACTATTACCGCAGCTTGTGGTGCATGCATATGAAAAATATTACCCAGGGGTAGATAAAACTATGCGGGCGGCGCCCGTCCCACGATTAGAATTGTTTTTTCTTGGTCGGTCGTGCAGCTACGTGCTATTAATCCGTTTTTCATATTCTTACCTCACAATAATGTCACCCTGATGGATGTTTGGAGTTACCCCAATTAGGTTAGACAGCGGCAAGGGTGGGTTGCAGTGACGGTGGGCCAACTGGCTCCAAAATAGCCCCGTTGAAACATGACGGGAGATCATCTTCAATGAGAATATCAATGACACCCAAAAAATCCCCCCCGGTCCACAACCACATATTCAATTATAAAAATGTGATTGTTAAATTAATTAAATTGACACAGGTTCAGTAAGGCCTTCTGGTTTGAAACACGTGCAGATGGAGATTGACGGTTTTCCTGGGGGAAACGTGAGGTTTACTTTTTATATTTCCGGGAAAATGGACGTGATATTTTTACTGCACCATGGCTGTCATTGATTGCATGGGCTTTTATATGCCCGTCATTGATAGACTCTGTTTGAATAAGATAGCCGTGGCTCTGACACTAATGTTTTTACTGTTGAAAGGCGGCGCAGGTTTGATGTACGGTATGCATAAGCTGTTCTTCATTGGTTTGGGTGCCTGGAAGTGCATGAGATACACACTCTGGCGGCTTTTATCTGCGTTCTTGCGATATAAATGAGGCATCTGTCATGTTTCTCGTATTTTCTTTATAAAACCCTTGAAGCATCACTTTGATTTGTTTGTGTTTGGTTTCACGAATATGATCAGTCACGAGCAGAAGAAACGCCCGGAACCGATAGTTATCTCAAACGGAAGTGCAGGGTTCATTTTAGATGATCATAAGTCGTTGAAGTCACACCCACGCAGCGGGCTGACACCGGCAACGGCCACAACTCCCTCAGTAGCGATTTTTGGAAGAGATCATTATAAATTGTTGGTTAGAACCCCTTCTGCTGCATTTTTCCAAACTCCTAGGTCGCCATGCTTTACTCTCAATGGCGGAGAACTAATACCATTTGAGAGAGGCTATTCCGTCAAATATGAGCCAGACCACAATAAGGATAATGGCCCCATCATTGCATTGGAGGAATATTCTCCTCCAACTCCTGGTATTACTGCTGTTCGCAGTGAAGAAGAAAAACAGAGACCTGCGTCTCCTCCAATAGTGACGCTTAGTTTGAATCCGTCGGCATTGACTATGAATGAGTTTGGAACCGGAATCATCAACGCCGATATTAACCTTGATGGAGGCCGGTATGCAGTGGTGATTGACCCCACCCAGAAATCACCGTTTGCAATAAAGCAGTCCTCTATTTCAATGACGTCGTCGTTTATGGCCCTTTCAAAGCATTGTTTTGTTCGCCCAGACGAGTTGGAATATGTACAGTGTGACGACTACGACTCTATGAGGCACCTACCCAGTATTGACGAAGAGCGAAGCAGTTTGTATTCTGACAGGTCTTACACAATAGTTCCGCCAATTTTGATTGATGAAATAGAAAAGGGCACAGCCTCCATCGCCAGCTCTTCTGGTGAGAGTTCTCCAGGGACTTTTAATGGAGACGAATGTGTGGTTCAGCAATACCATCACCATCAAATTGGTATCTGCTGTTCTCCAGACTCGCCAATTGAACAGTCCCCGTCTCCGCCGCTGGTGTCAACATCACCTCGGCGGGCGTTGATAGACGGAAGCATTGTGTCGAGTCTCAAGAGTGTACGCGGTCTATGGGAGCAGTGCACCAAGTCGAAAAAGGGTGTCTATACATGCTCACATTGTGATTTAAAGTACCAGACTTTGGCAACGTTTGCATATCATCTTGATGAATACAAGATCCAAAGGCCATTTGCATGTGAATTTGGCGAGTGTCCCTGGAGTTACATTGGGTTTTTCAAGCGTAGTGAGTGGAGCCGACACTTGAAGCATCAGCATGAGCATGTCAAGAGCTTTACATGCGAGCATCTCACATGCAACAAGACCTTTTCACGGCGGGACAGCATGAAGAGACATTACATTTTGGTGCATGAAAACTCATCATCAAGGACCAACAAGAAATTGAAGAAGACCGCCGAAAAGAACTTGGCAAAGGCGTGTCTGCATGCTCTGCCATTGAAGCTACGGTATGGCAAGAGGACCGCGGGCCGCCGAACGTGACGAAGCCAACAGACGCCAACTTTTTTTCCGGTAGATAAGAGACAAACACTAGGGGGGGGCAGCTTCCCCATCAGTAAGGCGATAATATAGTTAATTAATGCAGGAGCAACCAACGTTATCGCTATTTTTATTTTAATTCAGATCCAAGCCCCGCCCAAAAGAACACATTTGCTATCTGCATGAAAGTGCACCCTCAACAGGGCACCATCCCTGTGGTTCGGCTCTCCACGTTATGATCGGATTATTTCTCGACCACACATAATTTCAACGCCGACCCAATCAAGTGAATTTCATACCAACAACCTTTAATACAAATAAAAACATGTTTATAAGATAAAATATGGGTGGAATTGTGAAGTCATTTGACTTCGGTCATAGATAGACTCATAGCGCCTGGTAATTGTGGGTCCTGCATGCATATTCACCACCTTGCCCGCTCGCGTCCGGATCAGATGGAATGCCAGCGGCACCTATCATCTAAATCCGTCTTGGCGCTGCATGGATTCGCAGCGGATAGATGATGTGCTCTCGCACATCCGGTTCTAGACACTTGTAATACTCCATCTTTTATACGAAGATATTGAGCAAATGCCGCAGTTTCTCGGCGAATATGTCAAATATCAAGAAATGAAAAGTGGATCTAAAACTTTTTGTTATATTAAGCGATTATAATAAAGTTAACTATTGCCGTTTCAAACTCTCAAATTAAATTGACCTAGCTCGAAAATAAGGATATATACATGTTTATATTAGCGTAATGTATCCATACTAAACTAGTTTTCATAATCCCGGGCCGTTAACTTGATCTTACAAGTTGCTACACTTGCCAATAATCCCGGTTTGACATATAAATCATCAAGAAAAAAGAACATGTTATAAGCTTAATAACAGTTATTATGTAACAATTTCTGATGATTTCGTTTAATTTGACGGAAACTATTCTTCCGGGTCGAAATGCCTAGCAATTTCCAAGAATACATAAGAAACTTGGACGACTTTTGTGTCATATCATTTTCTGCATAGCGCCATAGTGTTTGATTCTAAGCTAACATGACATGACACTAGGCTGAAAATGGTTGCCGTGCCCGTCATTCTAACCGATAATTATACAGTACCATTTTTCAACAGACAGAGCTAAGTCCATATTTTTTCTTTTATTGATTCGGTATACCTCTTAACAACCTTATTGAAATACCCAAGTCAAATAAGCTTATGAATAAAAAAACCTGTGAGAAGGGCAAAAATAACTAACTAATATAACAGTTAGTTATAATTATCAACAACTAACTAGATTTGCTATCCTGCTCATTTCGAAACAAGGAGATTCCATATTAATCCTTTTGTTAAATCAATCAATATCGGCTTAGTCCAACTGTTTTAATCTGAATAATTAATCGCAAAAAAAACTCGTCAAAGAACAGTTCTATCATGAATCCGGACCATACAATTGTTTTTAGCATCATTCACACAGGAATTTGAAACGAATAGATGAGTCAAGTTACTAACTAACTAATCTATTAGATTAATGGTGATTCTTTGATAAAATCCGGTCTCTTATTATTGGACAGGGATTGACTGTAATCATTAGCTCATGGACATAAATGAAAGAATCACATTTTCGCCTTGCAAACTTTTTATAAATCCTAAATAAAAGGATCCTTAATTGTAAATAATCTACCAAGCTAACAAAAAAGAGATATATATATATATTCCTCAAAAGATGCTCTATCGACGACTGCTTGTTTGAGAAAGGTTTGAACTCGTTATTGGCCAATTAGAATTCAAACAACACAAATACTTGTAGAAAACATTTCATATTACAACATATTTCCTATGAGATTATAGTCTCATTAGAATCATAATCCATTGATCATTGGTCTTGAATATATATTTTGATAATCCGTTTTAACAATTCCTTTTCAACTTGCTTATTATCATTATAGTAAAAGATCAACTCGTTCCCATCTGATCAAGTTCTTTTAGATATATGAGATCTTTAAACAGATCAAAAAGAACCATGAATGTTTATCTAACAGAGAGTGTATACTATTGAAACGTCTTAAATGGACTAGTTGCTAGCATTGCTAACTCAAAACTACCTACTACCAACAACATTTGAGTGTGTAGTGAAAAATCAAAGATGCTTACAGATCTAACCAAACTGTAACCATTATGAATCTACAATTTATATAATCAAAGTTAAACCAAATTTATGCTAAAACTTGTTATAAAGTTTAAAGACAGAAACTGGTTGGTGCCATAAATTACGCGGATTATGAACGATATTTTATGGGCGGGGAGAGTTGTGGTTTGGGAGCTCCACACAAAATCAGTACTAAAGATTGGAGTAGAGTGCATGACATGAGTGGTAGTGGAGAGAATTTGACGCCTTCGAAGGCGTGTCTACAGCTCATTGATGAGAATAAGGCCTTTAATGAGGTCAAGGATTATTTCGATGATGTCAAGATTATAAATAATGGCTTGGATTATCACATTGTGTCAGTGTTTGGATCCCAATCCACTGGCAAATCGACTTTATTGAATGCATTGTTTGGCACTGATTTCAAGGTCATGAAGGAAAGTGAAAGAAGTCAAACCACAAAAGGAATATGGATGGCCAAAGCATCTTTGGGAATGGATGTAAGAGTGAGCCATGATGAAAGTGATCATGATGATGATGGTGTCAAGTCCGCGTCATCATCATCATCATCTGGGTTCATAGATATTTTTTCTGATTCGAATATTTTGGTTCTTGATGTTGAAGGTACTGACGGCCGTGAAAGAGGTGAAGATCAAGATTTTGAACGCAAATCGGCCCTGTTTGCCTTGGCCACTTCTGAGGTCTTGATCGTCAATATGTGGGAGAATCAGGTCGGTCTCTATCAAGGTGCAAACATGGGTCTTCTTAAAACTGTTTTTGAAGTCAATCTTTCATTATTCCATGCTTCTCGACAGACACCTCGCTCATTAATCTTATTTGTCATCCGAGATCATATTGGAACCACTCCCCTAGACAACCTCTCATCCACCCTGCTAACGGACCTTAACAAACATTGGGACTCGATCGCCAAACCTGACTCATTGAAAGAATCAAAGATTAGTGACTTTTTCGACATTCAGTTCTTTACTCTGCCGCATAAAGTGCTCCTGCCAGAAAAGTTTGCTGTGGACGTCAACCTGCTTTCCAGCAGATTCATCAACCCTCAAAATACCTCATACATCTTCAAACCAGATTACCACCGAAACGTGCCGATCGATGGTTGGGGCCTTTACGCCCACCAGATCTGGGAGCAGATTGAACTTAATAAGGATCTAGATTTGCCCACCCAGCAGATCTTGGTCGCCCGCTTTAGGTGCGAGGAAATCTCCGATGAAGCTTTTAGTCTGTTTGAAGACGACACTGCAAAATATCAGGCTACAAACGGCAATATTCTGGGTAATAGCGGGATTGTACAGGATTTTGGTCCATCAGTGGAAAAGCTGCGCTCCACTGCAATTGAACTGTACGATTCTTTGGCATCTAGGTATTCTGATAAGGTATATGCACCAAAACGGGCCGATCTACAGGCGAAGATCGACACCAAGGTCATTGAGTGGGTCAAAGCACAGATATCTGCTTTGAACAAAGCTGGAATTTCAGGCTTTTCAAGGCGAGTTCAGACTGAAAGTAGCGAAAGTGCCAAGACATCGTCATTTGCTGTTCTGGTAGAGGATGCCAAGCGAGACGCTATCAAGACATTTTCTACTGGTGCACATGATGCTTCTCTTAATGGGCTGTTCCCAGTGAGTGCCGATATTACCCAGTTCGAGAATGACATCAATGCTTCAGCGACTGAGATCATGAGCAAGGAAATCACTCGTCGAACGGCGCGATGCATCAAGAGAATCCAGCAGATTTTCTCCGAGGAGCTGGACTCGTATTTCGCGCATCCCAACCCCTCCACATGGTTGAATGTGCAGCTTTTCTTCAACTCTACGTTTGATGTGGTGTTGGCGCCCTACTCGGGCGGTAAGGACTTTGGGGTTGGTGCATCCGAAGTTGACAATGAGGCGGGATATATCAAGGTGCGGCGAGCGGCGTGGGCGGCGCTTGATTCTCGGTTACGGGAGATCACTCGGGATGACAATGTGCTGTTACGGCTGCGCGAGGTTTTTGAGGATGAGTTCCGATACGACAAGAACAAGGTTCCTATTATCTGGAAGCCCACGGACGATATCGAGACTCCGTATATCAAGGCGCGGGATGAAGCGCTTGAGCTACTTCCCATTTTTTCCAAGTCCATTTTGCCATCTGGGGAGTTGTTTGCTCCTGATGTGACGCTAGAATCGGAAGAAGATGAAGGTGAAGAATCGTCGTTTTCATCGTCATTTACCGAACGCATTTCAAACTCTCGGCAACAAAGCATAGCAGAGCGCTTCAAGCGACAGGCAGATGCGATTTACGTCGAGGCCAAGCGATCCACTTCCCAGACCGCTACCCAGATCCCATTCTACATATTTGTGATTATATGTGTTTTAGGGTGGAATGAGTTCCTGGCGGTGTTGCGGAACCCGTTTCTCTTCATGTTCGCGTTGATGGCGCTTGCCGGAGGATATGTTGCATTTTCTCTTAATCTATGGGGTCCAATTCTAAGCGTCACCAATGTGATGTTCAACCGGACACTGGAGATTGCAAAAGAGAAGCTCCGTGAAGTGTTGGAGGTTTCACAGGGGGAAAAACTGGGGCCTTACACGGTTCCAGGCTCTGCCAAAGAAGATATTCCTCTAGAAGACATTGCAGAAGAAGCCGAATCCAACGATTACTGATAACTATTCTATATAGGAGATGTTTTTTTGTTTTGTTTAATATTGAATAATTTTGGTCCTGCGGAGATGACGTAAATCAGGGGAAAAGCAACCCAAAACGCGCGCTGCAAGGTTATCAGATCCGCCCGCCGCCAACACCCCTGTCTGAGGCATTTGACACGCGTTGTGGAGTAGGTTTTTATACTATCCCTCAGGGTTGAACAGGAGTTAAGCAATATTCAGTGCAAGACGGTATTTTACAGGTGGGGAGGAAGTACGTTTGGTATGGAACATGGCGGTCTAATGACTGCATATATCGTCACGCTCGTATTCCATGTTGCATGTACCCTCCTGACGATAGGGTCAGTATGGTTTCCGTATTGGTTCAAGTCACATATCATGGTTGGTAATTTGATGGTCGACACCAGTTATGGATTGGCGGAGAGATGTTCTTCGTATGTGGATGTATGGCATGAATCTCCATTTAGGACCTGGGGACTAACTTAAGCACTGCATTAATAGAATAGAAGGACGTTGTGTTTCATTTCCTATGGAGACTGATTGCATTAAAAGTGGAGAGGCGTTTTGTACGGTATGGCGCACTTCGTCGTTCTCCATGTGGTTGGCGATAGTGTTTGATGCTGCAAGCATGATTGCATTTGGTGGTACTTTGCTGGGCAATAAGTTCACGTTTGAGTCCGGATGGAGAGTGATTGCTGCTCTTCTAGGAAGTTCCGGTAAGTATCAGGACAAACCGTTCAAAGGGTATAATTTATTATATGAACTGACTTTACGTCATAGTTCTATTACAAGCGTTTGCTAGTATTGCAATGGATGTATTATTAGAGACGTCGAGTCGGTTTACCACCGGTCATTGGCGGGTGGGCATTAGCTGGGCATTTGCCACTGCATCGTGGGTCTTGGGACTCATTTTGGTGGTTATACTTGTAATTGTAGGATTAATGAGTCCTAGGGAATACGATGAATTTTACGACACAGACCTAGAGTCAACCACTACTGGCGACGATGGAGAAGATGAACAACATGACGACTTCTATTATTATAATAGACAGACTCAACGTAATTATAACGCTATTAATTAACTTCAATCAAGCTTTGCGGAACGCCTCAGCAATATCCACACTTCCATTAATCAATTGTAATGTCTTGCCCACCGTGGCACGTTCTCTAAGAGCCTCGATAATGGTATTGGCCACATCGGTACGGTCTATTTTCTTCTCCTCGGGACTTTCGATCGCACTAGCAAGCTCTGCAATCTGTCCCGTACCTGGACCGTTTGTAAGTGCTCCGGGTTGCAGAATCGTATAGTCTAGACTCGTGGTCCGCAACACTCTATCGGCGTAATGTTTGGCAATGTAATAGGTTCTTATTGAACCCGATTCCCAAAAACTGCGCTCTTCCGCACGGTATGCACTGACCATAATATACCTCTGGACATGGGCGGCCACAGCGGCCTCCATTGTCTTGACGGCTCCATCCAGATCCACCTTCATAGTCAGATCAGCGCCGCCTTTTCCCCCCGACCCCGCCGTGAATACAACCGCATCGGCACCCTGAATGGCCTCAGTCAAAGGCTTTACATCCCCTTCCAAACTTAACAATATAGTCTTGATTCCAATTTCCTTAAAAGTGCCTTCCTGCTCAGGCTTACGAATCACCGCAAGTGCATCAAACTCATTACCAAGCTTCGATAACTTCTGAACCAATATCTTTCCAATCTGCCCATTGGCACCGAAAATAACAATATTCTGAACCATTTTCTTCCTTATACGTTCAAATGAAAATATTAAAAACTATAATTCTTCAAGTTAACTTAGCAGATATATATAACAAAGCAATATGCACGTCGAAACCCCTACCCACCCGATCGGGGTCGGCCCACAACGGCGCCCATCGCCAATCTCTCCGCATTAATCCCAAATTGTAAACTAATTGGAAGATCCTAGGATTGGGAGAGGAGGTTATTTCTGTTTATAAGATTAATTATAATATATTTCATGAGATATTTAAGGGTTATTTTTATTGGTTGAATAATATTATTCAATATGGTTGTATAACATCAATCATTTTCATCTTCTTCGTCATCATCAGGATCAAATAGATCTAGATCCAAAACGGCTTTGCCGACTGGGGCTGCCGGGTCAATGACTTGACGTTCTCCGTATGAAACAACTGAACTTCGTCGTCTTCCTTTGGATGAAGGTGGTGGACGGGTTGTTTGGTTTGTAACACCTTTTCGATCAGTTGTAACATTGATGGTTTCCAGTTTGGGATTGTCTATAGAAGATATTGCTAGCATGCCTCTTCGAAGCTCATCTTCTGTTGGCCATGGGAAACTGGCATGTTCCGGCATCTCCGGGTTGTATCCTGGTGGGGCATGGGTGAACTTAGTAATCTTGGTTGCGTAAGCGAGTAACTCTTCGGCCGAGACGGGGTTCGCGTCTCGCCTCGTGTCACTCTTGACCGCCTGAAGTGATCGTCTACATTCTGACAAACCAACCAGAACCGAATTCAATTGATTGTCTAGATCATCCGATAAAACCCGCAACTGTTTAATGGTTGAATCGGCTTCTTGATGTTCTATAAGCTCATCAATGGCCTCGGATAACTCTTGATCAGCGGCAATCATGCTATTGGCAAGATCCATCGTAGGATAGAACTTGGATATTGAGTCCATTAGTTTCGCCATTGTGTCTTCGAAATTCTGTAATGCAGGCTCTATCCTAAGCTTTTTATTATGTAGAGGCTTATTGCGAGATTCAGCATTATTCATCAATAATTGCGTCAACATCTGCCTACCCCCCTCATTCTTGATATTCCGAGAACTCGGTGTCCCAGGACTGGATTGAAACTGAGAATCATATACCGGCAAAGGTGTAGAAACCCTTGAATACGGTAAAGACGGGAATGTATTCATTGAATCCACTCTAAAAAGATCACCCCATACAGATAAAACGTACTGTCTTCTATTATTCTTCTCACTTGACCCTTTCCTTACTTTAATCCAATTGTTGTTTATTATTAATTAATTAATGTCGTTAACTTTTATACAAAACAATTCATTTCAGGGTTTTCTGCTATGCGGGAAGAAACCTAACCTAAGCACGATAGCTGGGATTGCCACACAATCAAACGTACAAAGTAAATATAACCGTCTGTTTGCAGACATATTTAGCAGAGAAGTTGGAAATCAAATCATATTGAGATTGTGAAGAGGCCAGATACGGCTTGGTTGAAAGTGTTGGCGAAAAAACTTAGATTGCGTAGGTGGTATGCCTCTTTAATCCGTCCTTTTGGCTCAGTAGTATCCGTGATCCGAATGCCGGACCAGTCTTCAATACCATTGCACAATATGCCGTCGTCATCATCTGGATCATCCGGTTATTTGCCAAGTTTTGACCATGAAGGAGAGGAGGATGATGAGGATTTGATTGTGTCCTTTTCAGACTCGGTACCTCTTATTGAATCCTCTTCTCAAAGAAACTCGGCAAAAAAGAATAATAGCAACTCATCTCGTGAGAGACAGGTGTCGACCACTACAGCCGCTTCTACTGGCTCGAAACATTACAAGTTTGCTACAAATGCTATATCAAACGCAAAGTACTCACCAGTTTCATTTCTACCCGTCATTCTGTTCGAGCAGTTCAAATTCTTCTTCAACCTATATTTTCTGCTGGTCGCACTATCTCAGATAATCCCTGCTCTTCAAATAGGCTATTTGTCCTCATATATCGTGCCTCTGGCCTTTGTGCTGCTAGTTACAATGAGTAAGGAAGCATGGGACGACATTCAACGAAGAAGACGCGACACAGAATCCAATAATGAGCTATACGATGTTATTGATGTTGCCAAATTGTGCTGCAGTAAAGACTTGAAAGTCGGAAACCTTGTAAGGATCCATAAGGATCAAAGAGTACCCGCTGATATGATCTTGCTAAAATCATTTGAATCTACAGGCGAATGTTTCCTTCGTACTGATCAACTGGACGGCGAGACGGATTGGAAATTAAGGGTCGCTTGCTCCCTTGCACAGCCAGTCGACATAGATGACTTGTCACGAGTCTCAATAGTCGCTAGCCCACCTGAAAAGTCCATCCACTCATTTCTGGGGACCCTGAAGTATGAAGGTAACTCGGTGGGTCTCAATGTCGACAATACATTATGGGCAAACACAGTGGTGGCATCTGGCTCCGTAATTGGAATGATTATTTATACTGGTAAGGACACCCGACAGGCCATGAACACCTCAAAATCTGGCACCAAGATCGGCCTGTTGGAACTGGAAATCAATAATTTGTCGAAAATCCTATGCACATGTGTGTTTGCCCTCAGCTTTGGCTTGGTTGCATTCCACGGATTCGGCCCAAAATGGTATGTGGATGTGATGCGATTCCTGATTCTTTTCTCCACCATCATTCCCGTCAGTCTTCGAGTCAACCTGGATATGGGAAAGTCCGTATACGCATACCAAATTGAACATGATAAGAGTATACCAGATACTATAGTAAGGACAAGCACAATTCCAGAGGACTTGGGCAGAATAGAGTACCTCCTGACGGATAAAACTGGAACATTGACTCAGAATGATATGGAGATGAAGAAAATTCATGTCGGCACAGTATCCTATGCGGGAGATGCCATGGAAGAAGTTGCCGAATTTATGGCAGGAGGCACGGGAGGACAGAGAAGCCGGCGTGAAATCGGCGGCCGAGTCAGAGATATGGTGACCTGCCTCGCAGCGTGCCACAGCGTCACGCCCACGTTTGACAATGGCGAAGTTACGTATCAAGCGGCTTCACCAGATGAAGTTGCCATTGTGAAGTGGACGGCGGAAATGGGTCTTTCGCTGCTACGCAGAGATAGAACCTCCATGACTCTAAATCATGATGCATCACACACACATATCGAGTATGAAATTCTGCATGTTTTCCCATTCAATTCTGATAACAAGAGAATGGGAATAGTTGTTCGCGATATTGCAAAGCAGGAGATATGGTTCTTCCAAAAGGGTGCCGATACAGTCATGAGCAAAATCGTGCAACATAACGATTGGCTTGACGAAGAAGTGGGAAATATGGCACGAGAAGGGCTTCGGACCTTGGTGGTTGGCAGGAAAAGACTAACCACTCAGCTCTATGAGACATTTCTAAACAAACACGAAAATGCTGCTATGTCAATGACAGATCGCGATCTTGTCATGGCCAAGGTCGTTGGCGAATATCTCGAGCATGATCTTGAGCTATTAGGAGTTACCGGTGTTGAAGACCGTCTTCAGAAAGACATGAAGCCGTCGTTGGAGCTATTACGAAATGCTGGAATCAAGATTTGGATGCTTACCGGCGATAAAGTCGAAACCGCGCGATGTGTGGCTATCAGTGCAAAACTGGTTGCCCGTGGACAATATATTCACTCTGTGACTAAGCTGCATAGCCGAAACACTGCATATGAGAATATCGAGTACCTTCGTCAAAAACCCGAATCGTGTTTGCTGATAGATGGAGAGTCGCTTGCGTTATACTTAACGCATTTTAAGCAGGAGTTTGTAGAAATTGCTGTCAAGCTGCCGGCAGTAATTGCATGTCGATGCACACCGCAGCAAAAGGCTGACGTGGCTATACTGATCAAGGAAGCTACCAAGAAGCGAGTGTGCTGTATAGGCGATGGAGGAAATGATGTCAGTATGATCCAGGCAGCTGATGTTGGCGTTGGTATTGTAGGAAAAGAGGGAAAGCAGGCGTCGTTGGCGGCAGATTTTTCGATAACGCAGTTTTGCCATTTGACCAAATTATTGGTGTGGCATGGACGAAATTCCTACAAGCGATCTGCCAAGTTGGCACAGTTTGTTATACATCGGGGTTTGATTATTAGTGTATGCCAGACTGTGTATTCGGTGGCCTCTTCATTTGAGCCTCTTGCACTATTTGAGGGCTGGCTGATGGTTGGATATGCCACAGTATATACCATGGCTCCAGTATTTTCATTGGTTCTGGACAAGGATGTAGACGAGGATTTGGCTAAACAGTACCCTGAACTTTATAAGGAATTGACAGCGGGACGTTCGTTGTCATATCGGACTTTTTTTGTGTGGACTTTGGTTTCTTTATATCAGGGATGTGTTATTCAAGGATTGGCACAATTTCTAGTTGGCGTCGATCAGGAGCTGTTCAAGCAATTGGTCGCCGTTAGTTTCACGGCTCTGCTACTTAACGAACTGATAATGGTTGCTTTGGAGATCATCACCTGGAACAAGATAATGGCTCTTTCCGAGATCATAACGCTGGGCATCTACATTGCATCGTTTCCTTTCCTTTCCGATTACTTTGATCTTGAATATGTCAAGACTCCCGGTTTCTATTGGAAGACAACTCTCATCACAGCCACTGCATTGATTCCTCCTTGGATCGGAAAGGCGTTGCGACGTAAACTCAAACCCCCGAACTATGCAAAAGTCCAACAAGTATAGTAATTTCGAACCTATAGTTCTAGTTTCGTATCATTCGTGATCCTCTTCATCGGGACCAGGGCAGTTTTGATCCAAGTCGGTCTGATCATTATATTGTGATGCACACCAAAAGCAGTAGAAATATTCAGCACGTAAGTTCTCAGTAACGATTTCAAGTTGTTTCTCCAGTGGTTTCTCGAGGTATTTCAACGCATCTGCGTCAATTGGCTCTTCTTCTCCTCCTCCTTCTTCCTTTTTGGTTACTTGCAGTTCCCCTAGAGCATTACGACGTAGCTTCTCCTTCTCTTCGAATCGTTCTCGTAGTATCATGTCTCTATACACGATGTTAATTTCCTTCGGATCCTTTTCCTGGTAAATATCTTCTGGATCTACCCCGCGCGCTCTTGCATCGAGGTCGACGCATATTTTCTGTGCAGCGACAATTCGCTTTTTCAGGTGCCTTTCCTTATCTTCCTGAGCTCTTTGGTCTCTATAGTCCGTTTTGACCCTTTTTTGGCTTTCTCGGTGCTTTTCATACGCATCTTGCACGGCAGATTTACTGCCTAAACCTCCACGACCTTGCCTGAACTCCAGAGCTATAGGATTCGTATTGTTTACTGCCGTCTTAGGGTCATAGCCCATTTTCTTCAACAGTCGCAATCCTGTATTGTTTTCTTGGCTTTCATCTAGCAATGATGTATTAAGGGCCTTGTGAAGTGTACGTTCGCGCCTGGTACTATATGCTGATTCTGCAATCTCATCGCGTTCTATTTCTTGAGCTGAAGCCACGCCAGGTAACAGCATTGTCATATAATCATCCTCCTCATCCTTGGATTCCTGAGTTAGAGGGTCATCGGCTTTCGGCGAGTCCTCACGTGCTTTGCGTTTGGACATAATGGTGATTATGCGTGGTTCAAAGTTATGGCGGAAGATATAGATTAAAGACCATGCTTATCACAGTCTTTTTTTTTCGTGCCTATTTACCTGGCAAGCTATGCATAGAAGTTCAATTTGGAAACCGCTTGGCCTTCTAACTTGGATTGTGCTGGAATTGCAGGTTCAACAGGTTCATAGTAGGTTGTCTGATGTGCCTTCTCAAACCACAGCTTACATTGAGAATGACGCTGAAACTACGAGCATGCCTGCAGCGCAGCAGATTAGTGTATTCCAGGCCTCGTCGTCTGTGTATTTGGCACTTCCTAGGACGTCTGGGATTTATCCATTGGCCACTACTCCACCCGAGCTAAAGTTTAACGAAGACGAACAAGAAGAAGATGACGACGACGGAAATGAGGAGTTTGCAAACATTGAGATGTTTATGGAAAATGGCAGCAGACGGCGGAAGCTGCTTGCAAGACCTACCGTTAGCAGATGGCTTCCTAGCAGAATATTCCGAGGACCAGTTTCTTCTACAGATAAACCAGAAGTCACTAAAAAACCAACAACTATGACAAACATTGGCCAATCGTATACTCGAAGAGTCCTTTCATCACTCTGGTCAGGTATGACTGTGAAATCAGCAAAAATCACCACTACGGTCAATCCAACCCCTCTGGCCCAAACCGAGTTGATCCCACCACCGTATATGCCGGACTTTGATAGTAAATACAGACTTCCCAAAGACTTTATATGGGGATGGGGAGCTACTGCAGGACAGATTGAAGGCGCAGTGAAGGCAGATGGTCGGGGTCCTTCGATCTGGGATACGGCCGGTCACAAGGGAAATGGGTTCATGAAAGAAACACTCGACGTGGCTGACAACCATTACTATTTGTATAAACAGGACACCTTAAGACTCAAAGAGTTTGGTGTGCCGTATTACTCAATGACTATCTCCTGGTCACGGATATTTCCGTTCGGAAATGGAACAATTAACCACAAGGGTCTGCAGCATTATATCGATGAGGTGAACTATCTAGTAGAGCATGGAATCACACCAATCGTGACATTATATCACTGGGATATCCCACAAGCGCTTCAAAACTGGTATGGAGGCTGGTTGGACCGACGAGTCGTCAATGACTTCGGAAACTATTGTCGCGTGGTGTTCAATGCTCTGGGATCCAAAGTAAAAATATGGATCACTCTGAACGAACCTCAAGTTATCTGTATGGATTACCGAGTATGGCCTGACGAACTATCTGATAAAGTGTTCCCAGTCTTTGGTATGACCGACCCCGATGAGAGGCAGTTTACCTGCGGTCATAATGTGCTTCTTGGACACGCTCTTGCAGTAGAGATTTACAGGAAAGAGATCGAGCCCAAATTCGGCAAGGGAAAGATCTCATTTGCAAATTCGTGGGATTATAGTCCTCCGTTCTCAAACTCCACTGACGACAGAGTTGCGTCTTCACTGGCTTTGGATTTCAGCGCCGGCTGGTTCGGTAACCCAGTATATATCGACGGTGACTACCCACAGTCAATGAAGATTCTATTGAAGGGCGTTCTACCTGAGTTCTCAGCCAGTGAGCGTAAGATGATTCTGGGATCTGCCGACTTTTATGCGTGGGACGGATATACGGGACATCCAATTAAGGCTGCCAAAGGAGGAGTTCAGAAATGTCTTAATAACCCTTCGCATTCTCTGCATCCTGTTTGTGGAGACGAGGTTTTCGTTCTACCGGGAGGATGGCCCTTAGGTGCACGAGCCGATCCAGGTGTCTCTGACTGGCTATATGTCACTCCTCAGATGTTTAGAGAAGGTATAGTATGGTCATGGAAAAGGTTCAATCCGAAAGAATACTTCATTCCCGAGTTTGGTTTCAGTGTCTGGAAAGAATCACAGATGCCGATCACGCAGGCGCGATACGATGAAACGCGCGTCAATTATTATAAGGAATATCTAGATATGATTCTCAAAGTCGTCAACGAAGATCATGTCAACCTTACCGGTGCCATTGCCTGGAGCATGTATGACAATGTGGAGTGGAGAGAGGGAAGTGCGACGAGATTTGGGCTACAGCATGTCAATTATAGGACTATGGAACGCAAGTTCAAGAAGTCAGCCTTCTATTTTAGAGACTTCTTTCGCAAATTCAGTGGCTGAATTATAATAACCGTTAAAATAATACATATTTAGCTTGAATGACTGTGGGGGCTGTTAGTTGTCTCATTTCCTGTAGTTGACTCAGGAGAGCTTGAACCACTCTGTTCGGCCTGTGCACTAGAATGCGTGCCTGTACTTAGACGACTGATTGTGTATTGATGTCCCTGATCTTCATCATCGTCGTCGTCATCATCGTCATCATCATCATCGTCATCGTCATCATCAAATCGAGGTTTATCCGGCTTGCGTCTCTCGAAATCTGCAGCATGTGCCGACTTAAGCGCACTACTAACTGCCAAAAGAACCGGAGTCGCAATACTGGCTAAAGTAGGCCGTCGACGGGGTCCAATCCTAGCTCCTGCTGCAGGCGAAGGAGTGTTCTCTGCAGTCTGGATAGCCTCTTCGTCAACCCTTGGGGTACGCAAAATAGAGGATCCCCCGGATATAGGTCTTGCCTCTGGCGACACCTCACCATTGAGTGATACTGGGATATGTTCTTCAACACGAGAGTCCCGGTGCCTTCTGACTTCAACGTATGGCAATCGCAAATCCCGCGAGGCCCTAAACCGAGCCACATTGGTGCAATGTTCGTTCTCAACACGGAAAAAAACCCAGATAAATCGACGGATGAGCTCACCGAAAGAAACAAAAAAACTTACAGTAGCAGACTGCTCAATCTGGGACGCAAAAATAACATAAAAAACCCAGGTGAACCTCAATATGGGGTCAATGACCATAACCGAGTAGTAAGGCCACTTGCCGCTGAACGCAAGCTCATTTCGAAGCCATTTGTTATGAGAGTCTGGCTGGCCCAGCGAGAAGTCCATAAGAATGTCCCAGAACGAGCTATAGACCGAATTGAGGGCAGCAAATAAGATAAAAAGTGCCCTGTATGGGGTTGAAGATTGATCTATTCGGGTCAAACTCAGAAAAGTATAATACAGGATCAAGCAGGAGTACTTGCCGGCATTGGCCAGATGTGGGAACCAGTCTCCTGTGTCACCAAAACGTCGAAAGCATTGGATGAAACGCCAGATACCAGGCAATGTGTTGAGAAATCCCAAGACGCGAGAGTGAGATGAAGAACATTTGGACGCTGCGCCGTGGTTAAAGTTTCCACTGTGTTTCCATTGAGTTGCATACAAACAGAAGAAAAACGAAGCGTTGGAGAGGGAGTAGTTCAAACTGCAGAAGATATCGCCCAAAAAGAAATCACGGAATTCAACTGGGTAGAAGCCAGAGAAGAAAAGCCTCCAGCCTGCTATAACCATCCACCGCCGTGCCCTATAATGGAGTACACGAAATGGCAAAAATAATGTCACCACTGCTATGCCCAAGTAGATAGGTGGGAAGTATCTTCCTGGAAAAGAGTCATGCCAGAAGTCGTTGAAGGTCAACCATGCAAGAAGAGCCAGAAGGAACAAAAAGAAAGAAGGGATTTCTCCATACTGCCGATAATCAAGGTAGTTTCGCTGGTCGAACTCAAACACGAACGGATAGTTTATTTTGTTCTCTGTCCACACATACAAGTTGATTGTGAAGAGGCACAGCATTAGGGTCATGATAAGAAACCCTCCCCATATCTGGAACAAATATTGCGTATCCGGGTATCTTGGATTGCCTAGATGCTCAACTCCAATCACAATAGCTTGGATAAGCAGCGGCAGGGCCAAACCCAAGAAAAGACCAGTTCTGAACATTGCCGCGTAGTGCAGAGACTGAATTTCCTTTGCACGCAGCTTTTCGACAGCATGCTTATGATTCCCGCGTTCGAAGTAGAAAGCATAGAGATCCTCGGCTTTTGATAGGAGGTTATCCAGGACATCGCTATTGGCAAATTGGTACCTTGATACTTTTTCGGTGTAGACGGGAGACATGTTTCCCATAACTGTTTTGTCGAACTTTTTGATAATCTTGCGTATGCCCGTTACATTCAGCGCTCGATAGCCCTTTAGCAGTTCCAAGGAGCGATAAAACTCCGAGAGTGCCGTTTTCAGCTGGGCCTTGGCAATAACATACGGAACACGGTTATTGGCGCGTCTTGAATAGTCCTGAAAATGGGAGTCATTGATATCAACATCATCATCTGCCTCATCGTTGAAATCGTCGCCCTTTCGCTTTGACCGAGCATCATCGAGTTTCTTTTTCAGCAGGGCTGGCATGCTGGGGAGCTCCAGTTTTTTGATTAGAGCACCTGTGGTAGTTTCGGCCGCTCTATTTAAGGCACTTTCTTTTCGCTTGGCGGCTTGGTCTTTATCCTGTTGTCGGTGGTGTTGCATTTGAATGAGTTGATCCTGTAAGATCAGAAACCGGTCAACGGCCTCTTGTTCTTTTAGTATATAGAAATTGTCAATCTTTTCGATTTGCCCGTCGACCCATTGCAGGAAATCCTTCTCGGATGACTCGAGCAGGTAATCCATTGGATATTCCTCACCTAATTCACCTCTGCGAGGGGAAGAGGTTGTGCCTCTTTTCCGGGGCGAGCTTAGTTTAGATTCCGAGCCGGTGGCTTTACCCAGAACTGCACTTAACGAGTTTGAGATTCCTGTATAGGACGACTTTGCCTTATTTAGAAGCGGGGATCTGTCAGTGATCTGGGCATTAGGGCTGCTATTATCGTCCTTGCTAGGACCGGCTGTTTTTGGTCTTGCAGCATGTGATGGGGGAGATAATATGCCTGTTCCCAGGGCTGGAGGCGGCAGTTCTAACGAGAAGCTTCGATATATAGGGACCGAAGTATCGGATGACTTTTTCTTTTTTATAATCGATTTGGTAGTCGGTGTTCCCATATCATTTGAAGGTGTAACCCGGGCATTTGTCGGTATAGGATCTATTCGTACTGACCGAGGAGCATTTTGTTTGATAACAGGACTAGGTTGGGGTTCAGGACCTTTTGGTGACCTGATAGATCCTGCCAATTGTTGATCTGGAGCTTTAGCAAGTTTTTTGAGCTTCTTTTTACCACCCTTTTATAACCCATAATTAGTGATCCTTACACTCTATATGCAAGCCTTTTATACTTCAATTCTTTCTTACCTTATAATCCAAATACTGATCTCGCCATTCGGGGACCTAAACATTCCTAATTAGTCCCTCAGGACCCAAGAATTGAATATAAAAATCATACCAGATTCTCATTCATATGACTAAGAAAAAAAACAAATATATTAATTACCTCCAAACATCTAATAATATACATTTGAATTACTTACAGTCCAAACTTCATTGTATATAAAGCTCGTCAAGATCTGATAAAAACGTGATTGGGACAGAAGCAACTAATACACCAATTACACTTGTAAGCCAAAAACTGTTTTTATTTTTCCTATTCTCCGCTTATCAGCGCGTTATCGCCTAAGCCGTTTTTCCATAATTGATGATTTTCGCCTATGAAGTACGTCAAGGTCGAGTTTTGGAATCCTTTAGGGCCCAAGTTCTCCAGTTGATCGATTACATTATCAAGTAATAAAGATTTGCCAAAATCATATTGTAGATATTCAATATTGGCAACATGAATGTGTAAATGGTAATAAGACGGTTGATCTAGTTAGTTATTAAGTTAGTGAATAGATTCAATCGTAATTCCTTTTTGATAGAGGACTTACAATGAAAATAAAGTTTGATTTTATTCTTGTCCAACCCATATGTCTCTGTGACTGCCGTAAGAATCTTGTTTTTGATCGCTCTCAAGTATGGTATATGATCATTAGTCAAATCTCGAATCGAAGATATATCGTCTCTTAATACAATCGCAACCAAATAAAGAGCTGACATGGTTTTCCGATCCCATTTCCTATATCAAATCATATTAGAATTCCTTTATATGCCCCATTCGTATCCCAACCAGACAAAATGCTTACATGTCAGGAAGCAGTACGAAACCATTTGTTGGATCGTCGTCTCGAAATACAACTCGATCTGCTTCTGCTCCTTTATGTAGGATATTGTAAACCCATTTTATACGATCTCCTTTCATGCTCTCGATATAGGGCACAACCACCCGTTGATACATCTCCGGGGTCTCGCTAACAACGCGAAAATTCTGCTTTCCATACTTCTTGATATGTGTCTCAGTAGCAGGATAGATGACATTCACCTTGGCAGCCGGCCGCGACTCAACATCCTGAGTCAAAGTGGCCACATTCCACGAATAAACATCATTGATCTCCAGATTCTTGATCTCATTTAAACCCAGATCCTTGAAGAAATCAGCATCTTCCAGTGGAAATGCAACCTTGGAAAGCGTCACTATGGCAGGCTCGGACCTAATCGTCCCCAACAGCACAACCGACTTCGATTGAGGTTCTTGCCCATTAGCCTCTACGCGTCATATATATGTTTAGCTGAGCATACCTGAACTTAAGATCTCACTGTAAACAAACTCGCGTACCAGATCGGCCATGATATTAGTGGTTGATGTGAAAAGTCCGCTAGATTATATGAAAGTGAGAAAAAAATTATTCAAATAAATATTAGTTTACGTTAATGCATATCGTACGATTATAGTTCGTCAAGCTCTATATCTTGTCCCTTGTTTGAGTTTGCTCGCGAGTTGGCTGACGGTTTTAGACTTTCAACCTTGACCACCAGGTTCTGGACATTCTTCCTCAAAGTGATGTTTTCCTGATCAGTCTGCCCCACCCTCTTCTTATAGTTCTCATGCTCCAAAGCACGAGCCTCGCGCTCCCGCTGGAACTTGGCCTGCATTTCGCGGAACCGCTGCTTCCAAACCGCAAGCTGCTCCTCCAAGCCAACGTCTGTCTTGGAAGACGGTGTTCGCGAGACCGCATGCGATGCCTCTGATATGAATTTGATGAAATCTTCAAAGTTGTCGCTCGACGATTCCATCTCCTTCACTGCTGCCGAGCCCCAGCCAGGACCCAGAATGGGCTCAATCAACTTCAGACACGACGTCATAAACGCATGGGATTTGTCGCGCGTGTGCTGCAGCTGTGTTTTCAACGTCTTGACTTCCTGCATGAGTGTGTTCTTCTCCATGTTGCGTTGACTGAGCTCCGCATCTAGAGATGTAATGCGTTCAAACTGAGCAGCCTTGAATGCTGGCGACCCGTCAATCTGAGAACTAATCGACGACTTTTTTTGCAGAAGCCTGCCAATCTTCACCTCAAGGTTTTCTGCCTTTAGCTTTTCAAACTTAAGTTGGTCCTCCAGTCTCTTCGTATCGGCAGCCAGACTCTCCTTGTCTTTCTTATGGTCCACAACTGCAGTTTTGAGTGACTGGTTCTTGGAGTTCACTTCCTCCTTCTCGAGCCTGATGCCTGCAATATCTCTAGAAAGTGCAGTTATCTTGGCAGCATGCTCATCGCGTTCCTTTTTGGTCGACTCAAGATCGTATGTCGCTTTCTGAAGACTCTTTTCAAGCGCAGCCCTCACTCGATCAGATTCCTCTTTATCTCTCGTTGCACTATCAAGGTTCCGCATAGCCTCGGTGAGCTTGCTATCACTCAGCCGCTGTTCATTCTCGGCAATCGCGATTTGACGAGACAGTTGTGATTGCTCCTCTTTCAATTTTGTTGTTAGATCGGAAACCTGGTCTTCACTGGCCTGCAGCTTTTCATTAAGAGAAGTGAAGTCATTCTGTAGTTGCTCCACCTCGCTGAGAAGATCGAACGTATCTTTGACGTACTAGTTCGTTATTAGTCAACACCATCTCACATCACCATTCGCGGATTTCGAATACTTACTTTAACCATACTATCCACACGCATTTCGGGGTTGTAGTTTTTCTTTATGTAGTCATACATGTCGTCCATGTCCTTTGATTTGCGTAGAGTCTCGGCAGAATCCTTACCCTTTGTCTTCCAGTATTCAAGATCTGCACGTAATGATCGCAGCAGACGTTCTTGTTCCTTGCTGTCGGCGAGCATGCTGGAATATTTCTCTTCTTTGTCACGGGCAATGGCCCATGCTTGGTCCACGCTTTGTTCGGCCTCCCGTATGACCATGCGGTATGAGTCCTGCTCTTTCTCCCTTGCAGATGTCACCTCCGTAAGACGGTGTAGATTTGCATCGGCAGACTCTTCTAGCTGTATATTCCGATCGTATAAAGTTTCGTACTGGGTTCGTAAATGCATTACTTCTTCGATTATCATTTCAGCGGATTTCTGGAAGTTCGACGTCACAATTGCCGGTTGAAGGTTGCTGTGTAGATCGGGTTCATCCATATCATGAAGGGTGGGCGATGAGCCATAGTATATGTTTCTTTCAACGCCGCACACATCATCAAACTCCCTTCTGGTATTATCCATTTGACGCAGAGTTGAGAGCAGTATGGCTCTTTCGGATGGAGATGCTGGACCGTCTTGTAGGCGGCTTCTCCGACTGTGGTTACTCATTCTGATTTGCTCGGTAAAGTCACTCATGGCCGAATTACTTCCTTGGCGGTATATGTCGCATCGATTTTCCAGCTTCAACACATCATCTTTTAGTTTGTCTATTATGCGGTCTTTAGCTTGTCCTTCGTGTTGCAAGAACGCGATATAATCTTCCAGTTCCCTAGTTTTCTCAATGAGATCATAATCCATAGTTGGTTCATCATCCGAGTAATCGTCTTCTTGTCTGCTAGCGAGCCGATCTTTCAGTCTCGCGTTTTGAGCCGTGAGCTCGGCATTTGCTAGATTTAGACGCTTTACTTCCTCTGATAACCGAGCATCCAAACCTCTTTCCAGTTTCCTGATACTAGGAGATTGCATTACAAAAAGTCGGTTTTTGAGATTGAAATTCTCCAATTCCAAACCAGACACCTTATGTGCCTCTTGTCGAAGCCCCAACCGACGCGAAGATTCGTCTGCACTAACATCCAACAGCGACGCATCCAAGAATTCATCCGTCGAGTCCTTAGCAGGACCCTCCAAATGAGATTCCAACCCAATTTCCGGCTCTACCGACTCAGTGATGGATGTTTTTTCCTGTACCTTTCCATCTTCAGGCATCTTTTCAGTACTAACGGTCGATAATGAGTCGATCAGTTGCTTCTTCTCTGGGATGGGCATTTGGAGTTTGTCAGATTGATATCGCCTTAAAACCCAATCATCAGATTCATCACTTTCATGCCGGTCCGAGCTTGGTGATAAAGAAGAAGAATCCAAGTGTGGCATCCCTCTTTTTATATTTTGTGATCAGTAAAGGATACCAAACGCGTGAAGTTGGACCGACCAAATCTAATGAAGAACAAAAGACAAAAAAAGTTCCTTATCACACATTCACTCTTACAAAAATACAGTAACACGAATTATCGTGAATTATTTTCAATTTAAAAACCCCCCTTCACAATGATGAAACCTATGATGATAATAATAATATATAAAACTCGGTTGTTTATATTTTTACGTTATGCAATAGAATCTTAAAGTAGGGTACGGGTACGGGTACTTGCAGGCTTAGTAACTCTGAAGCAGAAGCAGAGATTCTAAAGAATACAAAAATGTTTAGAGAATAGATATTATAGAGAATTACAAAGTATATTGGTCTCCTTTAAACGTCTTTTTAAAGTGGTTCCAATTGTGTCGAACACGTTGGGATCCGGGAGATTCATCATGAGGAATAGGAGGAGGGGTTGAAGGACGAGAACCATATAAGCCCATTTCCAAGCCTAAAGTATCGACAATGTTTTCCACTTTTTCCTGGTCGGTGGCATTTGCTGGAATATAGACATTATCCGACAAATTCACCAGAGTTTCATATCCATTCCAATGTAAAGCTAAAAATCGACGTATTTTATTGCCATGTTGAAGACCATATTCCGTGGTGGCATCATATAAATGCCATGGAAATGAAAATCGTCCTTGAACCTCATATGTCATATCATGAACTGCAATCTTACTATTGGGCATTTGAACCTTAAATTGATTTTCTGTAGAATCGGATAACCAAATATATGTACCATCAATAGGTGATCCTATAATTGCATTGAATCCATGAATTATCGTCACAAATAAAAGTGATTGAAATATTATAATCAATTTCATTTCAAATGTATTTTTGAATCTATTCACAAGTCAAAAATAAAAAGATAAATAAATATATATATAATAAAGTGTTGTAATTACTCAAATAACCATAGTTTAGCTTATGATTCGTTATATCCCCCATTTATCATGGTTATATAATCCCAAATATACCATCTTCTAAAATGAAATATTTGAGAAATAAACATATTTAATATCAATAACTTGGGTATCCATTTCATTTAAGATGTTATATGATTATATAGTAACAATCAATCAATCCATTTATCATGGTTATATACCACCATTTCTAGTTGAAACACTGAAGAAATCCATCTTCTTGAATGAAATATTTGAGAAAGAAACATGTTTAATATCAATAACTTGGATATTCATTTCATTAAGATGTTATATGATTATATAGTAACAATCAATCAATCCATTTATCATGGTTATATACCACCATTTCTAGTTGAAATACTGGAGAAACCCATCTTCTGAAATATTTGAGAAATAAACATATTTAATATCAATAACTTGGATGTTCATTTCATTAAGATGTTATATGATTATATAGTACAATCAATCAATCCATGGATCATGGTTATATACCATCATTTCTAGTTGAAATACTGAAGAAATAAGCATAACCATACTTAAAACCATGTTTAAATGAATTTACTAATAAGTTGGATACCCATTTCAATAAGATTTTATATGATTATTCAATTCAATAAATCAATCAACCCCCCATATATCATGGTTATATATCGCCATCTTTAATTTACACTCTAAATGCAATATTTAGATAAACACAAGTTGAATATCCATTTCAATAATATATATTATAGACAAGACAATAAGTTATATAAATAATATGATAATTATTCAAAAAAAACATGAATAAATTAATCTTTTAATCAACATGATGAATTCATGTTTGTTAGTCTTCAAAACTGGGTGGTTTTTATCTATCAAAAACGGGAGAAAAGGGGAACAAATTTCAAAAAAATCCATGCGTGCTGGGGGGATTATTTTTTTTCAAGACAAAAAACCATCATCATCACCACGACAACTTTGTATTGATCTAGTCATATAAATCGTCAACTATCAAGGATCTTTATAAGGGTGGATAGTAGACGGACGATAGATTTGGTTTTGATTTTAAAGGGGTTTGTGTGGTGTTGATCAAAGATTATTAGAAAATGTCTACATTACCTGTTGAAGTAGCAGAGGCTTTGAATCAAGTATTATTGGATCTTACATCTGCCGATAATGAGTTAAGATCAGTGGCGGAAAAGCATCTTAATGATCAATGGGTTTGTGGAACTCGTGAACGTCAAGAAATGCTTTTGGTTGGGTTAGCAGAACAAGCAGTGATTGGAGAAACAGTGACCGTAAGTATTTTTGATTGTTGAAAAAAGAGATGTTTATTCTAATCTTTATAGTCTCGATCTTTTGCTGCTGTTTTATTAAGACGGATAGCTGTACGACATTCGGAAGAAGATGTCACAAATCGAATCGTAGACGTGGTGTCTGATGGAGCTTTGACTCAAATCCGTGCCGTTCTATTACAAGGATTCATCTCTCCTCAGGAAGCCAACGTTCGACATAAAATCTCTGATGCCATTGCTGAAGTGGGCCGACCTGCAGATAAAACCAAACCTTGGCCTGAGTTATTGAATGCTTTATTTCAAGGTAGTAAAGACCCAAATCCAGAGGTCAGAGAATCTGCCTTCCGAATCTTCGCCGCAGTCCCCGATATCATTGGTGAAAATTTGATCCAGAATGTGACCCCAGTGTTTGCCGCAGGATTTCAGGACGAGTCTGAGAAAGTGCAAATCTCTACCGTCAATGCTTTCACAAGCTTTTTCCATCAATTGCCCCAAAGCACTTGGCGTACTTTGCATCATCTGCTACCTAATTTATTGAATGTGCTTGCACCGCTACGAGCTGAATACAAAAGCGACGAACTGGCGTCCGTATTGGAGTCTCTGATTGATCTTGCGGGTCTTGCACCAAAGATGTTTAGACCGGTATTCACCAAAGTATTGGACTTTTGCATCGACGTGGCCAAAGATAAGAAACTCGACGATAATGCTCGTCTCTCGGCCCTAGAATTGGCCACAACCTTTGCCGATGAATCACCTACCATGTGCAAGAAAGAACCCAACTACGCCAATCAAATGATCGTACAATGCTTGGCCATGATGACTGAGATCGGAGAAGACGATGATGATGCTTCTGAGTGGAACAATGAGGACGACGTGGTCAACTCGGAAGATGCCGATGAAGCTTACTCTGCCGCTAAGCAAAGTCTAGATAGAATGGCTCTCAAACTCGGCGGTAAAATCATGCTGCCGCCATTGTTTCAATGGCTGCCCCAGATGCTGGGTTCACAACAATGGCGTGAACGTCATGCTGCTCTAATGGCCCTGTCCAACGTGGCTGAAGGCTGCCGTGACGTTATGATTGTGGAACTTGATAAGGTTCTCGATATGGTGATCCCACGACTCGACGACCCACATCCGCGAGTGCAATGGGCTACCTGTAATGCCCTAGGCCAGATGTCGACGGATTTCGCAGATACAATCCAAAGGAACTTTGGTCAACGCATCCTGCCTGCACTGATTTCTAAGCTGGACGCCCGCTGGGTGCCTCGCGTACAGGCCCATGCCGCTGCGGCCATGGTGAATTTCAGTGAAAGCGCCAGCAAAGAGGTGCTGGATCCGTATCTCGACAGTCTGCTTTCCAACTTACTAGTGCTTCTGCAAAGCCCTAAGCGATACGTGCAGGAGCAGGTGTTGACAACGATTGCAATTGTGGCTGACGCTGCTGAAAACAAGTTTGCAAAATACTACGACACTCTGATGGTGTTGCTATTTAATGTCATGAGAACAGACACCGGCAAGGAGTACCGACTGCTGAAGGCGAAGTCTATAGAATGCTCAACGTTGATTGCACTTGCAGTCGGTAAGGAGAAATTTGCCCCACATTTCCAAGAGATGGTGGCCATTTTTATGAGCATCCAACAAACCATCACTGATGCTGATGACCCATGCCAATCTTATCTGGTCCATGCTTGGGGCCGACTGTGTAAGATTGTCGGTAGCGATTTCCTACCTTTTCTGCCCAATGTAATGCCCCAAGTCATGGAGACTGCCAAGAACGAGGTCGACCTTAAATTGTTTGATGAGGAGGAGGAGATGGAGCAGCTCGAACAACAGGAAGGATGGGAGTTTGTTCCTGTCCAAGGCAAATATCTTGGCATACATACCAGTTTACTTGACGAAAAGTCCAATGCTATCGAGTTACTTAGTGTATATGCTGCGGAACTTGGTGCTGGCTTTTACCCCTATGTGAAGGAAATTGTTGAAACGGTTATTTTGCCGAGCTTGAAGTGCTTTTACCATGACGGTGTCCGGTATTCTGCTGCACAGGCGGTGCCTCATTTGCTAACGTGTGCAAAGCTTGCAGCGGCTGCCAACAATGGAGGTAACCTAGAGCGGGCCCGCGAGGATCCAAGCGTATTGGAGTTGTGGGTCAAGATCTTGGAACAGATGATCGGTGTTCTCAAAGTGGACAATGTGATTGAGATCCAGGCCGGCTACTATTCGAGCATTTACCAATCGATTGAGCTGATTGGCACACCTGCAGCGCTGAATGCCAGTGATATGGATGGGCTGATTGAACAGATGAGCAGTAACCTGCGGGACTACATGGATAGGGTCAAGACCAGGAGTGAGGGCGTGAATGGAGGCGACGATAATGACGAAAATAATGCATATACTGAAGACTTGGAGGAAGACGATGCTGAAGGTGCCGATGAGGAGCTTGTTGGTGAGATCAGCAAAGTCATTCATGCCGCGTTCCAGGCGTGCCGGGGCAAGTTCCTGCCGGCATTCGAGAAGATGATTCCTCTCGTGTCGTCACTCTTGGAGAGCAACAATGCTGACTGCCGACAATGGGCGTTATGCGCGATTGACGATGGTATAGAGTTCACGGGACCGGAATTTTTCCGGTACAAGGATGTTTACCTGACCAAGCTGATTGATGCGTTAGTCGATGGTGATGCCAGTGTTCGACAGGCAGCTGCGTTTGGTATTGGTGTTGCTGCGCAGCATGGAGGCGAGCCATTTGCACAGGCCACTGTTGGCGCTCTTGAGACTCTTTTCAACATTGCCAATGTTCCCGAGGCGCGTTCGGAGGAGAATCTGCATGCGACTGAGAATGTCAGTTGTGCAATTGCCAAGATTTTACGCAAGAACGGCTCTCTTCTAGGATCCAACATTGACAAGGCCATCAACGAGTGGGTGAAGACTCTTCCCATTGTGGCTGATGATGAAGCTGCGCCGTTTGCGTATCTGTTTCTTGCGGAGTTGATTGATCAGAACCATCAGGCAGTGTTGACACAGGTACCCAAGGTATTTGAGAGCGTTGCACAAGCGCTGTCTCTGGCGTCACTGCAGGGAAAGACGGCGGAGCATGTTGTGAGTGTTACCAAGCGGTTGTTGGGGCAGATTCCCCAGGCTCAAGTGATGGGACTGTTTCAAGCGCTTCCTGCTGAGACTCAGCAGGTAGTTCAGAAGTGGTTTCAGTGATTATTATTTTCTTTTCTAGATGTAAGATATATAAATATAACAACTCTTTTCTATTGAGTATAGACATGTTCAACCTGGAAAACGATAGACTCGAGATCACGAACGAGTCGCTTAATATCGTCGATTTGTGCGACTTTTTGCTGTTGCAGAGCTTGCATTCGACTGTCAAATGCATCCTGTTCGATATTTAATGCATCTGACATAGGCGATGATAGGCGTTGAGAGATTTTATCGTCAAAGTCACGACAATAGCGTTCAAGGGTGTCTTTTCGCCTAGCACTGAAACTGGCCTTGATCTCTGCATATTGCGATTGGAAATTCCCTGCAAATCTATCTATTAGAAGGTCACTACGGTGTCTTAGCGCTAGGCCATATTTACTCTGGAGCTTCCGACATGATTTTGTGATTGCGGAGTTTGTTATCTTAGATTTTCATTTTTTTTTTATTTTTTTTTTATTCTTCTCATAAAGTAATGGGCCTAGCAGGAGTGAAAAACAAGGTCAAGATAGGGCATGACCCTCGAAATACTGCATGGTCTAATGATACTTCGCGGTTTGGACACAAACATCTGTCCAAATTAGGCTGGGCTCCTGGCACGGGTCTTGGGACCGGTAGTAGTGGGCAGGAGAGCATGACAAGCCATGTACGGGTATCAGTGAAAATCGACAATACGGGTCTTGGAAAGAAAAGTGCATTGAAAGCGGCATCTTCGCAAGGGTTGGAGAGTGAGATCACCACTGGACTCGATGTGTTTCAAAGACTTTTGGGTAAACTGAACGGGAAAAGTGAAGAGGATGTTGATAAACAACTAGACAATGTTCGTCAAAGACATGTGATTGCTTCCAATCGGTTTGGAATGACGTTCGTGCATGGTGGAGTTTTAGAAGGTTCTATTGAGAAATTGATTGAAAGCATGGAACCGGATCGGAGACTGAAACGAAAGTTGAAAGAGAAGAAGATTAAAAAGGCTGAGAAAAAGGCTAAAAAAGAGGAAAAGAAGATCAAGAAAGAAGAAAAGAAGGCTAAAAAAGAGAAGAAGGCTTTAGAATCAGAATCGTCTTCCAATTCCACACCAGAACCTGTTTTACGAGGACGATTAGCGTATGTGTTTTCTAACAAAAGTTACAAATCTTTTCGAAACAAAAGAACTAATAATATAGAACTCGAGCAAGATGGATTGCACAGAAACGTGCAGCTACTGCAGATGCAAAGAGCTTGAATGAAATCCTCATGATTGCTAATTAACGACTAGACTTATTTATACCTGCAAAGGTCCTGCATAGAACAAGAAAGTTCAACTTCAAATAAACTAAAAGTGTTTCATGGAACTTACCCTTTCAGAAACATTAGTACGATTCATTCAAAAATGATTTAATTACAGGCCGCTAGTTCTATTCTGATCGACCATGAAATGCATAGAAAACTATAATATCGGTTGATCTATAGAAGTTTTCAATATGGGGATATTATATGATGATGGATTGGGGATTTTGACAGAAGATTCATTACTAGAATAAGAAATAGATATTCAATGAAAATACGCCTTGATAACGTCAATTCAATCGACGATCAATTTTGTATCGTTTTCGTTTATTAATTAACGAATGAAGAAACAGTTTTAAGAGCTCGTGGGTTTAAGTCCGCTAACTAGGTTGGGATTAGATCTGATAAATCTAGTTACCGAGGGGTCCAAAGTGATCCAATCAATGGTTTACAGAAGCACGTGGGACCGATAAGACGATGCGAAGAAGCAGGCGGGTAAACTTGCAGATGGTCAGTGCCGTGGCTCCAGACCTAGGCCCTAAAGTGCGACGATCCCCGTTGGCTAGTAGGATCATCTTGCATATTCAATGCATTTGGCAGATTCTTTTCTTGCTTTATAGTGAGGGAAAATATTTTACGAGAAGGGATTTGCATGACATTACCTTGTATGGCATGGATGATCTGAGACCCGAGGCGAAATGCTTGAATATCGCACGTGGGTCTGAGAAAATAATTATCTTCGTTAATCTATCTATCTATATATAATGAAAGGAATTGGAGGGGTTGTCAATTCGTTTTTATCTTTCAAATCATTAACCATTATTAAAAGATAAAATGACTTGGTTTACACGATGGTCTGATATGATCTCTGAAGAGATCCGTCTTGGAGGTAAAATCAATCAAAATCGTGCTACTTCTGAAGAGGATAGTGATCGTTATGATGATAAGGCCCCTGAAAACGTCAATTCTTTAGAATTGGCCGCTGAAGAAGAAGAATCACAAACCGGTCTAGGCAAATATTGGACGATTTTCGCTGCCGGTGCTGGGCTATTCTCCGATGGTTATGTGAATAATTCTATCGGTACTGTGGGGACCATGTTGTCTATTCTATACCCAACCGAGTATGCGAATTCACCAGCCTATGCCAATGTCGCGTCTATTGCTTTCGTCGGTATAGTCGTGGGTCAACTGGCATTTGGCTATGTGGCAGACTACCATTCCCGAAAAATCGGTATGCTCGTGTCAACTGTGATCTTGATCCTGTTCACAATTCTGGCCTCGGGCTCTTGGGGTGCTGGCGGTTCCGTTTACGGAATGTTTGCCGCCCTGACCGCATATCGATTCTTCATCGGTATCGGTCTTGGTGGTGAATATCCTGCAGGTTCAGTCGCCTGTGCCGAAGCAAGTGCTCAACTCCCTGCAGGAAAACGTCATAGATGGTTCTGCTGGTTTACAAACATGATGATCGATCTTGGCTTTGTCGTGTCCGCATTCGTGCCCCTGGTTCTGGTTTGGATCTGTGGCAAGAATCATTTGACTCCTGTTTGGAGACTGACTATCGGTCTTGGTGCCATTCCTCCTATCTCACTGTTCTTCCTTCGTACAAAGTTCAAGGAAAACAAACAATTCAAGAAGCATAACATGAAGAGAACCCGAATCCCCTACCTGCTCGCCCTCCGATACTACGGTCCCCGTCTCGTGATTGTCGCCATCTTGTGGTTCATCTACGACTTCATTTCGTACGCATTCGGAATCTACTCCTCCAAGATCATTAACTCCATTATCCCCGATGGTGATATTATCCAGACCCTCGGCTGGAACGTGGTATTTAATCTGTTCTATATGCCCGGTGCATTCCTCGGTGGCTACTTCTCCGACTGGGTCGGACCCAGAATCACCTTCTCATTCGGTGTCGCTGCCCAGGGCATCATTGGATTCATCATGGCCGCCCTCTTCACACCCTTGTCGAAGCACGTTGCTGCCTTCACGGTTGTATTTGGTATTTTCACCACTCTCGGCGAGTTTGGTCCCGGTGACCAGATTGGCGTGTTGGCTTCCAAGACATCATCCACCGCCATCCGAGGTCAATACTATGCCATTGCCGCTGCCACAGGTAAGATTGGGGCCTTCATCGGTACCCGAACTTTCCCGTCGATCGAGAAGGCTCATGGCTTGCAAGCTCCTTTCTGGATTGCTTCCTCTCTGTGTCTCTTCTCAGCGGCTCTGTGCATGTTTGCCCTGCCTTCGCTGACCCAAGAATCAATCGATGATGAAGACATGAAGTTCAGAGAGTATCTTTCCAGTCATGGATTCGACCTCAACAAAATTGGTGATCTCGAGTATCTCGAGCCCGAAGTTGTGGATACCGTCGCTCCAGTTGACGTGAACTCCTTGGACAAATAAGACTTTATAGCTGCTAATGGGGCTTGGTCTTCTACAGATGTACATTTTGTTTTTGAGATGCAATTAAATAATAGTTATAAGCTAAAATTCGATCGTTTTTGTTGAGATACAGATTGACCGCCTGTACTGATATTTGCAGAGTCATGTTATATGGATCTGTAACGTTGTATAACATAGAAGAATTCCCTTTCATCCCTATAAGCTACTTAGAACCGAACTACGACCTTCTCACCAGAGACACCCTTTTCATTTAGAGACAGAGCCTCGGTAACGCTTTCTTTACCGTCGAGAGCTCGAATGGGAAGTGACACAAGAGCGTCGGGGGTCTGCTGGAAAATTGTGTTGAAACGTGCTACAAACTTGTCGGTAGCGGCGTGTAGACCCGGAGGAGACGTGAATACATGACCTTTGGTGGAGAATTGCTTCTTACCGTCCAGGGACACGTAAGCGAGCACAGTTTCGACTGTAACGTTATCCTTCTTAGACTTGAGCTTGCTCTTGTCGGCATACAGGGTGAGCACGAGCACGGCAGGCTTAGAGATGCTGAGGACCTCGTAGGTGGGAGGGAGTGTATCGTCTGTTGAGATCGAGTCGAGTGCGTACTGAATATCATCGCCAGCATACTTTCTGATCTGTTCCACGACGTCCTCGTCGCGGTAGTCAAAAACTGCCTCGGCGCCTAGGGATTTGATCCATTCAGTGTGCTTCTTGGACGCGGTTGCAATCACTCGAAATCCCGCGAGTTTGGCCACTTGCACAGCAACGTGGCCCACCGAAGAAGCGGCGCCCCACACAAGGTAGAAGATATCCTTGTTCTTTTCATTATATTCCATGGGAATCTTACTGGTGACCTCGAAAGCGGCGCCGACGGTGATGAGAGCCACAGGAAACGAGCTTGCCTGCTCAAACGTCTTGACTGGGCCGACTGGAATAGAAGCCTTGTCACTTAGAGTCAAAGGATGAGCAAACTTGATGGAAGTTCTTTCCTGGACTGCGGCATACTCCGCAAAAGAACCGTTTCCAGGTGTGTATGTGGAAGAACCAGACAATGCAGACGCAATATGGTCGCCAACTTTGAGGTTCTTGACATCGGTGCCAATCTTAACAACCTCACCAGCAAGATCACATCCAACAACAGCACCCTCAACCCCCCTTTGATATTTGACATGTTTCCAATCAGTTGGATTAATGCCTACGGTCTTAATCTTAACCAATACCTCGCCCGGAGCGATTGCGGGGACAGGAATCTCCTTCCAAACACCTTTAGTTCCTTCAATAACATATGCCTTATGAGTTTCTGCAACCATTTTCAGCGCTTTGTCTCTTTCAAGCTTGTTAATAACAATTGATGATGAAATATGATTATGCGCTTGGTTTTCAATTCTTTATATAAGAATCGTCTTACATAGCGTCCGCGGCTTTCCCGACCAGGGACGGGGATCTGCATCGGCATAATAATATGATAATATCCCAATCAAATTTGTGTAGGCCTTTCCAAAATAAGCTTTAAGTTATTCCGAGCTCCGTAAGCGATGCTGCACGGTGGACGACGCCTGACGTTGACAGCACGTCGATTTCTAAAGCCAAGCGCCGGAATTTCCGAATCAATTCTCCATCACGGAGAAAGAAACTTTTCACTAGTGAAACATCGGTTTTGTGGCACTTCTGTGACAAGTTCTGTCAATATGCAAATTATGCTGTTGCGGCAGTGTTGCCAGCCCCGTTGGAAACAGTTGGATGAGGTAACTGGTCCGCGGACTCACTGCCGGGACGGAGGTGCCTTAATTCTTACTAATAGATGAACGAAACTACTGGTTCGTACCATTTATAAAACCAATGGCATAGTCACTTAAACGTTCGACCTTGAGTCCCAGACCCGTGAATTGAGAGAACCTCAAATCTTTACCCGCGATCTTATCCAAATATATGGATACCGAGAAATGATATCCAGACCCTAACCCGTCATCGTGTAGATTCCAGTTCGGTTCCTATGGAGGGGTAACTCAGCGGCTCAGCCTGTTACTCAGGGGGTAACTGAGGGGTTCCAACTTCCGAATCTGAGATGCCTGAATATCGCATGTTTGAAAAAATTATTATCCTCGTTCATCTATCTATCTATATATATCAATGTCATTTTTTCTTTCAAATCGTTGACCATTATTAAAAGATAAAATGACTTGGTTTGAACGATGGTCTGATATGATCTCTGAAGAGATCCGTCTTGGAGGTAAAATCAATCGGACTCGTGCTACTTCTGAAGAAGACAGTGATCGTTATGATGATGAAACCCCAGAACACGTCAACTCTGTAGAATCGGCCGCTGAAGAACGCGAATCACAGACCGGTCTGGGCAACTGAAGGCATGGCAGATATTGGACGATTTTCGCCGCCGCTATTCTCCGATGGTTACGTCGATAACTCTATCGATACTGTGGGGACCATGTTGTCTATTCTATAGTCCACCGAGTATACGAATTCACCAGCCCATGCCAATGTCGCGTCTATTGCTTTAGTCGGTATAGTCGTGGGTCAAATGGTCATCCGAGGTCAATACTATGACATTGCCACTGCCACAGGTAAGATTGGTTCCTTAATCGGTACCCGAACTTTCCCGTCGATCGAGGCAGCTTGTGGCTTGCAAGCTCCTTTCTGGATTGCTTCCTCTCTGTGTCTCTTCTCAGCGGCCCAGTGCATGTGTGCCCTGCCTTCCCTGACCCAAGAGTCAATCGACGATGAAGACATGAAGTTCAGAGTACCTTTTCAGTCATGAATTCGACCTCAACAAGATAGCTAAAATCCGATCGTTTTGTTGAGATACAGATGGATCCGCCTGTACTGATATTCGCAGAGTTTATACTGTTACGAGCGAGTTACTTTTGATATTACGGATCGGTAACATTGTATAACATAGAAGAATTCATTTTTATCCATATAAGCTACTTAGAACCTAACCACAACCTTCTCACCAGAGACACCCTTTTCATTTAGAGACAGGGCCTCAGTAAGGCTCTCTTTACCGTCGAGAGCTCGGATGGGAAGTGACACAATAGCGTCGGGGGTCTGCTGGAAAATTGTGTTGAAACGTGCTACTAACTTGTCGGTAGCTTCGTGTAGACCCGGAGGAGACGTGATTACATCACCTTTGGTGGAGAATTGCTTCTTATCGTCCAGGGAAAGGTAAGCGAGCACGTTTCCGACCGTGACGTTATCCTTCTTAGACTTGAGTTTGCTCCTGTCGGCAAACAGGGTGAGTACGACCACGGCGGGCTTGGAGTTGCTGAGCGCCTCATAAGTGGGAGGGAAAGTATCGTCTGTTGAGATCGAGTCGAGTGCGTACTGGATATCATCGCCAGCATACTTTCTGATCTGTTCCACGACGTCCTCGTCGCGGTAGTCAAAAACTGCCTCGGCGCCTAGGGACTTGATCGTCTCAGTGTGCTTTTTGGACGCGGTTGCAATCACTCGGAATCCCGCGAGTTTGGCCACTTGCACAGCAATGTGGCCCACCGAAGAAGCGGCGCCCCACACAAGGTAGAAGATATCCTTGTTCTTTTCATTGTATTCCAGTGGGATCTTGCTGTTGACTTCGAAAGCGGAGCCCACAGTGACGAGGGCCACAGGCAACGAGCTTGCCTGCTCAAACGTCTTGACTGGGCCGACTGGAATAGAAGCCTTGTCACTTAGAGTCAAAGGATGAGCAAACTTGATGGAAGTTCTTGCCTGGACTGCCACATACTCCGCAAAAGAACCGTTTCCAGGTGTGTATGTAGAAGAACCAGACACCGCAGACGCAATATGGTCACCAACTTTGAGGCTCTTGACATCGGTGCCAATCTTAACAACCTCACCAGCAAGATCACATCCAACAACAGCACCCTCAACACCTAATTGATATTTGACATGTTTCCAATCAGTTGGATTAATGCCTACGCTCTTAACCTTGACCAATACCTCACCCGGAGCGATTGCGGGGACAGGAATCTCCTTCCAAACACCTTTAGTTCCTTCAATAACATATGCCTTATGAGTTTCTGCAACCATTTTCTACGTTTTGTCTCTTTTAAGCTTGTTTATAACAATTGATGGGAACAGGATTATTCGCTTGCTTTATATAAAAATGGTGTGCTCGTATTAATTTGCTTACTTACTAAAACCCTATTACATAGCGCCTGCGGCTGTCCCGATCAGGCGCGGGATCTGCCTCGGCTCACTTGCCCAAACAAATTTGTAAGCCTCGCAAAATAAGCTTTTTTTATTCCGAGCTCCGCCGTAAGCGATGCTGCACGGCTGACGTTGACAGCACGGCGATCTCGAAGGGCCGAAAGCTAAGCGCCCGAATCTCGGAATCAATTCTTCATCGTGGAGAAGACAATTTATCACTAGTAAAATATTGATGTTGTGGTACTTCTGTCAATATGCAAATTATGCTGTTGGATGAGGTAACTGGTCCCGGAGGTACCTTCTTGACCCCTACTAACAGAAGAACGAAACTAATGATCCATACCATTTATATTACGAATGGCCTAGAGATCAAATATCAGCAACCACTTGGATGAAGCTAATGGTCGAGGCATCTTGTCCCGGTTGGGGCAGAGTCGCACTAGGGGAGATTGAGCACGCATATCGCTTTTATATTTTATATACCATTCATTATACCATGTGGATCTAGATGACAAGTGCAAACACCACCATAAGTGCGGCAGCAAAGGTGCCAGCAATATGAAGCCCGTTGGAGGTAGAAACACCAGCGCTCTTCTTGCTGCTGGAGGTGGAACTGGCAGAAGAGTTGCTGGAGCTACCGCTGCCAGTGGCGCTGGCACCACCTGCAGAGCCAGTGACACCAGATGTGGCCTCAGCACCGCCAGTGAAAGAGCCAGATACGGAAGCCGTGACGGAACCAGTTCCAACAGAGCCAGCCTCGGACAGCACAGCAGCACAGTTGCCGGCAGTCTTGGGGGAGCTGTTGACAGACGCAGAGCCGCTGAAGTCGCAAGCATCGGATGCTTGGCTCTGACTATCGTAGTAGGCATTGAGAACAAAGTTGAGTTGGTCCTTGGCAGGGCAGGGCGAGAAAACACCGTATTCACCGCTGGTTCCGTTACCGGAGATACCGTCACAGCTGATCTGGCCACAAATATAGCTGAACAGATCCGAATAGTCCTCTTCGGACACAGAATCATCTACAACGCACTGAGCGGCGCTGGAAACACAGTCGCAGATTCCCTGGTTGGGAGTAGGAGGAAGCTCATCAGAGGCTTTCCAGTCGGTACCGGTGGAAGCAGGGCAGGCGACAGTCTTCGAAACGGCGGTAGCACTTGCCGAGCTTGCAATACTGGGGCTGATACTGGCCAATTGCTTGGACAGACTGTTGAAGTCAGCGAGAGTGGACACGGAGCTTCCATCGACAGTCACGAGACCGTAGTTGTTGGCTTCTTCAAAGTACATATAGACAATTCCACCAGACCACACATCTGTCATGTTGGGTCCGTAGAGGGCCTGGACTTCAGTGAATTGACGGGGTTGAACTGCGTTACACCCGTACTCGGAAAAGAAGAGGGGTACGTTCAAGACGGAGAACTCCTCGGTTCTGGCCTGGTAGCCGGATGTGACAAAGTTAGAATCTCCACACCATTCGTACATGTTGATTCCGTAGAAGTCGACGGGGGTGTCGCCGCATGCAAAGTATTCAGCCATGGGCAATCTTGTGTCGGCGTCATCGTTGGAGGAGTAGCCGATTGGGATATCTCGGTAATCTTTTTCCTTGATGTAAGCCTTGACGTCACGAACAGCAGCCTTGACGAAGGCCGAAGCGTCCGTGTTTGTGTTATTATTAGTAACCTCATTACCGGCAAAGAAGCCCAGGACGTTAGTGTAATTCTGGAAAGCGTCCACTACGGAGGTGTATCTGTTGAAGAGCTCGGTATTCCACTCAGGATCGGTTCTATCAATTGACAGGCCGGGTTCCGACAGGTCAGCAATGACATAGATGCCTGCATCATTAAGCATTTGCATGCATTCAGTATGGTCTTCAGTGACATTGACAGCATATACACGAATAGTATTTGTGAGTAGTTCTGTCAAGAAGGGGATATCACGCTTGCAACCGGCGGGATCGGCCAAGGGGTCCGAGAAGGTACTTCCGGCAGTGGCATTTGAAACCAAGTCAGATTGATAGGCGATACCCTTAATGAAAAACTCGGAGCCATTATTAGAATAGAAGAAATGGTTTCCAACGATTTCAATAGGAGGAATACCGGATGAAGAGGAACTGCTACTACTGCCAGCAGCATTAACAGCCGAGGTCAGCGAGATAGCTGCCAAAGAAGCCAAAGTCGACAATCTCATGATAACCAAAAAATAGGGGGATAAAAATAAACACTCAACAAACAAACCACCAATCAAAACTCTGCGGACCAAGCAGACGAATAATTGGAATAATACAAACGAAAGTTCAGAATAATAACGAAGTATGTAAACAAACAATCAAATTGAACCTTGATATCAAGAAAACAAATATATCGTCTGGTTATAAAGGTAAGGTAAAAAAAATGTAAGAGAGAAAGGAAACAAACCCTTTAAAGGGGGCGCACGGTTAAATCGAGGCTCAGTTTCCCGCTTTCCCATCAGTCTGTTGTCAAGGGCAACAGATTGACTAAAATTTTTCACTCAAATGCATGCATATATTGGATATTGAATGAATAGCATTTGACCATCATGCCAATTCAATTCAATTCAATTCAAAACAATTCAAATCAAAGAACTTTTTTTAACATTGAAAGACCTGAAAATCCTTTAACTTCCATTAAGGTTTTCCCAGTGACTTGGAATATTGATAACAAAAATCAATCAGTTTAGCCATTACCCAAACCCTTCACCCTCTTTCCCCTTTAAAACGATTACGCGTTTCCAATATATAAATATGTAGTTATTTATAGATTCGAGATAATATTTTTTTGACAGCAAGCGATCAACAACATCCATAACCCTAACCGGCCAGTGGTGCGGCTCACTACTATTTGTTTCAGATTGGATCTTTATTTATATTCAATATATGTTTCTAATAGTTAGGCTATAATGATATATATAATAAATACAAATACAGTTTAAATGTATAATGAGATCATGCAATAATAACGAGATATGTAGGATCGACAATGTACACATTCCAAGCGAACAAACGTTAATTACTACGTAATAAAGGGTCGGGCAAGCCGTCGGAGGCTCGGAGCCGTCTTAGAGCCGATACGGTTGTCCCTAACAACATTCTCGCCAAATGCTCGGCAAGGTCGGTGGATCCGGGAGAATTACCAACTTTTTGTTAGTGCTCATTCCAAACAGCGCGTTTTGGTTCCCCACCGGTTCCTGTTCTTTTTTTATCTTCTCTTTCTTTCCCGAAGGCGGGTTTTGTTGCAGTCTTCCAACCATCTGCAACTTTTCTTTCGTTTTTTGGGTTGCTGAGCAAGACGGAAAGAAGGAGGTTTTTTTCGTTGGTTTTATCAGTATATTATAGGTCCATTCGTTTTTAGAAGTGATTGGTTTTTGATTGGGGGGATATTGTTTTAATTAATCTGGTATTAAAAAAGAGAAAGAGAATCAAATCCTTTTTCTTATCTTTTTTTTTTGTTGTTTAGAGCATATTTTTTTTGCTATTAAATAATATTAAGATCCAAAAGATTAAGATAGGATTGGATTGGATTTGGGAATTTATCAGATCTTGTTTCTTATCGTGATTTTGGTGGTTATTATTTAAGAGATCTTATTGTTTGACATTGTTCAAAGGGGGAAGGAACTTGTGAAAGGAGAACAGAAACAAAAAGGTACGCGTTTTGTTGATATACAAACAATTATTGAATGATTGATTAATGTTTTATAGATGTCTCAAAATTATAATGATCGTTCTTATGAGGACGATGGTTATGGTCATGAATCTTATTATCAAGATGAATATGATCAAGGTCAACCGGGAAATGTCGGGGGTGACGGTTATCAAGATGATTATCATCATCAACCAGTAGCAGCACCCGGTCATGATGATGGACAATATTATTATGGTGATGAACATGGTAATGGTGGAGCTGGTGGTGGTGCTGCTACTGCTTATTATGATGATGGTAGTGTCGACCCTGCTGCAGGTTACCACCATCCTCATGCTCAATATGATGATAGTTATCCAGAAGACGCTTATGCTGCAGGGCCTGTGGACCCATATGCCTCATCCATTGGAGGCGGATACCAACATGTTGCTGGTGGGGCACCTCCTCAACCCCATCAACAACAAAAAGGTAAACGACATGACTCGGATGAAGCTTCGGAAACCTTTAGCGATTTTACTATGCGTTCAGACATGGCCAGAGCCGCGGAAATGGACTATTATGGCCGTAATGGCCAAGGTTACTTGCAACAATCTTCGTCGGGAATGGATTATTCAGATGAAAGTGGCTACAGTGGATATCCACCTCAAGTTCAGGGCGATGTCGCGTACCACCGTAGTGCCTCGTCTCAAATGTCATTTGCCGGAAACCGCTCGTCAGGTGCCTCAACACCTATCTATGGCCTTAACGGCGGCTACGGCAATGGAACTCTGGGCAAATCCCGTGAACCTTATCCCGCTTGGACTACGGAAAACCAAATCCCCTTGACCAAAGAGGAAATTGAAGACATTTTCATCGACTTGACCAACAAATTCGGTTTCCAACGTGACTCCATGCGTAACATGTTCGATCATTTCATGACTTTGCTGGACTCGAGAAGTTCACGTATGACGCCAAACCAAGCGTTGCTGTCTTTGCATGCCGACTACATTGGTGGTGACGGCGCAAACTACAGAAAATGGTACTTTGCTGCCCAGTTTGATCTCGACGACGAGATTGGGTTCAGAAACATGAAACTTGGCAAAACAAGCAGAAGAGTGCGTAAGGCCCGAAAGAAGTCAAAGGCGGCCCGCGATCCTAACGCTGATCCCCAAAAGACTTTGGATGAACTTGAAGGCGATAATTCCTTGGAGGCTGCTGAATACCGCTGGAAGACAAAGATGAACCAAATGTCTCAACAGGAGCGTGCCCGTCAAATTGCTCTATACCTATTGTGTTGGGGTGAGGCCAATCAAGTCCGTTTTGTGCCTGAATGCTTGTGCTTTATTTTCAAGTGTGCGGATGATTACTTCTCAAGTCCCGAGTGTCAAAACATGACTGAATCTTTACCCGAGGGTGACTATCTTAACCGCGTTATCACTCCTTTGTATCGCTACATTAGAGATCAGGGTTATGAGATCTTGGACGGAAAATACGTCAAGCGTGAACGTGACCACAACAGGGTTATCGGTTATGACGATATTAATCAACTGTTTTGGTATCCGGAAGGTATTGAGCGTATCATCTTTGAAGATGGCTCTCGTCTGGTGGATATTCCCCCGACCCAGCGTTATTTCAAGCTGGGCGAGGTTGAGTGGAAGAAAGTGTTCTTCAAGACCTACAAGGAAACTAGATCTTGGTTCCACATGGCGGTCAACTTTAACCGTATCTGGGTTATTCATATCACCATGTTCTGGTTCTATACTGCCTTCAACTCTCCTACTCTTTACACCAAAAACTACCAACAATTGGCAAACAACCAGCCCTTGGCGCAGGATTCCTGGTCAGCAGTCGGTCTGGGTGGTACTGTCGCAACTCTTATTCAGATCATCGCCACTCTCGCCGAGTGGGCCTTTGTGCCAAGAAACTGGGCAGGTGCTCAGCACTTGACTCGTCGTCTCATGTTTTTGATTCTTGTGCTGATTATTAATCTTGCTCCCGGTGTATACGTGCTTGGAATTGTGGGTATCGGCTACAAGTCTCGATCTGCTCTGATCCTGGGTATTGTGCAGTTCTTTGTGGCCGTGGTTACTTTCCTGTTTTTTGCAGTCATGCCACTTGGTGGCTTGTTTGGCAGTTACCTGAACAAGAAGACTAGACGTTATGTTGCCTCACAGACTTTCACTGCTTCGTTCCCAAGATTGAAGGGTAACGATATGTGGATGTCATATGGTCTTTGGGTTTGCGTTTTCACTGCCAAGTTGTCAGAGTCTTATTTCTTCTTGACGAGATCTTTAAGAGATCCAATCAGAGATTTGTCGACTATGACTATGACTCGATGCGTTGGCGAGAAGTATTTTGGTGCCACTCTGTGCCGTGAACAGGCGAAGATTGTTCTTGGCCTGATGTACTTGACTGATTTGGTGCTCTTCTTTTTGGATACTTATCTGTGGTATATTATTTGCAACACTATCTTCTCGGTTGCTCGATCGTTCTACTTGGGTATTTCAATCTGGACTCCATGGAGAAACATCTTTTCCAGATTGCCAAAGAGAATATACTCGAAGATCCTTGCCACTACTGATATGGAAATCAAGTACAAGCCCAAGGTTTTGATCTCGCAGATTTGGAATGCTATTGTTATTTCCATGTATCGAGAACATTTGTTGGCTATTGACCATGTTCAGAAACTGCTGTATCACCAAGTTCCGTCTGAGGTTGAGGGCAAGCGAACCCTGCGAGCTCCAACGTTTTTTGTCACTCAAGATGATAACTCGCTTGATTCAGAGTTTTTCCCTCCACATTCCGAAGCTGAACGTCGTATTTCGTTCTTTGCTCAGTCCTTGTCTACTCCAATTCCCGAGCCTTTGCCTGTCGACAATATGCCAACATTCACTGTGCTTGTCCCTCACTACTCGGAAAAAATCTTGCTTTCTTTGAGAGAGATTATTCGTGAGGATGATCAGTACACTCGTGTTACACTTCTCGAATACCTGAAGCAGCTGCACCCCGTTGAATGGGACTGCTTCGTTAAGGATACCAAGATTCTCGCTGAGGAAACGACTGGCTTCAACAATATGTCTTCGGATAACTTGGAGAAAGAGGATGAGAAGGATACTGTCAAGAGTAAGATTGACGATTTGCCTTTCTATTGCATTGGTTTCAAGTCTGCTGCTCCAGAGTACACTTTGAGAACACGAATTTGGGCTTCATTGCGGTCGCAGACTTTGTACCGTACTGTGTCTGGATTCATGAATTACTCAAGAGCCATCAAGCTTTTGTATCGTGTTGAGAATCCCGAGGTTGTTCAAATGTTTGGTGGTAACACTGAGAAGCTTGAGCGTGAGCTAGAGCGCATGGCTCGACGAAAGTTCAAGTTTGTTGTTTCGATGCAGAGACTGACAAAATTCCGTCCCGAAGAGTTGGAAAATACGGAGTTCTTGCTTCGTGCCTACCCTGACTTGCAGATTGCATACCTAGATGAGGAGCCGCCTGTGAATGAGGGTGAGGAGCCCCGCTTGTTTTCCGCTTTGATTGATGGTCACTGTGAAATTATGGAGAATGGTAGAAGAAGACCTAAGTTCAGAATCCAACTGTCTGGTAATCCAATTCTTGGTGATGGTAAATCTGATAACCAGAATCATGCTATTGTATTTTATCGTGGTGAGTACATCCAGCTTGTTGATGCCAATCAGGACAATTACTTGGAGGAGTGTCTCAAGATTAGATCTGTGTTGGCTGAATTTGAGGAGCTTAATGTGGAGAATGTGAACCCTTATACCCCTGGTCTGCCTGTTGATAATAGTACTCCTGTCGCAATTTTGGGTGCCCGTGAATACATTTTCAGTGAGAATGTTGGTATTCTGGGTGATGTTGCTGCTGGTAAGGAACAGACGTTTGGTACCCTGTTTGCGAGAACTTTGGCACAGATTGGTGGTAAGTTGCATTATGGCCATCCCGATTTCTTGAATGGTATCTTCATGACTACTCGAGGTGGTGTTTCCAAAGCTCAAAAGGGTTTGCATTTGAACGAGGATATTTATGCTGGTATGAACGCTTTGTTGCGTGGTGGTCGAATCAAGCACTGCGAATACTATCAATGCGGAAAGGGTCGAGATTTGGGTTTTGGTTCAATTTTGAATTTCACAACCAAGATTGGTACTGGTATGGGTGAACAAATTTTGTCGCGAGAATACTATTACCTTGGTACTCAATTGCCTCTGGATCGTTTCTTGTCGTTCTTCTATGCTCATCCTGGTTTCCATGTCAATAACCTGTTTATTATTGTCAGTGTGCAACTGTTTATGTTGGTTATGCTGAATATTGGTGCCTTGGCTCACGAGTCGATTATCTGTCTCTATGATAAGAACAAGCCGATCACTGATCCCCAGATCCCTAGAGGATGTTATATGCTTCAGCCTGTTTTGGGTTGGGTCCAGCGATGCATTCTGTCTATTTTCATTGTATTCTTCATATCGTTTATTCCTTTGGTTGTTCAAGAGTTGACTGAAAAGGGCGTTTGGAGAGCGGCTACGCGGTTTGCAAGACATTTCGGTTCATTGTCGCCATTCTTTGAGGTTTTCGTGTGTCAGATTTACGCAAATTCTTTGTTGACTGATTTGGCGTTTGGAGGTGCAAGATATATCTCGACAGGTCGTGGTGTTGCTACTGCAAGAATCCCCTTCAGTGTTTTGTACTCGCGTTTTGCCGGTGACTCGATTTATCTTGGTGCACGAGCCATGCTGATGCTGCTGTTTGCCACTATCGCAATGTGGCAACCGGCTCTGCTGTGGTTCTACATCACGCTTTCTGCCATGTGTGTGTCGCCGTTCCTATTCAACCCTCATCAATTTGCCTGGACCGACTTTTTCATCGACTACCGTGACTTTATCAGATGGATGTCTAGAGGAAACACAAAGTGGCACCGTAATTCGTGGATCGGATATGTTCGTCTGAGTCGAACTCGAATCACCGGATTCAAGCGTAAAGTGCTGGGAGACCCCTCCGAGAAGGCTGCTGGTGATGTGGCGAGAGCTGGTTTTGGTAACCTGGTGTTTACTGAGATTATCATTCCCCTGTTTGTTGCTGCCTGTGCGTTTGTTGCCTATACGTTCTTGAACTCTCAGAATGGTGTCAAGAATGCTACCCCCGTCAACTCTATCTTGAGATTGGCGATTGTTGCATTTGGTCCTATTGTCATCAATGCTGGTGCATTGTTGGTGTTGTTTGGATTGTCTTGCTGTGCTGGACCTTTGCTTGGTCTTTGTTGTAAGCAGACGTCTGCTGTTATGGCAGGTGTTGCGCACGGGATCTCTGTGATTATCCAAATTGTGTTTTTTGAGGTCATGTGGTTCCTGCAAGGTTGGGTGTTCCGATCGACTTTACTGGGCATGATTGCTGCTATTGCAATTCAGCGGGTTGTGCTCAAGTTGATTGTTTCGTTGTGTTTGACTCGAGAGTTCAAGCATGACCAGGCCAATCGTGCATGGTGGTCTGGAAAGTGGTACTCTGCAGGGTTGGGCTGGATGGCGTTCACTCAGCCGTCACGAGAGTTTGCCTGTAAGATTGTTGAGCAAATGATGTTTGGTGGAGATTTCATTCTGGGCCATGCGCTTTTGTTTGTCCAGCTGCCATTCCTGTGTGTTCCAATGATTGACAGATGGCACTCAATGCTGTTGTTTTGGCTGCGACCTTCACGACAGATCCGCCCACCTATTTTCTCGCTCAAGCAAAATAAGTTGCGAAAGCGTATGGTGCGAAAGTATGCTACATTATACTTTGTGGTTCTGGTTCTATTTGTGATTGTGATTGCTGCTCCTGCGGTTGCCGGTAAGCACATTGACACCAAGAGTCTAATCAAGGACTTGCCATCATTTGCAGATGGGTTGATCCAACCTACTGGGCAGAACAATAATGATACTGGACCCAATGCGCCCAGCACCATTATCACTGTGACACCCACGATCGGCAACTACAGCACGAAGCCATAGACAAGAAAATTAACGACTACGGGAGGTATATGCATCATGGAGGAGTTGAAAAGGGTTTGAGGAGACCCTATTAAGATTTCTTTTTATTTTTTTACACCTATTATATTATATACAACTAGATAACTATATTATTTTATTAACCATTGTTGCCAGTTATGATCTTGGTTGGCCCATAGTTTGGAGGTTTTTGGGAACAAAGCTGAGTTTAAGTTTATTGACAGGCACCATTTTCTCCACCAGAACCATGCAGACCGTCAGCAAGAGCTTGGCGGCGGAGATGAATGGCAAGGGCAAGCATGAGAGTGGGTGTGAGCATGTGAGATCTGTTCTTGAGGGACCGGGATCAGTTGAGATATTTAAATCTTTCGAACTGGCGACGAGGTTGGCATTGACAGGTGCATATAACGGCTCGGGGTCAGTTGTGGGCCCAAGAACAGATTGGTCTGATGATACACGGAGAGCCACCAAGAAACGGCGGATAGTTCAGCAGGTATTCCAAGGCATTTGTGAGAGTTCTGGATGTATGAATTCCGGAATCGTGTGCCTGACTTGCGACTACGTGGGGTGTGCTGAGCATGGTCGGCGGCATGCTAAAAGTACTGCGGCAAGCGACAACGGTGGAGGACATTATCTTGGTCTTGATCTGGCGGATCGGGAAGCAGGTGGGTCATTATATTGCTTTGCATGTGAGGAGTATGTGCAGAGCGCACGGTTTGAAGAGGTTCGGCGTACCAAGGTGCGTCAGGTACTCGTTGGCACTGGGGATCAGACATTGGCAGAAAGAGATACCGGCGACTTTAGAGGCGTCATGCCCGGATATCAGGCTACTACAGGCTTAAGAGGCTTTTACAATATGGGTGCTACTTGTTTTATGTCGGTCATCTTGCAGTCTCTTTTGCATAATCCCGTGGTGAGGAATTTCTTTCTGGCAGGAGGCCATGATCGCAGTGAGTGCGCTCGGTCGGAATGCCTGGCATGTTGTGTCGACCGTGTATTCTGTGACTTCTTTGCCTCCTGTAGTGTACAGGGGTACGGCATTGCACCCATTCTAACAACATCGTGGAAAATCAAACGCTCGTTGTCGGGGTCCTCGGAACAAGACGCCCATGAGTTTTTGCAGTTTCTGCTCAATGAGTTTCACAAATCGCATTTCCGTGGTACTCTTTTGAAAGCACAGCATAGTGAGAATGGTGACGATGACGACGATGACGATGACGAGAATAGTGATAACGACAGTAATGAGGAGCATGACAATGAAGGATGCGACTGTGTGAGCCATAGGACGTTTTATGGCAAGTTGGAAAGCAAGATCGAATGCCAAAGCTGTGGAAATATCACACTGACGGTCGATCCAATGATGGACTTATCTTTGGAAATAAAGTCTGTGCAAAAGAAGTTGCATAAGATTACTCTAACAGACTGTCTCGACAAATTTACAAGCAGTGAGCTGTTGGATACAATGTACCGATGTACGCAATGCAATATGCAGCGTGCTGTAAATAAGCAGCTCCTGATACGACAGATGCCCATTGTTCTGCAAATCCAGCTTAAACGCTTCGAGCACTGGGGCCAATCTTCCAAAATCGAAGTTCCAGTGACTTTCCCTCTATACCTCGACATGGCAAAGTATACAATCAACCAGAATGATGGCAAAGAGCTGACTTATGAGCTATTTGGTGTCATCTGCCATCAAGGGTCTCTGCACACGGGACACTACACCTGCATGATGAAAAACAGACAGGGCAGATGGTTTCATTTCGACGATAGCATGGTAACAAAAGTCACGGCCGCACAGGTCCTGAGGTCTAACGCATATTTGTTATTTTATATTATAAATGACTGTCCTGTAAATAACTAGTTTAGAACTACAATGAAAAAAATATGCATGAAGCTAATGGGGCTATCCGAAAATATACAGATTAGATATTGCCGATTCTGCCGTCATCTTACATGTGCATAGTTCTAGTTCTGTCTGGAGTTCCTATTTGATAAGAGATAGTCTTATCACAGACATTTTTTGGCTTGATTTCTGCCAGCTAGTTGAACTAGACACTTGAAAGAATGTTCTCAGCATGTATGGTCTCAGAGTAAATTATCCACATTTACGAGAAAGATTGGTAATTTAAGGACTCGAACGAGCTTAGTAGAATAACTAAAGACATGGCCCTACGGGATTTCACTCAATTTTTTTAAAGCTGGAAGTGGTCGTTTTGAATGTACTAGCAGTCGAACTAATACCAAATCGTAGTAAAGCAATCAACCAAGTTCGGATCATACCAAGTATTGTAATGTCCATTGTAATATCCACTTCATTTGCAGATAAGCAGATCTCTAAAAAAGCAGATCCAATCATGCAAGTAGCCAAATCGGTAAAACAAGGTTTCAGATCCGTTTTGTTGGGAGATGGAGTTCCGGACTTAAGTCGTTTGGACTCCTATTCGGTATCAGCCCGCAACTCGTGCGGCTGGAACGCAGGGTCCAAATGATCTACATGCCGCAGCTTTTCTATATTTTGTTACCGTTTATGAGATATTTTATAACCGACTAGAAAGAGATTCTCACTATCAGTTGGCCTAAGAAGAAAACTAATAGTTTAGACCAGAAGATAAGAGTGTTAAAGAACTGCCGAAATCGATGGACTAGACGCCGCATGCAGGAGGCTTTGAAGAGAGTTAGAAACAAGAAATGACTATGGTTTAGTGAGCGAGAATTTGACATGCTATCATAGGTATTAAGTTAGTGAGTCGCATTCCTACGTGAAAAAGTTTATAATTCAATCTCACATCCTTGATTCGTATGAGCACGTGGTTGTCCGAACCAAGAAACAATTATAGCATTAATGAACAGGCAAGCGTATTATACTGATTTTGCAACTATTGAATGGATATATACAAACTAAAAGGTAGGAGGGTTACGGTTTTCTATGAGGTTAATGAGAATAAGGCTAGATTTGGGTCCATGAACGGCTCTCAACAAGCATCGAGAACCAGAGCCTAATATTGATTTCATTGATTCTCAGACTAAAAAGGAAAATAATACTAGATTGGATCTACAAGAAACTGGTTCATCTATTATGATTTCGAGAAACAATGAGAAGGGTGACCGTGGACTGAGTCTGAAGACTCCTCGGTTCCTACGATCAAGAAGGACCAATAACCCGGAATGAAAGAATATACACAAATAAAAAAATCCTATATATATGTCAATCTTAACGAGAATCCTGTATTTAAATAAAACTGAAAATGCTAACTTAGCGACCGGAGTTGATGAACCAGCACGGTCTCAAAGTTACGCGATACAATGTGCGGAAGTTTATTCAAAACTCTTTGAACACCATTCATTCTGGCCCATATTTTCCGCCCTGGCCTGTTGTCATCACAATGACTTCCAAAACTCAATATTTCAGTAAGTAATTAGTTTATCTTGGCCATTTATCTGGGATGGATTTGAGATTAAGTGGATTGACTAACAAATTGTAGGCCGAATACCAAAGTCGGTGACTTTGAACCATGGATGCCCCGATTTCGATTCGGTGGAGGGATTTCAAAGGTAAGTTGAATATAACAAAGAGAAATATTGTCTTGATACAATTTTCTAACAGTTTGAATTCGTTATAGTCCTACGGATCAGATCCGTACCGCGATATACTCTCCTGACGGACGTCGGTTTGCGTATGCGACTCCTAGCAAGTATGTATAGTGACAAAAGGCCCGGGGATTTCAACTAACAAAAGCAGGGTGACGGTGATCAACCCGGATGATGGTACTGTGGTCAGTGAATTGGATATCAAGGATGCTATCGAGGTGGGATTCTCTCCGCGAGGGTCTTTTGTTCTTACATGGGCACGACCCAAGCGAGATGAAGAGAGTGGGAATTACGCTCCAAACTTGAAGGTATGGGATGCTGTGACTGGACAACATTTGGAGTCATTCTTGCAAAAGAATCAAGGGGGTTGGTCGCTGCAGTATAGCTACGACGAGAGGTACTGTGCTCGGTTAGTTACTTCGAGCTTGATCCAGTTCTACGAATCAAGCAATCTTCATACCCCATCGGCCAAGTTACAGGTCGATGGAACTGTGTCGGAGTTCTCGCTGAGTCCGGGCCAAAATTACTCGGTTGCCATTTTCATTCCCGAAAAATCCGGTAAACCAGCTTCCGTAAGGGTGTACCAAATCCCCAACTTCAACCAACCGGTGTGCCAAAAGACATTCTTCAAGGCTGACAAGGTGACTCTCAAGTGGAATAAGTTGGGAACTGCGTTGTTGGTACTTGCCAGCACCGAGGTGGATCACTCGGGTAAGAGCTACTACGGAGAGACAAATTTGTATTTACTAGGAATTGCGGGTTCCTACGACTCCAAGATCCACCTCGACAAGGAAGGCGCCATTCATGACTTTGCATGGTCCCCCAATTCACGCGAATTTGGTGTTGTGTATGGATATATGCCTGCGAAAACCACGATCTTCGACGGCCGTGGCAACGAGGTCCACAGCTTGCCTGTCGCACCCCGTAACACTATCATATTCTCGCCCCACGCACGCTTTGTTCTCTTGGCAGGCTTTGGGAACTTGCAAGGTAGTGTCGATATCTATGACCGTCTCAAGCAATTCACCAAGGTGACGACCATCCAAGCATCCAACACCTCTGTATGCGAATGGAGTCCTGACGGTAGATACATTCTGACTGCCACCACGGCCCCACGGTTACGTGTCGACAATGGAATCCGAATCTGGCACTATTCCGGCTCGCTCATTTATGCCAAGGACCATGAGGAGCTGTTTGCCGTGTCTTGGAGACCGCAAGATGTATCGATATATCCGTTGCGAACCAGTCTTTCGCCGGCGCCAGCAGCTCACAGCTCAGTTGCTAGTGTTGAAGTTAAAACCCCTGAGGCTGTTGGAGGGACACCCAGGCCTTCGGGCGCGTATAGACCTCCTCACGCACGCAGTAGTAATGGGTTTACCTCTGCTGCACCAACACCATTGTTCCAGCGTGCAATGGCCGGCCGCGAATCTCCCGGACCGGCATCAATTCCCGGCGCGCCTCCCGGTCTTTCGACCCCGGCCGCTGCAGCTCAGCTCAGTAAAATGGCCGCAAAGAATAAAAAGAAGCGTGATGCGGCCAAAAAGTCCAAGGAAGAGGGCGAGGCAGCTGGCAGTAAGGAATCATCTCCTGCTCCTGTTGCACCGCCTCCAGCCTCGGTGTCGCCGTCTCCACAGTTGCATGGTATCGTTAATCCGGACGATAAGAAGGTGCGCTCGCTTCTCAAGAAGCTGCGGGCGATCCAGGATCTCAAGCAACGACAGGCATTTGGTGAGAAGCTCGAGGACACGCAGGTGCAGAAGATCGCCACAGAGAGTGCAGTTCGCAAGGACCTCAGTGCTCTTGGCTGGGTAGACAGTTAGGAAAAGAAAGACAAAAGAGAGCATGCAGAAGACCTGCTGCCTTGTAGATAATTAAAATTACTATATTTCATTTTATTTCTCGCGTAAGTCCTTTGTTTCGAACGGGAGCCCGGCAGTGATAATGACGTGGCCAGGGTTGTATGCAGTTTTGTATATATCAGGCTCTGGGTGAGGATGGAATGTGGATGCCTGTCTGCATGCCTTGATAATGTCTACTCCGGGGGGGTCTGAGAGTCGGAATACACCCCACGACGGATCGTACTGTGGTGCGCATACGATGGCGACTGCCTCTGCGAGCATGATTTGGTACGAGTTTTGGGTGTGCAGATCGATCGACGACAGAAAGCAGCTCTGGGTTGGATGGGTATGGATCCATCCCAGGATGAACAGCTCGCTTGAGTCGATATATTCGAAGAGTTCTTCCTCGTTCGTGGTCGAACATGTGTCACTGGTGGACTCTTGATGAGGAATCACCAGATGTGTGATGAAGAACGCATTACGACTGAGTTTGCCGCACAGAATGCCACAAGTCTCGAGTTTGCGGCGTGTGTTTGGTTGTGCAACAGTGAGAAACCGGTCTCGCAGTTGCTGGGGAATAAATACTGTTCGTAGAGGTTGACCTCCTTCTGTTGTGCACCTTGTTTTATGTTCAAGTTCGTTGGCTGTCTGGGAGGGCCCCTGAGAGGTCTGCGGAGTCGATTCTATTAGTAAAGACGACTTGCCCGGTAATGCAGGTGGTTGTTGCACATAATACTCTTGTCCATGGTCTACTCCCTGTTGTAGAGAAGAAGTTCGTTTTGGCACGCTTGGGTAATTTGGTGCCAAATTAGCAGTTTGGGCCACTGGTGACGACAGCTCTTCGGCCTGATGAAGTCGTTTTAGGGCTGACAGGGTTTCCATATAGGATCTATCATCAGAATATGGTAAATCCGGTAGGGGTTTATCATTACGAAGTTCTTTTTGCGCATGTAGCTGTTGCCGTAGTTGAATTTCCCGGCGCTTAATCTCGTCATGTTTTCGCCGCCGTTTTTCCTCGTATAACTCATAGGCCATCATCTCTTGTTCTATGATGGACTTGAGCTGTTCCATATATTTGAGTACATTTGGTAATTCCTATAACAGATCATTAGTTATCGATTCATCAATGGGCAATAATCCTAATACATACCGCATTGATCACACTTCGTAACTGCTTCAAATTCGCAGCATTCTCCACTCCAGGATGCTTGGGTAATCGATTCAATACCAGACTAAACCCCAATCATTAGTCTCCTTCTATATCATCCATGATATATCATCACTTACTCTGCAAATCGCGAATATAATAGATAGGCGTCCGAATGACCATTTTCGGCTCTATAGATGTTGGCTTCACGAAGAATCGTCCTTGAAACATGGATCCAACTCCGGAACGATACCGCAGGAGAAAACTCATAACTACTGGCCTCCTGAGCCAATTCCCGAATACTCTTGGGTGGCGAGGCCATATCTGTCTATTTTATAACCTATACACCCAATTGCTCACGAACTTATAACTCTTGGGATGACCATTTTGACGTGCCATCATCACGTGCCGATCACGTGGTCTGGGAAAGTGAGAGTCGGAGAATCTTCGAGTTGAGCGCCGCCGCCGCCATCGTTACGCCCAGCGAGCCATTTCCTCTATCATCTTCCATCGAATTGTTCCTACGGGGGGGGATCCCGGATGAGCAAAGCCGCGGGGTTAAGGTTTGGTTATGTTCTTTTGAAGTTCAGTTCGGTTCTTGGATTGGATTTGGGTGTGTTTGTCGGATATCTCCGCCACGGTTTGGGGAGCGAGCCTCTTAGCATCATAACTTCCAAATATGAAATTGAAGTTGAAGTTTTCCGATTCCAGTGAGATCCTGGATCTGGTTCGTACTTCAGATGAGAAACTTACTCTAGGAGATTTACTGGAGGCGGTTCCTCTTGAATACACTGTATTTGAGATCCGATGCGGCTTTCCGCCTAAGAGCATTCCATTAGCAGATTTATCTGCTTCATTGGTCAGCTTTGGGATTCGCAGTGGAGAGCAATTGTTGGTTAAAGCCAGCTATGTGTCGACTGCGGCAGTTTACGCCACTTCTCAAGGAAGCTCTGCACCTCCTCCTCCTGTACCACAGGCCACGAAACCGCGGAATCCTCACGTAAGCAAGCCGGTCCGGCCTCGAGGACCATCTGATATACCATTTGTGGCGTGTGCAGATGCGTTTCTGAAGGTCAGGGTTATGGAAGATGATAACTCCTGTTTGTTCCGATCCATAGGTTATTCCCTTATGAAAGATGTGGATGCTATGTATAGTTTACGGAAGATTGTAGCCGATACCATCCAGGCCAATCCCGTCGATTACAATGATGCGATTCTTGGCAGGAAATCCGCCGACTACGTGTCTTGGATCCTCAAAGATACAAGCTGGGGAGGGGCAATTGAACTGGATATACTCTCCAGACACTTTGGCGTAACGATATGGTCTTTGGACGTTTCCACTCTACGTATAGATCATTTCAACCCGGGGCAAAACACGTTTATTATTGTCATCTATAGCGGGATCCATTATGACGCCGTGGCTCTCACGCCCGTGGAAGATGACTACCAGGACTCAAGCCAATTCGACACGAGCGTGTTCCAAAGCGATGAAACCGGACTGAATGTCATGGAAGCACTGACCATCTTGGGGTCCAAACTCAAAGATATCCACTATTACACAGATACAGCCTCTTTCTCTCTCACCTGTAAAGTATGCGGAGCCCGGCTCTCAGGAGAAAAGGCCGCCACCGCCCATGCTGAGAAAACAGGCCATGTCGAGTTTGGCGAAACAAACTAAATGCATATCCGAGGTTGTGTATTGTCATTCTATAACTCGACCTCAATGGCATCATCATCATCGTTATCATCATCCAACTCGGAATCCCCTTCGTCCTCCTCCTTCATCTCAATCTCCATGTTATTAATCACTTCCTGCAGCTCCGGCCGCCGCACGGCCTGAGGCGCGCCCTCTGGCATTGTGAGCAGTTCCTTGACTATCGGAACATCTTTCTGTATTTTTTCGTTTTCCTTTCTGTGCAAATACTTGGCCACATCGGCGCCAGCCGCGGCGTCGGCCTCTTCTTTCGTGTATACTCCGTCTTTGATTTGCTTTAGTCTAGAAATTATAATTATTAGCTTCCAGTCGCTTCTCTCCATAAGAGGGCACACAGAGTGACTCTTACCTTCTCTTGTGGATCTTTCCACGGCTATGCTGGGTTTTGGCATGGTCTGTCTCAAAGTACTTGGAGCAAGGAATGCAATAAAACTGTCCCAAGCCAGGTTTGGCCTCGTCATACGACTGTTCGGTAAGACTCAAGATCCTTTTCTCACTTCCCATATCATCTTTCAGAATCTGGTCCAAGTCACGAGTATATCGTTTGGTCTTGTATCTTCTCACTGAATATCTTCCCATTTCTTGTCTATTGAGTTTATGCTAAATGTGTGTAAAATGGTGAATTTCAGAGAGGTTTTTTTTTTTCTTTCCTGCACAAAATCCGCTAGGGTTAGGGTGGCCGCCGATCGTCAGAATGCGAGTTTTGAACTTAGTCAAAGTCTTCATCGTCGTCACTGTATGATGTTTGTTTTATTTCATGGGAATCCTCATTATTGATAATCAGTCGTCGATCAGTGTCTTTGACAGCTCCAATGTTGATCAATACCTGTTCGAGATCCTTAACGTTTGTCGAGGAGCCACCCAGAGTATTGAGCGTTATATATTGTTTCACGACATCAGTATCCTTGTAGATTAGAATTGTAGGGCAATTGTCGGATGGATACCTCTCGTTGATCTGTCTAGCGTCGATCTGAACAAACTTGATATCTCGAAACTTCTCGGCTAACCGTTCAAACAGTCCTGTTAAAAGCCTAGATTGGGCAATCCCTTGATAAGCAATGTGGACCAGCACGTAGATACCATTTTTAGATGCGTCTGTAATCTCATCGGTATATTGAGGCTTAGATATCATTACCAGACTGCCAAACGTTTCTCTGCTGGCCATGTCTCGAATTTCTGCCATACGTTTATTACGATACATGGCAACGAATTCTTCATCCTCAAGTCCATCCTCATCAATCTCATCCAGCTCCTCCAAAGTCTTGTGCTCGAGTCGGTTATCATGAGCATTCTGTAAAGCCTCTTCAAACGCCTCCTCTAACTGCGCAGTTGGAGATGGTGGCTTTTCAGGTATCACCCCATGAGCCCTCAGAATGTCATTCCATTCCGTATCCTCGGTTGGATCTACTTCTACATTCATTTTAACTTCCGCTTACTACTCGGTAAACCCGTTGTAAAGGATGATGGTCTAGAATCTAGCCGCTAAAGCCTGTGAATCACGCTGTGAATCTGTGAATCTGTGAACGTGTTTTTGCACTCCCAAGTTGAAAGTTCCGAACTTCCAACGAATCCAATGATTCCAACCAACGAGTCAAGGCTGTCAAGCTCAGTCAACTAAGTGACAGACTGACAGTCTGAGTCAGTCTGAGTGACCGTCTGACTCTCTGAGACCCTGGCCCTATGTCAAGACTCTAACCTCCTCCTCTGGACCTCCTCCACAAAGTCAATTTGTGACTCAAATAGACTCAAACTCCAGTTACTCAAGGCTTTAAATCCAACAAAAAACCCCGCATTGCAGTAACCGTTGCTAAGTAGCCTGAGTTAGTTAGCAGCTTCATCTCTAAATGTTTCCGTGTCCTAAATCGGTAGATTAATTGCCTGCAACTCAATTGAGTTGGAGTTTACTCTCAACGACTTTAGTTTCAACCATTGATTTTTATAATTCTAATCTGAACCCGGCAATTTAAATTGAGCTCGATCAGATATTTATATATGTGGAGAAAACAGTGCTAAGCGCAAAGTATTAAATATTAGTTGTTCTGAATTAGAGTTGAAATAAATCCTTGAATTGGCTGAGCTCTCTTGAAAAAGCTGCCATAGAAATTAAAATGACAGTTCAGCCTTAGATTAAGGTAGTGTTTGATATATATTTCCTGAGGCTTGAGCAAATGTGTTCAGAAATTAATTATCTGTAACTTGTAACGTAGGACTATATAGAGATCAATGATAGTGGATAATTTGGCCTTTAATACCGCTCACTGCAGCAGCTGATTTCTGATTAGGTACATAATTAATTGCTGCCAGATTTGCTGAAAGGGCTCCCCGAATGAGCCGAAATGTTTGCTACAGTTCTAGGAGTTATATCCTGCAATGACGGCCTGGTCTCAAAGTTCCACGCTTCTTTTCATGATATCTTTGAATTCATCTACTGCGACCGTCAATAATATGAGCTTGAAGCATCTTATAGAACTACGCAGGTAAGGCAAGCAGTCAGAGATATATCGTTAGATTTAGAAGCCTAGTATATAAATATATATATATTATATATAACAGTTAGTTAAGTACATAAATATTATAAAGTAACTTTTTGAAAGAGATTTGAAAAATGGAGACTTATTAAATAACTAGTAACTAGATGTAGTTAAATGAATAGAAAAATAAATAAATAAAGTAATAAATAAAAGACAACCAACAAGATGGTAGACTTGATGACAGTATAGGTTCAAGTTTAAACAAACTCATGTGTATGTTCCACAGCAGTATCGAAACTCTTGGACGATTTTATTTCATTTTCAGGAGGACTGAGTTCGAAATGGGCGTGCTTGAACAAAGTAGGGTGCCAGAGACCATAATATAAAGATAACGAAGCACAAATGATGACATTTATGATGACCAAAACGCCAAAAATACTTCCCAATATCTTAAAAGCAAGAAAGTCATTATTGACATCGGCTAACTTGTACCAAGCAAGCACATAAGTGCCTATGGGGAAAGTAAGACTCCACCCAGCCATGGTAAAAGCCGAAGGCGCATGGAATAAAGACGCGATGGTGCCTATCACCAGCCAGAAAGTGGCGTATCCTACCAAAAAGAGACCAACGGCAGTAGCAGTGTATTGTAATGAGTCGATGGTGGATTGAGAGATATCAGTGTCCCGCTTCAATACCAATAAAAATGATTGGGTATTGGTCAGGATGCTGAAGGCACCTTGACCAAGCGGTCCAACGGGAAGAAATGTGCTGAAGGTGATACCTCTTGGCGGCAGCTTGTTCATGAGTAGTCTATAAATGTAAATGACAATGCAGCTGAAAGCCAACGCCTCTCCATTAGCCCATAGAATGAAGCTAACAATGACGGTGCTAAGTTGTAGGTGATGGGGAAGACTAGGAGTAATGAGTGCTCCTGTTGCACTGGCAACCACAATAGCCACAACTGGCAAAAGAATAGTTGCATTCAAAGAATCCAAGGTACGTTTGTGTTGAGAAAACATCACATATACGACTCCCCATGCGGATGCTATAGAAAACATCACGTCAAGCCACCACATGATATATGTGGCTCTCCATGCCCGATCCTCGAATATCAAATGGGTCATGTTGATAATAGTCGCGAAACCCATTGGATAACATCCAAGGAATACACTTTGACCGGGATGCATCAGCATCTGAACAAACTGCTCGCGAAAGAGGATAAACCTTGCGATAAACATGGCATTGCAAAGCGCAAACCAAACCATAGTAATGCCCCAAACAATGATACCACAGATCTCTAACCATCGTGCTGTGAAGGGAAAGTCATACAGAATAGAGGCCGAAATGCCAATGCCCATAACTGAAGCAAACCATCTACAGAGAAAAGTTAGCGATATCCACACATCTCATGCGGGGGAACTAGACATACGCAGGAGAAAAGTGCTTGACTCGGTACAAAAGATAGTCCTTAAAGCTCATTTTAACGAATGTAATTGTATTGAAATAATGAGAAATTAACTCATACTGGCTAGAGGAGCTCGATATATATATTCTCGGCATCCACTAGCCACATCCGTAAGGCTCCAGATTAAAGTGTCATTTTGACATTTGGCCGTGGCCGCGGCCCCGTGTGGCACCCACTAACTTCGGCTGCCGCCGGCTGTAGATCTTTAAAAGGCCCACGGCCTCCGAACAATAATGCCCCAATGCAGCCCCATACTTCCGATTACTTCGTTACCATATTTCGTCCACTTCGTGCTACTTCACTGGCTATCAAATCACAACAATTGTAACGTAAACGGCTTACAGGTTCATTGAGCTCAACTGTAAAGATAACCCAAGCTCTTTGGGTTATCAAAGAATTGCAATTGCCACACTGATCGATCGTAGTAGGTGCATATTGAAGCCTTTACGGGCCGCGCCGCACGACGCCGCATGTAAGCCCGACTTATTGGCTTAAACTGCAGGGTCCGTTACGGCGTGGCGCCTCTGACGCCCATGGGTGTGGCTTCTATGTGGCGCGCTTTTGTCAAGTTAGACCATGCCATTTACAGGGTGTGCTTTTGGCATATATCTAATGTCTCCATATATCTTATATGTAGTGTTACGGCTATGTATTATGGTACTGCGCATGCAGTAATTGGAACTACCAGAATCATAATTCGCCCGAGTGGGTTGTTCCATTACATACGACTTATGAACTCATCGATCGGAAATCGAACTCTCAACAAGGGACTGTCAAGAGTCAATACTCTGCAGCGCCATGGTAAAACCCTGGTAAAACCCTGCAAACTGAGATAACACTATCAGACGCGTCCATTGGGAGGGAAACTTCAACGGAGTTATAGCGCGCGGAATAAAGTAGAAGACTTCTATAATGAAATGGTCAGTACTATCACTCTACCTAATAAGTGCTGAGAGGTATTCCGGCTGTATTAATGTTTTGCTTCGTTCATCATTTAACATTTTATGCTTTTAGTCTGCGGCGCAATCTGCGGGGATCGGATCTTATCACCAGCCGCACGTCACTAACTCCGTAGTCTCTAGATACACTCAATATGTTACTAAATATTATGGGTTTACTAATAAATTATCTTAACAATGAGCAGGACACATTTGCTCATGGGCACCTTGTCTGACCATCAGCATTTCCTCGCACCGTATAAGTCGCATTTCTTTCAGGATTGCCCAAGCCTTATCTAGATTTTGAGGAAGGCTATCCAGTTTTCGAGAAAATTCTGAAATATCCTCTTCCCAATCTCTCGACAGTGAATAAAGGGTATAAAACCCGACTATTACAGTTAACACGGTCGATAAATTAAGCCTAGAGCCGTTAAAATCAATGAGAGTATTGAGAAATCGCATTACAGCATATCCAGTATCATTGTCATGACTCTTCGGCTGTGCAGCATCATTTTTCAGTTTGGTGATCTCCTGCTCCAGAGATTAAATCTCCGCCGTCATCTGCTCCTCCAGAGATTGAATTTTTGGCGTCTTCTCCTGGTCCAGAGATTGAATCCTGGCCTTCTGCCGCTCCGCAGATTGAATCTTCTCCTGCAGAAATTGAAACGCCTTCTCCAGAGATGTAACCTCTGCTTTATTCTGCTGCTCCAGAGATTGAACCTTCTCCTCCAGATATTTAACCTTTGTCGTCTGCTCCTCCAGAGATCGAATCTTTGCCGTCTTCTCCTGCTCCAGAGATTCAATCCTGGCCTTCTGCCGCTCATTCTCTGCAGTCAGCTGTTCATTCGTCATTTCTTCCCTTCGGTTTGCACTCATTGTGTTTCTGAAAGTGATGGGTTTTTCGGGGAAATATATAGACGAAATCTTTGCTTCTTTTGAGACTCATCACCTGGTGTGGCTGATATCATCTCCCCGAAGCGACCAATCACAGGGAAGATATGCAATAACAACTTTGTGAAAAGCTCCTTGTCCAATGGCAGATTAATTATTTATGCAATGCGCACCTGCAGCAGACATCTGGACCCCAACAACGCGGCCGGAGTTGTAAATGTCGAGGGGTCAACAACGCCAATAACACGCGACGCAAACAGTAACAGTGACAATAGTCTGCAATGCAAACTGATATTTTAACTGATATTTTCTACACCTTCAATGACGGCTTAGGCTGCGCAATGGGGCTGAGAATCCGACTTTCTCATAATTGCATGTGAACATCCATGCCCTCGGCAAAACCTCAATGCGGACAAACCGACCTAAACTAGTATGGTAGATGTACACAATTGTATACGAAATCAGTCTTAGTGGCCTGCACCGTCGGTTAAGACCGCTTTCCAGTACGTCATCGTTCAAGGCTCTCCATAATTAGATTCCGATTCCAATTAATAGAGACATCATCATGAGCCGGACTTCGTGTGGCTTTTTGGGCTTTTGTTCCCGGCACAATTCTATCACACAGCGTTTAGTGGTCGACTCCAGTGGCATAACAAGACCATTTCTCACACGACGATATACTTCTGATAACAGAGGTGATGTATTGAATGAACCTAACATTAATGTGAAATGTTTAAGAAACCCAATTTCTGGATGCCACTCACACTGTAGCCTTGAAGTCAATAACGACGCGACAACGTTATTGATTTTTAGGATTTCAAGCTATTTTGTGAGATAGGCCCTTCCTTCAAGTTCATAAGGTCAAACAATCATATGTCAGCCAACGCGAGAACAGTACACTGCCTGTCTTAGAAGAGGATCTCGCTATTCAGCAACGAAACCCCTACTAACCATTCTTCTCTGACGTTTACAGGTTGTAGTACTGCTGATTAGCCGAGAACGCGTTTACTCCCGCTACTGTAAAAACAAGGGTAAGACCTTTGATTTAGTTGACAGTAAGAGGCCCGTTAGAGGAGAAAAAAAGTGATAACAGAATCTTAGATCAAGAGGCATTAAGTAAATCTCGTTATTCTTCACCATGTCGTTAATAATTTGAACTCAGTTAGTCCCCATCCCTCAGCTCGGAGTCCTTTATAGCCGCAGATGAAGGCATAAACAAATCCAATTGTGGGCCGCCGGCAACCCTCAGATCTATGGGAACATTCAATTGTTCGTCTTGAGGGGACAAAACAGTATATCTGAATCGTCCTTCATGCCCGACTTTGACTTGCTTCTTTAACAGAGACATAACCCAGTCTTCCTCTGTGGTGGAAGGCGATAACATAGAATCGGTCTTAGCAGTGCCATTCTGGATCTGAGAGGCACCATCGATCATTTGTGGTATTGAAGGTTGTTTCTCATGATCAACGACATCTGTGATGGACTTTTCAACTTTCGAAATGGGATTCACTGTACCTGAAGTTATAGATGGCGGTAATTTCGAGATTCTACGAGCCTCTTCAGGTACTGAGCCTTGTGCCCATTCTATAAAGTCCAAAAAACCACTTATTCCATTTGGATCCACATCATAGGGGTCCAAGATAGCTCGGGGTTTGATGAGACCTATCTCTTCCATCGCCAATGCCAGATCTTGTATAGTCACTTCATTCCGTCCACTACCTGCAGCATACCGGGATGATTTAGTTGCTAAAAGTGTAAGATGCTTGATAAGTATATCGGTTATGGCATCAAGTAATAACGGCGAACATCGATCTATCCCTGCAGCACGAAACAATTGCGCACATGATATCCTCATCAATGAGAAGAAAAATTCAGACATTAAATCCTCCCACCTCTCTTATAACAAACCGTCAAACAGTTGAGTCGTTTTGATGGATTGTTGGTTTATTATTCTAACAAATGTCCCAGCTTATGAAAAACACCTCCGCGATATTGAACACGAAGTTCATTTCCCACAACACCACGATGGTAGCGGATCTAAGTCTATATTGCGTCAAGGCGGTATTAATATTGGACAATGAGGGCAAACGGCTCTTCACTAAATATTACTCTCCTCCATATGGAAATCCTGATACCACCACCGGCCAAGGGAATGATGTATTGATGACATCAGTCAAGGATCAAAAGGTGTTTGAAAAGGGATTATTTTCCAAGACAAACAAGCAGAATGCCGACGTTATCATCTACGATAATAAGGTTGTTGTATACAAGCAGCATGTGGATCTTCTTATTTATGTGGTGGGGGGTCTTGATGAGAATGAAGCAATGCTATATCAAGTCGCTGTGGGACTTCGGGATGCAATTGACATTTTGTTAAAGTATGTTCATTTTGATTTAGACCTTGAACTCAGCTAATAATCTCTTAGGGGTGGAACTGATAGAAGAACATTACTGGAAAATTACGACGTTATTGCCCTGGCGGTCGACGAAACGGTGGATTCCGGCATCATTCTAGAAATCGACCCTGTCATTATTAGCTCGCGAGTATCCAAGGCCCCAGCTAACGAACCCTCAATAAATAATATCGACTTTAGTGAACAAGGGCTTATGAACGCATACCAGCTCGCCCGCGGAAAACTGGCAGAAAGATTGCGACAACAATTCCAGTAATTTGCAAATATAACTATAACTATATTATAATGTCCTTTTTACACTCATCGCTTGCCCTTTTTGTTGCCCGAAGAGCCCTTATTCTGCTGATGAGCCGCTTGCCCAGGAAGATTGACCTTGACTCGACCCACTGCGATCGGCAGAAGCAACTCGGTTTCCTTTAACGATTGTACTATTGACAGTTCGGAAGGCCAGCAGAATTCGGGATCAAGACCCTTGGGATCCGTACGCGCATTTAGTGTAGCACGTACAACGTCTCGGATTGCTTTGCCTTTCTTCACCGTTCCAGGCTGCAGCTTAACCTTGTACTTGAACCGCTGCATTGAACTCCATGGCCCAAACACCGGAACTGCAGATATCGGTTCATCCCCAGGCACCAAGCGAGGAACAAGAACATCAAATGGGTATATCGATTGCTCATTGCTTTGATCTTCATGACTTTCTTCCAGCAGTCGCTTCATCTCCAATTCCTTTGCCCGCTGCTGCCGCTCTCGCCTGTGACGCTCCTGAGCATCCCGTTTGGCTTTGGCCTCCATCTTCTCAGCTTTGGCCCTCTCAAGTCCCTTGGTAGTACCAAGCACCTCCATTCGCATCTTGCGCTCCTCTTCGTCCTGATCCGCATACTTTGCCGCCATCTTCTTCAGCTTGCCCTTTTTGCCCCGCACATTCGGCGGCTTTTGAGCTCCCTTGCTGTCCGAAGAACCACCCCCCGTCCGTATATCATTTAGTGCCTTTTCAATCTCGGCTACCGGATCGAGAATGACCTGCTTGTCTTCTGCAACCTCATCAGCCGAATCAGAATCGCCTCCTAACACCTCCTCACTTAACATTTGTTTCTTGGCCACACCAAAAGACTCGTCTTCAATTTCGGATTTCTCAGCCATTTCCTGAGATACCGTGATATGCTCCGATGTATTTCTCTCTTCCTCGGCTGAATTATTGCTACTATCGACATCAGACTCCACATGAGTGTCAGGGAATTCTTCGTCCGAGTCGAGTTGCACATCAGGAAATTCATCTGCTTCTGAATCACTGGCGTTCCGTTCAGGTGCGCTCTCAGGACCTTTGGTAGGCATTGGTACACTCCGCTTGTAGTTTTCACGCGATGCATCGGGCACCTGCCATAGGAAACCGAACCCCATATCGAGTTGACTTGGCGGAAGATAATGCTTCCCCTCTCCCTGAACAACGATCAAATTACTTCTTACAATATCCCCCTCCCTTGTCAACTTCGGGATTTGGTCCCTTCTAGCCCACCAGGCAGAGGAGTTCATTTTGGAGTCCCAGGCCTTTGAAGAAGTAGCAACAGCCAAGGCACCAGCTTGAGTCAAAGTCGCAGGTGGCACTTCAGGCGACTCCAAATGATTCTTAACCAAGACCACGGATGAATCAGCCAGGTCCGTATGCACGTAGTAGTCATTCTTTTTGAAGTATCTCTGAAGCAAGAGTTCATTCTGATACGAGTCCCGACCAGCAAGACACAAATAGCCATCTGAACTTAAGAACCAATAGAACTTCTCAAACCAGTACGGCTCTCTTATAGCGTGTATTTTTTCGGCATTTCGGTCTTTTTCTAGCATTGTCTTGAGATCCTTTTGGATCTTCCGCTCAGCACTTTTGTAGGCCTGTTCAGCTTGCAGAATGGTTCTTTCTTGCTTGGCAGCAGCCGTCTTTTTCACATCAAAGTATGTACGAGCATTGGCCCAAGCTGACAGAGCTAGATCTATCTCAACCTTGACAACAGTACTTTTAGCAGGCCGCTTCCTCTGCTCTTCAGCATTGGACTCAGAATCTGATTCGGTCTCCGAGTCGGATTTGTCAGAGTCAGAAGAGTCGATTTCAGTCTGGTTGGGATCGGGCAACAGCAGAGTAATCTTGTTTTTAATCAAATTTAGAGGCAACGAGATGATCTGGGCAACGGGATTTTGTCGCGACTGCTCTACTTTGATGAGCTTCTCGATATCCAACCAATCCATTCCCTGATCAATTAAACCTCGTACAGCTTCAGCAGCCTCCTCAACCCTATTTGCAAACGTCTGAAGGGCAAGACCTAGAACATAGCTCTTTTGTTGGACTTGAGAGAGACCATCCACCCGCTTTTCCTTTTCAGCCTTTGCAGCGTTGAGCCTCCGTTCAGCAATAAGCTCTCGATTGGAAACACGCATTGACGACTTGGTTGCTTCGATCGTTGAAAAGTAAACGTCCACGGCCCGATTGTAAGATTCGAGCTCGACGGCCTTATACCCCGGCCCTGGAATGCGGGGTTGGAAGGGCTGAAAATCCTCGTACAGATATTCAATATTCTGAGGATCAATAGAGCTATCTGGTGAGATCAGCTGCTCCCCAACCGAGGCAGAAGAGTTGTCTTCATCCCTCTGGAAAGTGGGGTTTTTCTTTGCGAGTATGTACCCGGTGACATTAGATCGTGACGTCAATTCATGAGATGCGAGTGTTGCTTCTATCAATGCTTTAGCAATTTCTTCTAAATTGTTATTCAAAGAAGCAAAGTCTTTTGACGAAGTGTCGGGGTTAACTCCGAATCTGAGAAGCGAGTTTTCGATCAGGCCTGTAGCAACACCGGGGACCTTAGTGTAGAGCAATTTTTTGAGACTTATTGATTTGGCAGATTTTTTTGTCGTAGGAGCCTTCCCACCCAAGGGATTGGCCACTGCGTCATCTTCTGCGTTTCCGCCTGCTTCGTTACCAGCATTCGGATTTGAGGCACCGGCAAGCCATTCCTTAACATGATCCGTAGAATATGAAGGGGCTGAAGAATCTTTTTCTTTTTTAGCAGCTAGATATTCTTCTAGAGGGTAGATTTCCCCCACGGCGCATCGGGTCTGATTGTCATTTGCAGACACAATTCTTTGAAGAGACAAGATCTTGTAATCATGATCCAGAAGGATCATATTGCCGCCAGCAAAGAATTCCAGTACCAAATGGAAGGCATGGTCATCCGAAAAACTCAGAACAAGGAGTCTATTTTCCGGCGCAAGCGAGATCTTGGCCAGTCGACGGGTCCGAAGATGTTTCCTCAGCTTGGTAACAAAACCACTGGGTGTTTGAGTGGTTGATCGAGAGTATTCGGTCAAATGAATTCTAAAACCAGGATCAACCAGGACAAGTTTTTTGGAGCTTGGAATGCCAAATTTAAGCAAAAACAACCGGGATGACGATGTTAGATCGTATATATTTTGCAATCGGTAATTAATAAGACTCTGCAGCTCATTACTTATGATCTGTAGATCCAAATAGTTATACCTTTGCTATAATCTGTTAAACCCCCCATTTTCTATATCATTCGTTGACGTTACACCATATTACATACCTTCATAATAAGTTGAGTGTTCGTGACAAATGTTTCTGTGGTTGATCCCAAAACCAAACTTCACGATCCAACTGATTCTGAGAAAACAAATATTTCGGGGCAAGTGCAGATGGTTTTATTATCATAATCTATCCATCAACTAATAATTCGGTAAAGGGGTCCCAAGATGTCCTTGACTTCACTATGGGAACGATATCTCCGTCTGCCTCGAACAGTACGGATATGGGTGGGTCTTTCAACCCTGGCAGTTGCCTTCACTGCAGATAGGCTTTTAGATAAATCAGATGAAGAAGCTGCCTTAAGAGCTGAAGCTGAACGAAGACTTGCACTACAAAATAATAATTCGTCGTAACGTTGATGTTGTCAACATTTGTACAAATGTATATATAATAATTTTGTTAAATAGAATCATCATTTATGATTGATTTATTCATTGTTCTGAACATTGAACTGGTTTCGATTACATGCCGATCAATTGAGTGTGAGTAGAGTGAATTACTATATATTGGGGGTGTGTGGACTAATCGTTTGCACCCTCCACTTTACACATGTCAGATCAGAGCAAGAAACCCACTTTGAAAGAGGTTGCCGAGAAGCTTCGAAAAGGAGAATTCCACAAAGTTGTGTTTATGGTATGATGAATGGAAATGATTGGGTTGTAAGTAGCCTTGATTAATATGTGTATATAGGTAGGGGCTGGTATCTCTACCAGTGCTGGAATTCCCGATTTCAGGTCACCGAAAACCGGTCTTTATAGCAATCTTGAGAAGTTAAACTTGCCATATCCTGAGGCGGTATTTGATATAAGTTACTTAAAGAAACGACCGGAAGCGTTTTATACATTGGCTAGTGAGCTTTACCCGGGAAAGTTCGAACCTACGAAATTCCATCATTTTATGCGGGTGGTTGATGAAAAGGGCCATCTACGACGCCTATACACTCAGAATATCGATACGCTGGAGCGGATCGTGGGCGTGAACGGAGACAAGATTGTGGAAGCTCACGGGTCATTTGCCAATAATCATTGTATCGCCTGTAGAACTCCAATGTCTACATTACAGCTTAAGGAACTCATGTGGAGCGACGAGAACAAAGTGACGGTGCCGAGATGCCACAATAAAAAGTGTCCTGTCAAGGGCGGTGGGATTGTCAAACCGGACATTGTCTTCTTTGGTGAGGGTTTACCTTCATTGTTCTTTGACTCTATGGATGAGGACCTTCCAAATAACGTGGATTTGGTAATAGTGGCAGGCACATCATTGACTGTGTCACCATTTTCCCAATTGCCCGATATGGTGTCGTCAGATTGTGTTCGAGTGCTGTTCAATATTAACAAGGTCGGCAGTTTTGGCACGCAGCATAACGACATCTTGGTACTTGGGGATTGCGATAACGAAATAGAACGGTTTGCCGATATGTGTGGATGGCATCTTGGAAAACATGATCCACAACTCAACAACCTTGAGGAGGAAATCAATGAAATTGTCGAAAGCTTGGAAACTATCGTCCTTCAAACAGAAGAATCCAAACATCAAGAACCTGATAAATCTAACAAAGATTTAACAGATAAAGTGGAAGACGAAAAAACCCACCTCGACAGTATTAAGAAATGATATCATTTCATTAATAATTCTCGAGTGTCTGGGGTCAGACATTTCTCCACAAATTGCTCCACGGTCTTTCCCGAGACAATGTTCCACATTTGTGCTCTTGATTGTTAAAAAGGAGGCAAGGAAATCGGTGCGTTTAAAGCACAGGCTGCATTCATTATGTACACCAGTGCATTTCAAGGGGTTTCCGCACCATGGAGTTAACAAAAGTGTCAGAAAAGTCTATTTACTTTTGACTGGTTACAACGAGCATCCCACACGTGACAATTGCATAATGTAATTATTTCCAATGAAACTGTGGATTTATATGCGAAAAGAGTAATCAATTTCTTTGAAAAGATCTTGTTAAGTTATCTTACAAGCCTCCCCGCACTATGTTTTTGCCAAGAGATCTTGTTCAGATAAACTGCCGGTGCCGTGTGGTGTAAAATGAAGCTTAGAATGCTACATGTACGGCATATCCGCCGGAAGCGACTGGACTGAGCTTCGTATCAGTGTTTAGTGTGTGTTCGGACATAGCGATCGACCTACGATATCCCACGGAATTACATATTCTCACAGACGATCGGCCGGTATCAACCAAGAAACTCCTGATAACGCTTTGATATTAAAGCATCACTAACGAAAACATTGAGTTTTATTACTTGAAATGCTTTGTGGTGGCCAAACCCGTCCTCTTGTACCCGGATCAAGCTGGCCGCGGAAAAACCTTCTCTGCTCGCTTGCACGAGATGAGACGGAAGGCCAACGCGCTGCACAGTGCCGTACGGACGCCTAAATGGGGTTCCAACCGCGAAAATTGAATGAGAAACAGGCGGGTTAGGGTAAAAAGAAATGCGGCGGTCAGCCACACTTTCGGCTGGATTTGGGGATTCGATAGTCGATCCACTAATTTTTTTCACTTTGCCGGGCGACGTGCGAGTATATATATATATACCTGGGGATTTGGGTGATTTTGTATTGGTAAGAAGGATATATCTTTCTCTATCTTATTATCGAACCAAAAAAAATAATTTCTGCTTTGGTAGCAGTAGTGAATCTTAGGGTATTACTTACTCATTGAGCTTTGCAAAGAATAGTTGCATTATTTATTTCCATCAACTGGAAAGTGCTCTATTTTATTTGCTGTGGAGTTTGGAAAAAATTAGTGGGGATTTGCTCGATCTTGGATTAAAAAATGTCTTTCGAGCATAGTGCTGCTATGACTAGACACCATGATCCGGCCTTGGAGCCTGAACATCAGCATTTACATGGTCATCTGTTTCACGCCGATTCAGCTCATAAAACACCTGATGTGTATGCTGATATCGACACCCCGCCTAGGCCTTCAACCCCGCCAGCACCGCCAATTACTGAGACGGAATACACTCTCAAGGGCCAGAGCGATGTGAAGGACGTGGAAAAGAACCTGTCGTCCACCTCAGACGGTGAGGACGAGGTTATTCAGAAGAAAAGATCATATAGCGTCGGCCTGTTTTTGAAGCGCTTCAGATGGCTAGTGTACCTTTTCCTGGGAGCTTTTTTCACTGCGTGGTGGATCTCGATTATCGCCCAGAAGAAAAAAAGACATCTTTGGCTCATCCCTACCTTGCTCTGGATGGCCATCATGATCCGGCTTATAACATTCTACGTCCCGACCCGCCCTATTCTGCTGGTCGCTGACTGGGTCTGGCAGCGTACTGTGGTCAAGGTCGTCCACTTGATTCCGGAACGGTTCAGACTATGGGCCGGTGCGCTGGGCACTGTTGCAGTTATTCTGGTTGGAACGTTCGTTAGCAAGGAGGTCGAGGGCTCAAGTAGGGCCGATCGTGCTGTGTCGTTCTTTGGTTGCCTTGTGGCCCTTTTCGGGCTATACTTGACTTCTAATGACCGAAGCAAGATCAGATGGCATACTGTCATCACCGGTATGCTCATCCAATTCATTGTCGCGCTATTTGTTTTGAGAACCGGTGCTGGTTACGATATTTTCAACTTCATCTCGTTCTTGGCGCGTCAACTGCTTGGATTCGCTCAAGACGGTGTAGCGTTTTTGACAACCGCTGATATTGCTGCTCTGCCATACTTCTTTTTCACGGTGCTGCCTGCAATTATATTCTTTATTGCGTTCGTGCACCTTTTTTTCTACTGGGGAATTCTGCAGTGGTTCGTGATTAAGTTTGCATATTTCTTCTTCTGGATCATGAAAGTATCTGGTGCTGAAGCTGTGGTTGCGGCTGCTTCGCCTTTTATTGGGCAGGGTGAGTCTGCCATCCTGATCAAGCCCTTCATTCCTCATTTGACCAAGGCTGAGATTCATCAGGTCATGGCTTCTGGATTTGCAACCATCTCAGGTTCCGTATTAGTGGCATATATCGGCATGGGGGTAAACCCTCAGGCTCTAGTGTCTTCCTGTGTCATGTCCATTCCTGCGTCGTTGGCCACCTCCAAGCTGCGGTATCCCGAGACAGAGGAGACTTTGACGTCAGGGCGAGTTGTTATTCCCGAGGATGACACTCATGAGGCCGATAATGTATTGCATGCTTTTTCGAACGGTGCATGGCTTGGTCTAGTCATTGCAGGGTGCATCATGACCAATTTGCTGTGTATCATTGCGCTGGTTGCTTTGATCAACGCATTGTTGACATGGTTTGGTGGGTTCTGGGGCATTCCTCAGTTGACATTGGAGCAGATCTTTGGATATGTGTTTTATCCGGTGGCATTTTTACTTGGAACGCCGCGAAACGAGCTTTATATGGTGGCCAAGCTGATTGGAGTCAAGGTGATCCAGAACGAGTTTGTCGCATACACGATGTTGAGAAGTCCCGAGTACGCCAATCTTTCTGTGCGGGGGACCATGCTTGCGAGTTATGCTCTTTGTGGGTTTGCCAATTTGGGGTCGGTTGCAACGCAGATCGGTGTTCTTGGACAGTTGGCTCCATCAAGACGAGGTGATGTTTCTCGCATGGCCATTTCAGCGCTAGTAACTGGTTGTATCTCTACGTTACTTTCGGCTGCAGTAGCAGGCATGGTTCTTGCTGATTTCAAGCTAGGAAACTCTTAAACTTCTTATGTATTTTAATTTATATTTTTTTTCCGATAATTACAATAAATAGTGTACAATTTGCTTCGTCAACAAGACTTTAAATAAATAATGTACATTTCATTATGAAATTCGTTCCAGTGCTTCAATCAACACTACAGAATTGCCTCGTATAACCTATATACCATTAGTCAACGCAACAACCCATATATATAAATCATTCCAATGTTTTTACATACAGTGGTTCCAACCTTGACTTTTTCACCATCTGGTTTTTCTTCTACAGCTTCTTCAAGTACGATATTCAAAAATACATCGTATCCTCTCAATACCCCGATTATTTGTCTTGAACCATTCAACTGGATAAACAACTTCTTATCCATATACTACATAATAATTAGTTATAACCCCAAAACCATCCAATTCAATCCATTTACCTTCTTCAACTCGGGAGTGGTGGGCTTGACCATTCTATCTACTTAAGTCGTCACTGAAATTGTGTTTGGAAACTTTTGCGTAAATACAGTACCTGCTAAGGTTAGTTGGTTGGAGTAGCGGGGAAATCACTACTTTTTTATTTTTATTCCTACCTGTTAAATTGGAATTTAAGGATTTTCGGATCGAGGGTTTATTTTTTAGCTTTCATCCATTATATTTGAAGGTTATTGATATTCTTTGGGGGGTGTTTTTGATTTGGTTGATTTTCTGATTGTTTTGAGCCATTTCTTTCTTGAACCCTGGCATGCTAGATATATTTATATAATCGTGTTCCCCCCTTTTTTTTTTGAAAGAGGTGTGTGTAAACGGGTTGGACAGTAGAATCCAAGTTTGATGAAAGGACTTGAGTTGGGGTTGACGGCTTCCTTGGTAGCAAGTTGGTTGACATGGGTTATAGCCGAACCACAGCCTTATCGATGGAATGAATTTCTAGATATCCATAAGAGACCGATTCTGGATCGTGATTACGACAATAGATTGTATTTTGCAGTGGAACTCGATCAGCAGTTGCATCCAGTGGATTTTGCCCAAATCCAAGCTTGGAGATTCGAACAACCTCTTGGTTCCTTGGATCATCATTATTTGTTCTCTATAGACAAACTATCGTCTTTATGTGACAAATTACAAGGCATCAGAGAACACCCAAGTGACCATATTTATGATGAGGAAAATTCCATGCTCAGCTTACAGAAGCGTAATGATCGAACTCTTTACAAGCGAGATCTATTATCAAGTGGAGTCAAATCACTGCAACTATTACCCCCTAAACGACTCTATAAACGCGCGGCACTACCAGCCCCTCCCCCAGTCGATTCATCTCTTTTACTGGTCGATGAGGTTGCAAAAAACCTCGACATTAATGATCCATTGTTTGTTAAACAATGGCATCTGGTCAACCCCTTGCAACCAGGAAACGACCTCAATATCTCTAGCGTATGGTACAATAATATTACCGGTAAGGGCGTGGCAGTGGCGGTGGTGGACGACGGATTGGATATGGACCACCCGGACCTAAAAGATAATTATTTCGCTCCTGGATCATGGGATTTTAATGATAACGGGCCTGATCCAAGACCTCGCCTGAGCGATGACACACATGGAACACGGTGCTGTGGCGAAATCGCTGCCGTTCGAAACGACGTGTGTGGCATTGGCGTCGCATACGAGGCTGGTATCGCCGGCATTCGTATTCTTTCGAAACAAATCTCGGAGGCCGACGAGGCCATAGCGCTCAACTACGCATTCGACAAAAATGATATTTATTCGTGTTCATGGGGCCCACCCGACGACGGCACAGCAATGGCTGCACCTGGAATGAGTGTGAAGAAGGCATTTCTCAATGGAGTGCAACGGGGTAGAGAAAACAGAGGCAGTGTGTTTGTGTTTGCATCCGGTAACGGCGCGGGTTTTCAGGATAACTGCAACTTTGATGGATACACCAATAGTATCTACTCGATAACCGTTGGCGCCATTGACCGTAAAGGGCTTCACCCGTACTATTCTGAAGCGTGTAGTGCCAATATGGTTGTCACCTATAGCTCGGGAAGCAGCGACCATATATACACCACCGACGTCCACGGGACATGCACCGGCCAACATGGCGGCACTTCAGCTGCTGCACCCATTGCTGCAGGGGTGTTTGCGCTTGTTCTGTCAGTGAGGCCGGATCTCACGTGGCGAGACCTGCAGTACCTTACTGTCGACTCAGCCGTGCCTGTAAACGAATATGATCACGGCTGGCAAACCACCACAATTGGCAAAAAGTTCAGTCATGTGTATGGTTATGGCAAGCTTGATGCGTATGCGATAGTGGAACGAGCCAAGGACTGGCAGCTAGTCAAGCCCCAAGCATGGCACTTTGCGCCACAGGTTCAAGTGAATGAAGACATTCATTTCAACAGGCGTGAAACGGATGGTGGGGTCAAGTCTACTATTTATATTTCCCAGGAGGATATTGATAATGCCAATATCGCGAGACTGGAGCATGTGAATGTGCTGATGAATGTGCGGCACGAAAAACGGGGTTCACTGACTGTGGATCTGATCAGCCCTAGTGGCGTCAAGTCGCAGCTTGCTGCTCCACGATACTTGGATATTTCAGACAAGGGGATTGTAGACTGGACGTTTATGTCTGTAGCGCATTGGGGCGAACTGGGGGTGGGAAACTGGACATTGCATGTTTACAACGACAAAGCAGATCGATCCACGGGTGTTTTTGTCGATTGGCAGCTGAAATTATGGGGGGAAGCCCTGGATGCGTCCAAGGCCAAGTTATTTTCTCTCAATGCAGACGAGGCAGATGGAGTTCCGATCGATATCTCCGATCCTTCGTCCGCGGTACCGACATCAGCACCCACCACCACTGTTTCTGCTACGACCAGTGCCAAAGTACCGGTTGCGACCACTACCGGGGGTCCGCCCAAGGCTCATCCCACTGAAGGAACACATGAAGATGAAGAGTCCGAGGCTGCTAACCGGCCGGGGTCATTACTGCCGACTTTTGGGCTCAGTGGGCACACATTGGCCTGGATCTACGGTTCGTTTTTGCTTATAGTAGGGTTTGTGGGATGTATAAGTGTTTACATCTGTGTGACTCGGCGTAATCAACGTGGTAAGCGATACAAACGACCTTCTGCAATGCAATCATATGAATTTGATCTTCTAGCCCCCGTGGATGACGATGACGATGACGAAGACAACAATAACTCCGCACACTACGAAGACCATATTATCGGCGGAAGTGGGTCAGAAGATGAACATGTAGAAGAAGAAGAAGAAGAAGACAAATCGGGAGGATCTTCATCATCACCTTCCATTGGAGGGGAGCGTCGGCCCAGAAGGGTATATCGAGACGTCTATCAATCCAAATTAGGATCCAATGAAGAGCTTCATGATGAGCATGATTTATTTACAGTCGATACCGACAGTGAGACTGAGCATGAGAATAACCTGATAAGGTAACAGTTTCCAATAGAGATATATAACAAGTTTACCCACGGTTGTTGACAAATAAATGTTTGTTTTTGATGCAACTTCCGGATTTAAGATTTGACTGTTTTTTTTGGGTGGTGCATTTGACAATAATTTCCGGTGACAAAGGAGAAGGCAAAGGACAACACCGCCGTTGAATCTGTGTAGATAGCCATGGCCGACGAGAACGCGATAACTACGGCATCTGAAGTCACGCCTAGTCGGTGGAATTCTGTAAACATTCCTCCTGGTGGTCAAGCAGCTAGTCCGGCTCAGACTCAAATCGTAGCGGCACCTGAGCGTGGAACCACTCCGGTATCGTTAGCGCCCGTTTCGACTTCAACGCCACCTTCGAATGGTAATAGTAGTAGTAATAGTAATCGGCCGTCTAGGCAGGCGTCACAGCAGGGGAGTTCGGAAGTTAATTCATCATCAGCTAGCAAGAGGTCACACACAAAAACATACCAGACTCTGTTGACAGCATCCAAATTCCGACATCTCAAGAAAAAGGATGGAGAACCGCTTTGGCGAGAAGATATTCAATATGACTTTCTGGAGGCAATTTTCACTGACCCCACAAGAGTGTTTACAAACAGCTATCAGAATTCTGGTCAACACACATTTGCGGAAATCTATGTGGACGCAATGGCCCGGTCTTCTAAATGTTCCAAGATCCTTCGCGAAAAACTCCTTGGAGACAATAAAGCAGGCTTGAATATGGCTATGGTTTGTCTATTGGTCAATATTGGTCGAATGAATACTACTCTCAACTTCTTTCCTGAAATGAGAGCACAACTGAGAACTTATCATCCAATCCCCTCGCTACAAACCTTCTCAGATCAATCAGACTATAAACAACTACAAGATGCTCCACGATTGAAAAGTATACTCAAGGGTGCGTGCGAAGACCGGCCTGAACCAGCCACGCTCGAGGAATTACTGTCCAACGGCAGACACCCGCACACAAACCCCATAAACTTGATTTTTTTGATGTCGACATACTCAAGCAAAGTGGAGAATAAGTACTTTGCAGGTGACTACGAACTGTTTGACCTGATCATGGAAAAGAAACTCTCCAGTGCAAGCAGAGCACGCGCATTTCTGTGGCTGATGTGGACATATCTCGAAAGCGGCCAGACCCTAGAAGATCTCACCCGCAACCCGTTTGGCCCCGGTCAAGAACTGGGGCTCAAGATCCCGTCCTTTGAGCGTATTTCACCCGCGCGAATGGCTCTGGAGAATGTGGACACTGAACGGGAAAAGGAGTTTGGTGCCCAAATGACAAAAGTCCGAGCCTACTATCTTGAAGAAACAAACCAACAACATATCAACTATGGATCTAATGGTTCCGTGTCGACCACGAAAAAGAAGCCTGTTGCCCGTGCCTCACAGCCTCCTACAACCACAACTGCAACGCCGGCACCACCAACGGCCTTGTCGGGAAACAGATCACTTCGAGTACGGCCACCGCCGCCTGCTCCAGACTTCAGCACACGGAACGGCGCCACGCCCGATGCAGTTGCTCGAGTTATAGTAAAAGAACGAGCTGCGGTGGTGCCAATTGTATCGCCTAGCCCATCGCTGGTGAAGCTGACTCTCAAGTCATCGAAGCGGCGCAACGAAAACCGCGATATTCGTCTCCGCGATGAGACGGAGTACCTGCTCACGGAAAAGTACAAGCGACGGAGGAAGCTACGTGCAAGGACGAGCGCCATGAAGCGCGAGTGGGATCGGATCAGGGAGTTAGACCCTCTGTACAATTCAGAAGACGAGAAGCTTATATCGGGACTGAAAGAGGATGAGCAGCAGGCCGGTAGCCGAAAACGGCGCAAGGGTGGTGGTGGAAGTGGTGCTGGTGCGGCCAGTGCACAGTCAGTAGCTGTCGTACCGACAACTTCTGTTCTGAAGACCGCGGCAGCGGTTGCCACTGGGCTGAATGACATGCCGGGGGACTATGGCGAGCAAACGGCTTCGATTGCCACCGCTCTGCGTCGGTCGCTACGGTGGATCAAGCGATGGAACGACCGAACGAACCAGACAAGCAATGCCAAGGATGTCATGAACCTGGCCAATCTAGTCAGCAACTAAAATGTACATTATATAAATAATTGAATAAATAACAACGCGTGTTCTATCTGAGCAGCATGTCACACATGGCGCACGTCGACCGGAACACGCCCAGCCGGTCGACCAGCTGTTCAAACACGCGAGGGCCTTTTTTCAGCACGCTCGTCTTGTCGACGTCCAGGAGTGCCTGCGTGCATTTGAAGGAGATTGACGGTCTTGAGACCGTACAGCCCGTGGTTTCGTCTATCAAGATCGGCCATCTCAATGACAGCTGTACATGGTGTTTCCCGCGCAGCACAATGGCATTTGAAGTTTTCCAGAGCCCATCCCGTGATTGGTACTTGTTGGCCAGCATCTCGAACACGACGTATCTAGTGTAAGCGAGGTTACCGTACTGGGCCAGTGCGTTCATGCAATCGTATATATTTAGAGATAGTTGCTTTTCGCTCATGTAGTCGCCAATCTCTGCTTCGGCCCACGGCGACATAGTGAGCTTCAGCTCGCTGACGGTTTTGCCGGACCGCACGCCCAGCACGAGTCGGAACCGGAAGATGAGTCGTTTGTGTGAGTCTCCACAATGGCCATCAACAACTTGACGATGAATATTTCCTGACATCATTCGCGATTCCACGGGGTGGAAGTACAGTTTATGGAACATTTTCAGCATGCTTTCAGCCTCCTGACCCTCACGTATAGGTCGATAATGATTGTCAAATTGATCTTCCACCGAGTCCAATTGCCGATGTTTCAAGTCCATATCCACCGTAATATCGTTCATGTCTAATAACGCATCTATCAACGTATATGCATCGTCATGGATCGCAAGCTCCTGTTCTAGTCCTTTAACCCGTTCCATCCGTTGTTGGACCTCATCGCGTAGTCGCGCAAGTTTCTCGACTAAATACTGACGTTTCTTGTCCAAATCCTCATAACCGTCATCGTCATCCATTTGCGTTGTTAAGCGCGCGCTTAATCTCGTGGTGGTGGTGTTTAGCGCGCGTTTAGCCAATCTTGTGGTGTTGGCGATGCACGTGGACGGCTCATGCACGCCCGACTCGGAAGCTTTTGTTTGACGATTGAAGGAAGGACAAGTGCACCATTATTTGAGTCCAACGATGTTATTTGGGGTGAGATTGGCCAACGAGGCATTTCCTCCTTGGAAGAAGGATTATGTGAATTATGATAAGCTTAAGAAGCTTTTGAAGGAGAGTGTAATCTCGGATCAGGGTGAGGAGGAATCATGGACTGAACATGATGAGACGAGGTTTGTGAGTTTTCTTGATCAAGAATTGGAAAAGGTTTATTCTTTTGAACAAAAGAAGTATCATGAATTGAGTGATCAGATTTCTGCTTTGGAAACAAAGGTTGGTGATACTTCTGGCACGGTGGTGAATGCTAAAGATATTGAAGCAGAGTTGGAAGAGATTCTTGATACTACCAATCATTTGGATCGATTCCGACGATTGAACTTTACGGGATTCTTGAAAATTGTTAAGAAACATGACCGTTTGCATTCCAAATATCAAGTGAAACCTTTACTTCAAGTAAGACTCAATGCTTTGCCTTTCCATTCCGAGGATTATTCTCCTTTATTGTACCGACTGTCTGCACTATATTCCTTTCTGAGCGAAAACTTCGGCTCAAACACAAGAAATAGCGCCTCGGCTGTCATGTCATCGTTTACCACCAGTACGGAATTCTCAACCTTCAAGTTTTGGGTACACCCCGAAAACTTGATGGAGGTCAAAACCCGTATCCTCAGACATTTACCGGTTCTGGTCTACAATCGTGAAACAAATGAAGATGACGATAGTGACCCCACAGTCACCTCACTGTATTTCGATAGTCCGTCATTCGAATTGTATCAGTCGCAGCTGGAGAAAAAGAAGGGCGACGAGGCTCAACCAGCTTTAAGACTGCGATGGCATGATAAATTGGTTGAAAAACCAGACATCTTCCTCGAACAAAGATCATTCAATGAGGAAAAAAAGGCTGTGAGAATTAAATTGAAAGAAAAATATATCCAACCTTTCATCACTGGAGATCAACATGTGCTGAATAAAACAGTACAGAAATTGAAGGCCCGTCACGCCTCATCTAGTGACGTTCAAACTTATAAGGACACCGCCAATGAATTGCAACAGTTCATCACGGAGCACCGGCTGACTCCCGTTATGAGAACTGTTTACACCCGAACGGCATTTGAAATCCCCGGTGACGATAACGTCCGAGTCATCCTCGATAGTGATATCACCTTTATCCGAGAGGACTCCTTTAATAAAGAACACCCAATCAGGGACCCTGATCACTGGCATCGTGCCGACCTCGATATCCCGACCATTGAAAACCCCCTCGCCATGCTGCGTAAGTCGGAATACACAAAGTTCCCATACGCAGTGCTTGAACTGAGATTGAAAATCAAAAGCGACGGAACTAAGGGCCGTTATGGCGCATGGGTCGACGAGCTTACCAGCAGTCATTTGGTGACTGAAGTGCCTCTGTTCTCCAAGTTCTTGCAAGGTATCGCCAGTTTGTTTGCAGAAGACGAGCGTCTTGACGGACTGCCCTTCTGGCTGCCTGATCTCGAGCACGATATCCGACAAGATCCTCAAGAGGCGTACAAGCGTAACCGTGACCGTCTCAAGTTGCATAGCAAGGAGCAGGAAGGTCGTCCAAACGTTAAACAACCCAGCATTCCCAAGATCTCTACCGAGCACAGCTTGCCAACCGCCGAAGATGATGAGTCTAGTGATGGAGGTATCACATCATCCACGGCCTCTTCTTCGCGAAAGAATACTATTGGATTCCCCACTTGGGCCGCTGAAGATGGAAAGTTGATAAATGTGGACTCGGAAGAGGAGGAGGTGGTACTACCACCGGGGGTGTTCAAGCCCTCAATTGCACTCAAGAATACCGGAGCTGTCAAGGTCGAGACTAAAGTGTGGCTAGCAAACGAGCGTACTTTCAACAAGTGGCTACATATCACCACTTTGCTGTCTGCTTTAACTTTTACGCTTTATAGCTCAGTGGAACGTTCCAACATGGGCACTGTTTCGGAGTATATGGCTTATGTCTTGTTTGGACTCACAATCTTCTCAGGACTTTGGGGATACTATGTGTACATGCGACGGTTGAAGCAGATACGCGAGCGTAGTGAGAAGCACTTTGACAACTCTTTTGGTCCGTTGGTTGTAGCGGTTGGTCTACTTGCCGCGTTGGTGGTGAACTTTTCTACTGTTCTGCATCGTCGTCTCAAGCACGATGAGCCTTTGTAAATGCTGAATTAATACATAATATGAAAAAATATAATTTTAGAACCTCAAAGAGGTTATACATTTAACGGGCCAAAGCTCCACAGGGATCCCAAGGAGGTAGTACGTAGGGGGATTTATCATCTAGATACTTGACAAGGTCAGGAATGTCGCCTTTTTCAACGACCACCTGATACACGTACTCTCTGAAGTAGTCGTGAGTCATGGTGAAGTAGCCCTTTTGACCAACGCTCTCACCCCACGAGTTCTCGACTCGCCAGCGTTCAGGCTTTCCATTCTCGTCGAGGTGGACGGCGGTGAGGACCATAGCATGTGTCATAAGACTCTGGTGATATCGCAGACGGTCGGCCTTGGCCTGAGTAGGGTTAAACGATACCAGCTTGTAATCCCAGACATCCAGATCCATGATACCGTACTTTTTGTCCATGTATATGGGGGTATGGGAGCCAAAGAACACAGCTTCGTTCTTCTTGATCTTGGCAATGGCTGCGTTTGCGAGTTCCTCGACGTCGAGGTTCAAATAGGAGACGAGGCCTGCGCCAACGACGTTTCCGAGGCGGTCGATTTTGATGACACGGTTGTAATCGTGGCGAGGATCGTTCAGCAGCGACACTGCTTCACTGGCGTCATAGCTGACGATTTCCTTGTAGAACTTAAGGGGGGTACTGGTGATGGACGAGTATTTTTTGTCACTATCGCGGAAGTTCCATTGGAACTCATCGTCTGGACCGGGAGGGGATCCTAGGAACAGGATCAAGAGTTTATGGATCTGTTTCATGTGGGCCTTTTTAAGATCAGTCACATCCCTGCCGTCGGCGATGGCTTCACGCAGTTCCTGGGCAAACTGACGGAGAAGTGTGGTTAGCATATCATTCATGCCGTTGCTTTTGGTGGTATTGAAGGTATCCGGGAAAGTATCATTTGGCACCAAGCCATATTTTTCAACAATATTGACAAACATGTCGAATTGGCCACCGTCTTCGACAGGAGAAGTCAATAGATGCTGAACAACACGAGATTCGACGTCTTCTTTTGCCGTATCACAGATCTGGTCAAGGAAGAAGTTTGCCTTTTCCAACTTGTCATAGAAAAACAGAAACGATGGGGAGATTTGGAATTCCTTAAGATTATATTTCTTCATGACCTTGATACGAAGAACATTTGTAGCAGCAAATAACCAACATCGACCACTATTCTTTTGGTTCGTAATAGGAGCGCCTTCAGTTTCGATCACATCACTAAAAACCGTGTTTGTGTTTGCAATGAAAGATTCTCTATTGACCAAAGCCACCTCAGCATCTTGATTTCGTAGAACAGTGGCAGCCAATCTAGAAGTAACATCTGCCTGAATCTCCTGATCCCAGGAACTAAGCTCAACAGTTTGAAGTTCCATTGCAAAAGATTATTACAAAAGAGTGAAATAAAAAAATGATTGGAAAACTGCCTTTTATAGTAATAACTGACGCAGAGATCGACCGCAGATTTCCCACGGCGCAGGCCATTTACCCCGCTAAAGGCAGTTGATTCCGAGCGGACCCCGACGAGCCGTTTTATGTCATTTCCAAATGCAAAGAAGAGGAAACAGAAAAGAAGAAGTTAAAGATAACGAAAATGTACAAAAGGAAATAAAAGATCAATCAAGTGATAATACAGCAATTTCGTTTCTTCGAATTGGATTTTTCTTTGGGTCGTAGATGGCCTGTTGATAATGCGGCACGAAGATTTGGTCGTGAATGGGCTTTAGAGATTTGTTGTTGGTCATTCAATGTTTTTCGACTGGTCACCACTTGACGGATCAATATTGAGAATGTTTCTTCAATATTGACCATATTCTTTGCACTTGTTTCCATGAATCCACATCCATGATCTTTGGCCCATTGTAAACCTTGAGCACTTGAAATGACCCGACTAGAACTTAAATCACATTTATTTCCAGCCACTATCTTGACTGCTTTGGCAGCATTTGGATCTCTTAATCCTGCATCAAGGTTCTTTTCAATCATTTCATCGAAGTATTCCAGATTCTCAATGGATATCTGAGATGTAATATCATATACCAACAAATACGCATCAATGGCCGAATCAGCACTAAATAAAGACCCCAACATGTCTCTATATTCCTCTTGACCCGCAGTATCTATAATATCCAATCGATAATTGATTCCATCAACCGTTCGTTGAGTCGAATATGAATCCTCTACATTGGGTCCCAATAAGTACATCAACCAATTCATTTCAATTGTCTCACTTACCTATAGTAGGATCATATTCATCTACCCATTTACTTCGAATCAATCTCATGGTAATACATGACTTTCCAGTTCCTTATCAAGTTAATAATATCCGTCACGTTAAACCCCCCTCTCCTTCACTTATCCCCACTTACCACCATCTCCAAGTATCACCACGGATATCTTGTTACTATCCGTCATTATCTATCCAATATCCCTTCTACACCAAAAAAATCCTGAAATGTGGTCGTTCTTGTGGGGATTTAAAAAACTATATAAATAAGTTCCGTGGAAAACCTCCTGAGTTTAGGCTTAAAATGGCCGATCTTTTTTACTCACCACCGCGCTGATGACCTTACAATCTTCGAATCCAATTGTTTTCTTTGAATTACATAAGTACTTTTGTATTCACTTTCAATTCAATTGTATATAAATATATAAACTATTTGAAGTTTGTTTCATGAATGACTTAATTGATGGTTTATCTATCTCGATTGAAAATCTACTAGTTTAAGCATAACGAAAAAAAATTTAAATAGTTGATGTGTTGGAATTATTATAATTAGTTTTCAGTAATAGACGTTACTGCTTCACGGACATCTAATTGTTGAAGTTTTTCTGTTAATTTGATATCTTCCTCTATGCTTTCAGATGAAGGTGCTGATGATGAGTCTGAATCGTCCGGCACTTTTCGAAGATCAACTTCACTGAGTCCGGTTCCTCCTCCTAACTTATAATATTGATCCATATAATGTTTGCGTCGTATAGCAGTCAGTTCCGTGAGTTTGGGCCAATATTGGTCATGGAAGTATTCAAATTCCACTTCGCCGCCAAAGTCTTTATCCAATTGCTCGGTAGGAACGTAATTTGGAAATGGTTCTTGATAGACGAGTTTTTCCCGTGTCAAAGGATCAATGAATGGATGGATAATCTTTAGAAACGTCCATCCCAACCATGGGATGTTGGTCAACAATGCTTTGCCCAACCGTTCAGGATAATGGTCTTGAAGAATATTCAATACTTCACGGCCAGTGGAGATTGAAGGCAATTTGGAGCCCGCTCCCCCCACCTTGGTGGGTTTGAAATCAATTAAAAGTGCCAACTGGTCTTGACCGGTGGGCATGAAATCAATCACTCGTTCAAGCATATATACCAGATGTTGGACTTGATGATGTGAAGCTTTTGTATTTTGCCTTCCCGGTTTCAAATACAAACAAGGCCGGCAATCATTATCAAACCCCAAGATAACCTCTTTACCAGTCTCGTTTTCCGGAGATGTCAACTCGGCAGTCAAGGTGGAATCAGGATCCACTCCGAATGTACGACGCCATACCAAGGTTGATATTAATCGTCGTTTACAATCGTCAACTTTCCATTTGGTAGCGCGTAAGTATCTTAAGTAACATTCTTGTGTCAACCATGCTTTCTCCACGTCCGATAAAGGACTTTTATCCTTGGATTTGTCAGAAACAGGGATTTCCGTCAGATTCTTGAAATATTCGGCAATCTCTGTATATTTGGCCTCTTGACTTTCATCCAATACGCGAGCAATAGGGATCTTGGATTTAGGAGATGGAGTCTCAAATGGATCAACGTGAGACATTTTGTTCTTTAAATTCCTGGAAATGGATTATAAAAGGTATAAATATTAAAGGTAACGCGCTTTCCACCTCTCCTTGGTTATGAATAATATAACAAATGTAACTTTTTTATTTTTTATTTTTTTTATTTTTTTGAGTATTCAAATCGGAGCCATCGGAACGATCTGAAACTCCGACAATTTCTCTTAATATATGGGCAGTCACGTGATGAGTTATGAAAATATATATGATTTTATTTTATTATTTAATTTGATTTATTTATGAAGTATGAGCTTTCAAAATGTTAGTTTTAAGGGTATATAAATTCCAATTGGTTTGGTTGATGATGAATGTTCTGGATGCCAAGGACGATGGTTCGAGACCAAGTTTGATATGGATTTAATAGAAATAGAAAAACAAAAAGTCGATAAAGTGGTTTATTATTTATATATAATTCTAGAGAATTATTAGAAGAAGAATAGTTTCGATTGGTTTAATTTACATAGGTTTTTTTGTGACAAAGTTGGGAATCTCACGGGGTTAAGAAGTAGAAAATCAACCATGTGGATCGCGGTTTCAATTCGATCTTGTGCTTTATTGGCGTTGGCGATCCGGGCCAAGAGTCATAAATCATTGACGGATCTTGGGATATTCACTGCTGTTATCACCGGCGCCATTCATAGTGCTACCGTCAGTTCGGCAAATCTAATATTATTATTTGGGTTTTATCTTACATCTACTACATTTACCAAGCTCAAGGCAGATGTGAAGAAGAATCTGACAGTTACAAGTACTAGAAAAGATGGTAGTGGAGGAGAAGGGCCTCGAAATCATATTCAAGTACTTGCCAATTCAATAGTGGCTTCCACGCTTATAATTGGGCAGTTTCTTCTTCCTCAATATAAGGAGCTATTGACAGTAGGGATAATTGCCCAATATGCCGCGGTGTGTGCAGATACCTGGTCATCCGAGCTTGGGATTCTATCCAAAGCCCAGCCCATTCTGATCACCACCTTGAAACCATGTCCGAAAGGAACAAATGGTGGAGTGTCTCCATTAGGGTTGTCTGTGGCAGTGGCAGGTGGGGCATTCATTGGTTTTCTTGGAGTAGTATTCTCTCCATCATTGGGATCCCATCTTTCATTGACTAGCAAATGTGGTTTTATCTTGTTTTCCGGTGGTTTAGGATTGTTTGGATCTATGATGGATTCTATTCTAGGTGCTACATTACAACGATCTGTGGTGAATAAACAAGGCAAGATTGTAGAGAATGAAGGTGGATTCAAACTCAATGAAGATCAAAATGATGATTATAAGGTTTATTCGGGATCAATTGGTCTTTTATCAAATAATCAAGTTAATCTTGCAATGGCCATAATCACATCTGTAGTTGGTATGTGGATCTGGCATAGCTTTGTCAATACATTAACTAGATAATAATAATAATAATAAAGATAATTCTAACTTCCTCGATAAGTCGAATATGAATAATTGCTGAGTAAAAGTGGAATATGATAATGTTCATCTGGAGGGTTTGGTATCTCAAATACAACATTAATAGAAGGAAAAAACGCTGTTTGAATAGTGTCTCGTTCTAGATAATTCTTTGTATCAAATTCAATCTTGTATATTCCTGGAATTAACCTTTCTTCTGAATTGATCAAAGGTTTAAAAATACTCTTCCAATTCACCACTCGTCCATCATTATCAGTGACCCCTTGAGCCATAATCACCGTCTCTGATACTTGTACATTACTCAAAATACATGGAATACCGGCTGCAGGTTTACCAACAGTAGTATCCAATACATGACATGTAATTGGATCACGAGTCATTTCTGTTTATGAATATATTAAAAAAAATGAACAATTTGTTAGTTAATAAAAGATCTAAGATTGTCGGAGAAGTCCGAATCTGATAAAAAAACGCGACTTTTGACAACCGCGCGCGACATTATCGTGAATTTTCAGGTTCTTCAAATTGCTTTGGACCTAGCTATATGATTGAAGATGATGTGTCATGTCCGATTTATAATGATATACTTTTCGATCAATCGGTGACATTCAACAAATGGTTACCTATATCATGTTTTGATGTGATAGAGACTTTAAGGACCTTTGAGGATGTATATGGTCGACCTTCGATATATACTCGGCAATGTCCATATATGTATATTAATCATCCTGTCAACTATGTGCTTATAACTGGGCGTTGTTATTCAATTAATGACAACAAGTCAAATTATTTGTTTAGCATCAGCGATTCATCTGGTAGATGTGTACGGGCTATTGATGTACAGAAAATGTTCAAGCCCGACCGTTTGAAGCATGGTTGTTTGGTCGAGGTCAAAGGATACCTGGAGGATAATGACCGGTTTGGCCGTCAAATCCACATTTGTTCCATTCGTAATATCAGTGATTCTCTATCGACTGAGATCACTGCTTGGAACGAGGTATTGGAGGTTCGTAAACATGTATTGTCCAAACCTTGGTATTTGCCTGAAGATATCGATATTCCCGTCGAAGTTCTTCAAACAATAAGCATGATACATGAAGCTCCAGATGCATTCTGCTCACTTAGCAGATTGCCCTCAGTATTATCCAACAATCACTCATTCAAAGATAGGTTTCTTGAAACAGTATATGAACAGAAATTATCTATCGGATCTCAATCAACTATGGTGCCACAACTTGAAAATGACACCCAGGCTGATGCACTCGAACTCCCCAGTGCAACCCCTGAAAACAATGCTCTTTGTACTCCTCCAATGACCGACAAACGTACTGCTGATGATGATACTACAGAGAGAGCTCTCACTCCACGAAGACTTTCAAAGTTCAAAATGCCTGACTCTACAATCAAACGAATTCGAAAAACTAATAATTCAATCGCAGATTCCGATTGAAATATCTTATTTATTATCTTATCTAAATTATTATATAAAACTTGGCTGAAAAGTTATTAATGATCGGCCAGAATTTTTCTTAGCCGCACAACATATTCAGAGAAGAAATGTCTTTATTCCAGGTTGAAGGATGGACTTTGCCTTCGAAGGTGGCTGGAAATACTTCAAATAAAGGTAAAAAGACTGAAAAGAAGAAAAAGTCTAAAAAGCTCGACTCCGATAGTCTTCAAGAACTTATTGAGTCTCATATCGACGGCAAGAAACCCGTCAAGCCCAAAAAAGAGAAGGATGATGCGACCTTAAAGAAGCGAAAACGTGACGATGATCGTGAATCCACTGAAGAAAAACCTCTTAAAGCAGTCAAGGCTGTAGAGGAAGCTAAAAAGCCGGTAACAGAGCTACAAAAACCTACGAGACCTCAAGCTAAACTGACGGCTTTACAGCAGAAAATGAAAGAGAAATTGACGGGATCACGATTCAGATGGATCAATGAACAACTTTATACCACTACATCTGATAGTGCGCTAAAAATGGTCACTGATAGTCCCGAGCTATTTGACGAATATCATGCCGGATTCAGGACTCAGGTACAGGCTTGGCCCGAGAACCCCGTAGACGCATTTGTGGGCCAGATCAAGGAACGGTTGGAAAAACCCATTGCAGCTCCAGGCGGTCTTCCGGGAAATAGCGATGGTAAGGTAGTGGTGGCAGATATGGGGTGTGGAGAAGCTCAACTGGCCCAGGATTTGAAGGCATTGAGAGGATCTAAAAAGAGCAAAAAGCTGAAATTCGAGATTCACAGCTTCGATCTCAAAAAGGCAAATGAACATATCACTGTTGCAGATATAAAGAATGTGCCCCTGCCGGACGAAAGTGCTCATATAGTTGTGTTTTGCCTGGCTCTCATGGGAACAAACTTTCTGGATTTTATCCGTGAAGGTCTAAGGATATTGAAACCGAAAGGCGAGATCTGGATCGCCGAAATCAAGTCGCGCTTCGCAGATAATGACACTCAAACCTTTGTAGATACTCTCAAGGACCTAGGTCTATTCCACAAGACTACGGATGATTCCAACAAGATGTTTGTTCGATTCGAGTTCTTTAAGCCTCCTAAAGATATCCTACAACAACGGGAACGGAAACTGACTGCCAGGAACAAGCAGCCCAAATTCATTGATACGTCAAAGGATGAGAGGCGAAAAAAACCTGAAGGCGAATGGCTTCTCAAACCATGTATTTACAAGCGACGTTAAACTAGCACCTAAAGCTCCGTCTTTTTCGTTATCGTATTAATCATTTCATTGCCCAGCGCAGTTGCTTCAGGGAACATATCAGCAAAGTAAAGCTGTGTATCTTCAAATTGTTTCCTGTAGACTTCAAAGTTTCCTTGCATTACAATCGAGCTCCATGTCTATCCCCTCATTGTTAGAGCCCAAATTCTGGTTTTTAAATCTCAAGTACAAATGTGACTTACCCTAGCAGCAATTGTAAACTCTAGATCATCAGCCCTGAACGCTCTATCGCTTAATGAATCCGTAATGCATTTCTCCAGTAGCCCTGGAGTGCAGAACAAGTATTCTGTAACACCAAGCCAGATTCTAAATATCTTTTTTACAAGAGTTAGAAGTCACAAACGATAAGTAGTATAAGCACCGTCAACATACTGGAGTGGAGCAAATCATATGGTCATAAGGAACAATCCCTGATTGGTACCAGCTATCGACGATAGCCAGAATGCTGAGATGTGAATTGGGCGGCGAGCCACCGGGCGGCACTTTGCTGAGTGAGAATTGGCCAAGTAGCTCATCCGAAAGCAGGGGTTTATGGTCGGGGCTCAAGGAGCCAAATACCTTTTTGCGGGCTTCGAACAACCGATTACGAAGGGTATCTTCTTCTTTCTGGATCATCAATTTGTATAGTGCCGTCACTGAAGAGGCATATTGTAAGATTTGTTTATGGGCAGCAGGATTGGTAATGGCCAACCCAGCATAGACATGCCATTTGTTTGCGTAGATCCGTAGTGAGATATTGACTTTTGCATTTTCAAGCCCTCCGATATATCTATTAATCATCCATGGGTACTGAGCATTGGCCTTCCATGCAGTGCCCATACTGAGAAACGCAGCATGAGTAACAGCCTGAGTATCTGCAGTGATACGATCATGTTCTTCAGCAGACAGAAAAACCATCTTGGAATCCAGACAACTAAATATCGATTCCACAAACCTGGAGGTTGATGAAGAGACTCGGTGACGAATTAATACAAGAGGTTGGCCTTTAGTATTGACTTTGGGTCCATGAAGCGAGTGACAAGACATAATTTCCACGTCTTCCGGAAGATACTTTTCAAACGCAGCCATTTCAGGGGCTTTACATGACGTCTGACCTCCAACCACCGCCCTTTCTTTGGTCGAAGGGCCATATTGCTTGACAATACTATCAATTCTCTCCGCCTCAACGCTATAAATGATATAATCACATGCACGAGACACCATATGTCCATTTCTAACAATCTCAAACCGGGCATCTGACAATATCAGAATCAATCAAAATCAAGAAAGGTCTTGAACTCCTAACTTACCGGAATACTTTTCCTTTATATTTTCATATACCTCTTCTCTATCGCAAACACAAACTCTACCCCAGAAATTAATGTCTACCGAGTCATTTTGGAGTTAACCAATTCAAAATCCATACTTCCATCCTGCATCCGAAAACCGTCTAGCATATAATTGGCCCATATCACCGAAACCAATGATTCCGATCTTTTTATTCTTCTTCCATTGAACTATCTCCTCAGCACTCGCACTCATGATTCCAATTCCTATAAATGTTGACAGTGGTTTTTGGAGAGGTTGTTGTTGTTAGTAGTTGTAGAAATATTCCAACGAAACTTTCAATTTATTCCACTCCACACTGGTAAGCTTTGCTTGAAAATTATACAATTCGAACCGGTTTGTAGATGTATGAGGACTGGGCGTATCGTACCGAGACGGCGCCTAGTCGACAGAGACTTGATAGTCCTGTTTCTCATAAAAGGCCACGGGGACGATCATTATTACAGGCCGTTGCATTAGATTCCCATCAACAACAGACAATTATAGACCCTCCAGAGGCCGGTCTTAATCTTCGACGTGTGAAATCGGTAGAGATTGAATCAAAAGAGAAGGATGTTATTGTTTTAAAGCACTTATGCGTGACTTTCCCACTTTCACGGAAGGATCGAGTGACACTTAAACAATCGGAGGAGAAATGGATTGAAGATGAGCAGGAACTTGAGCTGGCAGATAGATTTGATGAGCTGGATCTCGCAAATAATGAGCAATATATCCTTTTTCGAGACGTTTCACAATTGCATTCGCATTCGTGTAACAAACTATTGGACAGCTCGAATCATGTGCTTGAAGTTTTGGACCGCCTTTCAAAAGGATTTGAGTACGTAAGAACAGAAACATCCGAGTTTGAAAGAGCCTGTGACTCTCTTGTGGCAGAACAAACCCATCTCGCTTCATTACGCGACAATGTCGACCGAAATCTGGAGATTTTTGCTGTTTTGGAACGAGTCACGCGAACACTGAATGCCCCCGGATCAGATATCGTCATTCACAAATCCTTTAAACCTCTACTGAAGGATCTCGATAATGGACTGGAATACGTTAATAAACATAACGACTTTTTGGATATAGACCTATACCAAATGAGATACCGGCAATGCATGACCCGAGCTCTGACACTTGTGCAAGAATACTTTACAAATAGGATACGAACCCTGGCAAACTCTGTTTTCCAGCAGATCTCAGGTAAAGATATAAGTACAACAGCACGATCTGCCCTTCTTTACGGGAAATTCGAGGACGAGGCCGAACGTCTACATGGCATCATGCATGAGATTGGATCTCGGATCCAAGGTCATCACGAATATAATGATCTTTATGAGGAGTGTTTGAGATCTTACTTTGGTGCCCGTAAGAGACTCCTGATGCCTGTGATTACAAAAACTCTGGACGACTATGGACGTGGTCGAGGCTACACTGGCGACTTTCTGTTGGCATGTCGGTCAAGCTTAACTGCTAGTAAAGATATATTTGCCCTCGAAAACAATCTTTTCCAGAAATTCTTTGCCCAGGGCTCTGAGTCGTTTTTTAATTGGCTCGTGGACCTGGCGGATCCTTTGTATGATAGCCTGCGACAGAGAATCATTAGGGAACCTAGTATTGGCAACTTGTGTGAGCTAACGTCCCTGCTTCTGTCTTTTGTTGGTGACTCGGAAACAACCGATTTCTCCAATGAAGATTTCGTACAGGAGGGAGTGTTTCATCCCATTCTTTACGATGTGCAGTCACGGTTGGTGTTCCGAGTCCAAGCATATATGGAGGCAGAGATTGTTCGTTATACTCCAAAGCCTGATGACATATCCAACTTGGGCCACCGCCGAAAATCCAGTGTGGTTGATCCGAAGGAGCCAGACACAGTTAGCTCGAGAGGTAGTATCACTGAGTTTGACACTGACAGTCTACTTGAGGGATGGTATCCGCCAATGAGACGAGCAGTCACGTTGTTGTCTCAAATCTATCAGCTAGTCAAGTCAACAGTATTTGATGACCTTGCCCACAGAATCATTCATGAATGTATAATATCGCTGCAGAAAGCACAAGCTTTAGCCGCCACCCGGCTCGGAGCCATTGAGTCAGAGCTCTTCCTCATCAAACACCTGCTGCTGCTTCGATCGCAGATCTTGGATTTCGATATTGATTTCGTTCCCGCAGAGGTTCAAGTCGACTTTAGCGGACTCCAAGAAGTATTCAGCTTGATACGACAAGAGGGAGTCAGTTTTTCATCTGCGAGCCTATTGAATTTGGCCCGTGCCAGTGTTCCAAAGGTCGTCAATAACATGTTTGATGCTAAGGAAGAACTATATGCAAAGCTGAAAAACGCAATCCATGCCTTCACTGAGGGCGCTGTGAAGTCTATTGTGGGCTCCATTATCGATGACCCCTCTCCTAAGACTGCAGTGGAAGATACAAGAAAACTTCGACAGGATGCGGCCACCGAACTTCCACGGATCGAAAAGATGATTGAGATTTACATTGACGACAAACGCACTATAGACATTTTAATCGACTCCATACAGGATCTGGTCGTGCAGACATACGAGGAGTATCATCGCAAGATTGTCGCTTCCGCCTCCAGTAATGAGGAGATTGATGGTCTTATGGAAGTCGATGGAATTATAGCCTACCTTGGTGAAATCGTCGGCAGATTACATGCTACAACAGAACTGGCATCTCGAGGTACATCTGTTGTGAGCGATAGATAGACTAAATGATAAATCGTAACACAAATCTTCATATCTACATACATATAGACGGTATAGCTGTTTAGTTTCTCCATTCTATAGTGGAGCTGTTGAAAACGCTTATTTAAGCTTGATGGGCGGAACTTGTACTCTCTCTTCACCACCCCCGGCACCGATGGAGAGCGAGAGCAACGACGATAGAGGGGGACAAGGGTCTGGGGAAATTGATGAAGATGTATCTGTAACAGAAGAATGTCAACTGGAGGTTAGCGATGATGAAAAAGATGAAGAATCTGATGAGGTTTCCGATGAGAGTTCCGGCGAAGGATCCGAAGAAGACGAGGAGGAAGAACCCAGACTAAAGTACAGTCGGCGAGCAGGACTTTCCAGGAACTTGTTCAATGCTGATTCGAGTGTGGCTGCATGCTTGGTCAACGATAATATATTTGTATTTGCAACGCATTCAGGTGTGATACATCTTTATAATACTGATTATACTTTGATGAGGTCTTATAAAGCCCATAAGAGCACTGTGCTTTCTCTATCCACTGATGGTAACTATATTGCATCATCTAGCTTGGATGGAACGGTGGCTGTGGGGTCAATATCAGACGAGCACGATATATTTCTAGCCGAGTTCCATCGGCCAGTGCACTCGGTGGCCCTCGACCCCAACTATAGGAAGGACAAACGGTTTGTCTCAGGAGGAACTGCAGGAAAAATCATTTATTCCAGCAGAAATTGGCTGGGTAATAGGGTAGATAGAGAGTTATTCGACTGCGAAGATCTAATTTCGGCGATATTCTGGGTCGACACTATGCTTGTTTGGTTTGCAGGACAAGAAGTGTTTGTTTATAGTATGACGACTGAGCGTCTATTATTACGGAAAGAAATCGAAGGAATGGATGCACCTGGGTTCTATAAGCCCCGAATATGTGTCCCGGAGTCTAATAGGATCTTCATTGCTTGGGAAAAGAGCGTTATCTCACTCAATATCGAAATAACAAAGCCTAAGAGATCACTCATTCCATCAGGAGCATCAATTAGATCTCTGGTTGCGGAGGAGAAAGCCGTTGTGGAGTCTGTTCGCCACTTTGATTGGCCCATCAGTGGCATTGTCTCTTTTCGTGGCGACAATATCATGATTCTTACAACGACTCCTCAGGATAAATACGGAAGGTCGTGGTCAAAGCCGGATCTAAGATTATGTGATAACAAAGGTGAAGAGCAATACGTTGTTACCTTGGACATGGCGGAATTTGAGTCTCTTAGACCTAATGACTATCATCTGCGTCAGTATACACCACATGAGAGGCCATCTCAGTACCTCATAGTTAGTGCTAAAGATCTGATCGTGGCTACCGAATTTGATCTTCACGATCGTCTCAATTGGTTAAAAGACCACGACAAATTTAGAGAGGCATGGGATATGAGTGAGAACATTATCACCCCGGAAGAGCGCAAAAGCATTGGATTAACCCATGTGGATTTTTTGACTAAGCATGACAGATGGGTCGAGGCAGCTGAGTTCCTGAAGCGCACATTATCTGCACACGATCACTTTGATGAGGCGTCTGCAACAGCACTAGACGGCTGGTCTGCTAGTGTACGTGAAGATTGGAATACCTGGGGCTTCATTTTTCAGAAATCAGACCATCTGAAGGAGCTAGGATCTGTTTTGCCTGACGATCCACGTCTACAGCTGGACCGTGTCTTATACAACGACACACTTATGAAATGTGCCCGTGCAGATGCCCCACAGCTGTTGCATTTAATCAAGAAGTGGCCTGTGGAGTTATTTGACGCTGAGCGGATCAAAAACTTCCTCGAGGACTTTCTTGATGAAACCGAAAACCCCATCGTTCGGAAGGCACTGGCTGAGTTATTTGTATCATCTGGCTCTCCAGGACTCGCGGCCCCTCACCTCATTAGACTCCATGACACGAGCCTTCTTCAACTGATCACCACTTATCACCTGCTTCGCTCTTTAGCAAGCTCAATACCACAAGTTCTGACTATTGCTCTCACCGATTCTGATTTAGACTCATGTCCCCTTGAGGCCATCAAGAGTCGCACGAAAGAGGCCATCGAAATAGCCGTTGACGGCCGGTTTGAACTTGACCCCAAGTTTGTTGTTGAGAAGCTAGTGAAGAGCCAGAAATTGGAGGTTATTGCGTTTCTTTACCTGGAAGAGCTGAGAAAAAAAGACACCTACATCGCTAGACAGTTTGGTGACTTACAAATACGACTGTATGGCAAATTTGATCGTTCAAAGCTCAACCAATTCATGAAATCAGCAAACAACTATAGCATTGAACACGCAATCAAGGTGTGCGAGAGCAACGGCTATATTCCCGAGCTGGTATACCTACTTGGTAAAACGGGGAGGAATAAGCGAGCTCTAGAACTCATCATTGATGAGCTCAACGATCCTGCTCAGGCCATAGAATTTGCGCGATCACAAAACGATGCAGAGCTTTGGAATGACCTGATACAGTACAGTCTGGATAAGCCCCGATTCATTCATGCATTACTGGATACTGCCAACAGCAGTACTGTTGATCCCGTTCGCATTATTCGACAACTTTCGAGCAAGATTGAGATTCCTGGAATAAAAGAAGACTTGATTCGTATTTTTGCCGACAAGGACGTGATGCTTTCATTGAATAAGGGTGCGCTCGATATTATTAAGAGCGAAGCGCAAGTATATTCATATCAACTGCGAGCGCAACGCCTTAAAGGCGATTTCATAGATTTGGAACAGCATACGGAACTCGATCTCTCACAACCTTTGGTTCTCACCCCACAAAAAGAACTGTGTACGGAAGAGACCCTTATTGGCCCTGACAAGGCCTGGAAACGCAATCAATTGGAGACTGGCTGGAGCCTTTCCAAGAAAATTAGCCACCTCGCATATATCATACGCAACATTGTGTAACACATGTTAGATTCTAAGCTTATTTGTAGTTGTCTTACGTTTTGCAGCTAAATGAAAATACTGGCAATTAATTTATTTCCAATGGCTCGCTCAAGTATACTTTCGCCTTGCTCAGATGTACCAGGACCGAGTGTCGTCCGACTCTCTTCTTTGAGAATACCAAGTAGCGGCTTGAGCCTCATATGGCCGCCGCGAGCAGCGCGGCTTGGATGTTTTTATCTAGGAGCTTGTTTCAAGCTCCTAGCATTTCTGCAAAAATCGATATCTTGTTTGAATATACTATCTTATTTAAACGCTGGGGATTAGGAGTGGCATTGGCAATACGATGATTAAAATGATCCATGATTTGTTGATGATTCTTGATGTTCTTCAGGTCCACTGTCTCGAACAGTAGGACGGTGGGTCCCCGGGTGGGACTCGGTGATGGATGGCATTGACAGAGAGGGAACCGTGTGCTTCACTTTGTTCCCAAAGTACAAGTGTTCCCCAGTGTCCCCACAGTTTCCAGTGGACCTGGCGGCTGGTCCGGTCTCCGGGTGGTCCTGGCTGGGACAGGTCCCAACCTGTTGCTGTGGCAGTGACTTTACCGTTTTCTATCCACTCTGAATCATTCACGCACGATTTTATTTGTTTATCGACTTCATCGCGTTAAAAATTCCGTCGGTTATATTGACGGGCGATGAACTCGAATTTGAGATTGTGGAAATAGGGCAAGCAGAGAGGTTACGTTTACTTTTGCGTCGACGGCATCGTGCTAGAATAAAATGGAAAGGACGCTTTTCGTGGCTCCTCAAGTTCAACAACCTCGCAAATCTAAACGGCCATATTTTGAGGCATTCGTAGAGGCATATCGAGACCAAGATAATTATCAAAAACAAGTAATTATACCTGCTGAGCAGGAAAGAGCAGAATCTGAACAGGATCCTTTTTATTTGAGAGAAGGATCGCCTTTTTACGGTCAGGATTCGACTTCGGCACGAATAAAACAAATCTCTCTATTTCTTGCCTCAGGTGCAATTACCGGTGCTGGTCACTTATTAGGAGTTTTCTTGAGTGCTCTGAAAGGAGCTTATGATCTTGTTGAAACCCAGTACTCTGAGCGCGAACTAAAAAGACGCAAAACCTCGGACGAACCACCTGAAGTATCACCGATTGAGATAGAATCAACGGGACCACAGTTTCTACCCCTGCCAGCTTACAGTCAATCGCCTCGTCAGGAGAAATCAGATAGCATCCCAATCCTACGACAAGACTCACTGCTCACAGTTGAGGACGAAGGTCAAGCTAGTCAACTGCAGGAGCTGCTCGCTAGTAGAGAAGTTGGTCCAGCAGAAGACTTGAAGCTATCACCCACAAAAGAATCGGCCGATCTGCGGAAAACGGCTCTGTTGCATAATCGATTTGCATTTTTTGATCCCGATAATACATCTATGACCCCGACCAGGCGGTCAGGAAGTGAAATGGAATATATCGGACAAGAAATGAAAAAGGAGCAGCTTCGGAGTACATCTCCATCAACCTATAACTCACCCAGAGCCATGGAAGTCGATACTACTCTGGTGACTACCCCGTTATCGTCTGTGCAACCCCATGTCATGTATAGCCCTAAAGCCACTCCTGCATTTTATAAAATGTCGAATGAAGTCGCCTCCCGTGGGAAGGTTCCGGTGGGCACCTACGGCACTACCTGGTATCTTAATCACTCTCAACCAAAGAGAAATGAGCTCCAAAATAGAGACAACGCGTTTGTGAATCATCTCAGGGGTGAGGTTAAAAGGCGCGACACCATAGTTCCAGCAGCACCTGTCCGGCAGGTAACACCACGCTCTAATGAAGGAGCTATTGCAATGTTTAAGAATTTGAAATCACGTGGTAGCCCCAGCGTGCTGAAGCTGCTACAAGAAAAAAAGGATCAGCTTGACTTCCAAAGCTTGCAAATCTATAAAGAACACATCAAGAATTATGAGCTGGTTCTGCCTAAGGATGCTCCTCACGACATCTTGGCTAAGCTTGAAAGCTACAGGCGGATTCACGCTAATCGTGTAAGCTTGCAGGAGCAAATCGACAAGCTTAAGATTAGCGAAGAGGGCGTCCAGCCGCTTGAAGCCGCTAAGTTGATGAAGGTTCAGCAATATTGGATGTCATCATATTCCCGCAATGGAGAGATAATTGCTTCTGCTTTCAAGATTGATTTCAATGTGAGAGATCTGAAGACTCTCGCTCCAGGTACTTGGCTTAACGATAACGCAATCGATTTCTATCTTGCACTTGTCTCTGAGCGTTCATCAAGGCACAGTCACAAATCCTTTGCATTCAGTACGCATTTCTTTACCACCCTACAAATGAAAGGATATGCTGGCGTTGGAAGATGGGCTAAGCGGAAAGGCATAGATGTCACGCAACAAGATTTAATATTTGTGCCCATTAACCGGGCCCAAACACATTGGTGTCTCGCAGTTATCAGTAACGAAGCTAAAAAGATTTTCTTCTATGACTCAATGAATGGAAGGGGATTGGTTGCGCTGCAGCTATTGCGCGATTACATGATTGCTGAAACTGACAAGCTATATCCTGGCAAGCATCAGGAGCATGTCGATCTGTACAACAGCTATGAGCTCTGTGACAGCGTTGCCTGTCCCCAGCAACGAAACGGATACGATTGTGGAGTTTTCACTCTAAAGATGGTCGAAGAGCTGTCCCAGGGCCGCGAATTGCGGTTTTCTCAGGATGATATGGACATAATCCGGGCCCAAATGGCCTTTGATATAATCCAACGGGGCGCTATGTCGAACAAGCTTTAGTGATATTTACAATATATTTAATATACGATAGACAATAATGAAGTGTACTAGTACTATTTATTGCTTGGATAAGATGTCGTTCAAAACTGAAAGTTGCTTTTCAGTATCAACTATCTTCTGCTGGCTCTGCTGCAGCTTGGTAGAGATATAGTTTATACGGCTTTGAATCTCCCATTTACTCGGCAGCTTAGCGAGGCGCTCCAACTCTTCTTCGAATTTTTTGATGTTCTCGTCTTCCTTAGTCAGGGTAGAGCTCAACATCTGTGACTCCATGTAAGCATTGAGTCCCTGATCTTTTGCAAGGGACCTGAATGCAGCCTGATAGAGCGGCTTACCGGCTTTGATCGAGAGTATGCGACCACCAACGCCCAGAGTAGAAATCATTTCATTATGCTCCAACGCAGCCAAAGCTTTCCGCTGTTCTTCGGTTTTAAAATTGCCATCTTGTATAAGTTGGCCCATGGTTATTGAGTCCGCACCATTATCCTCTGGAAGTTGAGATAGCTTCTTGATTAGAACCCACGCCTGCTCTCGAGTCCAGTCAGACGACGGCCGCATTAGGAACATCTGCAAGATCTCCACAGCACTTTGCTGAATCATGTCATTCACAGCACTCATTGAATCCTCGCCCGACTTGAGGCGCCGAGCAAAAGCTTGCAGGTCAGTCATGCGGCCACCCAAAGGTCCAAGTGCTGCATCTAGATTCTTGAAGAGAGCTGAATCTTCTGTAATGTCATCCCGGCTCCTTTCCTTACCGGATGTCGCATCGTTTTCATCATCATGGGAAGTCGTATCCGATTGAGAGCTGCTGAACTGACGCAAAACGAAGCTCTTTGCAGATTCCTTATTTGCATCGCCTACAGCCAGGTCTTTGAAGACTTGATTGGGCAATTCTTCCGAAAGCATCTTTCCGTAGCCCACGTCTGCAGTTATAAAAATGACATGAGCAACGTTATTAAGAATGAGACCAGCAGCCCATTCTGTGATACGCTTGTAGATAAACTGGTTAGATTCCGTCTTGGTGAGGAAGTTTTTGATAACAATGACTGGCTTTTCCTCGGGATGAAGCTGAAGATAGTTTTCATCACTGACGTCCTTTTCTTGTTTGTTGCGTTTTTCGGTGGCAGTCTTGTGAATGGCCGTGGATGCCGTGACGAGCATGTTTTTGAATTGTGTCTCGGTTGTTTCGGTAAACCCAGTCTTTTGACCCGTTAGACCCTGGGCTACCAGGTCCAGAAAGGAGGAGATGTTGTTCATCCACGGGAACACTGGATAGTAGCCCAGCTCCTTGGACGCAGCCTTGACAAAAGCGGCATCGGTACGGGTCTTCACCAATGCGTCGCAGTCTATCGAAAGGACTTTTTGCCTGCCACCTAGTGAATGCTTCAAAACCAGATCTTGTTTACCACTTCCTCGGGGTCCATGAATAATAATGAATGTTCCGACGGACTCTTCGATCCATTGCCTTAAAGTTTTGATACTCTGGACACGATCTTCCCAGAGATGTCCAAATGTCTGATCGTCATCCTGATTATCGTGCAGCCCAATGTAACTATTCACAGTGGTCCAGGCTCTGTTAGTAACTCTGCGGATCCACTTTATGGCTGCGTAATTCTCGTATCTCATCTTTCCACAGATCTTGAGCTGTACGAAAAACACTCTGATGGGATCAAAGATCATGACGGTTATTCCGGCCAGGAGGGCCAACAGAATGGGGATTACTATTCTCGGGTGGTCCAGGATCCATGCTCGAATGATATTTTTGTGATCGAGAGCCTGGAATGACAGGTGTATCTTGGTACCGTTAACCACAAGCCCATTCACACAGTTCCGGGCAGTGACTGCATAGGACACCCGAGAAAAGTTCACTACTGCCGATCTAGGAATGTCTTTTGTGCCTGGAGCAGGAGGGACGATATCGACAATTGGACCATATCTTCGCAGTAGCATGTAGAGTGTTTCCTCCGACAAGTCTTCACCTTCGAACGTGACTTTAAGTTTGCTAGTGGCCATACGTCTCATATCTTCAATCCAGGGTGTACCTTTCACTTCGAATACTCGTAGCCTATGAAACGGACTATACCAGGGTCGGTATACATTTTTATTGAGTTCCTCGGTCATGATTGCCCTAGCATCCTTAAGCGAGGTAGTCTCGTCCTGGACTTCAAACGTAACAAACGCACCACCATCCTTTTGACGAGGAATAATTTGAGTCAATTTGATGGGCTTATCTTGAGGAACGGAATATTTGGTCAAGAACTGCAACAAATGCTTCCTATCCAGTTGAAGAGCGTAATCAGCAAGATTTCTCAAGATTTCCAATCGATATAGTCTTGGATATATGTTATCATAATAGACCAATCCTTCACGGGCTGAGCTTGTTTCGATGATACCAGTAGTCTTTTCCACATCCTCATTATTCTGTTCCGCCTCTTGAGCACTAACTGCTTGAGGCGGCAATGTACTGTTGAATCTCTGAAATTGTACAACACCAGTCGCCCATCCCCTCATACCAATCCTTGAAGTACGCACTCCAAGGAATGTTCGATTCACTACAAGTTGACGTAACATAGTCATCTCAATTAGATCATTCAGCAATTTGGACTTAATGCATGTGATGAACAGTAGAGCAAACGCAGGACATGCGGCAGGACGGACGGCTCATTACTTTGAGATGCGATGCGTATATTCCAGCACGGTCACGTGCCCATAATCTAGGGTTAGGGCGATTTTGCTTCCCTTGCAGCATTTGAATTAAATTTCGGCTTTCTAAGCCTATGCATCATCATCTATATCACAGGAACCCATGAGTACGATATTATCTGCGGATGATTTGAATGACTTCATAACACCCGGGGTTGCTTGTATCAAGCCGGTGGAGGTGGAGAAGTCGAATGATAGTGGTCGGGCCGAGATCGAGATCGGGGTGGATGGTTCAGCGGTGGAGATCACAGCAGAGGGTAGAAATGAGCCGTTAAAGGCTGCTCAGATCAATTTATCGGATTGTTTGGCATGTAGTGGGTGTATTACTTCTGCAGAGAGTGTATTGGTATCATTACAGAGCCATAAGGAAGTTTTGGCGAGTTTGAGAGCCCCTGGGGCCGAGAAGAAGATATTTATTGCATCTATTAGCCACCAGGTACGGGTTTCTTTGGCGGCTGCATATGGCATCAGTGTTGAGAGAGTGGATCGTAAGCTTAAGAATCTACTGGTTACAGTATTGGGGTTCAAATATGTGGTTGGTATGGAGGTTGCACGGGCCATTTGTCTCGAAAGCAGCGCGGAAGAGGTCATAAACGCTAAGGCCCAAGGTCGCAAGGGACCTATTATCTGTAGCAGTTGTCCTGGGTGGACATGTTATGTTGAGAAGACACATTCGCATATGATTCCATATCTTTCACGGGTCAAATCGCCGCAGCAAATCACCGGGGCATTGTTAAAGGAGGTGATTTCACACCAAGATGGCGTTAGTGAAGACCAGATCTATCATTTAAGCATCATGCCATGTTTCGATAAGAAATTGGAGGCAGCACGGCCAGAATATGGCTCTGAGGGGTCCCGAGACGTGGATTGCGTCATTACTGCCAAGGAGGTTGTACAAATGTTACTTGATGAATCCATGCCTTTTGAAACCTTAAGCGAAGCGGCGTTGGATCGTGATGATACTACTATTGCTCCCAAGGGCTGGCCCTCGGACCATCAATGGTTGTCTAACGAAGGAGGGTCTTCAGGAGGATACGTGAGTCACGTGCTTCAGGCCATTCAGCATGAATATGCATCGAGCACTCATATTGAAGTCAAATCAGGCAAGAATGCTGATATTGTTGAATACAATGTGGTTGACACTGACAATGGGGCGGTGGTTGGTCGTGCAGCACAAATATACGGGTTTCGCAACATTCAAAATCTGGTTCGAAAACTTAAAACCCCTCGACCGTCCAAAGACGCTTGGGATTATGTGGAAGTAATGGCATGTCCAGGAGGATGCATTAATGGAGGAGGACAAATCGGACGGCCGGATCACGTGACGGCCAAACAATGGAAAGCATATAAGGAACAGATATATTATAATATGGAAAAGTATTCAGTTTCAAGGGCCCGGGTCAATTGTGTATTGGAAGACTTAACTCAGAACAGAAGTCGCATATTACAAGCGACATTCAAGGCCATTGAAACAGACAAATCAACCCTCAGCATAGGAACAAAATGGTAAACTTCATGCTGACTAAACAGGGTTTCGGACCACACCCGCCCATGATCCGCCAATCGCCGGCCGACCCAATATGTTTAGATAGATAATAGAAAAGATATAATGTTAGGTGTAATTATATTAATTTCATAATGTTATATAGTCTCTAAGTTAATGGAATATCAACCGATCTTTTGCGGTGGTTTGTATCCAATATATATAGAATTCGGTCATTCGGTTTGAAATGGGATTGAGGTGAGTTTTTGACCTCCACGGAATCCCCCCCGCCCCCAGCGGCACTCGCGGGCCACAAGGAAGCGGTTGTCTAACCCAATTTAAAGCCGCTTTTGTAACCAGAACCTCTTGTAACATCCATCCACTTTGGAAGTATATATATATATATTTATAATTGATTCGAAACAATTCAATTGAGAAGAGGAATAAATATAAACAATGTCAGAGGGTAAAGGAGAAGTGAATGATATACCCATTGTGGATTTCAATAAGAATGTGACAATAATTGTTCTTGGAGCATCGGGTGATTTGGCAAAGAAGAAGACAGTAAGTGATTTTATTTTAAAGATTGATTATAATGATTGAATGAATATATTAATGAAATGATAGTTTCCAGCATTATTTGGATTGGTAAGAGGCCATTGAATTGATAAAAGAAAGATAATTTATTTGATTTCTAATGATTATATAGTTTCAAAAAGGATTACTTCCTCAACAAACTAGAATCGTGGGTTATGCTAGGACTAAAATGACTGATGAGGAATATAAAGAACGATTGGCCAGTTATTTCAAATTGCTAGATGATCGAACTAAAGAAAGAGCGGAAGAGTTCAAGGACCTTTGTACTTATGTGTCGGGACAATACGATCAAGATGAAGGATTCCAAACCTTAAATAGTCATATTAAGGAACTTGAAAAATCCATTGTTGATCAAGGACTTGGAAGAAACCGATTGTTTTATTTGGCATTACCTCCTTCTGTATTTGGAGAAGTCACCACCCATTTAAAGAAAAATTGTTATCCAGGAGATGAAGGTCATGCCAAGGTGATTATTGAAAAACCCTTTGGTCATGATCTTGCATCATCAAGAGTGCTCCAAAAACAAATCGCACCAGTATGGAGTGAAGATGAAGTATACCGAATCGACCATTATTTAGGTAAAGAAATGGTAAAGAATATCTTGATTCTTCGATTTGGAAACCAATTCTTTAATGCATCATGGAATAAAGAAAATATTGCAAGCGTCCAAATCTCATTTAAAGAACCGTTCGGAACTGAAGGTAGAGGGGGATATTTCGATGAAATCGGAATCATCAGAGACGTAATGCAAAACCATCTACTCCAAGTCTTGACCCTAGTGGCAATGGAACGACCTGTTTCATTTGCTCCAGAAGATATCAGAGATGAGAAAGTTAAAGTCCTCAAGTCTATTCCCGCAATCGATCCCAACAATGTTGTTCTGGGACAGTACGATAAATCGGAAGATGGTACCAAACCTGCTTACATCGATGATAAAACCGTCGCCAAAGGATCTAAAGCAGTCACTTTCGCGGCTCTGGAAATAAAAATCAAGAATGAGCGTTGGGAAGGCGTTCCTTTCATCCTCAAGGCCGGTAAAGCCCTGGATGAGGCAAAGGTCGAGATCCGTATCCAATTCAAGGATGTCGCCGGAGGTATCTTCTCAGATATTGCCAGGAATGAATTGGTCCTGAGAGTTCAGCCCAAGGAAGCTATTTATTTGAAGATGAACGCAAAGTACCCGGGTTTGGGCACAAAGACTGTCGTGACTGACTTGGACCTCAGCTACCACCGGCGATACTCTGAACTTCACATTCCTGAGGCATATGAAGCCCTTATTTTGGATGCCTTGAAGGGAGATCACTCCAATTTCGTACGAGATGACGAACTCGATGTTTCCTGGAGAATCTTTACCCCCCTGGTCCATCATATCGATGAGGGCGTGAATATCAACTTGGAAAAATACGCTTATGGATCTCGTGGCCCCAAAAGTCTAACGAAGTATTTGGCAGATCGCGGTTATGTCAGAGAACAGCAAGACTACCAATGGCCAGTTACGAGAGGTAACTTGTGACGGCGGTAGGCGCTCGTCCTTTCTTTCTTTCTTTCTTTCGTTTTCGCTGTTATATAAGTTGAGATCTTATTAGTAAACTAATAAAAAATTTGGAACAAGAGTAGACCCTCTCTCGAACATTCAGTATACTCCAAAAGTCACACTGGCGACTAAACTAGAGTGTAGTCCTGTGTATCAAGTTCGCACTTTTGTTACAGAGTGCGTGCTAAGTCTGAACTATATTTCGTCGTACCCAATTACTATATTTTCGTCCTCCCTAATATCGTACCTCGAGAGTCAATTGAACAAAACCTATTATTCTTTGTGGCGTTTCTTTTTGCTGGCTGAGGGGCCTAGAAGGGAAGGAGAAGGAAGCAAGTTGCTCTACTTCGAATAGCAGCATTCATGACTACCATTGATACCGTGGAAGAAAGGCTGAGAACTGTCGGTAGGCTAAAACGGTGTAGCCAGGTGGCGTTCATTATGACCCGTCCATCCCATCTTAATACTAGAGTTTTAGGCTGCTCAAGATTTAGCAAGGCTTGTTGTCTCACGACGCCAATAAGCTTTCCCACATACTCTTGATCAATGACAATGATTAGACGCTGATAAACAGCTAAACTGCGACAAGTGTCTTTGGACAATCCGATAATCTATAAACTCCTAGGCTGATCTTATAAACCCATTCCTGCTACCGCAGAATGGGTGGGTAGTAGGTCGGGCAGAACGTTGACGATTCCAACGACGAGCCTTGAAGACGTTTCTCCGGAGAATGGTTTTATACCACCTATCAGCAGGAAGCATTAAGAGATAAATGCTCCGTTTTGTAAACACCCTACTGATCACTAGTACGCACAACTTGTGACACATTCCAGCGAAGAGAAGAAAACGGTACTTTTAACCTGTTCATAAACCGAGAACGGTTCGAATAGCATTCCTGGGTAGGAGTCCGTGCCAGCTGATCGGCAAAGTTTGTGGTTCCATAAACCACATCATTTTTCAGGCCCAGATCGACAACAATCGAGAGATACCTGCATTGCAACTCGTTCAAGAGGTCTTGTAGATCCGCTCTGATCTCAGCCCGCTCCTTGTTGGCGGCCTTCCTTAAATCGTCAGCAAAACGCTCCTTGAGAAGGAATTCTGTTTGTTTCAGAGAAGCGGCCTCCATCTTCTTATTGAAAGTTTCTGTCTCCTCACTCACAGCCTGCAGAACTCCTGCCAACGCTTCATTCCCAGCCAGCTGCTTCGCGTATTGATCCTGTTCACACATACGCATCTCACTCTCAGTATACGTCACTGGCTCAATCACTCCAGTCAAGTATAATTCTCTCATCGTCAAGCCGATTATCGGCCTCAATTTGCGCGATACCTCATCTAAATATGCCTTGAGCTCTATGTTAAGCTCTGTCCTCTCTTTGCTGACGGCCCGCTTCAACTCGTCAGCGTAGAATTCCTTTGTAGCAAAAGCATCTCGTTTCGTAGCAACTGCTTCTCTCTTCCTTTCCAATTCTTCATTCGTTTTTCTGAACTTCGGCTGCTTACGTCCGAGAAACCCGTCCTTGATTTTACTTCTGCGATCCTCTTCCTTGGCTCTCGTTTCGTTAGCAGCAGCAGTCATGTTCTTCCCTAAAACCTCTGCGAGTGCCTCGGCAAAGTCATTTTCCTTCAATATAATACGAGCCAGTTCATCTGGAGCAGTCGTGTTCGCCATATTCCGAGAATCGCTGTAGAAAGGCGGGGGATCTGCGAGGTGTCAGTTACAGCAGCGTCATAAGGATACAGCAATAGCACAGCCACCGCTGTCGGAGGTATGATGCATTGCAATTGAGACAAATGCTGTATATGTGTAATGGCATACCTGCAATATTTTCATTCTGAGAGCCAGGGTCACGGCAAGAACCGCGGGGCTCTTCATCAGCCGACAAGATATCAACCATTCAGGTGAAGAGTAACCTCCAGTCTATCCGTTTCTTATATAGTTGGGCATTATAGTTAACCTTTATGGTGTTCGTGGTGCTGCAGGTGCCATAATTAAAACAACCAAAAGCGGCAAGACTTAAGTTTATGACAATTTAGTCTTTCTGCCGCCGTCAGCATCGCATCCCCTCATTAAGGACCGGATATTAATAATGTGCGTTTTTTTCCGCTCAACATGTCTGCTATCGCTAGTCTGGTCCTCGCCATCAAGTCTATTCACAAGCATGAACTCGAGAAGCTCACCACCGTCATTTCTGAATATTCGAGAGGCACGAATGCAACTATGAAGGAAGGATTTGCTGCCATTGAGAAAAAATAACAGTGGCTCCTAATACAAATGATCTAAGAAATGCATCGCTTATGCACGGATATCATCAGGGCTAGCTATTGCAAAGCAGACCTCTAAGTTCGTGTACACCGTATAATTAGTTAGTTTTAATAAAATATCCCATCTGGTTAAGTTGTGAGCTTCGAGGTCATCATGACGCACTATGATCAGATTCATTGACTCTGCTACGGTGCCCTCGCCGCCTGTCATTTAAGATAGTTGAGTTCCGACAGACTATACGGACTGAAAGTCTATCTATACTACATTGGCAGAGTAAGAAATAGGCCACCGGATATAAACGGGGATAGGAGATAAGAGTCGTGAGGCGCCGCGTGTCATGCGGCGCGTGACTCGGCATGATCAATCTGTGGGGTAGCTTCGAGCGCATCGAAGTACCTGATTTGTGCATGTTCACATAGAATATAGAACACAACAAATACCTCGAATGAGAGATATTAAATGTCCACATCATCAGCGGTACGAAACATATGTGAGAAAGGCCCGCGTTTGTCGTATTGGCGGGGAATCCGGGGATGATCTCGCCGACTGCAAGTCTGCAACTCAGATATTCGCGGCGACATAAATATTTGACAAGACGCGAATGTAAGAAATTAAGAATCATAATTAACTATTGGTATCTGACTGGCAAATTGGCAATCACTGGCGCACATTCCGCACCGGAGCTGGTTCGGCGCAACTTCGGCCTTCAGCTCTTGCTTATCAACTGACACAAGCAGATCTCTTTGATATACACTATAATACACATGGTCAAAAAAGATGAAAAAAAATTAAAAGAAATTTGTCATAAACTTAAATTTCATTATTTCACCGCTTTTGGTTATATGAGTTATGTGACTTATGTCGCAACTTATGCGGCTTATGCCACTGTTATGGCACCTGCAAACACCATAAAGTTTAACGATAATGCCCAACTATATAAGAAACCGATAGACTGGAGGTAACTCTTCACCTAAATGGTTGATATCTTGTCGGTTGATGAAGAGCCCCGCGGTTCTTGCCGTGACCCTGGCTCTCAGAATGAAAATATTGCAGGTATGCCATTACACATATACAGCATTTGTCTCAATTGCAATGAATCATACCTCCGACAGCGGGTGGCTGTGCTATTGCTGTATCCTTATGACGCTGCTGTAACTGACACCTCGCAGATCCCCCGCCTTTCTATAGCGATTCTCGGAATATTGCGACCACGCCTGCTCCAGGTGGACCGGCTCGTATTACACTGAAGGAAAATGACTTTGCCGAGGCACTCGCAGAGTTTTTACGGAAGAACATGACTGCTGCTGCTAACGAAACGAGAGCCAAGGAAGAGGATCGCAGAAGTAAAATCAAGGACGGGTTTCTCGGACGTAAGCAGCCGAAGTTCAGAAAAACGAATGAAGAACTGGAAAGGAAGAGAGAAGCAGTTGCTACGAAACGAGATGCTTTTGCTGCGAAGGAATTCTACGCTGACGAGTTGAAGCGGGCCGTCAGCAAAGAGAGGACTGAGCTTAACACAGAGCTCAAGACATATGTAGATGAGGTATCGCGCAAAGTGAGGCCGATAATCGGCTTGACGACGAGAGAATTATACTTGACTGGAGTGATTGAGCCAGTGACGTTTACTGAGAGTCAGATGCGTCTGTACGAACAGAATCAATACGCGAAGCAGCTGGCTGGGAATGAAGCGTTGGCAGGAGTTCTGCAGGCTTTGAGTGAGGAGACAGAAACTTTCAATAAGAAGATGGAGGCCGCTTCTCTGAAACAAAAAGAATTCCTTCTCAAGGAGCGTTTTGCTGACGATTTAAGGAAGGCCGCCAACAAGGAGCGGGCTGCGATCAGAGCGGATCTACAAGACCTCTTGAACGAGGTGCGATGTAGGTATCTCTCGATTCTTGTCGATCTGGGCCTGAAAATGGATGTGTTAAATGGAACCACAAACTATGTCGATAGTCTGGCACGGCGGCGGCGAAAAAGGGAACGTGCTCGGTTTATGAACAGGTTAAAAGTACCGTTTTCTTCTCTTGGCAGGAATGTGTCGCAGAATTTGCGTACTGCACTTCGGTAGCAAGATTCTGGGGCCCCTCAGGGTTGAGCTTACTTGGTAGACTGTCAATTGTCGAAGTTAATACTGTGTGGGGATCGTCAATGATTCGTCATGGCACCAAATACCTTTCAAATGATACTATTTGTTAGTAAAGTTATAATATATTGATTATATGATTACAAAGACAATAACTTTAAAAGATTTTCAATCAGTCAATCAAACGATACCAGTCGGTTACACTAATAGCGACTGACTTCTGCTTAAGCTCTCATTTTAACTCTGGAACTCGAATAAGTGATCATAAGTCAATGTCTGTTCCATTTTCAGCATGAGACTTGATATCTTGACTCTTGAGTCAAATTCAGCCAACAAATGGACCGACCTTTTGAAATCTTTTTTAGCTTGACTCGTAGGTTTATAACCATTTCAAATCCGGTTACAAGATAACAAGGCCACACTAACGCTTTACTTTAAATATCGGTGATGTCAATGTTAGCCGATACTCTGAGCTATTGAATTAATATTAACTATATGCTAAAAAGGAAATAAAAACAAGAAAAAATGCAATAAATATCACAAACAGTGCTTCTTTATAGAGACGGTTTGACGTCAGAATTGAACTTAATCGACATCTGAGAACCCGACTTTGAATAGCCGCATTTTTCGTAGAATGGGACGTTATGTTCGGAGCAATCCAAAATGACCTTATAAGCTCCTTGAGACTTGCCAATGTCTGTCAAAGCATGAATGAGTCGCAATCCCAGCTTCTTTCCTTGTTCGCTTAGAGCCACTGCAATGTCCTCGATATGCCCTACAAGCCCACATTCATGAATGAGCTTTCTTTCCACCACCACGGACCCCACTGCAACAACTCGGTCCTTTTCATTCAGAACAACAATTGTAAAGTATGTATCATTGCGCCTCAACCAATATTCAAATTGATTATTAAAATGTTCTTTGGAGATGTCTCCTACCGTGGTCAACACCCTTAAAACCTCTAAAACTCCCCGGTCATAATCAGATGCCATAAGAGGTCGCACGTAGTATCCGGTAGGTAACGCTTCCTGCACATAATCGGGAATCAATGATTGTTGGAATAATAAAGGCTCCTCAGATTGACCGACTTCAGTGGTGATAACACTAGACATAACGAATGTATAAGCAAATGCTGTTTGATTTCAATCAAAATAAGGGGCGGAAAGTTCCCTTTTAAAATAGAACTTGTCCGTTCTGCTGCAGCCAGTCTCGTCCATTTTTTTTTGTTTTCGCATTTCCTCGTTTGTCTTATGGTTTTGTCTCTCCTTGCAAAACTTCTAATTTTAGTATGTTGCCATGACAACACGCTAAAACTTCGCGTCCATCACGTGTGGCCCCGCCTGCTGATTTTAGGTTCCCCTAACCCGCCCATTCATTTATAGCGCGTGAAACACGCGCTTGAAGAACAAAAAAAGTGGTGGTCCGTATAAGAAAAAAATCTCCAAAAGTTAGATGATAATGTTTTAAATTGAATTTTGAATTCAATTGAAGGTTTAGTGATTTTCCATTGTTGGGGTGGATGCAGCTCAATGCGCCTCCTTCTCGTATAGGGAAAGTGGGGAAAGTTTCAGCGATTGGCGGGGCCCGATAACCATACTCGGTCAAGACCAAGAAATTTGGGATCGTCGAATAAGGACGAAATTTCGGCGATTTGTTGAGGGTCCAAATCAAGGTTTTGAACAGGCGGAGGGAAGTCGGTTGTTGAAGTCATAGGGTTTGGAGTTGAACCATTCGGATCATAGCCTGCAAATCCGCCATCAAATAATAATGGATTAGGGGATTGGAATGCAAACTGTAACGGTGGTAAATCGAATGTGGGCATTCGGCCTGGCATCATGTTATTTGCAGGTGTAATGGTCCCGGTCCCGCCAACTGCAAGCTCACTGCCATTACGCTCATCAAGAGTATATGCCGGAAGACGGATATCCACTCCAGAGGTCTTGCTACTATTCTTGTCTCGCATCTTGGAAGTCTTGATAAGCATGGTTGCAAACTTTGCTGCTAGGTTGTTATCGGAACTGTCGGTAACTACCCCTTGCCATCTGGTGGCAATCTCAGTGAGCGCCTCCGTGATATCGTGGAACTCCTTGGCAAGCTCGGTGCGATAATATTCAGCATCCGCCAATAAAACTCGTCCAGACACAAATAAACAAAATGCAAACTGAGGATTGATGATGGCACTGTTGATCTTAAGATACTTCTGCGTCATATAGGATATCTCCTTAGCGGCCGCTAGACATGTTTGAACAGAGATCTCTTGCGATAACTTCAATGCATTGATCTGCCAATGTGCAAGAGGATACGCAATGTATTGATGAAGAAGAATCACACTGGTGTTGTGCGTCACATGTGCTAACGTTAAATTCTCATCCATAGATATAATGCCCTCTCCATTGCGTCGAGGCTTGACCTCCTTCCATTCCTGGGGAAGATTAAGTTTCCACTTTGCCAGATCCAAGTCCAGCTCCTTAAACTCCATCAACCATTCCTGAAGAAACTCCTTGTTCTGCGGATACAATTCCTGATCCAAATAAAACCTCGCAACCCGGCTTAACGACTCGGTGGCTTCCACACAATATGAGAGTCCCCCAAGAGATACCACTTCCTCATGCTTCGGCCCTAGCATCCCCACACTGTCCTGATTCTCACCAATCGCAAAGTACCGCGTCTTCACTGGCTTCTCATCCGCCCAGTACATGCCATTGCAGGGAAGCCTACGCTTGACATCGGCCGATGTCAGACTCGGGTTCCAACCCGCTGAAACAGAACAGAACCTATCCAGGAGAAACACATTCCAAAACAACCTCCGCCGCTCTTCCTCCTCCACCCAGCTTTCCGACTTAGTCAGGAACCGCATCCGATGAAACAGCTTTTGGTTCGCAGACCCCTGATCCACAAGATTTTCCTCAAAGGACAGCTGCAGATGCTCTACAACCCTGGTCATTGAATCAACAATAGACCACGTCTTTGGGCCCTTCCCAGTGCCGATTAGATCAAAGGCAATAATACTTAGTGCCTGTAGGTTTTCCACGGAGAAGGTTTCCATAGACTCAAGTATCACCTTTTGTCGGCACCTTAGAACCAAGTTATCACGTACACGGTCCGAACTTAAGCGCATATCAGATGAAAACCTCACAGTAGCGGTCATCATGGCGTGTAGTACAGTCGATAGAGAGTTGCGGCCGTTCATGGTCTCAAGCCGCTTCATAAACTGGTTTTTATGGATCATGGGTGTCCAGGGGTGAATGTTCTTGAAGTAGATATCAATAAGAGAGAACAATAGGTCATCTGGGGGTAGAAATGAATCGTCCGTGTCTGTTTTATAAGACATTCTACTAAACGGCGAGGTCACGGCAACAGCCCGATCACTTTCGTTTTCAGAACTTCGATGGCTTTGACCCGCCGGGCCAAGGGTTCTCTGTCTCTTTTTGTCATTGCCCGGAGACAATTCATCTTGTGAAGATGAATCCACCAGCCCAGGGAAGAATTCGCGTTTGATATTATCCAATTCATCCTGCAACTGCAAGTTTGACGGAATTGATATCTTTGCATCTTGATTCTTCAACAATGGCTCCAATACCTGTCGAAGAAGCAGACTCTGACCCATGAACATTTGTTCTAGGTTCTCTAATGCGCATGACTTAGTGTGTGAGAATTAATAACAGCCGAGCTCTCTGCATACCTATTCGAGTCGAGAACGACTCAATAAGGTCCGACTTAGTCAAAGACCGATTACTATCATTATAGATGCATTCTAGATCTGTTTTTGGTCAGAATTGTAAAACCAACCATCAGAATCGGACCTGAAACTCACTGTTTTTGGCACAGAATGTACACGGTTGACCCCTAGAACATTTTCGCTTTCTTTTCCTACAGTAGAGACAACTTTATTCACATAGATATGTCAGTACATAAAGACAAAAGTCGCTTTTTCTCCACCAATCACGGCGGTGAACAAGACTATACCTACGCAGGTGAAACGTCCTCTATGCCTGTAGAATTGTGTTCGTCCATTTTTACAAGAAACTGGCCGATGGTGGTATTTATAAGGTAGTATATAAAAATTGGCTGGTAGGACTGTCAATGTAGCACTAGAAATGTAACGGTGTGGGGTCAGCCGCCGCCATGTTACACTGGCGCATGTTCCTTCCCGGTTCTCCAACTTTCTGATTCTCTAATAAAGCACTGCACTCGTTCAACACTCAAATGCCTGGACTTTCAATTGGCTTTCGGTTGCAGTATTTTTGTGTATTATCTTTGTGGTTTACATAGAAATTCATTTGTTTCTATGTTGAATGGTTCAGATAAAGAAACACCTCTGGTCACGTGATCACGTACGTTTATAGCATTTTTCTTGCAAGGCTCCAATATGATAAATCATGAGCTTCAATTGGTCTTCTCTAGAGATATACGTGAGGTTATCTATTCAACTAGTTTGAGCCACATAGAGTTTTCGGAATCCGGTTTGATTCCTGTCGCCAAATCCATAAGTTAATATTCTTCGCTCTTGAATGTTGGTTTAAACTTTACAGTTTGGCGACATTCATTTCATATGAATTGCAGGAAGCCATATTTGTACTGTGTCATTAGAAGAAATCTCGAGTGGCAAGTATAAAAGAAATCCTGAATGCCAGGCTCAGAATCTTGATAGTTATGCATGATAGAAACTGTAGCGGAACTCACTGTTCTCTGTCAATTGTTAGTGTTAGTGGAAATTGACGTAGAAAGTAACTAATTCTATCCTAGCCGATGAGGTGAGAATATATTTGTTTAATCCATAACAACAAAAGTGCTTAGTTCTCAAACTTTTCATGATCATATGCGGCGCGATTTGACACTATGCAGGTCCAGATGTCTGCATATGTTGCAATTCGCTTAAAGCTAAAGCCGAAAAGAAGGTTCCAGCAGGTAGTCATACTGTCATACCACCGTTAAGTTTTATTCTATTCAGTTAAATTACCGAATATTGGGAATGCTCCCGAGATGAACAGAAGCAATAAGCGATATCTAGCGCGCCGGTGCGGTAAACTGCTGAGCGGTATCAGTATAAACAGGAATGGCTCATTGGACGTAAATTCTTGATATTTAAAAATCCAGTTATCATTATATCTAAACGTTATATTATTCGTAAAAAGGTCCCCTGCATAATGCAGACTTTACCAAAAGTCTCCGTTATCCTTCATGGCTTCGGCCACTTTGATGAAACCCGCGATATTGGCACCCTTGACCAAAGAAGGCAACGAGTTATCACTGTGCTCGGAAGAGTAACTGTTGGCGGTTTTGACGCAAGTCTCAAAACAATCAACCATGATCTGTTTGAGTTTAGCGTCCACTTCCTCGGAAGTCCAGGACGTTCTTTGCGAGTTCTGGGCCATTTCGAGGCCGCTGACAGCAACTCCACCGGCATTGGCAGCCTTACCAGGTCCATACCAGATTCCATTTTTGTTGCTGAGTCTATGTTTCTCAAACACGTTAATGGCATCCAACTCTGAGCCCATATTGGAGCCTTCAGCAATATACTTGCAGCCGGCAGCAATGAGAGCCTTGGCCTCTTCTCCAGAAACTTCGTTCTGGGTAGCACATGGCAATGCGACATCGACCTTACCGACATGGACCCATGGTCTTGCACCAGCAATATATTTGAACTTGGTCTCAAACTTGGATTCAAGTGTGTTCAATTGTTCATGATGGACCTTAATGGCGGCGATATGGTCAATTTCCTCGGCATTGAATCCCTCATCAGTCTTGGCCACAAACACTCCTCTCGAATCTGACAAACTCAACACTGTGCCTCCAAGTTCAATGACTTTAAGAGCAGCATATTGAGCCACGTTACCAGAGCCAGAGATAGCAACCCGCTTTCCTTTAAAGGACTCCTTGCCTTGGGTGGCATACTTGATCATCTCATCCACGTAGTATACAAGACCATAACCTGTGGCTTCGGGTCTGATGAGTGAGCCGCCCCATGTGAGGCCCTTACCAGTAAGAACTCCTTCCCAGGTGTTTCTCAGTTTCTTGTAAGCACCAAATAAAAAGCCGATTTCCCGGCCTCCAACATTGATATCTCCTGCAGGAACATCCGTATTGGCACCGATATGGCGAGACAATTCGCCCATAAATGCGTAGCAGAAACGACGGATTTCGTTATCGGATTTGCCTTTGGGATCGAAATCCGCTCCGCCCTTTCCGCCTCCCATGCTCAAGCCAGTCAAAGCGTTCTTAAAGATCTGTTCGAATCCCAAGAATTTGAGAATCGATAAGTTCACTGTAGGGTGGAATCGCAATCCTCCCTTATAAGGACCCAATGCACTATTGAATTGGACACGATATCCTCGGTTGACTTGTAAATTACCCTTATCATCTTCCCACACCACTCGGAATTGCACCACCCGCTCAGGAATAGAGACAACAGGAATCACTTTCTCCAACTCAGGTTTCTTGACAAATAATGTCGAATCCTTCAATGTGCTCACCAACTCATCATAAGCTTGTTGAAACTCGGGCTCAACTGGCTGTACCATCATTATATTTATTCAATTATAACAAAAGGAAAAAAGGAAGGGTCAATTGTTTTCCAGATTGGATAAGGAAGCGAGAGAAAAAAAACCTTTTTCAAGTGTCCAACATCAGCCCTTTTATATATAATAATAATCTACGTTTCACCCGTATACGCCCTCAGTGACTAACGCGGGACCGATTCTCGCCGTAACAAAAAAAAAATCAAACTTTACTCACCGATTCGGAAGCCACAGCAGGATCCGCGTCGTGCATTATCAGACGGCTGGGACCGATATGATTGGCTCAGTGGTGCTGCACGCACGGACCCAAAAAACAAATTATCATTTTGTGACGTTTTGAAAATTTCTTTAATGGCCGGTATCGGCTTGATGGTATTCATCTGCATCAAACTCCAATCCAAGGTCTTCTTCTTCTTCTGAGGTGTTTAGAAACGGTTGCATTTCAATTCCCGGTGCCCCCGCCGGGGTAGGACCATTCTGCGTCCGTTCCGTCATGATATCTTGATTTGAACTTTTATTGATGCTTAGAGTCATGTATAGATTCATGAGGAATAGAATCAACAAATAAATCACAAATGCCACAGATGACATGACTAGAATATAACTGGCATGCATGATGCCTAGATTATCCAATAATACCATTTGTTCTTCGGTGGCTCCCATGAATAAAATCCCACTTTCAATGAGTAGAAAAGGAGTGAGATATTGCCAAGATTTGATTATTTGGCCTGTGTGGGGGTTATCCTTCAAAACAAATGATATTTCAATGATCCGAGCTGCTCCAGCACTCATCAGAACTACCCCAAACATGAAATGAACTTGAGTTGATACCATCAAATGTTGAGAATGTTGACTCATGGCATATCCGGTGAATATCATCACCAAGGCCGGAATATGGTTTCGTCGAGGTTGATTTAAAACCCGATCCCATGATAGATATACACCCACCATCCCTGCACACCACCAAATTATACCCATGCTAGTATGCTGATAATCCCCATGACTCCAAGGTTGACCCCATCGATGTTCAGTAAAGGTGTTGACAATTCCCCACGCAGTAATGACGGCACTATCATAGAATTCTTGGGATCGATTCTGTCGCTTGAGCCAGTTTTCTCCTACAAACAGCATAATAACAAGAATAAACGCGTAACCAATGAAAGAAGATCCCATGATTTCATGGGCCAAACACTGACCTAGATGATCGGCATGGCAAAACCCTGGGATGGTGATGGCGCCAAATAACATCTGAACCCAACTTATTATGGGAATGGTAACAGCAATCACCATATGGATCCGTAAAATGATAGCACGTATCTTGCTTAAGATGCCCTTCTCAATATGCAACTTCAAGATAATACCAAATATGATCTGAATCAATGCTAATAACATGACCCAAGGGGCAAATATCGCATGGATATTATCGGCCTCGAACTGGCGTCCTTTATGAGAATGCCCTAAAACATACCCCGTTATGGCCAAAATGCCACCAACGGTCTGGATTGGAACATGAAATCGATGTCTGACAAGCCCCAAAATCAACCCTGTAGGGAAAATAATCCCAAACGTTACCGTCATGATGGCTATATGAGCCCATAAAATCCCATCAAGTGGCTCGTCTGTAGTATGTTGACCTTCTGGCATATCAGCATGATGTTCATGCCTTGACCATAATATATCAATCATAATGATTATATTTAGTTATGAGTTAAAAAAGTTGTTAAAAACTTTAGATCTTTCTCTCTCCTTATAATAATACCCCCGGATGGACCCGTTCTTACAAACGCGCGGAGAAATCGAGGTAATTTTTAAACTCAAATCGAATCAAACCAAAACCAAACGAGGTCCCAAATTCCATACAAAAATCATATAAATTCATTAGTTGTTACTTTGTAAATGTGATTTGTGAATTTTTATAAAGTTTAAGCTATCTGAAAGTTCATTATGGATCCGAACCATATGGTTTCGTACTATTAAATAAAACTAGAAACAAACAAGATTTGCTATTACATTGTCAGTCAAATGAACCAGAATTTATAGAGATATTGGCTCAAAGTCATCAACAAAGACCAATTGAAAGATCAATGAGTAAGCAAGGGAATTTAATTCTTAACTCACATTCTCAATTAAACCAAGTATTATTATAATATAACTTAAGTTAAGCTTTTAATATTGATTTTGACCGGTTTTCGTGGGTTATCGCATGAACTAGTTAGCATATAAAGAAGAACTTTTTAGAAAATGTCAATCACTATTATAGTCTACTAATAAAAAAAATTGAACATGAATTCACTATAAAATATATATTCGTATAAGTTAATCTGTTGTGAATGCGTTGATAAGTTTGTTTTTGGCGGAGAAGTGTATGAAATTTTGAACAATTTGAGTTGAACGCCTATGACGGCTATTGACAGAATCGCATCTTTACAACGATGTGGATGTGATGAGTACGTGTTCTATATTTGATATACTTATTTCGATTCTGACAAACAAAATCTAGTAAGATTACATGGTCAAGGAATGGTGCAATTGCATTTGTGTTCAAGTCCACCGTCAAGATCACCTATCTTGCATCGGCTGCAGGAGACATTTGGGAATGCTCAAGGCCTTTGGCTATACCAAATATTTCAACTGTACATAATGAAAGACCCATGAGTCATCTGAGCTGGAGTCCAGTTGGAACTGATCTGGCGTCTGTAGATGATCAAGGTGGTATATCCATCTATTCATTTGGTGGGCCTGGTGGAACCATGTCATGTTTATACCATCCTTCTTCAGCTCAATCTCATGTCGCCAGCGAATTGAACGGTATAGTGGGTTTTAAATGGCTGGATCTCGATAAACCTATATTGATCGCATCTCCTGCAAGCCGGAATTCAGGTGGTAGTGGAAGTCCTCCACAACAACAGACAAACCCCTCTCATTATGGCTCATATCGGGTCTCTCAAGGTAAACAACATGGTCCATATCATCCAATGCAAGCAAAACAGGCCTGTGTTGCCATCACAAGACTTGGTGTCGTCCGTCTCATCTCGCAACTCGCAGCCGATGCTCGCTACCACGAGATTTCTGCAAAACTGGAGCCTGAAACACCGGTTAAAGAAGGTTCTTCACAAGAAAGAGAACTGATTATATCACATGCATCTATCAAAGGAACTAAGGCAGACACTTTTGTATTGACGGTATATATACCGCGAGCCTCTAGCATAAAGGTCTACTCTATATCGATCCAATGGGGCCCAACTGCAACCGGAAAGCAAGCTCCCATCCAATTCCCGGACTTTGCATCTATTCAAATCACGAAATTACTAAGTACGCCAATCGAATGCACCGACAGGTCGTTGTTTGTATCACACCTCCTTGCAGCGCCTAATGTGCCGCAAAAATCGGCGGCTAATCAGGAACCCGAAGACGAAGTTTTGGTGGTGTTCTCTTCAGATACCCGGAGTGTCCTTCAGAAGTATGAGCTTGTGAATCGGCCGATCTCTCTTCATCCGAGCTTGTACGCACTCAGCTCCAGGAGAGAAAGCGGCGACGTCGACCAGACTGAGTACAAACTAGTACTCAAAGATGTGGTTGCAGATGATTACTACAATGCACCCATTACCAACATCGGTATGGCTTGCCATGACACCTTTATGTACGTGACCAAAGCGGATGGTACAGTGGAAATGAGTCTCAGAGGGACGGGGTATCCCCGGAACGCGATAGTGACGCTACAAGACGCTGGATTTATTTTCCCAGTTTTACCAGGACCCGATGTTGCTATATCGCCAAATCTCGTGTCTTTTGCGCACTTGGAACCGTCCACCGGAGAACCCAAATTAGTCTACGCGGAAAATAGGCAAAGCTACACGGACAGCGACGTGCTCGTTAACTCGGTGATTGCTCTTGCCGTTCGCAACTCGGTGTCTTGTTTCAGCAATCTCTGTAGTGACGATGTCTTCTACATCATGAAGCGTGAATTAAAGCGCGCAATGGAGGCTGGCACAGATATAGGTAATCAATTTCTGCTGATGTTGCTCCAAGAGTCACACCGAGCAATCAATTTCACACTTGACACCCCAAAGGACTATCAAATTGATAAAATTATGGTTAACCCTTCGCTTCAGAGGCTATTGAGTTTGCAAGTGACCCTCGGTACAGACCACAACTGGAAGCGGACCGTAATGAGCAGAGTGGCTTGGTGTGTCCTGAACCTTCGACTGCTTGCCTTCGCTCTCACATTCACTCTGAGAGCTTCATCACAAGTCAAACAGCCTGTAGCCCAAGGCTCGACCGAATTTGAAATTAAATCGAATCATATTACCGCAATGGTGGGTTTGACCCGCTGGTGCACGGATTTCCTTGCCCTGGTCTGCCAAGAGCTGTATCTGGCTACACTTGACCAGGGCGGGCCGGTATCATTTTATGGCATAGCTCAGCCGGGGAAGAAGCTGTCGCTTCCTATGGCGATCCTGCTTGGAAAAGTACCGCGAATGCTGCTTATGTACTCGCTTCGCGGTATTCGAGGCATGGAACAGATGGCCAGCCGGTTGGCTGAAATGGAGGTCAATGCTAACGGCGGCGAGGGAGGTGTCGCGGCTGCTGCTCATCGCCGCCTTAGAGAGGTGATCGTTATGAGCCCTATCTCCTTATCTTCTTTTGAAAAGATGGTCAGTGACATTGACAATGCAATGAAGGCTGTTTATAATGCGGCACCGGATCGACTAGCGATTGAGCATTCATTGATTTTTCGCGCGGTGGTACCCAAGGAGCTGACACCGGTGGTGACTCGAATCGTCGAGGTGTTTACGAAGAACCTCATGCCCGATATCAACATCCCCGGGCTGTACTTTTACGATGTGTCGTGGCTACGGCTGGACGATGAAGATGAGGATGATTCTGCCTCTGGAACGGCCGTGGCATCTAGACTTCTGAGCAATAATGACCCTGTCAACGAGGTCGACGTTCTTACTAAACAACTAATGCCCCTAGGGCTCGCTGCTACGGGCATACGAAGGTGTGCTCGATGCGGAGAGAGCTCATTGTGGGACGAAGTCAAGCCCATGGCATATGCACAATGGACTGTGGCATTTCAAAAAAACTGTTTATGTGGAGGCAACTGGTACGTGGCATGATATGATTCGAAGAATGCTCTATATATAAAGAAAAGAAGACCTTGAAACGAAGAAAAAAAAGAGAAAGTAGCAGATCGGTTAACGGTTCTATGATAAATGAGGCGGTACGTTTCGGGCTTCGGCAATCATAACATTGAACTTCTTTAGTTCCTCGGCAATGGCCAGATCGTACAGACGGGCATAAAGTTTGCTAGAGCTAAAATTAATCATCCGCACCGTGCCATCCTCGTCTATGCAGAAATTGTCTAATGTTATTGCACCATGCAGCAGCTTATGTTCGTGCAGTGTACACAGTGCCTGGCGCATCTTGCCCACTATATCGTCACATTCCAGTATGTCGTCCTTAGTAATGGACCTGCCAACCGGCTCAATTGCCAGGACTTTAAGAAAGCCCAGCACATCACCATAGACATAACGCTTTGGAACAGTACTGATATGGCGACCTTCAAAATATTCATAGACAGACGCTTCATGTGCCAACCTTGATGATCGCTCTGTATCGTTATTTCTAGGGCGGCTGCGGTTATAATTGCAACATTTGAATATCGCTGGGTGCGACTGCTTAGCTGCAGACGCATTGTTATCGTCCTCTTCCATAAGTTTTACCGCTGGAGCTATGTGGAGTTTGCCATATGCAACACCCCAGTCGTTCGGAAGACTAGTCAGATTTGCTAGTAGCTGGCCTACCTTGTAGAATCTAACTTTGAATCGGAGCTCGTGCATTTTCTTCGCCCGCCACCACTTTATTCGTCCAGGGAACGGCGATTCAGATTTTTTGAAACTGCATATTTCAGGTTCCGGAAGAGTCTCCGGCACCAACTTTAGCTGCGCCGGGTCGCGTTCGAAGTAGAAATTGTTGCTGTAGTGGCACATTGACGGTGCTGGGGGTAGGGGGGTCCCATCTGTTAGAAAGTCGCCATCATCGCCATACCTACATTGCCATGCTAGAGCAATAAAGCTTTCAATTAGCATCACTGGCTGTCGTTTTCCCAGTGATATTGCCGGTGAGACCTGCAAATGACCATCATGGGGTCGATTCGTCACCCGCCTAAAAAACCTCGTGTGATATCCAGTGGAAATATAGCCATATCTGAGGCCATTGACAATCAAATGGTTGTAAAGTTCCCGCACCACTTGTACAGCATTCGCTAGTACGGGTGCAAGCTCAACAGCGGCCGACTTATCTCCTCCAACGGTGACACTTTCGTATTCGACATCATCATCACTATCGCTATTACTAGCTGTGCAGATATAGTTTCCTGCCAAGCACAGAGTTTGCAGGAAAAACTCGTCCTGGTCCATCATCTCAAACTGCCCAGGGGTTGCATGTACGCCAATTAACATCGGACGCCTACCCTCTCCGTTGCCCGACAAGGTCCCCTGTTTTGAAAGTACCGTCTTATCGAATATGAGCGTCATATCAGCACGGCCAACTTGCTCGCATGCCGGGGCCGATGAGAAGTCTGCCGCTAAGTCATTCTGTCGAAGCGTATCGCTGGCAATGCTAGTGACCTGGTCAATAATATTTTCTACCTCACTGATGCGGCCTTCGTCAAGTGCCGTACTGCTATGCATTCTGTAATGGAGAATTTTCGCATCGCCGTCAGGTAGCTTTTCCATATTGGTTTTAACATATTGCTTATAATCCTCCCACATGGATATATTTTTGAATCTCACCGGCGGTGCGCAAGTCTTCTTACTGGTATAATACCTTGACAAGTCCCACATGTGTGGACGCAAGGAAAATACCCGGTACTGGTCAGTGGGCGCTCTTTGGTCATCAAAAATCGAGGACGATGATGAAGAGGGCACGGCCTCGCACGGAAACACGTATGGAGGAGTAGCGATCGCCATCCGGACGAAAAACAGCTATCAGGATAAAAAAACGAAATAAAAAGTGAACGAAAGACAGAAAATAACACAAAATTTCAAAATCAAAAATCAAACAAAAGGGCCAATTTTTATAGATTGGAGAAAGCTCAATCACCAAAAGTTTATAAATCGGGCCCACACACTCATGCCACACGGTTAAGGTAACGATCCAGTAGTCCATTATTTGGCATTAAACTGGCCTGCCAACTCAATCAAGTAACTGTGCTCACAATTGTAGATTTTTTTTAGAAGGGCTTAGCACATTTGCGTTCCTCGATATTGCCGGTTACAGAACATTTCATTGTCTGCCAGTCGACAGGATACATATATTCTCCAGCTACACTGCGTGCAAAAACGACTCCCAGGTCATTACGAGCTGTCGAGAGGTAATAGTTAGTGCCATCGCCCAAGGAAATGACCAGCGCGCGGACAACGTCGCCTGGCTTGAAGCTCGAAAGAATCTTGACCTTGTCTCTTTCAGTAGCGCGTACATCTTGGAGACGAATCACCCCGCCAAAGCCTTCCCCAACATCTCCTATCGTGGAGGTGGCCTGACTGGATGCATAAGAGGAACCTCCAAAACTATCACCGCCAGCATGAATCCCCACCCCACTATCAGCAGCCACTGCGCCTTGATTCTCAACCACCAAAATCTCTACCTGTGCTTGCCGTAAGCTCAGCTTGGTCACGCGGGCAAGTACAATATCCCCTACCTCTGGTAACACAGAGGTACCCAGCCTGGTAGCTTTAGCACCATCTTTCAAGCTCGCTCCATCCTTACTATAGCTGGAGTTGAACTTATTTTCCACTTCAACCTGAAAGTTTAGAGTCGTAGTGCTCTCATTTCCATGACCGGTTGGTTGTGCATCCACCATCTCTACATCCTGGTTGGTCTTGCCGTCAAGTGAAAAAATTGACACTTTTCCTAGCACGGTGGCCGTCAAAGCAGGGATTGAGTTGAACCTTGAAACCGTAGCACCTCTTCCCGGGATATATTTTCTTGCCACCCCATCCTCTTTTTCTAGAATGGGGCATATTATCTGACCCGGTACAACGTATCCGGGGATCATTGTGTAAGTCTTTAAAATGTGTAGATTTGTTGACGAAACGGAGAATTTCAGATTTTCTTAAATTTTGGCAGATCTCCGCTTCAACTCTTAAAGCCTTTCATTCCTATGTAAATGCAGGCTTATTGAGAATCTTCTTTACGGATCTACGATATATTTATTTCTTTTCGGTTCAATGTGACCGAGCGTGAAACTTTCGACCGTATAGCCTCTGATAGATATCTCGGAATTAGCTAGTATTAAAGTAGAGAAGGATTGCTTCCCCATTATTCCAACGCATCATATATATATAATACGGGAAACTGCGAGAAAGTAACTTCAAAAGGACTTCAAATTATGGCGATGTACAGTACTCTGTATAATGGTAGATTATTCTAGCCTATAATTTGGCCATTAATGGGCTGTACCAAGAAGCCTACATGATGGCAAATTCAGACAACACACAACTGAAAGTGATCCTGGGATAACCATTTGTATCGGATGCGACTTATTGAAGAATTGTCACTAAGAGATCTAAGACGCTTTTGATCGTATGATTCTTCTCTGGTTGGCTCCTCCGTTATATTTTGACTTCTAGTCGCATGTACACAAAACGACTTGGATTCGCATTGCTGACCCCAGGAATAATTGGTGAATTTATGTCACCATTGTCAAGTGCTCAGTTATGAGTCGCGGTAATAGTATATCTTTATAACTCCACTGTTACTCGGGAACTTACTCCGAACCGGTATTTATTTAATACATGATGATAGCCATTGTGTTCTATTCTTTATACATGGTAACTTACCGTTGCTAAGTGGCTGCAAGTCGTATTTGGATACATGAAAAGACGACGTTTGCAATCAAAGTCTTGTCATACGTCATTTACTATAAGGCTTATTACATACCCACAACTGGCGGGAGTTGGACGCGGATGGATCAAATGGTCCAGATCTGGTGAGAAATGGATGAAATATTGTCTTTTTCTTACACTTTCTTTGTCGGTCAGATTGCACCGCTTGACTGAAATCTTCAGCTGCCTCTGCGCTCACGATTTTAGTAACCGGACAGTTCGCGGGATATTGCTGTTCTGTGCGGTCTCATACGCAGTGTTAGATTCTGAGAAAATGAGGTACGGGAGTACACCTCACGCTCAGGCAATTTCCGATAGCAACAATCACTGCACTAAGTTGTACCAGGACCGGCTATCTGCATGACAATTGTGAAGATATATTTCTTAAAAGCTTATCTCCAGTAATTCAAATTGAGGTTAAGTTGAATTGAATTCTCTACTGTCCACCTTAAATGGTTCGTGAGATCGGTAGCAGATTCAACTCCTGTGAGAGTCACATTCTAGAACAACCCTATATCATAATTCTGATAGATAAATAACAATTTATTAATGCCCAAAGTCTCTTGCTCTTGTTGTAGCAATATAAACTTCTGACTCTCCTATCAACTCTTGGTGGTCGAGATCCAATTTTCCTGCGGCGCCCCTGGACTCAATCTGATTTTTTTAAACTTTTTCAACTTCGTAGGTAGTATAACGCTATTTGAAATTTTAAATGCAAAATAAATATTAAAAATGGTTTGGTCTATAAAAGATAATAAATTGGGTCTCAATTAGGAATGTCCGGCTGCATAAGTAGACTTTGCGCGGATGCTTTCACCGTACTTCCACAGTAGGAGTGGTCCAGGAATGCCCAAAGCCATGGCCACAAATGCGAGCAATGAATTGCCCCATCCCCACCCCAGTGCATCATACATATAGGGCGCAAAGAGTGGGCATGCAAATCCAAATAGACTTCGGACCATGGCAGTGGCTGCGAGGCCTGATGCGGCATAGAGTTGATAGCAATCAATCACGTACATTTGAATACAGCCATTGACTACCACAGATCCCAGGGAGATGAGAAAAGCACCAATGTTGGGCATTATCCAATGGATCTGTGCCTGTGCAGACCAACCATACCAGAAAAGACCAGCAGGAAGGACAACAGCAGGGATAGCCATAAGTGGGATGCGATATTCAGGCTTGGTGACACCATTATACTTCTTCCGCAGTTTTGCAAACACATAGTCTTGTAACAAGGATACAGCTTGTGCACCAATCATATAGCCGAGGGAGATTGAGATGTAGTTGAGACCACCAATTCCACTTGTTTCACCATATTTCGTAGACCAAAGGGAAGGGTACGTAGTAAGGAGAATGTAAAGGAGGCCATACACGAACGACATGTAAATTGCCAGAAGCTGGATAATCGGCTGCGTAGCAAGGAGTCTTACCGGACGCTGCATATTATCTATGATCACTCGCGTAGGCGCACGGTCAGGATATTCATACTTGGTATGGTATCTAGAATCACCAGTTTCTTTGCGAATTTTCTTCGCCTTGTTGAGAAGTAGCTTGGGTTTGTAGGTTTCTCGAAAGAAAAAGAACACTGCGACAAGCACTATCCCGTCGGCAATAGAAATTGCCCAAAAGGCCCATCTCCAAGTGGTGTATTCAGCAATAAATCCTCCAATTATAGGACCGACAGACGGACCCAGAACTGGAGCCAGTGAGTATAACGACATGGCTTTTCCACGCTCGTCAGCGCGCCACATATCGCTCAGTACGCCTCCACCGACCGACAAAGGCGCGCTCCCGCCCAGTCCGGCCAGAAATCTAAATGCAATAAGTTGTGACTTATTTTGCGCAAAGCCACATGCAAGGTTGAATGCTAGGAAAAACGCATTTGTGTATTGAAGTACGGGTCTTCGACCCACGATTTCACTGAGGGGGCTCAGAATCATAGGACCAACAACATAACCGAGAAGAAAAATGGACACCACAATCTGAATTTCAAACGATGAAGTGATATCAAAGTCTTTTGCTATAGCCTCGCCAGCAGGTGCAGCGATCGAAGAAGAAGCCGGTGAAATAAACGTCACCAACGAAATCAATATCGTAGCAAACCATCTCTGCTTATTACTCCAATTATGAGGTTCCTCGGGGTCATCTGAACTCCAATCTATCAGAAAAGGATCCAATTCCTCTTCACTCTCAGAGTCTGGTGATGGTGAAACCGGTGTGAGACTCTCTAGGTCCTCCTCTTTTTTACTGGAAGCGGCGTCGTTTATCTGCGGCTCTAATCCATCCTGCGGCTCTGAGAGTGGTAGATTCAAACCAATATCCCGCTCTATATCTTTTTCTTCAGAAAAAGACATGGTTTATTCTATAAACTACTGAATGTTAAATAAAGCAGTACAAATGCAAAATAGTAGGATGGCGCAGACCACGCAGTTATATATATATACATTTCCGTGCTCGGAACGCCCGTTAGCGAAACTCCTCCGAAAAAAAAAACGCCGATCAAACGTCCCGAGCTGTTCGGCTCACCCGCAATGAGACGGAACTATAACTTTCTCCTTCTCCGACAACGGTCTCGTGCTCACTTACTTAGAATATTATCGATGTTGCCGGGCATCACTAAATCGAGTATTTGGGTTGCTGTTGTATGGGTTTGAAAGTTATTTACTTCAACAGAAAGCATCACGGAGTAAAAAAAAATTTGACTCTATAGCTACCTATTGTAAAAATGCGTATAAACTAATTGAGAACGTAATGAAACTTGAACTTGAGGCGAAAATTAAGGTGATCTAGTCTGTTCGATTGGAATTTAACCATAGATTAGATACTAGTTAGATGATGAGTTTTAGAGATCAAAATTAGGAATGGCTAAAAGGATAAAACGATTAAAGCCACTCTCATTTTATTTCCTGCTTGAGTGTCAGAATTAACAATTAATATTAGAGAGGTTCAGGTCTAAATAAAATACGAGACATGCAGTTGATTCATACATGTACTTTTTTATGATACACCAGATGCATAGGTGGATCTGGAACGAATCCTTGCACCATATTTCCACAAGAGGATGGGCCCAGGAATGCCCAGGGCCATTGCTACGAATGCTAACAGCGAATTTCCCCATCCCCAACCCAGGGCGTCGTACATATAAGGAGCAAACAGCGGGCATGCGAATCCAAACAAGCTCCTGGTCATGGAAGTCGCTGCCAAAGCAGAAGCGGCGAACAGCGTATAACAGTCAATGACATATATCTGGACACAGCCATTGACCACTATTGATGCAAGTGAGATTAAGAACGCGCCAATGTTTGGCATTATCCAATGGATCTGTGCTTGAGCAGACCAACCATACCAGAAAAGACCAGCAGGCAGAACAACAGCAGGGATGGCCATGATGGGGATTCGGTATTCAGGCTTGCGTACACCGTTATTCTTAGCCTTCAATCTGGCAAAGATGTTATCTTGTAATATCGAAACCAGCTGGGCACCAGCAATGTATCCAAGCGAAATGGAGATATAATTAAGGCCGCCAATGCCACTGGTCTCCCCATAATCGATGGTCCACAGCGTAGGATACGTCGTAAGTAGAATATACAGTAATCCGTACACAAAGGACATGTATGCGGCCAGAATCTGAATGATAGGTTGCGTGGTAATTAACCGTAACGGTCGCTGTAGATTATCGTACAAGAATCTCAAGTTGCTACGCTCCTTGTTCTGATACTTAGTATAATATCTGTCATCGCCGGTTTCTTTACACATCTTCTTGGCCTTGACGAGTAGCAATCGAGGCTTGAAGGTTTCACGAAAATACATGATCACAATCGACAGAATGAACCCGTCAGCAATGGAGAGTGACCAGAAAGCCCAACGCCAGGTACTATATTCCGCAATAAATCCTCCAATGATGGGTCCCACTGCTGGACCAAGTACTGGAGCTAGCGAGTAGATAGCCATCGATTTGCCCCGCTCTTCAGCGCGCCACATGTCACCCAAAATACCCCCACCTACTGACAATGGTGCACTTCCACCTAATCCAGTAAAGAATCTAAATGCAATAAGTTGTGATTTTGTTTGTGCGAATCCACAAGCAGTGTTGAAAGCAAGAAAAAATGCATTTGTCAACAATAAAACCGGTCTACGGCCAAAAATCTCACTGAGTGGACTCAAAAACATTGGTCCAACCACGTAGCCTAATAAATAAACTGATACTACAATTTGTAGCTCGAATGGAGTGGTGATCCCAAGATCACGTCCGATAGATGCCCCTGCTGGTGCTGCGATAGACGAAGCTGCTGGTGATATGAATGTGATAAGCGACATGAGAATCGTGCATATCCACTTGCGCTTCGTGGCCCAATTATGTGGTTCCTCGGGATCATCATCCTTCCAGTCTACTAAGAATGGATCTTGCTCAGGTTCATCAGAACCTGAAGTTGAAGACGACGGCTGGTTAGGCGCATCGTGGCTCTCCGCCTTCCCCGCATTCTGGGGATCTGTATCCGTCCCGCTATTATCTGCGGCTGATGGTTGATCCAGTCCAATATCACGCTCCACGTCTTTCTCCATCATACTCGTAATCCGATTGTATTTTATTACGATAGCAGAATTACTCCATCCTGGCAACGTTATATAAAAGCAACGGAGATATGCACCCCGATAATAGTGGTGATCATAAGTGGCATGCCGTGTCGGCATTATGGCCGACTTTGCGGCCTTGCCGAGCATCTCGGATAGGTTTAGGGCTTAACGGCGTTCCGTGCACATCATTATGGGCCCTGCGTCCGTTATCTGTCGGATCTCATCTGAGTTGAAATCAATTTTAAGCCGATGATGACATGGCCAGTTCTATTAACATATGGAGTTTCAAAATATCATACATTTCGATAACTTTAATAGCTGTTTTTACCAAAAAAACTTTCTTTGCAGACCGGTGTGAGTAGATCGGCACGCGCCGGCGCGGCTGGGTCACTGGGTGACTCGTTGTCCGAACGGCGTTAATGCAGCGGACTCATATGAAACTGACGGAGACGGGGTTTATGTGAGTACGGCTATGGTCGAAGGCTATTCTGCTATGATTCCTCGATGCTCTGACCCGAATCTTGGCGTCGTCGACCTATCATGCCTTTCAGCTTATTGTATGTCCGTCTCAACAGTCGACGACGAGCTGGATGCTTTACTTTGAGTGTTCCTGAGCGCAGGTCTTCAGAGTCATGTTTTCTATCATCCTTGTGCCCATCATGCTCTTCGAAGTGCTCTTTTATCCTTTCATCTTCTCCGAAATCGCTTGTCGGAGAATTAGGGCCCGAGCCAAAGCGGCCCATGCTGAACCAGAAAGGCATGAGCTTTGTAGATCTATAGATATCAGAGGAGTTGAAAATCGACTCCGCAACTGATTGCCTAATTTCAGAGAATCTTGCAAGCTCGCTTTTAGTGGGCTTTCTGCGAGGTGATAGAGGCGCTTCCTCCAACTCTCCAGTAAGATTCCTAGCCTCATCTGGTTTTGCGCATGTTGCTACCGTTCCGCTATCATTTTTAAAATGGTCTCGAGTAGATGGATAGCTTATTGTGCGTAGTGGGTGAGTCCTATTCGTGGGTGGGCGAATTAATACGCCGGAGCTTGGTAGACGAGGAAGCTGGAGAGCTGGACTTGAGCTACCCAACGACGGTGTTGCGCTCAATACCCGTGCAAGCGTGATCGATTGATCCTTCTTCTGCTTATCCGCCGATAGTATCATATGCCTCTGAGCGGCCGCGATCATTTTGCGGTACATGTTCTTAGTGCGCTTCGGACGGTTGTTTTTGACAAAGAGCTTATTCGTATAGCTGATATTCTTGCCGGCGTATTTCTTATTGAATTTAATGAGCCCTGCAAGCTCTCTTGTTTTTTGCTCGCTGAAACTTCGATCTAACCATGATTCCATCAGGGTACGCCAAGGTCTGTTGTACTCTTTGTATCTTTTTTCCTTTCTGGTCGGCTGAGAAGTGAACTGCCGCGGTAAGAGCCACGAACTGAGCAGTCTCTGGGCCTCAGCTGCGAGGTCCCTGTTCTCGATAAACATCTGTCCTAGTAACATTACCTCGGAGAGCTTTCAATGTGAGGGCGTTTAAGAATACTGAACCAACTCCGGAGCATATTCATTATGCGCACGAATCCAAACGTAAATAAAACAAGCATTTGCTAGGAACAAAATAATCATAATAAAAAATAGTAGTATAACGTTATAAAAAAAGTGGATAAAAATGCTAGTTCCTATATTAAATGCTTAAGGGAGTGTGGGGGGTGTAAGTTGTATATTTTTTGTTTTTGATGGATCAGAAGAAATGAGTAAAAACCCGCGAATCTGAATGGATGTCCATTTCCTTCTTGAAAGTGTTAAGTTCTTCCTTGATCTGCTGCGCCAATAGAGGAGTGAGACGATTACACGTGGCAAGCTCTGGTCGCCGGTCGTAATCGGTACGTGCATAAGTATCATAAATAACAATGCGCGACGAAAATGTCACGGTGTTTTCCGAAGAAGTTGCAGGAGATGTCGGAGCTTTGGAGCTAGCTATGCTCCTGTAGTCCGAGCTTTGACTGGGGTTGCTCTGGTGGCTTCTGGCTCCAAAGCTTGGGGCCCTTGCATGCTGCTGTGACATACGCTGCTGGTAGATAGGATGATAATGGTACTGTGGCTGGTGATAGTGCTGCTGTTGCTGTTGCTGATGATATTGCTTCGACGACGACGAAGAAGAACTGGACGAAATCGAGTTCTTTCTAGAGCTCTCCTCCGAAACACGGTCAACCCTAGCTCCAACTCTCTCAAAGTCAAACTCCAAACTTAGCTCTTTGTTGACCTCAAAATTGATCAAGGAAGCAACCTCTGACTTCACGCTGGCGCTGTCATTATCATCATCTCCCGGGCTAGGTGACTTCAAAATTGACTTGGGCGGAATACCGCTCGGAGTGCTCAAGGCAGACACTTCGGTATCATGCACATGCACCTCGGTTGGATTGGGAATTGTTTCTTCCTCTACCTGTTCCTTTGAAGATGATTTCGTGGAGCGTCTGCTTCGACGTCTCTCCAAGCTCTTTGCTCTTTGTAATGAGGTCCGAATCGTTTCAACAGTGAGAAGATCCAAATTCTTCGGAAAGACAGTATCACCCGCAGCAGTCAGATCGTCGATATCCTCAGTTTCATTCGTCAAACTGTCAACACTAGATGTCAACGATGGCGCTAAAATATCGTTACTGATGACGGTCTCGTCCTCTTGTTGATGCTCGTTTTCAGAGAGTGGTGATGGAGACGGAGAAGGGGTGAAATTCTCTTCAGGGGTTACAATGGGTCCATTCTCTTGCTCAGTGGGTCCATGCGCGGGCAACAACGACTCTTCAGCCGACTCATAAGAACGGAGAGAATCTGTCGCCACCAACGAGTCTCGTGCAAACGCGCCATTCGAACTATCTTCCCCATTTCGAATAGTCGCCACATCCGGTGAGCCATCCACACTATTCTGGGCAGAAGGTGTCACAGTCGTAATTGATAGCCCAGATGAAACAGTCGACTGCGAAGACGACGGCAATTCTGCTTCGGCAACTGCGTGTGTGACAACGGGGCCTGCAATCATGCTAGAAAGAGGTCTTCTTGCGATACCAGAACTCGAGAGCTCTGGTGCAGTCAGATGAGATACAGAATTCCTGTCCGAGATGGGCGACGAGTTGCTGACATCTCGTAGATTACTCTCTGACTTCTTTCTAAAAATTGATCTCGTGCCCTTCCCAATATTAGTTCCCATTTTTCTCAGAGTTGCAAACGACGCGGTCGAGGCTGAGGATTTGATGGAAAACAGAGAACGAGTGTCGCTGTTATCACGAGTGTTGTTTGCAGAAGATGAGAAAACAGGTTTTCTTGATGCCTGAACATTAGAGGAAGCAGAAGGAACCCTTGAACTGTTGTTACTACTATTCTTCTTGGAGCCACCTCCAAACGTGAAGGCCTTTTTAAGCTTTGAACCAAACGACTGCGAAGGAGGCGATTCAAATTGGGCCGTAATTGGCGACTGGGCCAACTTTGAGCTCGGTCCGCTGCCAGTCGCGACCCCTTGAGATCGAGAATCATTAGTCACGAGACTGGGGGGTCGGATGAGTGACTGACGGTGCAGATGCTGCGGCTGCTTCTGAGGCTCCAATTGCTGTTGTTGTTGCCTCTGATTATATTGGTATGTCTGGATTGGAGGAGGTAGCTTTGAGGTTGTCAGAGAGGGCGGCACAGAGCTAACTGGAGTAGTTGGAACACTGACGCTTCGTCTCTGATCACCCAAAGGCTTTGGTTTTTTTAGAATCGAGGTAGGAGGTTCCGTAATCGAACGCAAACTGTTTGAGGAAGCCGATCTGCTATGGGAAGCTCTAAAGTTTGCATGGGAGCCACTTAGAGACGCACGGGTAGGCGAAGGCGAGCTTGTTGGAGATCGCGACAAGGACGATGCGCTAACCAGGGAATTGCGACGGACATCGGAAGGTAGAATTAATGGAGGAGGAATACCTTGTTGTTGTGGTTGCTGTTGCTGCTGGGTGTAAAGTTTAGGTAGCCTATTCTGGCTTGTTGTGACTAGAAACGTTAGTTTTAATGCCAAACGACAACGATGACGACGGGACCGAAAAAGCAAAACAACGGCAAAAAGTCTTGAAAAAAGTCAAAAATGAATAGAATTTCACTTTGACAAGAATAAAGTTTTTTCCCGGTACTTTTTTGGGTTTCCCCGGTTAATAACAACAGAGTAGACACTTACAGTTGTCGCTTGAATAGGACGAGATGCTTGAAACGCTCGAATGGTCCTTCTTACTGCTACTAGCGGACGAGATGGCCGAAGTAGACAGAGAATGAGTTTGATTTTTGTAGATTGTAGGACCCGTGGTAGCCACCGCAACCGCCGCAGCCGCAGCCGCGGAAGCTTTACTGATAGGACTAGGAGTCAAAGATCTTGAAGGGCTGCTGGCCGCCACGGTTGAAGGATGGGTAATTGAGGATCCAATTGTGGTTGAGCTTGGGTTACTGCTTGTACTGACACTACTACTGGTGGTACTTCCACTAGTAGTAGGTTCCGGTGAGGGCGATGCGTTTGTAGAACCATTTTCAATGGGTGCATTATAAGTGCTCAACATTGACTTTCGTCTATGATATCTATCAGGTTGTTGTTGAGGGATTCCCGAGGAAGCCGAAACACTTCGATCTCTTAAATGGGGGCTTGACATAGCTCTTTGATGTTGATGAGAGAAGGAATGCAAAGGTGAGGAAGATGCAGGAGAATTAGGAGATGAATAATTGTTATCAAAACCATCATTTTGAAGTTGAGGAGGTCTTTGTAGAGTAGAAAGTTTCATAAATGATGAAGAAGGAGGAAAATAACCATTTTGTTGTTGCTGTTGTGAAGGTGTTGTGGTAGACAATGCAGGTGAAGGCGGTGCGTAAGCATACAACGATTTTGGTCTATAATTTGTAGTAGAAGTTTGAAATGACATTGATCTTGGAACGTGAGGGGCTGCCAATGGTGCTACTGGAAGATAATATCCTCCATTATTACCACCAACCCCACCAGGACCGGGATGTCTTTGAGATTGAATATTATTAACATTCATAATGACAAAATGAATAAAAAAAGGACAAGTTGGTCAACACCCGTGTCTGCCCCCTTTTTAATAATAACAACAACCACGAAGTAAGCAAAATCAACCCGAATCCTTAAAAAACGAAAGAAATATAGAAAATGCAAAGGATATCCACAAATTCTTTTTATCGGATTGGTTATAAAAAACGAATGAAGTCAAAAAAAATTATTGACAGTTTCAAACCTGAAAAAGAAGATGTGGAAACAAGTACCGTTTTTTTGTTGCAAAAAAATCCCCTTTGGTGGTGGTTAGAAAAGGTGGTTTCGTTTCGTTGTTGGGTGAACCCCTCCCACGGCGGGTATTAATAGTACCACCCACTTAAAATGACCCACTCGTCTCACGCGTTTTATTGTTTAGTTTCTTGATTATCACTATATACCACCCCACTCAAACCCATTTGGTGATAATGACTATATTTATATATATATATTGATATCAATTGTAAATATATAAACAATATTTATTGATTTAAAATATGAATTTTAAATAATATTCCGGTGGCATGACAATTGTGTCTCTTTTCTTTCTCCGTTCCGGAATATCTTTATTGGCTGGTTGATGATCATATCCATCTCAGGGGGTGTAAAATATGCGTGCTTACGTCTTTCGATGATATAAGGATTTGAGATGAGAGTTTAATATACCTGCAAAAGAAGGTTTTATGAAACATTAGTATGTTCTTTAATACATATAAAGCTTCTCCTTCATTCCTTTATCTTTCTCTTCAAGCTTGATTTTTGATTTGAGTTGGTTCTCTCTCTCCTTTGTTTGATATGGCCTTTTCTATCTATCTCTCTTTGTTGAAGGATTTCGACGCGGCCCAGACTTTTTCTATAAACAAACCACCAGCCATTAATGGCCCTCGATCTTTGACCCAAACTAGAAATGATGATCTTTGAAGATAACCTGTTATGGAGCCCTGATCTTACCCCGGAATGACCAATCTATCCTCATTCGGTATGCCTTCTAACCGGTGGAAGACCCTGCTATGCTGCTGTTTGGCCAAATAAGGGCTAGTCCCAATTCTTTTCACTCACCCCCTGTCCAACCCTGCCTTTTCCAATCTCTCTCCAATTTTCTATCAAGTCCACTTCTCTTGTTGATCAAAATCCATTTTTATCCGATTTTATCTATCACCTTTAATCTATCTTGTGCTTACAAATTCATCCTTTCTCTTAATGTGAACTTAAAACAAATCACTTTGTCCGATGCAGCTCGGCCCATCACGCAGAAAACGGGGGGCGCCCCGCCATGCACGCTGATGCATTGGTGCGGCGCTACCCTAGAAGAGGCATGGAAAAACAAACCCCTCCTGCTCGAGATCGAACTTGTATGAAGGTCATGCATTTTCAAATACGAGCTATCGATTATTCTCGACCATCGATACGCGCGTATAATTGCCAGAAATCTCGTCTATCTATCTTCAAGAAAGCTTTCTACCAAATTGGGCTTTTATTACAGATTCTTCTCCTCCCAATATTGTAATAAGTGCCTACTTTAAATGTTTCTCCTTGTCTGTTGACGTAAGCGTGTTTGGAGCTGCCGCGATGTGGTGAGGAGCTTTTTGTCCCCAACCAACGACGGTTGACATGTCCGTCGCTGTTTTGGGCCCCTGGTCTGTCTGATTAACCATCTGATTGCCAAGCGGCTCTTGAAGTCAATTTTGTCAACTTGGCACACAATCTCCCATATTTTCTTAAGTTTCTGCTGGCATTGCAATGCCTTGGCATTCTGAAATACGTTTTTCTTTTCCTTCTGGAAGTGGACGTGCAAGACTTATTTTAAAAAAACCTCAGACTTGGTGGGCAATCTTTAAGAACCGGGCGTCTCTTTAGTTCCTGATGCCAATGCATGAGTAAACCCGTCATCTGATTATTCATGCATGAGTATTGAAGCTAAGTAAGCAGGGGGGTCGATCCGGGGTAGAGAAAATGGCGGGTCGCCGAAATGCCTTTATTCTACCATTTTACATTGCAAGCTCGCTGTAATTGAGTGACTCTGAGTGTCGATCGCTCACACAATCATCATTTTTTTGTCAGAGTTATACACAAACCTGTTTCGGATTGTTGCAGTTTTCCGTTTGACACTTGTGCCACAACTGCTCGCTAGCTAGAAGCTTGTCAAACTCCTACCCTAAATTGTTGGTCGTCCAGCTACGACCCTGATTCATATGACAATAATAACTGGAATTCCAAGCTTCTGCCACGATTGCATTCCCATAAAATCCCGTCCTGATCAAAAAAACCTCGCTCACGTGACTGTCACGTGACTATGATTGAGCCGCACGACAGGGGTGTGTTTTACTGAAATGCCGCCGCTGTGAGTGGTTGGAAGTTGGAAGTGAAGTTCCTTGGAAGGGGGTTTCAGGAGAAGTTGCAACACTCCGACTCAAGCAACCAAGTTTTATACCAGAATGTCTGTATCAAGCCGAGCAGCGTCAGGAACGCTATCTGCTTCTAGTGGTAGTGTTCCTCCAGATCCAGAACCGTTTTTACAGCCAAATGATTACGCCGATCTTCATGTGGTGTTCTCGGTAGCTGAAATTCAGCAGATAAGAAAAAGTTGGAGTAGTATGAAAGAAGACCCCACAGCGCATGAAAAGGCCACGGTGCATGGAACTGCTAGTGCGTTTTTTTGTCAGCAGTTTTACGATAACCTGCTTGGTGAATACCCCGAACTTAAGGTTCTGTTTCCAAGCATCAAAGCCCAATCTTCGTCGATGGCAGGTATCTTGTCGCTGGTCATTTCACAACTAGATAATTTGCCTCGGGTGACCGATATTCTCATCAGTCTTGGGAAACGACACTCGAGGATTATTGGAGTTGAAGTTGTGCATTATGAGCTGGTTGGAAATGCTCTACTAAGGACTTTGCAAGATAGATGCGGCGATGACTTCACAATCGAGCTCGAAAATGCTTGGATCAAGATGTACTCGTATATTGCAAACCTCATGTTGCAGGCCGGAGAAGACCCTCCATTGCCCAAGAATATGGCACTTTACCCCGAATTGTCACCTAACATATCTCGAACTTCCAGCATGGATATCCCTCGCAACAGCAAACGGGTCGCACCACCTTTACCTCCTCCTGTGAATGTCAATCATGTCAACGGAGAAGAAAAGGGTTACAATCCCTCCAACTCGTACTTCCAGAGAAAAAACAGAAAAAGAAAGGGTAAGAACGAGCAGGAATGCACCATTATGTGAAATTACGAAATTTCACCTTTTATTTCTTTCCTGTGTTATAAGTTTAGCAGGACTTTATTTAGATGACTATGTACGAATGAAATTTTGAATTATAACTGGCGGGTGGAGCCACGAAATCCCAACTTACTCACTAACAGAATCATGAACTTTATCAGGAATTTCAAGATAACGCCAGCGGGTCTGGAGATTTTCAGAGTATGCTAGTAAGATATGTTTTGTATGCCATGTCTAACCTGCGAACAATAGTTTGCTCTATATGTTTCGTTTCCGATTGGAGTGATGATATATGTTGGCAACGACACACATTCGAAGCTCAACATCACGGATTTTTGGCCTGATCCTGCCCGACTTAACAACCCTCCTAAGGACCCAGTAGAGATCAAGGCGGAGCTAGAGAGGATGAAACTTCGTCGTATAGAACGAAGACATCGGCTGGAAGCTGCGGCTGCTGCTGCCGCCGAGCAAGATGTGGCAGCGACGGCTGTGTCAACCTCGTCGTCTGAGCAAGTTTAATTTAATTTATCGTCTTTGTTGGAATATTCGAAATGCAAATCGAAATCCGAAAGTATAATATCATCAATAAAATAAAGGCACATGTACATAAGACAAATCTAGCCTCGTCACTAATACATACTATATCGCAATAGCCGTGGCTGTATTGGCTATGGTCGTGTTCATTGTAGCCTCTGGGCTCGGAGTAAGCTGAGAAGTCAAAAATGACTCAAAAGGGTCCTTCGTCACATAGGTTATGATTGTGGTGGGGTAGTTAACCGCCAATGAGGTGTTGAGCTGAGGTTGCATGGTGCTATTGAGCTGCTGTTGCGTCGACCAAGTTGAGTTTCTTACATTTGTGAATACGGGTGTAGTAGCCCGCCGCGTCGTCGTATCTTCTACATTTTGGCTTGGTAAAGCTGGTGTGTATGTCGCATTAAAGGTGTTTGACGGATAGATGGTTGTGGTATAGTATCCGATAATGGTTCGGTCATGCACTCTATAGGTTCGAGTTCCGCCCTTCACAATTGTTACTCTTGTATCCACATTCACTGTCTGCCCCATTGGTATGTCTCCTCCATTTGCAGGGGCTGAAACACTTGGAACTGCTGATGACGGCGAACTTTCCCCTCCTTCACCTGCTGAGGCTGCTGATCCTCCATCCGATGTTGACGCTGAGGTACCTTCTGTTGGCTCAGCTCCTCTTCCTCCTTGAACTGTGGTGGTCACAACCCCAACAATAGTGCGGTCCTTCACCTTGTACGTCCTAGTACCGCACCTAACAATTGTGACCGTCTTCACAACGTTTATTGTCTTGCCAATGGGGTTATTGGCAACAGATGCCGGTAACGAGACTTCAGGAATATCAGTAGACGTCGAGTCTTCACTACCTCCGACTGTGGTGGTCACAACCCCAACAATAGTGCGGTCCTTCACCTTGTACGTCGTAGTACCGCACCTAACAATTGTGACCGTCTTCACAACGTTTATTGTCTTGCCAATGGGGTTATTGGTAACAGATGCCGGTAAAGAGACTTCAGGAATATCAGTAGACGTACTGCCTCCGACTGTGGTGGTCACAACCCCAACAATAGTGCGGTCCTTCACCTTATACGTCCTAGTACCGCATCTAACAATTGTGACCGTCTTCACAACGTTAACTGTCTTGCCAATAGGATTATTAGTAAAAGATGCCGGTAACGAGACTTCAGGAATATCAGTAGACGTCGAGTCTTCACTACCTCCGACTGTGGCGGTCACAACCCCAACAATAGTGCGGTCCTTCACCTTGTACGTCCTAGTACCACACCTAACAATTGTGACCGTCTTCACAACGTTTATTGTCTTGCCAATGGGGTTATTGGTAACAGATGCCGGTAACGAGACTTCAGGAATATCAGTAGATGTCGAGTCGTCACCTTCACTACCTCCGACGGTGGTGGTATAGTATCCTACGATGGTCTGGTCTTTGACTTTATATGTTCTCGTTCCGCCTTTCACAATTGTCACAGTCCTTCCGACATTAACGGTCACTCCCTGAGAAAGGTCTCCGGTTACGGTCATTGTGGGAATGCTGGTAATATGTTGCGCATTCTCACTGCCACCCGGGGTATCACTGGCTGTGGCTCTTTCATCATTCGTTTGAGTCAATGTGGTCACTCCGTTTTCTCCACTTTCAGTCACTCTATTTTTGTATGTCTTGGTCAGGGTGGTTACCCCGTCTTCCCCAGTCTCGACCAGAGTAGTTACTCGGCCTTTGCGGGTCTTGGTAACTGTAATCACTCGACCAGGTATTGTCTTCGTCACCGTAACCACTCTACCGTCTTGAGTCTCGGTCAAAGTTGTAGCGCCGCCTGTTTCAGTTACAACCAGAGTGGTCAAACTGTTGCCTTCAGTGAGAGGGACGGAGGTCGAACCCTTATCTTCTCCGGTTTCAATGGTGGTGGCACCACCATTCTGGGTCTTGGTCAGGGTGGTTACCCCTTCTTCCCCAGTCTCGACCAGAGTAGTTACACGGCCTTCGCGGGTCTTGGTAACTGTAATCACTCGACCAGGTATAGTCTTCGTCACCGTAACCACTCTACCGTCTTGAGTCTCGGTCAAAGTGGTAGCGCCGCCTGTTTCAGTTACAACAAGAGTGGTCAAACTGTTGCCTTCAGTGAGAGGGACGGAGGTCGAACCCTTATCTTCTCCGGTTTCAATAGTGGTGGCACCACCATCCTGGGTCTTTGTCGAAGTAGTCAATCTGCCATCTTCAGTCTCGGTCACAGTTGTCAGTTGAGCATAAGTTCCGGTGCTTGTGCTATTGAGATTTTCTTGAGAGTGTGTGGTGACTGTGCCTTCGTGCGTCTTTGTCAGAGTAGTCATGCTGCCGTCTTGAGTCTCAGTCACAGTTGTCAGTTGCACATAAGTTCCGGTGTTTGTGCTAGCGAGATTGCTTTCAGATATAGTGCTTACTCCGCCTTCCTGGGTTTCAGTCAGAGTAGTCGGTCTACCGTCTTGGGTCTCAGTCGCTGTTGTAAGAGTGGCGTTAGTTCCTGTGCTTGTGCTAGCGAGACTGTTTTCAGATACAGTGGTCACTCCTTCATCCTTGGTTTCAGTGAGCGTCGTCAGTCCACCATCTTTAGTTTCAGTGATCGTCGTCAATCCACCATCTTTAGTTTCAGTGATGGTCGTCAGTCCACCATCTTTGGTTTCAGTGATCGTCGTCAGTCCACCATCTTGGGTTTCAGTCGCTGTTGTAAGATTAGCATTAGTTCCGGTACTTGTGCTGGTTAGGTTATCCTGGGAGAGACTTGTGGCCGTCCCGGTTGATTCTGCGGCAGTTGAGGAGTATACTGTTCCTCCGTTGTTGGTCTCAGTGGTCAACGAGGTTGAATTTTGAATCGAAGTACTCTCAGATGAACTTGCAGTCCCGTTGTTGTTTCCAGTTGATTCTGCTGCAGTAGAGGAGGAAATAGTTACTGTTCCTCCGTTGTTGGTTTCAGTGGTCAACGAGGTTGAATTCTGAATCCACGTACTTTCAGAATGAGTGGAAACTGGCTCAGATGAACTTGCAGTCCCGTTGTTGTTTCCAGTTGATTCTGCGGCAGTTGAGGATGACACAGTCACTGTTCCTCCGTTGTTGGTCTCAGTGGTCAACGAGGTTGAAATTTGAATCCCAGTACTCTCAGATGAACTTGCAGTCCCGTTGTTGTTTCCAGTTGATTCTGCTGCTGTAGAGGAGGACATAGTTACTGTTCCGCCGTTGTTGGTCTCTGTGGTCAACGAGGTTGAGTTTTGAATCCAAGTACTCTCAGATGAACTTGCAGTCCCGTTGTTGTTTCCAGTTGATTCTGCTGCAGTAGAGGAGGCCATAGTTACTGTTCCTCCGTTGTTGGTCTCAGTGGTCAACGAGGTTGAATTTTGAATCCAAGTACTCTCAGATGAACTTGCAGTCCCGTTGTTGTTTCCAGTTGATTCTGCGGCAGTTGAGGATGACACAGTCACTGTTCCTCCGTTGTTGGTCTCAGTGGTCAACGAGGTTGAATTTTGAATCCCAGTACTCTCAGATGAACTTGCAGTCCCGTTGCTCTCTCCAGTTTCTGCTGCAGTTGAGGAGGACATAGTTACTGTTCCGCCGTTGTTGGTCTCGGTGGTCAACGAGGTTGAATTTTGAATCCACGTACTTTCAGTATGAGTGGAAAGTGGCTTAGATGAACTTCCAGCAGGACTGCTAGTACTGGTCCTAGTGACATCTGTTGTCCTTGGCGTGGTAGATGAGGTGGTGGAGTTCAACAAACTCTGGGCCCTAGAAGAAGAATCACTCACGGTTTTCGAATGCCACTCTTGGTTAGTGTCCGTTTCCGTGCGGGTTTCCGTGGCAGTGGCACAGCTACTAGAGGAAGAAGAATCACTCACGGTTTTCGAATGCCACTCTTGGTTAGTGTCCGTTTCCGTGCGGGTTTCCGTGGCAGTGGAACAGCTACTAGAGGAAGAAGAATCGCTCACGGTTTTCGAATGCCACTCTTGGTCCGTTTCCGTCTGGGTTTCCGTGGTAGTGGCACAGCTACTAGAGGAAGAATCTCTCACGGTTTTCGACTGCGATTCCTGGTCCGTTTCCGTGTCGGTTTCCGTGGTAGTGGCGCAGCTACTAGGGGAACTGCCATTGGAAGAAGACCTTATAATAGTAGAGAAGCTGCTTCCCGGGCTGCTAACACCGGTCGAAGTGGTCAATTCGTCGGTTGACGAACTATTGCCTGAGGTACTTGCCGAGGTCAACACCGATTGTGAATTCGAACTCAATTGCGCAGCACTGCTGGTACTAGATTGCATACCAGACGTGGGGTTGGTCGAAGCTGGTGCATTTGTCGATGAAGCCGCTGTTTCAGAATCAACTTTAGTTTCCGTCTCGCTCAATAAAGCGTTGGCAGAATCCAAAGAAGTAGTAGAAGAAGGCACCATAGTGGAAGCGGATGTCTCGACAATGCTTGAGCTTGGCACATTAAGAGCTGACAAACTAGTTGAAGCATTTGTAGGAGTGGCAGCTAAATCCTGTAAAGGATCATCAACCTTGTCCATTACGTCCATTACATTTGCCCACGCAATATGGAGCACATAGGGCAAGCATAGGTATACAATGACAAATCTCATACTGTTCCAAGTAGCCGACTAGTCTATATACATGGGGAATGGAGGATGTTTGGCAGGTATTTATTTCCATCGAGAGTCCGTATCGAAAAAAAAGTCTATAATAAAAGAGACAGACATGTCTTGGATTGAGGCATGATCTATCGTTTCAAGATATTTTACGCCCGTGCCCAACTGACACAGTTATGTTACCATTTGGGTTTACAATGCTTTGAGACACAGATCCACAAGTTCGTAACTTTTAGTCCCAAACTATGGGCGATGTCTCCCCCCGCCACGACACCATCAACGATTGGAAAAACTCAAATAGCAGATAAATGGCAAGTTGGAAACGGTGAGATATTGAGAAATGTCAAGCTAATTGATTTTAGTCTGATCAACAGACGCAGGGTTCCTCATCGAGGACGATATTCCAGCGTTTGTCGGAATCATCTCATCCAATTGCCATGTTATTCTTCTTGGGATTCCGGATAGGTATTCATTCATCTTGTGTTATATGAGTACTATTAAGAATGAAAATCTAAATTTGTCCAGGTGCATTACTTACATATATGTTTGGGTTGTTATTTACAAAGAACTTGTAAGTATAATAATAATCCCGTGGAATGGCGGATATTGATCTGATTATATATATAAGTGTGATGATATTCATACTTGTTATTTTATTACTTGCGGCGGATTTTTGGAATGTCAAGAACATATCTGGTCGATTATTGGTTGGTTTACGATGGTGGAATGAATCATCTTCGGATGGAAGTAGTATCTGGGTGTTCGAGACGGCCGATGTAAGTGATACAAACTCCATTGGGGCATTTACCTTTTTACTAAACTGATTCATTAGCCTCAAAGATATATAAATCCGATCGATTCAAAGTTGTTTTGGCTGTTTCTATACATAACGCCTGCATTATGGGTTGGGTTGGGTCTTTTGGCTATCTTAAAGTTTGAGTTTCTATGGGTATGTGTGACTAACGGAATTATATCCATTACCGAGTAAAGATCTAACAATATCAATAGTTATTATTGATTGGTAAGTGTTTTGTAACGGGAAAAAACAAAAAAAAATAGGAATTATTGCTAATTTCAGTCATTTCTCTATTATTGACGATTACAAATGCCGTGGCATTTAGTCGATGTGATAAATTTGGTAAAGCAAATAACATCCTTGGAAGTGTTTCCAGTGGTATAACATCCAGATTATTCAATTCAATTGGAGGAAGACTTTGGGGAGCATAGATATTTTAACTAATCCTCTAGAGTTTCTCTTAAGTTTTTTTTTCCAAAAAAATCAACTTAGAATAACAAACTATCTATATATATCTTCAATCCAATTATGCTTGATAGAGAATGTCCAAATATCTAAATAATATTTTCTCTTATCTCATTGACAAGTTTTGCATGCCGCCAAAATCACAAAATCCTTTCCAAAACGCCGTTGAAATCCGGGGCATGGCGATCATTGCCTATCTGGGGACACCTCCACATTACCCGGCATTGCAAACCAAACAAAAAACTCTCTCGCACCACCGAAAACATCGGTTTTTATGACGGAGGAGGAGAATTATAGATATTGAACGAACATAGAGGTTGAAAAACGATTATTCATTTTAGGAGGATTGGATAAAGAACAGAAGAGATTAAAAGAATATAAGGGATTCAAAATCCGATTTGTGTGGAAGTGGGGAAAAAAGGACAATTTTTTTTCTTGATTTGGACAATCGATATTTGATAGCAGGGATACGATACTCCCATGCTCAACGGTTATATATATCATCATCTATTGATAGATAAATCGACTTGTTAAGGTGGGGTTGGAATCAATGAGTGGTTCTTCTCAGAGACAGCAGAGGCGACAACAACATCAACAAGCACAATCTTCGGCCAGTGATGACGGCTTATCTGCTCTTCAACTACCATTTTTACCCAATGATGAAGTATCAAGGTTTCTATCTCCTTCAAAAGAATGGATTTCAGGCCCTAATGAACAGGATTTGAATGTGTTTGAGTAAGTTGAAAAACGAACGAAACCGGGTTTTTTTGATTAATACTAACACATTCCATTGTTATAGAGATGTCGAAGAAACTTCTCCAGTTGACTTTTTTGGTCATTATTCCGTCTATCCTCATGGACCTTCAGGTAATGATAATAATGACTTTCAGACTCATAATATATCCACTCCTCAACCATTCGGTCAACAATCAAATTATCACTCGGGATTCTCAAACGCAGGTACTCCTCAACCAAGCTTAATGTACCCTTCATTAGAATACAACAACTCCTCCGAAATGTACAATAACTCACAATATCGTTCGAATCAAGGCGCGCCGTCCCAACATATACATCAGTTGCTCCAACACAGTACTCATGACGACCATGATGCCCTGTCACCGGGAGTCTCAACACCGTTTCAGAACTTTCTCAATACGTTTAATGCTCCAACACCAGTGTCAAAAGACGACACCTCGTTCAATAATAACGGTAGCTCCAGTCAACAAACTTCGGCGCAAATGGGGTCTTATTTTAATGAACCCACTGGATTGCAATCCACAACATCGGCAACAGAACCGAAAGGTCCCTCATCCCGGATATTGTCGCCAATCCTCGCCGGTTCTAGAATAGCAGAAATCAAGAAAGAAGAAGAACAGACCCATGAGTACTCGGAAAACGAATTGCGTGAGCACGTGAACGCTTCGAAAATATTATCCTTCCTACCCGCAAAACAAGAATCGGTGCTGTACGATAGCAGGGGTAACCGCGCTACTATAGACCTCACGGGTGACTTGATGGGCAACTTTTTCATGAGCCAGCCACATCCAAACATGAGTGACGAAAACACTAACGACAATGACAATGCCGAAAATCCTAACGAGGATACCGAAACTTCCTCCACCAAGCCCTCGGACGGCAAGGAAACCAAAAAGAAGGACTTGCTAAAGTACGACCTGACGTTCTACCGGCGTAACCTGTTCCAGGTCACCGCCACCGTATCAAATGCCCACAATGCTACGTATGCGGCCAATCCCGAAAATGCTCAACTCAGATCTCGAGTTCTGTCACTATCCCTGGCATTGTCAGTAAACAGCAGTGATGAAGAAGGCAAATCCAAGAAGCTGCTGCTGTACTGCCCGCCCAAGGCGTTTTCATCGGACCGTAAGGCGGACCAGGAGCCGGCTGTTAAGTTGATTCATCCCACCAATTCCGGCTACGATGAGGTTGTAAACTGGAAACGACTACAGTTTCGAACCGCTACTGCACACAATGGACGCAAGAAGCTACAGAACTACTTTTCGATAACCATCGCGGTCTATGCAGAGCTCGAGAACGCGCAGCGTGTCTGTCTTGTCACGGCCGGATCACGTCCTATCGTGGTGAGGGGCAGGAACCCGCGCTTCTACAAAAATAGAGACAATATCACCATCAGCGATGGTAACACCTCAGGTACTCGAGCAAGGTCATTGTCGCCTGACAATAAACTGCAGATGGCAAATCAGCAACAGCAGAAACAACAACAGCTACAACTACAGCAGCAGCAACAGTTACAGCAACAACACCAACAACAACAGCTCCAGCTCCAACAACAACAGCAGCAACAGCAACAGCAGCAAAGGCAACAGCATCAACAGCAACAGTCCGCCTTTGCGCCGCCTTCACGAGGCGGTGATAGAGCGTCTATGTCGCTTCAACCACCTATGCATGTTTCAGCGCCTGTGGCTGCACTGCCTGTGACTTCTATGACCCCGGCCGTCAATAATGGCTTGTACAATACGCCACCATCTCCGCCGCTGTTGGCAAAGATCAAGCGCGAACGACGGACATCGCATGAGCAAAGTATCAAAGTCGAGGAGGACTATGAGGGGGGCAGTGGTAGCTCAAACTTCCGATCCCAGTCTCAAGGCTATAATCGGCCATCCTCGAGGGCACATGCAATGAACCATCCGGCATCTGCGGTGCAGACGAACTCAACATCCCTTACACCGGAGCGCCACAAGGACGTTGATTATGAGTATTTCCCAATGCAATTGAACTACTGGCTGCCACCTGTTGAGGTGGTTTATCGTCCGCATGCGGTCCACCATCCACTCAAGTTCCCTCGTGGAAAGGTCCAAAGCACTATCGATAACAGTAAGCGGTATTTTTCTGCTGTCGAATGAAGAGAACTACGGTTCTCACAGTCTGTAATTTTGTATACTAGTCTATTGTGGAGAGAGAATAAAAAACAAGTTGTCCATGTTAAATAATGCAATCTGTTGCTTGATTAAAATACTAATATACATTGGCATGCGTTATTTACAAGGTGTTATGTACAAAGTTTCGTTCTGCCGAACGGGTCTTGCGTCGTGTGTTGCTCTGCTCATATTCTTCATACTCAGAAGAGTCGATTATTCGCTGCCTATACTGGGCCAGCACACCACTGATGCATCTGTTGAGTTCATAGTCTTCAGTCTCGTTAGCCACATCAATCAACGGCTGTAAGTGATGCCTCTTCCATCTGAATTGTTTCACTGTTGAGTTGACAACCTTCAGCGCATCGGAAGCTTCTCCACAGATGCACATGAGTTTGACCATTCCGCGAGCAAACAAGAAATCCGACGAATCGCGATTTGCCTTCGTCATGGCTTTAAAGGCAGATCCTCTTCTCCATTTGCCTCGCTCTGCCCAGACCTCCTGGCCGTAATCGAGGTCCCTAGTTTCAATCGCCACTTCCATAGCAAGGTCATAAGTGTAATGGTTTCGCGGAACTGCAGCACGAGACATCAGTTTGTTGTGGTCAATGACTTGTAGGTTTTGGTCCACGTCGTTCTCCTCCAGCTGAGTTTCATCTATGAAAAAAGTCTCCTCGTTATATCTCCTCTTGAATTCATCATAGTCTCCAAACTTGTAGGGGATTGTCATATAAGTCAAGACAACCTTTTCATTGATCATGCGGTTTGCAAGTCTTGGCGAGTCCTTGAAGAAAGTGAAAACAGCGCGTGACTCTGCCAGAACCTCTTCTTTCGAACGAGGCGTAGACATTGGCAGGAACGGCGGAACTGCCTCCAGCATTTCCTTTGGAGCCTCGACCTCGAAGAAAAAGCTTGATCTGATTTGCTTTCCTAGCGGTGATGCCAGTACTTTGGAAAAATATCCCGGCACGTAGTTTGAATACGCACTGAGCAGTGAGTTGAAAGTGAGTGCGTCGGGGTATGAGTGAGTATTAAAGCAGAGCTGACGAAATGTGGCTCTAGCAAACATTGCCTCTCCAGTGGTACCGCATAGGTACATGAGAGAGTTGATGGCTCTGCGGTCGATTGGGAATCCACTCGACTGCAGTTCTAATAAATATTCCCACGCCTTGAGGTGGGTTCTCTTATCTCGTGAGCATGCATAAATTAAAATGTTCAGAGTCTCAGCATTAGGCTCGATGGGGTCAATGGCCCTGTTGGTCATTTCTTTGTAAAGATCCAGAACTCGCTCAATGCTATGCTGCTTGGCTGCTGCCAAAAGCATGGAGTTATAAATACGCAGGTCCGGCTGTGTTTCTGCAGACACGAATTTCATCATGTCAAATATCTGTTCTGATTGCTCGAAATCACCCACTCGTACACAAGTTTGAAGTAGTGTGGTATAGATGTGTTTCGAGGGTTTTAATCCCTTGGCTTGCATTTCCTTCAGCACTGATCCGGATCTTTCCAGATCTTTATTTTTTCCCAATGCCTTGAGCAGATTTCCATATGTGTGCATAGTCGGTACATAGCCCTTTGCGACCATTTCTTCCATGAATGAGTTCACCACGGTAGTTTTTCCGTAGTGAGCATATGCGGCGATGATGTGATCATAAGTGATCCGGTTGGGCACTGCTCCGGCCTCGTCCATCATTTCATGTATCAGGGCAATATGGTCTATTCGTTGGGATAATGGAATATTGGCGATAAGTTCATTCATATCGCCCAGCTTAATTCCCTGGAGTCGGTTGGGGTTATTGTACAGGGTTTTGACCACAGGTTCCCAGTTCTGTTCATCTCGATTTGTGGAAGTGATATGTACCACAGAAGTACCTATTCTCTCAGCTATTGAGTCAGGTAAAGAGATAGCAGAGGCCGGAGGAGCAAACAATCCTAAAGCGTCTGATCCCGGTGAATTTACAAACTTATCCAACACCTCGACTTCGTTTTCTTGTACTGGTTTATTTAGATCCAATTTCTGATTGGCGGCCGCTTTCTTTTGTCGTTCAACATCATCCTGCTCTCTAATAAATTGTCGTAATGCACCATTGTAAGCTTCTATCTGCTTCAATCGTTCCCTCATCAGATCTTCTTCCCGTCGGATCTGTTGCTGATCCAAATCCGGAGTCCGGTATGGTATAGGCTCCGGACGCCGCCTCCTCGTCTTGGCAGCTATATATACAGACCGTCTGGCTACTAGCATTATTGGTGGTCGTAGCACAGACCATCTTCGTATCATGGCGATATATCTATCTATTAAAAAGTTTCAATATCAAAATCCCCAATTCTTTTTTTTTTTTTTAGTGATGCATGGTGGTGCAGGGTTGGGGTTTCCCGTTGGGAGGTTTCCAAACTCCCAAAATGCACGAGACCAAGCACCAAATTTGGGACTTCAGTAGACCCAAATTGAAGGTGATTATTGGGACTATTTAACCAATAGGAATTGCCATATAGAGATAAAACCTCATTTATTAACGGTTATTAGTTAACTAATTATTGAACATGAGCATAAATAATAGTTCAATGATCATTGAATCCGGCATGATACCGAGATGTCTTCACCTGTCATCACGACTCAGGGGGTTTAAGATAAGGGAAAGGGCATGGTGAATTTTTCAGTCTCACGTGACAGAAAGCAGTCACGAATTGCCCGAATAGGCAAGTGGCCGTCAAGGATTTGTCTTGTATTCCCAACCATCACTCAATTTTTCCCCTCTCTCTCTTCTCCCTTTACAAACGGTAGTTCTTGTTGGTTCTTTCAAAAGCAAGTGAATTAGATACAAAATGGTAAGTTATTTTGCAAGTAAGAGTTGAATAAGGGATTTAAATGATTCTAATCGGGTTTGATTGGATAGGTTTTAGCACAAGATCTCCTCCATCCTTCTCCTCAGGCCGAGCTGAGAAAGCATAAGTTGAAGCAGTTGGTTGCATCTCCTCGATCATTTTTCATGGATGTCAAATGTCCTGGATGTCTGAACATCACCACCGTCTTCTCACATGCTCAAACCGTGGTTACTTGCGGTTCATGCGCCACTGTTCTTTGCCAACCCACCGGTGGTAAGGCCAAACTTACTGAAGGGTCTTCATTCCGAAGAAAGTAAACCCTTTATCAAGTCAATAAAAAAAAAGTCTATATCAAAATCCTCACCTCCTTTTACGCCGAATTTACTCTCGATACATCACCAAAAATTCATCATGTCCTCTATCGACTTACTTCCTCCGATAATTTAAAGTATACATATACGATTCATGAGCATGAGCCTGAAACTTGCAATATGTTTAACGACAACCGATAAATAAATATAAAAATTTGTTATTAACGCTACTTTGTCCACCCTATCCATTAAGGACTTGTTCTTCCATGTTGCGTAGTTTTAACGTATATTTCAAACCTTTGCTTCTGGTATTGGTTCAGGTTCAGGTACATCGATTATAATATCTCCTTCTGGTTTCCTGATTTCATATTGTATTTGATCTTCATCATGGCCACCACCACCAACCTTAAGAGATACAATTATCACTATCCCAACCACCACCAAAGCCACAATATATGCTAATAACTTTTTCTGAGGCGTACTCAATGAAGACCGTTGCTTGGGTCGAAATGGAGGAAGAAGATCTCGTTTCCCACTCATTTATAATCTGTCTCTCCAATCGGTCAATTTGATGATGGGGTAATGTAGTCGCACGATCGATCGCGCTTTTCTCTCCTCCTCCAAATTAACCACCAAATATAACTCTAAAACCAAGTAGGGTTAGGTCCTTGGAGTCTGAGGTTGAAACTTCTAATATTATTGTCTCCAAACTATATTATAAACAGTCAATGATTTGTTAATTATTGTTTCTTATGTTTTAAACAATTGTTATATAAATAGTTAAAGTTACAACCATGCATTTATGGATATTTGTAAAGAAAGAAAGGGAGACCATCGCATTGATCATAGTGGTCACGTGATTGATTTCCAAGTTAGCAATTAGCCCAGTGTTTGAATAGAACTAATTGTATATAAGATATAAAAAATAATATATTGGAATCACTAAGACAAAATAATTCGATTGAAAAATATCCATTTTTAATATGAGGTTTAATTCATTTATGTTTTTTGATATTGAGGAAATTTGAGAATAAAAAAAGTTGACGCGTTTTATCGTCCCAAAAACTAACAAAAACTCTTTTTAAGATCGGATTTTTCTTATTGGATTTAGCGCTACGTGGCAGCTTGAATACAATGAAGGGATTATTTATTTTACTTCTGGCCACGGTGGTTTCAGCACATAATCAATTATTATATCCATGGAGTAAGGCATGTTTCTATGAAGATCTTAAGAAAGGAGATCAATTGGCGGTGTCATTCCAAGTCGGCAATCGTGATCCAAGTAGTGCTGAACAACAAGATGTGGATTTTTGGATCACGGATTCTCATAACAATCGACCATATACATTATCTCGAGTGGCTGATGGAGATGCTCAACTTGATATTGTGGAATCGGGTCGATATGAATATTGTTTTTCAAATGAATATTCCGGCGTTGGCACTAAGGATGTGACATTCCATATTCATGGTGTTGTGTACATTGATATGGATGAGGTGACACCTGGATCTCTTGATAGTGAGGTTAAACGACTACGGCGACTGATGCAAGAGGTCAAGAATGAACAAGGATACATTGTGATTCGTGAACGAACCCATCGAAATACCGCCGAATCCACCAACGCTCGCGTCAAATGGTGGAGTCTATTCCAATTGCTGGTGGTGGCTGCAAATAGCGTGTTTCAAATATATTACCTCAAACGCTTTTTCGAGGTCAAAACAAACGTGTAAAGTAGTGTTTATTAATTAAAAAGGTGAAAAAATAAATATAAAAATGCGTGGCTTAATCAGTCATTGTCTTCGTGCAGTAATTCCCATGCTTGTGCACATAAATCAAGAAACTTCTCCTTCTTGACCCTACGCTTCTCGTCATTGACATCCTCACTCTTGAGCCTCTTCGCTGACGGCTGTGGAGCCTGGTCTCGCTCGCTGTCTGAAAGTGCAGCATCCTCTGGATCATCCTCCTCACCGCTACCCACTTCACCTCCATCGCTCACCGCATCGCTGCTGGGTCGTGGTGAAGGCCGCGAAGAAGGCGCCTCTGAACTCTTGGACCGCCCGTGCGCATACATGCTCCAACGGCCGTTTCGAGGCGGAAGCTTGGCGGTCTGAGGGTTCGCGGTACGGTCAAGCAGTAGATTCCTGTTCTTGAACGGAGACTGTGGTGTGGAATCGGGAGTGAACGGATTACTGACAGGAGTATGAATCATTCGTGAGTACTGCTGTTGCTGCTGGTACGATATGTCGGGACGATGCTGGTATATGGGTGCTGAGTGAATGAGGGGCCGGTCAAACTGGCCCGAAACAATCTCAATATTGGCCGGTCGATTGGCTCGCCGCAGCGCTCTACCTGAAAATTGCGGACTCGACGGGGTCGCCTGGCCACTGTCTTTATCGACGATTATCGCCGGGAAATCCTGCGTGCTGGCCGTGGGAGGCCCCTTGAGGCGCGATGCGATAATCTTGCGCTGTTGGACCTCAATGGACTTGCTCAGCAAAACAGCATCCGCACTCATAAACGACGCAATCGCCGGCGACACGCATTGAATAGCAATATCGTTTACAATCTCCTTCGGGGTGCGGAGCTGCTGGAGCTTCGCGCTCGCTTTACCGGTCATAAGACCCATCTCGTCCTCCTCACCGTCTCGTTCATTGACGAGATCCAGTCGAGGCGGCCGGTGCCGTTTCTTGTCCTGCGACCGATCCATGGTCATGACCTTGGGGTGGGAAATTAGTCAAAATGAAGAGATTCGTTTTTTTTTGGGGCTTGTGTTAGGTCATAGTCTAATTTTGAAACACAAACCTGAAACATCCCTAGCCCCTTGATGAGCATTTTAGCGTCTCCTGCGTAAACACCGCCAAACTCGTCAAAATAGGCATCAATTTGGGTCATAAATTCATCATTAAAAAGACACTACATAGATAATCATGTGTATATGTACAGCTCCAGTTCGTCATATTTTGGTTGTGGAGGTTAGAAATCAGCCTTCGACCTTGCCAATGCTTGGCTGCTGGACCTTGGGCATCCGCCCATTAGACCCGCTTCCATTACTGTTGGCATTTGCATTATTCTTGTTAATGGCCGGTGTGCGATAGTTGTTCTGAATAGGCGTCTCTGACTTGCGCGGCTGTTGCTCCGACTTGATGGCTTTGCCATTGGGTCGACTAGCAACTACCCCAGCAGACAATGCAGGTGCAGGTGCAGCTAGGGCTGCTGGTGGTGCTACAGGTGATAAGCCTTGCCCATTTGATGTTCCAGCTGCTTGTTGCTGTAGCTGCTGCTGCTGTTGTTGTTGTTGTTGCATCTTCTGAAGCTGCTGCTGTTGTAGTACTTTTTGTTGCAGAGTCATTAGCTGTTGCTGCCGTTGCGTGTACGCTTCCCGATAGGCCTCGTATGCCTTCGACAGCAGCATGGATCCGAAACGTATCGACTGCGTAGCCTCCGAGATTCCATTTAGCCGGCTGGGGTCACTGCATGCAAACTCCATATCGTCCATATGATTCTCCGAATCGTACTTATATCTATCATTCAGTCTCTCCATGCTTTCCGAATCTTGGTCTTCCTCAGAAATAGACATCTTGTCGTTAATACGCATCAGACCCCGACGGTCAATCATTATACGCCCACCACGACCTCGTCGTCGACGCAAAGATACCGCAGAGTTTCGCGGCACGCTGTAGCCACCGGAACTGAGCATCTCCTTCTCACCCACCTTTGACACTGTTTTCAAGTCGCCCTCGTCATCAACATGAGCCTTCATCACTACAGGGCTAACCTCGACTCGGCTGCTATAGCTCGAACCCAGACTAGATGCCAGCGGCAATTTCAGAGAAACATTGGACGACGGCGGGTATGGGCCTGTGATTGAAGAATACGCCGAATACCTAGGATCGATAATATCAATAAACTCCCGCTCTGGCGACGGATCAAAGTAGTCCGCATAGGGTACAAACGGATTGTCAGTATAATTGACCCAGTCCCGATCCGCAGCAGCTCGAGCCTTCAATTTGCCCTTGACAGCATTACGAATCGCAACCTCCTTGTCGTGCAACACCTGCTCAATGATCAACATATCCATGTCTGGGATTTTCGATGCCGGTAGCCGCACGTTAGGCGGCACTGATTGCAGACTTATGGGCGAACCAGTAGCAGTCTGCATCTGTCCAAGACCAGGTTGTTGAGTTTGGAACTGTTGCGGGCCCTGAGATCCGCCTGCTCCTGCCTGATTAAGCACCATTTTGCGCTCCTCAACCTTCTTCTTCTTATGGGCCACCAAGTCCTCTTCGTCTCCCTTGATACCAAGGGTACGCTTCAGAGTCTTGACGCTGCATCTCTTATCAAAGATATCCAACTCCAGTTGCAGCGCATCTTTGCGCATGTATTCGCGTTTGACCACCATCTCAATTAGGCTTCTAGCTGCCTCCATCTCCGCTTGCAACTTGCGGAGTCGTTCCGAGCTCTGCATATCCGTTCGACGTGTTTTTCGCACCTGGCGAATCTCTCGCCGCCTGAAACAAACGTAGGGGTCGCTATCGTCCTTTTCTGAATCTTCAAACTGCAGTGTTGGCGTGATAGACTTGCCGCCGCGCTCGATTTTCCGCTTCTTCCAGTGGGGGTATATCAGGCTTCCGAACTGCTTGAACGATAGCAGTGGGCTTTTGCGGGATGTATTGCCGAGGGAGCGATACATGGAAGTATAAATAGAAGAGCTAGTTGTGGCGAGCAGAAACTCTGGTGAGGAGGGATCGTTTTCAGCGTCGATAATCTGTTTTTGAACCAGAGCAGCAAGCTCATCGAATGGCAAAACCTGATTTGGATCCATTGAAAGAAACGGTTGTTTCTCTCCGACTATGGTTTCAAACTTGTCGCATATCATTTCGAATTCATCTTCACTACATTTGAGGGATTGGCTATTATCGCTGTTGAGATTGATGAGAAACTCATCATCGACTTCATCCATATTGTAGGGACATCCAGCGGTATCTTCGACAGTGGCCGACAATCGGATATAGGTGGTTGGTTCCTCAAAGGTGCTGGAATAGAACTTTTTATATTCATTCCATAGTTTTGAAGCATCTGGAGTGGGGATGTAGACTTGTTCGACCTTGGCTCCGGCACTAGCAGCGTTTGAGGCGTTAATAGCCGCTTGCAAGTGATGTTCCTCTTCTTCCCCCTTTTCAACCCCTGTTTCAATCTGTTGAAGTTCCCGTTGTTGCTCATCTTCAAGATCGGGAATGTCGCGTTGCCATAGTACCTGTAAAGTCTGCTTGACACTAATCTTACGCTGGCGGAACCGCGCCGCCGACGACGAAGTCATGACTGGCATGATATATAGAGTAGGGTATTATTTCAAGCTTATAACAATAAGCGAAGAAAAATAACCCCCCCTCTTTGAATTCCACCCGATACTTCCTTTCCTTTATCTAATTTGACGTTGAAAATTTGTTTGCGTGGTTTAGGGTCTTTGCCGGTGTGCTGGCAACAAGAAAACAACTCTGATTGGCCAGCGGAGGCGGAGACAACAAACTTCTCATCTAACCCAAACTCATGCAATGGAAAATGCTGTTAAACACCTATTCGTATGTTTTAGATTTCGAATCCCTTCACAATTATCACCCTTGTGGTGTTGTTTGGTCTTGTTTGGTTCCTTGTTATGGATACGGTGGCAAATTCCTCCTCTTTTTGGTGTGGGAAAAGTTGGTTTGGTGAGCAATCAAAAATATCTAAAAGCCCGCACCGCAAAACCTAAAATTCCCCGCGTTTCCATGACAACTGCTTTCAACCAATTATGCGACCAATTAATAGCCACACACGCTGAGAAGCATTCCATTTTCAGTGGATTCTATTCATATAAAAGGGCGAGGTTATTTTTCTTTCCGTTGTATAAATGCATTAGTTGAATATTGGATCAGGTGACTTTGATGAGTGGGATGACAAAATAGATAGATATCAACCACAAATGGGGACCTCTTCGTGGTTCTGAGCCGAACTGACTTTGATTCGTAGTTGCAAGGGTCATTGCAGAAAAGAAACAAACAGTTCTAGAGAATCATCATAGTTGATTAGTTATCATGAAGATCATCTAGAAATAAAATCGTGGCAATAATTGTAGAGAAGTAGATCGGACTTTCAAAAAACTGCCTTGGTAAGACCTCATCTGGTCATGGTAGAGAAAAAGAAGCAAAACTTTCAGTCGCCACTCAAGGTTATAAAAAGATATATCGATCAGTCAGATGTCCCAAATCATAATCATCCTGATCAGAGACTCAAGCTCATCAAATCGCTGAGAAACCCATGCTTCTTCTATTGTAGCTGAACATTGGTTATGTAGAGTCGTCAGGTTGGGATTGGGACGGGGAAAAAGATTAATGGCAATAATTTGTGACCTGAGGCTGTGAGTAAATTTCAGTCCCACGGACCCGGTGCCGGCTTAGGCCGAGCGGGGGGGATATAGAATTAAAGTTGTTTATATTAATAAATAAATTGTAGGTCTGTTTAAAGGACGCGGAGCATGTTGTAGGTCTTATGGTCTGCAGGAACGTATCCTCTACCAATGGCCGTGAAAAATTCGTAAGCAAAATGCTTGAATTTCTGAGAGAAATGCTTGTGAGCCACTGGCTTGTCTGTAGTGCTATCCTGATCTAATTGACCGACCATTGTTTGATTGTTCTTGAGTATCTCTTGTGTTTGATGATGATGATAATATAGAGTCCGGTATTTTAGGCTCTTTTTATATTCTAGTCCGGATGGTAATTTTCCCTGGATATTGCATCCGGCCCCTCTCCATAGGAGTCCATACTCGTGATGCCATACCCTTCCACGATCTATAATTTATATTACATACCTCAATTGAATCAATACCCATTTTCGCGGTACAAATATCGATATTTGTCGTCCTTCCACATTATAAAGTAACTTTGTGAACTTCTTTATATTAAAAATCGCCCTTATGAACTGACTTTGATATGTTGAATTTCGAGATGGTTGTGCCGCATTTCCGTCGGCCGCGGCAGCCGATCAATCGTGTGGCTCTTCAAACCCATGAACTTAAGTCCTAGCCGTGCCGAATAACAATTTATTTTACTGCGGCTGGAAGAAAGTTCAGTTTTAACTAATTTATATGCATTTAAAATATACAAGACGACAAGTGCTTGGGATTGAAGACCTGAGTTGCAAAAAATATTAAGCTACAGCACTTTCTGTTCACACCTGGTCTCCCACGGTATTACTGGGTAAAGCTCTCAGACGTTTAACTATGATTGATCGGACGGGGAATCGTGTTGTCATCTGGATATGGCCGTAGCTGGTATTATGGTTAAAAACCCCGTTGATATGGGTAACTTCAAAATAATTTTCTGCGCCTCGGTATATGCGGCGCCCCTTTACAGGATTTACTCTTTTTCAGAACCCTCAATTTTCACATTATGAGGATTATTTGTTTCAATAAGATAAGTAGTATTGTAATAGGGGGATGAGGCCCTGGTTAGAGTGCTTTTTGTGACATATCTGATCTTGATGGTGGAAATTCACTGGAATCCCTATGAGAGAAATATAGCAAGTGAAGGCATGTTTAATACCTTAGCTCTATTTTCTTAAAATCAGAAACTTATAAAAGGGTAGAAATACTTTATATTCAGGTTGATTCCACACTGCAGTTTACGATGCATTCATGTGTTATCTCAATATATTCGCATTCGTGGTTGTCGTGAAAATTTGATTCGGTCTGGCGGATTCTGGCTCCGAAATACGTGGATTCATATCAGCTGGTACTATCTACGTTCCCTGAGCTTTCTTCTTTCGTGGCTTATTATCGATATGAAGCTATATAACTATTTCGAAAATACGACAATAACTGATTAATTGCTTCAAGTGGCGACTGTTCACGGATCTCGCTCTCGAAAGTCGAGTGGAAAAAACTCCATTTCAGTTAAGTATTTATAGAAGACAGAGTTATTGTATATTGCTTTTATCCAAGTGGCTGTGACTTGGCTCACTATTAATTCGGCATGGAACAAGTTGTATATAGGGGTATTAGAGGATAATAGTTTCTATTCACCAGTCAGTTCAGTATTATTCATGTTTCCAAGTGTTTTCTTTGTTGACCTTATTAGACTGGAGTACGACTATGAAAATTCTCCTGATTTAAATGCTCCACCAAATTCAAATTGCAAAAGACCACAAATCTTTTGAATGTGTCAAAGTGAAAAAAAATTGATTCCATATTGGTGACCGAGTTTATTGAAAGACATTAAAACTTCAGCAAAAAGGAATTGAGCTACAGCACCTTCTGTTCGCATATGGTCTCCCACTATACTACTGGGTAAGGCTCTCAGATGTTTAACTATGATTGATCGGACGGGGAATCGTGCTGTCATCTGGATATGGCCGTAGCTGAAAAAACGGTTTTTTCATAGTGGGAAACCTGATTAGATCGGGGTTAGGGTTGGGAGTTCACGCCAAAACAGGCAAAGATTGACATGAAAATCTCACCTGCATAAGTAGCATTTTGCAGATCCCGTTTATTGAAGCGATTTTCAATCATTCAATCATTGAAACGGGTATAATTATATTAGCTGCAGGCAGAGACACAGTTACATATATATGTGTATATAATATCTCTTTTTACCCGATCTCTTAGAGATTTAAGGATTTAAATGCCAATGGTTGCATGAACGTCAACAGATTAGTCGACTAATACTATCGATTAGACGCGTTTGATAGCAGCAGAGCGAAATACCTAAGCCCAACAGGGACTGCCGCTGTTTATCTTGAGGGTTTGTTTCTTTCTTGTGTATTAATTTCATAACAGATAGGTATCAAGAGGCACATTAGTTTCTGAAGAAATGTGTTTTTTCTGGCAATTCAATTTACTACCGGATCTTACAACTTTTTCCAAAACGCAGAATGTCTCATCTGCAGATTAAAATATTTAGATTGAAATTACAAATACCATTTAACAGCATGAACCTGGGCATTGAGATTCAGCTACAGCCCATTCAAACGGGAAAGTGACACAATCTTCGTTGGCCAAGGGTCCATATTGTTGAAACAGCACAATTAAAAAGATTTGCTCCAACTGAGTCACAAGCATCTCAATTGAACTCATTGAATATTACGAAACCCCTGTAATTATGACAGTTATTATTCATTCAACGAATCATTCATAGTCACATGTGTAGAAACAGGCACGTAAGGGTTTGGGGAGGAATTTAAGGAAAATACAAAAAGACGTGAGAAAGTGCGTTCTGAAAATTTTTATTTTCTTCACACCGTTTTACAAGCAGACACAACATGTCATTGGGTACTCTTTACGAAATTGAGGTAAGTCATTTGAGGGTCAATTCGAATTGGATTGGATATTAATTGTTTTTTTCAGGGCAAGGTCCGTTCCATTTTGCCCAGACTTTTGGTCAATCACTTCAAGTTGGACATTAAGGTTGAAGAGGCCACTGGAAATGCCACGTTCGAGAAGACGTTTCCATTGAAGAAGGTTCCTGCTTTTATTGGATCCGATGGTTATACTCTTACTGAGAGTATTGCAGTTGCCACTTATTGTAAGTGTTGTTGAGTGTGAAGGAGGGTTGTTTGCAATGATGATTATATTTTTTTAAAATTTTTCAGTTATCCCTGGCTTAATCACCATGTGTTGATACATTTAATTCTGATTCATCTTCTTTTCCTTCACCATTAATGATGTGGAAACATTGGATTACTAATAATATGGTTTAGTGTTGAGTAATGTTAAGGATACCACTTTATTGGGAACCACCAAAGAAGACCATGCTTCGATTTTGTCATGGTTATCCTTGACTTTGTCTCACGTATTCCCTGCTTTGCAGAAGGCTTGGTTGCCATTGGTTGGCCGTGCCCCTTACAACAAGAAACAGGTTGATGCTGCCAATGAGGAGGTTGAGACTTTCCTGTCTATTTTCGAGAACCGTTTGACCACCCATACTTACCTTGTTGGAGAACGAGTGACTTTGGCCGATCTCTACTCAGTGGCTTTGCTTATAAGAGGATTCGACTTCATTTTTGGTGCCGAATGGATCAAACAACACCCTGCTACTACCCGATGGTACTCCACCATCCTCAAGCAGGACATTTTTGCTCCTGAGTACGCTGATTACAAGTTCCGTGCTGAGCCTGCTAAGTACACTCCCCCCAAGAAGGAGGAGAAGCCTAAGGCTGAAAAGCCCAAGGCCGCTGAAAAGCCAAAGGCTGCTGCTCCTGAAGAAGATGAGGATGACACTCCCAAGGAGAAGAAGGCTGCTCACCCATTGGCCGCTCTTGGTAATGCCAAGTTGGCCATTGATAACTGGAAGCGAGTCTACTCGAACGAAGAGACTCGTGAAACCGCTCTTCCTTGGTTCTGGGAACATTACGATCCTACTGAGTGGTCTTTGTACAAGGTTGCTTACAAGTATAACGATGAGCTGACCCTGACATTCATGTCCAACAACCTTGTTGGTGGATTCTTTAACAGACTCAGTGCTTCCACCAAGTACTTGTTTGGATGTGTCGTTGTGTACGGTGAGAACAACAACAATGGAATTGTTGGTGCTTTCTTGGTCCGTGGCCAGGATTATGCTCCTGCTTTCGACGTTGCTCCTGATTGGGAGTCGTATGAGTTCACCAAGCTCGATGCTTCCAACCCTGAAGATAAGGCTCTTGTCGAGGACCTTTGGGCCTGGGATAAGCCTCTTATCATCAATGGTGAGAAGCGTGAGGTTGCTGACGGAAAGGTTTTCAAATAAGGTATGTTTAAACACTAACACTCTTCTTTTTTTCTCTCTATCATGATGAACCAATATATGTTATTTCTGGCATCTCTAATGCTAGGGGCGGATTTCTGCTGCCTCGATGAATTTAACTTTGATCTGATCTCTTTTTTTCCTTTAACTTTTTGTGCATTGAAAAACAACCGTTTCTAACAAATATCAAAACTAGATTCATAAAAAATAATAATATAATAATAAAGAGCCCTTCCTTTTATTCTTTTTTGGTCTTTCATCGGTAGCTGTCTACTAGGTTGAGAGTCTGTAGTCGTTTATCCACGTCTTCTTCCATGAAGAACTGGGTGTCATCTGAGTCGAACGGCCCGTGTTCGGCCAGATGGGTCGGCATATGTGACACGCGATCTGGCGTGCCGATAGGGGCTAGAGATGACGCCAATGTTGGGTTAGTCGAGGATGAGGGTGCGCTAGTTGTGGTGGTATGGAGCAACGGTGATGTTGCTTCACCAAACGACGGTCGAGGGAATCGCGGCGACGATGGGCCCCATAACTCTGAGGGGTGATTATAGTGCGAAGTGTGAGACGAGCGGGATCCTCTACGCTGTCTTTCTGCAGGAGTCAATAGGTCGGTTAACGAAGAAGGTACGAAGTCTTCTTCGAATGGGTCATCTTCGGCCGATTCGTCATCTTGAATGGCATAGTCATCGCCGTTAGTGTTTGCTACACTGCTGGTGCTGCCGATTCCAGCTGCTGCGGCACGGTTGAGGGACGATATCCCTGGTACACCCACACTTGCGCTGACGGCACCCAAGGTTGGGGTGCGGACCCAGGGTGAGGAGGATGAAGAGGGTTCTTTCCAGATGGATGAAGTGAGCGAAGATCGGGGAGCAGGTGCTGAGAAGATCCCTTCAGCAAACGATCGGGAAGCGGGTGAGGATTCATAAGAGAAGAACCCGATCTGTCTTTCGGGGGTGGCAGTAGGAGGAGAAGCGATTTTCCGCGGTTGTTGGGCAGGTGTTGATTGAGGGACTTGGACTTGTTGAGGTTGGGATTGTTGTTGATGATGATGTTGAGAGGAGGACCTACTATTGACGCGACGGCCATCGGGCAAGATATGGGCCAAAGCACATTTGGAACCGAATTTGCAATTGCCTTTTTGGAAATACTTACAAGGAGCCTGTTCCACCACGTCCATTGAATGGGAAAATGGACAAGTATTTCCTGCTTGACAGGCACCTTGACGAAAGAATTTGCAAGGAACATGGCTTAAATCTAGATCGCAAGCGGGGAAATTGATTAGTTATGCATTTTATATATATTGAATATTGAAAATATTCAAAGATTGGCAACAAGAATATACTTTTGGATGGAACACTTGTTCCATTTGTATTGGAAGAACCATTATTAGGAGATCCGGATTGTCGTTGTTGTTGACGTAGTCCAGATGATAATTTGGAAGACGCATGTCTAATATTGACTGGGGTTGAAGGTTTCATAGTCGTCATATTGAAGATAATAAAAAGAATCCAATCAAATCAAACCAAAACAATTCATATGATTCTAAATTAATCAATCCAACCCCCTCTCAAAATAAATAAGCCGGTTGTTAATAAATCAATGTTCTTTGGATGTTGGTGACTCTAACGGCAATGTTCGTGGGGCACCAACAAGGCAAAGATATCCGATAACAGAAAAATGCCCAACCTCCTTTTTCCCCGCCGCTCGCTCGCGTCCGAACTCGGAGCAAATGGCTGAACAAAACAATATAATATAATATATTACAAGATCCTTATTTCATCCAGTTTACTCATGGGTAATCCCTCTCTCCCAGACCCACGGGCACACAAAATCAGTGTCAAGGATTAGAGTCAGTCTATCACTGTCAAGTGTGAGTGATTCGTGGAATGAGATCAATCTTAACTAGAAGTGGCTAGAAGCGTAGTGATATGGATTTAAATGCTTTTAAACATCCTCTGAATAACACTGCTGAGGTAAACACAGCGTGCTTATGGATATTTCTGTATGGCGTCTCTCGCGTTTAAGAGGTTCAAATGCTGGGGTTATCGAAGCAATTGACAAAGTTGGCTTGCAATTCTTGGATCGAGACTCTTGAAGGTTCTGGAGTTGACAGAATCGAGTTCATTCTATTACACGAATTCTCGAATTAGGTCCATATTGAGTCCAACTACTAACTATGTATGCGGCGGGTCAAGATTATACTTTGATATAAACTTATCTGCGTACTTCTCAAGACTATTTCTAAGAATTTGGCTTTGATTGGAAATTCAGTCAAAAAAAGAGAGAGGTAGAAAAACGTGTTTCCAAAGATCAACGATTCTCTTTGGATTTAACTCTACCACTTTTATTGTCATCCATTCTTCCCATCTGTCGACCATGGCCTGTGTTTGAGCCTCGTCTCTTGCAGGTGGAAAGAATCCCGGTGGGGGCTGTGGTCCCTGGGTCACCCAAAAATCGAGAGCCTTCGACAATGGAATACTTAATATAAGTTCTCTAATACGCTCTGGACTGAGATAATCAAGATCAAAATTCCTAGCGTCCCTCATAGATATTTTAACATACTGATGTTCCTTCCAGAGGAAGTCAGTCACATTATGCTCCTGGCCATCTTCATCCATATAAACAGCAGCTTCAAGCCTGTAGCCATCCGGAACATGACTCTTAGGAAACCGCCTGTGTATTGTCGCAGCATATGCTTGCAGGCACCCCACACTTTCTGTATGCGCCAAAGATCGCCTAGCATTCCCACGGCGCCCTTTAAGGACGTAAAAACCTTCACCACTGTTGACAACTGCCAGTTCGCGTTCACGCTCGTCCATCTCAGCAGCTGCATATAGTAGAACTTGACCATTACTTAGAGACCGATCCAGAAGATAAATGAGAGCCATTTTGAGCTGCACGTATTTGCTTTCAACACCTTGCTCGACCATCGTTTCTTCAATGAGAGCCAGTATCTCATGAAAGTCTAGTGCAGTATTAATGGTAAGAAGAATAGACTCTGAAGAAGGATCTATCTTTAGAGTGAAGACAATCCGTATGTACCTCTCGGTCATATTATACCAGAATTTGGTATCGGATGTGAGATCTGGCTGAGATTCGGAATATCCAATTTTGACCATTATTGATGGATATGAGAAGGTACCACCTTCTTGCTTAATGGTGTCTCTCAGTGTGGTTAAAACACATTCGTCACCCTCACCGGCCTGGCCAGTGCCGTGGCCTTGATGATATATAGATTTGTATTTTGTGCTCTTCTTAAAAGTATAGTCTTTGGTAGTGTAACCACTAACTTCAAATCCTGCTAGCCGAAGACCATCAATCAGGGGAATGCGAATATAGTTTCCAAGATGTTCATGCTTCGTCAGACATGATTAAGGCAAAAGCGCCTTTCTTCAAGTCGTATTTCCGCCTACCCTTGATCCTGGCAGTACCTCTGAGAAACATTTCTAAAGCTCGAACCTGATAGAGAAAGTTATACTTGTCACTAAGAGTGTGAGGTCACAGCTGTAGGGGCGAGGCTGACTCAAGAACGATTGCAGCTTCTCGTTAAATTTAGGGTCAACAACGGTCTTTTTTGGCAAAGCAATCTGTGCGTAATCGACCTCAAGGAGGCTATTGTCAACAGATGCTTGGCGAGGTGATTTAGCTGCAAGCTCCTGAGAAGTAGTATTTGAAGCAAGCATTATGAGAATGGGTTCAGCAGCGGTAGAATTAAATAGCATTGCGTGGCCGATAGATTGAGATGCCTTATCATTCCGGATTGGGAGGTGATCGTCAGGGAGCAGCCAACCCGCATAACTCTAATATTATTCTCTCACACAATTTTAAAGTTTTATGGCAGGAGTTGCTTGGCACTCTTGAAGTAATGAAGGGGCCTGGGTCTGGGGAACACGGAGCGTCTCCCTAATTAGGAAATAGGAAAACGAGGATAACTTTAAGGTCGGAGGGAAACAGCAGGAGCAGGGGAGCTTCTGATCTTTACTTGGCCTGCTATTAGGACTGCTTCTCTTCTTATTTACTTGTACTTGTACTTGGCTAGCTACATATTACCCTCTTAACCTCCAGACCACCTCCCAGCATGCGCAAAATTAATTAGCTGGAGTATATTTGGATGCTAGATTTCTAATCATGGAATTTGTCACTATTTCATGTTCAAATCCATGTTTAGATATATAGATCATGGCCGATGCAAGATCATCGGAATCAACACTCAAACTATTTGTAAATAGATTGAAGAATGGAACAATAGGACTTAGCCAACGATCTGCACTCATAGGTACAGTACGATTTTGTGAAGGACGAATATAACCAGGACGGATATGAAAGGCGTTTTTCGTCAATTCTGACAGTCTTTTTTCCGCTGCTCCTTTTTCTCGTTGAAATGGAACTCCTTTTCCATTTTGTTTTACTCCTGCTCCACTAAGAAATACAAATTTCATATTAGGATTTGATTCCAAAAACGTCTCGGCTGCATTGACCGTATAATCGTATGTAATCTTGTGATATTCAGATGCATCGACGGCATTCTGCGAAATACCTAAACACCACAAACATGCTTGATAATCTTTGACATCGGATTTAATAGATGAATAGTCCAAAAAATCGCTCTGTACCACCTCCCGGATCTTGGGGTCGGTAAATCCTAATGACTTCCTAGTAATCACTAGAATATTGGTGATATCAGTGTCTCGTAATGCTTTTGTCACCACAGCTGCACCCGTTAACCCCGTAGCTCCTGTAACAATTATCTTCATTGTATATGTGGTGGTCAATAAGTTGAAATTGGCTTTGGGTTCTTTCAAATATTTATATTACCGAACCTTACACAATCAAACGGGTGAGTGAGGCTGAAGAAGCGGACTTTAACGGAAAAACGTCCCTGACACCGGACATAATAAAAGGGGTACAAATTTATACAATTTTGAGGTAGGTTACCTATTCATTATAATGATATACTAGATAGTTGGGTAGACCATAGGATTGATAGCCTAATCGTTTGGCCATTTTGGCAAACCCTTCACTTTCAATCAAATGATAGAATGGAAATGGTGGAAACATGGCTCCATCTCGATGCACTTCGGATTTCACCAATAAAGCAGTGGCACCAACCCCATCTAAATCCATCACAGCATTGGGTGATTGACCTCCATTGTAAAGATGCGCCATCAAAGTTCTATAAGTGGCCATCTCCGCATATCCCTCGAGAATGATCTCATCTTCCGATAATTGATTGCCCAGCTCCTTGGCCACAGCCGAATCCTGCCACGAATTAAAGTCATACGGACGGATGGCTGGCTTATTGGATTCATCTGTATACCGTTGATAACAATTGGCAACTATGATGGGTTTATCATGCTGGGCCATATCCTGGATCAAGGTGGGGGGAGTCTCAACAATATCCGAATCAAGCCATAGAACCCAACTGGTGTCGGGACCCAACGTCGTGAAAAGTAAAGAGTTGCGTGCAAGCGACATTTGAGACCGCCGTTGCTTCTGTGCTGCAAGAGCATGTCTATCTTTTTCGGCCTGCGAGTCCAACGACTCGGTATCTTGTCGAAGAATGGTGATTTTCCCAAATCGATCCTTCTTGGCACCTCCTGTTTGAAGCTGCTTTACGGCCTTGTCAAGCTGCTTAAGTGCTTGATCACCCTGGGATGAATGAGGAACGATGAACCCAAGTTCAATCAGGTTATGTGGATACGATAACTTGAGTAGATTATCCCAATACTCTTGGTAAAACCGCGCCATGGGAGTGAGAATCAATACATGCTCCCCATTTTCCGCTGGACGTGTTGACGACCGAAGTGCATTCATCTGATGAGACTTAATCTGTCCATAGGTACGCGATGCATTTTTAGGGAACGGCGACGACGAAAAAGGAGAGAAAAACAAATAGACAATAGCAAGACATGATACTATCAGGACCAGTAATGACACTGGTTTCCTAGCCATGATGCCGTGTGATGTGGAGAGAATTCTCGCGTGCAAAATCCTAAAAAAGACACGACAATATACACACCCACAGTAGGACGTTTCACTTGTAATGCTTGTAACCAGTAAAAAATCCCTATAAAAAGAATATTTGATGATGTATGGCCGGGTAACTCCCACTTGCAACAAAAATTTCTTCATGAGAAATCTCCCAACAAAAAACCGGTGGAAAACCTCCTCGTTAAAATTCTCCGGCACGTGATCAGAGCGTAAATTCCGCAGTGCTCGATAGACAATGCCATTACGTCGAATATATAATATGCAAAATGGAGTTTGAGATTCTTCTATAACTAATCCAATGAGCTCAATAAGCTTCATCCAGTAGATACCACAGCGATCCAGCGCTGTGGGGCATGCTCGATAATCTAATCAGTCGGATCGCCAGTGGCGAAGATCGCGCTGCAGCGAACCACAGTGCAGCGCTCGTCCTCTATTCTGCCAGACGATCAATGGCGATGACAGCACGTCAGTCAGCTGCGGGTAAGGGACCCTCCCAGACCATCTGGCGCCAGCCAGTCAATAGGCGCGCCCTCTTATGCCCGCTCCTCGTCACTGCAACCTCTTCATCCTTATCGATTTTGCCGACGGTGCGGAATCCATTCGCGGAATATAGCGCTATGGCGCTGTGGTTGGCGTTGAACACCGTCAGCTGCACACGCCCCACTGAACGCGCCAAAACTCGCCGAAGCAGTGCAGAGCCCAGGCCGCGACGCCAGTGGCTCCTCCTGACGTGCAGCTCGTACAGATAGGACGTCCGCACCCCCAATTCGCGCGTCGACTGCATGAAGCTGGCAAACCCGCAGATGACGTCAGCCCCACGTTGATTGGCTGCCGCCTCCGTCTCCACCACCAACAAATATACAAGTTGACTATCGGCCATTTCGGCCAATTTCGCCGACCTGTCCCAACCCATTCCAGATACCACGTATAATCCCTTGAGAACCCGCACCAATTCAAAGCATTGACGCATTTGCTCCTCATTCATCTCATCCGCAGAAACCTCCAAAACCCTATACCCCTCCATGGTTGTCAGTCAACTGCTAAACGTGGTATTCGCCAACTAACAAAAACAAAAAACCAATTTGGCCCAAGGGTTAGGGCCCACCAGCAGGGTAAATACGAGTGCTGGCGCCGCTGCCTAATTGGGCGACCGGCGCCGTGCTTGAAATCCGCGATCGGCTGCAGCATCGTCAGTCCGCCGTCGTCATCGCCAATCCTCGCGACAAGGATTTTCCCACCCAGCAAATCCCCCGACGCCAATCAGGCACACATCATCGGCTATCTTTTGGTTATGAAATGAAATGAAATGACAAACTGAAATTGGCTTTTGAATCTTCATTTGAATCTTAGCCGTATAGCATGGGGCTTGAGATTGGCAGTTGGTCCGTGCTCAAAACTCTCATCATCACCACAAACCCCAAATGGAACTTTAATTTTTGGCGAGGAATTTGCGTTTCTTCTTTCGGATTGCGACCGCGTTTGCTTTTTTTTCAAGCCCCCCCCTCCTCTGAACCATTCCCCCAGGGCCTATAAAAGGCAATTCTCCCCCGCTGTGAGATTTTGTGCTTTCCAAGTAATATATATATCGAGTTCGAAATCATGCTGGCAACCCTTCATGAAATGCCCCGATCCGCTCCTTACGAAGAAGATAAAAAGTACAAGACTCCTCAGTATGACCAACCCCAACAATCTGACCAACCTGGTCCGCCTCAACAACAGACTGGCCAGCCTCAAGTCGGTGGTCAAAGTCAACAACAGCAGTCCGGCGTAGTAAGTGCCGCCAACAATGGCCATCAGCTGCCGCCACCCACAGCGGCTGGTGCTGGTCCACAGAACGGCTACGATCAACCCGGTGCTGGGCCCAATGGGAATGGTGAAGAGCCTAATTATTATTACACGTCGGCCCGTCCTGGTTACCCAGAAGGTCAGGGCTCAGAAGATCCTCTCTCATACCGACGGCCATATTTGCCTACATATAGACCAATTCCAACTGGTGAAGAACAACAACAACAACAGCAGCAGCAACAGCAGCAGCACCAACAACAACAACAGCAGCCACAAGCTGGTCAACAGCAACAGCAGCCTCATTCACCACAACAGCAGCAAGTACCACAACAATCACCGGCAGGTCAGTATCCACACCAACCAATCCAGCCTTTACCTGCTGCGTATGCACTGCCGCTGCCACATCAATCGCCATATCCTCCAATGTACCATCAGGCCTATGAGCAATTTCCACCCTCTTCATTGCCACCACCGCCACATATGTTGATGCATACCACAGGCCAACCAGGAGGATATCCTCCCATGCCCATGCTACCACCCACACATGCGTTACAAGCAGGTGCTGCTGGAATGTCCATCACAGGCCCGAACACAGCGCAGTCTGCAGGTCCTCCACCGCACCTCATGACCACCTTCAACTCCAAAATGGCAATGCGTAACATGAAGAAGCACTGCTGCAACATTTGTGGAAAGCGCTTCACGCGACCTTCGTCGCTACAAACCCACATGTACTCGCACACTGGCGAAAAGCCTTTCAAATGCGACTTTGAGGGCTGTGGACGCAATTTCAGCGTCGTGTCCAACTTACGAAGACACAAAAAAATTCATGGCATTTACCCTTAATCTCTCCCTCCGTTCCACTGGTGTTTTTGGCTATGATTTTTATTGGTTTTGTTGTTTTCGTCCTGTATATGTTTTAATGTTAATAATGTCGTCACGTCATAGATTATATATGATACATGATTATGCTGAGTACTCGGGCAATGGCTCTCCATGTACGGCGTTGGACTGTAGCCGTGCCATCTCGCTCGTGAAGTCGATTACACCGCCGTCCTTGAAGGTCAATTTCAGACTCCACAATACCCCAGACGGTTCCATACTGGGTCCTGCCAGCACGTCGGCCTTCCAACCATTGGGCCCTACCCATGGCGAAAACATCCCGGCACCATAGACTCCACGCATATTCACCTGAAAGTTATGAAATTCACGGTCGCCCTTGCCAGGGACATTATAAGTCACCGGCTCCTTTGCCACTAATGCTAAGCGCTGTGAGCTCGCATAAACGCTCACGTCGCTTAATACTCTGGTAGTCCCAGTACTACTCTCCAACCTCATCTGAAGTCGCGATGAATTCTGATACTCGAACCGTTCATCGGGCTGAACTATGGGAATGCCCTGGTGAGTCTCAACGTCATTGAAGCTCATTATCTTGTCTGCATGTATCAACGATAATTAGTTTTTGTTGATGTTGGTGGACTTGCATATCTGGGAACGGGCAGTTTAAAGCATGCTCCCAATAGGTCAGGTGACTCTGTCTCCGCCTAATTTTTTCATGCAGATTAAAAAAAAAAAAAATTTAAAAAATTCAGCTTCTATATCCACAAATGCAACTGACGTGGAAAGACATACCGGTGATTCCGAACTCCAATGAGTTTCTGGATGTGGTGCTGAATAGAACACAGAGGAAGACGCCGACGGTGATCAGGCCCGGGTTCAAGATCTCACGTATCAGGTCGTTTTATATGCGAAAAGTGCGGTTCACCGCCGATGGATTCACAGAGAAACTGGAGCAGATTGTCAACTCATTTCCCAATATTAATGAGATTCATCCCTTCCACCGGGATTTACTCGATACACTGTATGAGAAGAATCATTACAAGGTTTCGTTGGCATCGCTTTCGCGGGCCAAATCACTTGTGGAACAGGTATCGAGAGACTATGTCCGTCTACTCAAGTTTGGTCAGTCACTCTTCCAGTGCAAACAGTTGAAAAGAGCCGCTTTGGGTCGTATGGCAACTATAGTCAAGCGACTTAAAGATGCATTGTTATATCTGGAACAGGTCCGTCAGCATCTGGGAAGACTGCCTTCAATAGACCCCAATACTCGTACCTTGCTTATTTGTGGATACCCCAACGTGGGAAAGTCGTCATTTCTCAAGTCCATCACACGCGCCGATGTCGAGGTGCAACCCTATGCATTCACCACCAAATCGCTCTACGTGGGCCATTTTGACTACAAATACTTGCGGTTCCAGGCTATCGATACGCCGGGGATCCTCGACCGCCCCACCGAGGAAATGAATAACATCGAAATGCAGTCCATCTACGCCATCGCCCATATCCGCTCCTGTGTGCTGTACTTCATGGATTTGTCTGAATCGTGTGGGTTCTCGATCCAGGATCAGGTCAAGCTGTTCCACTCTATCAAGCCACTGTTCTCCAACAAGTCGGTGCTGGTGGTTATGAACAAAACTGATCTTATCAAACTTGAAGATCTGGATTCGGAGCGACTGGAATTAGTCCAATCTCTGGCATCCAAAGATGTTGAGCTGCTGCAGCTGTCATGTGCCACTGAAGACGGAATTATGGAAGTCCGTAATAAGGCATGTGAGAAGTTGCTCGCAGCCCGTATCGAGCAGAAACTCAAGTCCACTGCTCGAATCAACTCACTGCTCAACAAAATTCATGTCGCTCAGCCGCGACCCCGAGACGACGCACCCGTCGACCGATCTGCTTATATTCCTGATGCTGCCAAGGCTAAACCTAAGTACGATGTCAACGACCCGAACCGTGCCCGTCTATCACGCGATATTGAGGCTGAGAATGGTGGTGCTGGTGTTTATCAACCTGACTACAAGGAGGCATATATCCTCGAAGACGAAGCCTGGAAGCACGATGTCATTCCTGAAATCCTTGATGGTAAGAATGTCTACGATTTCATCGACGCCGATATCTCTGCCAAACTGCAAGCTCTTGAGGAAGAAGAAGAGAAGCTTGAAGCAGAGGGCTTCTACAATGAAAATGAAGACGATGAAGATATGGATGACAGCGAGGAGGATGACATTCATGCTAAGGCTGATTGGATCCGCAACAAACACAAACTGATGCGTAACGCAGCCCGCTCAAAGAAGACCATCAAAAACAGAGCCGTCATTCCCCGCAAAATGATCAAGCGCTCTCTGGGCCAGATGGAGTCGCATCTCAGCGACCTGGGTATCGACTCTACCGCTATTTCCGAGCGTGCTGGCCGAGCAGCCGCTGCATCCCGTGCCAGGGAGACGGTTGGTGGACAGGACGTGGTTATGGAGAACACTGACGTGCGTGATGCCTCGCATATGCGAAAGCGAGACCAGACCAACAGAAGAATGGACGGTGTTGATGCTCCCAAAAGATCCAAGGCTGAGCGACTTGCTAAGATTGACCAGCGTAAGCGTAACAAGGATGCGCGTGCCGGTGAGGGTGATCGACACTCTACCGCTAGTATTCCAAAGCATTTGTTTGCCGGCAAGCGTGGTATTGGCAAGACCCAGCGTCGTTGAAAGAGGTATTATTATATACAGCAGTTTAATAGATTCACTTTACACTTTGCATCATCGTAGCCCAGTCGACTATTTCCGATCTGTTTAAAAACTGACAAATATCATGCTCATCTCACGCACTGAAATCTCCTTCTCATGAGGAGAACAATCTCTTCCTGGCTGTTTTCGTTGCTAGATGAAAAACTCTTTAGTGGTTCATTCGCATTAGTTACCCCACAAAAAATACTTGATTCTGACTCTTGACCGTTTCAGCAAGATAGCGTAAATGCAACTGTGTGTTCCAGTATTTACTATCGTGTTATATTCTATATTTTAGTGATGTGTGATAACATTGATTCTTTCATCATCTAAGATTCACATTGTTACTTGTTAATTTAATTCAATCGATTAATTATATAACCTAACACTTGATTGCATTATAGTTTAAACACGCAAGGGCAATATTCTATTATATTGTATAAAACGCCCCCCGTAACGCCGTTTTGCCGTGTGAGTTAGAGTCAAAGTTCTGAGAGTTGAGTCTAAACCTTAAAGATACGTCTAACTACGGGACTTTAAGTTAGTCTGTAACCACGACCGGCAGTTTGCACTTTGCAGTCAAATTGCAGATCTTTCCGTACTCGATTTCTCGTGATTAATCCGGGACAGTTCTGATTTATCATTATTGACAGATTACTTCAATAGATCACTATTTACTTAACAATACAATAAGAATGTTTTGTCGTTATTTTATTGAAGGTCGTTGAACCCCAACAAACTAAACTAGTTCTTGTTCTTACGTTACACGGGACGGGGAAATGTTTCCTCATCGCTCAACGTTTTTCCCCCCGGAACGGCGGCAAAAAAATTTGTTGCAAATCTTGTGGGGTAGAAGCGGGGACCGCCCATAACCGAGAGTTTAACCCCAAAGGGGCCTAAACTATAAAACTGTTATCGTGTCCTTCCTTCCTAACTTAATATCATCCCTCTCCCTTTATTATTCAAACCCCCTGTTTTTGAAAGAAAACGAAATAATCAAAAAGCAATCATTGATGTTTGTCAAGAGTCCACTGGAACGGCGTCTATTGATCTCCAAAGAAGGCTTGATCGGGAAGGATAAGGACAAAAAACGACTTGCAGTCGCGTGTGGATGTTGTCGTAAGAAGAAGATCAAATGTTCCGGTGACCGACCAGCATGTTCGTCATGTCTCCGACTCAATGTTGTTTGTGAATATCCGGCCATTCGTAACCGTGGTTCTCGTTTCGGGTATCAAGAAAGTCTAAAACGAAGGCTATCTGCATTACAAAAGTACTACGAACCGTCCAAATCTCAAACAATCAAATCCGAACCCAACGATACCTTTAAATTGACTCTGCCACTATCAACACAACCAACTGAAATAACACGTCTGCCATTGTCACCACCGCTACATGATCTACCTAGTACATTGATCCAACAATTGGAAGCCACTACAGACTACCCAGAGATCGAAGAATTGTATCTGAACTTCTCTAATCACTATTAATTTATCTATATTTTACATGTCACAGTTTTAATGAAGTTTATCGTGTTTGCACAAAACCCCAATTAGGAAGGCTATCTACTCCCATCTCGCCGAACCTTATTCATCAGAGGTTTGAACTTTAAAAATTTCAAACATTAACGTTATCTCAAAAACTGAATCTAAAATACCATCCAAGTACACGCGAAAATTCCAATATGTCATATCAAATATATAGCTTAACCGACGACGGAAAATAAATCGATCGTTATCAAGCGTTCCGTTCCGGCTTTGGAGGTGGGTCGGACTATCCGCGGAATGCTCGGCCACCAAAGTAATCCGGCGGGGTCACATCTGCGGCTGTCAACATCTGTGCGGCTCCGTCGTTTGCGGCTCAAGCAGATATGCTACTAAACACTCGAGTCTTCTACAGCTACGTCACTGGTACATCAATAGAGAGGTTCACTCTTTATTAGTGATAAACCCAACTCAAAAGATAAGATAAAGTACATGTTAAATCTCTGAAAAGAAATGAAAATAATATTCAGTGAAGTAAATCTCAGAACACTCAACAAATGGAGAAAAAAACCGTGGAATTACTCACAGACGAAGGAACAAATTGAACCATGGCTGTGCTAGCGCAACGGCTTTTCCAAAGGTGTGTTTTGGAGGTAAACCATTGTTGTAGTTATTAGATTTCACATTCAATTGGACTCAATTATGAACCTCGAATTGATTCAATTTGAATCATTTTGAATCTATTTCAAGTCGTTTCCCATCTTTAGATCTCGGCTCAAATCAAAAATATGCGGCTGAAAAAAGGGGTTACATAAGCGGTTAAGCCCATCATCAAGAGGCTTATATTCATTGTCATGCATTGCGTAGAGGCATTGCAACCTACCCTATATAAAGTTTGCATGATGTATATTCATTAGAGAGATTTCTCAGTTTTCTTCAAATCTCGATCAATGGGTAAACTGGTAGGACTATTGAGTGCAGGCGTGGGTCTTGCTGTTGAAGCCACTCAGCACCACACAACCGACCGGCGAAGAAATACCCAAAACCAACCAGCATTCTCGCTTCCCCCTAGTAGTACCAGCAACAATCCTTATCGTCAGCAGCAGCCGGCTCACTCGAATACAGCCAGCAGCAGTAGTAGTAGAGCCACTCGTCCTGCTTCTAGTGCATCTTCGAGCAGCAGTAGTAGAGCCACTCGTCGCGTTTCGAGTGCTACAAGTGGTTACTCTGCAGACCGGAAGAAGAGTAGCTATCCTGTAGACCAAAAAGCTAGTTATGTGCCGGATCTCAAGGAAGATCCTGATGAACCCCCACCTGGATACGATGAAACATTCAACGATTTTGACGATGATTTTAGTGAGCAGAATCGGTCGAGAGCAGGAAGTATTCAGGGCTTGAAACCAGACCCGAATGCATATCTTAAGAATCCAGTTATTATCCCTCAGCGCAGACCGGAGACGAAAGATCGCGGCTGGATGTATGCATACTCTCCGGACCTCGAGCAGTTTGGCATAGACCAAGACACATTCCTGCGCTTTCTGGTCGACTTTAACACTTCAAGCAAGTCTCACCCCGGTCTTGATGCTGTGAATATTGCCGCCCTAGGAGTGGGTTTTGCGCCTGGTATTGCACCGATAGTAATTTCGATGACCGTTCCAATTGCAGTTAAGTATGCCAAACGTGCTCAGGTGAACAGACAAACCGCCACGTATCTATCGAGGATGAATGAAGAGCTGTTTATGCCTCGAGACCTGTTTGCAATGGTCATGACTTGGAAACCCCAGCAGGCATCTGCAAATGTATCTATTGACTCCACGAGTCAAACAGGAGCCTTGATGCCCAATTCCCACAACTACAGAAACAACTCTTTTGGACCGGCGGGAGTCTTCAATCAGTCAGCTGATTTCACGCTGCCAGAATCAGCACCACTGATATACCTTTCTGACAGTGACCTTGCAGGCCGAACTCAGCAAGGCACCATGAGGCGAGCTGCACATTTCACCGCTGATTACTTTGACCGTCGCTCACAAGCCAGATATGCGGCCCAGAACCCCAATTCTGCTCTTAGCGTTCAAGGTGTCCAATTCGGTAATCGATGGGCCGATCCTAACAGCGCTGCCAACGACGGTAGCTTGAGGGGACTTCTGGGTGGTGGCACAAGCCAAAGGAAACAGAAGCAGCGACGTAGATCAAGTTCTTCGTCCAGTTCCAGTTCAAGCTCTGATAGTGACTCTAGTGGAGGCAATCGCAGGCGTGAGCGCCGACGTGATCGTCAACGTAACCGACAAGGCTATCACAACTATGGCAATAATTATAATGGCATGAACACCGGCTACAATAATACCAACAGTAGTTACAACAGTAGTACTGGCAACAGGCAGCAAAGCCAAGGTCTGGTCAAAGGAATCAAGTCCAAGGTTATGAGTCAGGACATCCTTTATCTTATGATTGTGAATAAGCCTAGCGACGAGGATATCATTGAAGCAGAACAGTACGTGCAATCAGTACAAAATTCTTCGCAAATGTCACAACAGTTCTATCCGATGCAAACTCCTCAGCAGAATATGTCGTACCCGGAACAGAGCTACCGGCAGCCTGTTCCACCAAACTATGGGAATCAACAGCCTTCTCAAGCATACCCACCTCAAGGTTATCAGAATGCCAGTCGCCTCCCGGACTACCCTCCGCAAGGCTATGCTCCCCAGGGATACTCTCAGGCATATCCGCCAGGATACGGTCCGGGGTACATGCAACCAATATCACAACCAATGTCGCAACCAACGTCGCAACCAATGTACCAGCAACAGCAGCAGTATGACGGTCGGCATCATCATCACCACCACGGAGGTGGCGGTGGTAATGGCTTGTTAGAGTTGGTCGAGATTGAAGCGATACTTTAGCTAACTATGATTTATTTGGTTTGTAAATGAAAGAGAAATCTATGCAAGAGTTGAATGAATTTTTAACCCAAGCTGGAAATCAGACTTATTTTAATAACATATGTACAGGATCAGAAATAAACGAATATTTACACTTAGGCCGATTCGCGAGGGTCCTCGTAAAAGTCATGGAGTATCTCAGGTTTGAACGGCCATTCGTCAAAGGCTCTTGATACTCTTTTGAGTTCTTCAAGCGTCATGTCCATAGGAGGAGTATTAATTATATCACTTAGAACGGGTCCCAGATCGGCCTGGGCACCTGGACCGAGAGTTGAGATGGCTTCTATGAGAGGCTTACTCTTAAGTACAAACAGCATTTTTATGACGTATTCAAATGAATCAATGCGTTCGACCTGGGCTGGCCATGGATCCAGCATTATGAGTGCCGGATACGTATCATCTCCGCCGCGTTTGGGGTAGAAATCGGCCGGTCTTTTCGACAAGTAGACCGGAGGTGGACCGCTAAGATTCTTGAGATCATAGGTTTCTGGTATGGAAAGTAGACGTACATCGGCCGCACTTTCGGTCTGCACAGCGATCCGATGACGCATTCTAGTGGCGGGTTTAGCTAGCATCTTGAGCGCAGTATTAGGGCGAACCCATAGTAACATGCGTACTCGACCGTATGACTGCAGCCATGATTGGTTTGATACACAGTTCAAATACTGAACTGCAAGCTGCTCACCTTGTGGCATAGTAAGATTTGCTGAGAACAATAATTCAGAATGCAACGACGAGCGTGGTTGCTGCTGAATATTTATAGTTCCATCCTCGACAATATCGGTATAAGTCGACCATCTGAAAGGGTCCTCACGACGCACTTGAGCAGAAGAATCTCCGACCAAATGCTCACACAGCTTATTGTAATAACTTATATGGGGTTCAAACAGAATATGCTTGTTGGGCTTAATAGCCTCGTTCAGAGCCGCTGAAAAATTACAGATTCCTGGATAAGCATCGATAATCGTAACTTTTTGGCCCTTATATGTATTTATGACCCCACTTTGATCAAGTATCCGTAATGCAGCCTCATAATTAATAAAATTCTTACGGGTATATGTCCGCTTTAACTTGCTGTAAACAGCACTCGGCAGAGGCTTCATCGTGATCTCATGGAAAATCTCTATTTTCCCATTTATACGTTCCGACCATCAACAATCATATATAAAATCGCGGTATATGAAACTGAAACTCAACACAAACAACAATGATGCCAAGCCGTCGGTACCTCGCGTGAGTTTGAATCTCAAACAAAAAGCCGTGCCTCGTATTAGGGTCAAGGCGGCTCGCAAACCGGGCGATGGCTACGATTCGGAAGCTCCTGATCGTGAAGATGACCCGATGATCCAAGAAGCTATAGTATTACGAATGTTACCTGGAGAACATCTTGATTATCTTCGGGCAGCATGTGCTCAAGATGATCTATCGAAAGTGTCTATCAAATTCAAAGATGCACGTCGTGCTGTGGTTTCGATACATGACCAGTTATTTGCAGCTAGGCTTGTTGACCTGCCGACCGTCACTGAAGTTCATAAGACGTTTGACCGAAAGAATATATATAAAGCTGCCGATGTATGCCAGATGCTATTGGTTACAGATCCGATTGAGCATGAGGATGAAGCACTTAGCCTGAATGAAGGTGCTGCCACCACATATTCTCATGGGCTAACAGCCCCACTGTATAATGTACGCAGACGACGGTTCCGGAAACGAATATCGAACAAGGTTATAGAGACTGTTGAGGCCAAGGTAGATGAGCTGTTTCGACTCGATGATGAAGCAGAAGAAAGCCAATACGAGGTTGTAAACCCGGTGGTTCTGAATCCTCCATCGCATCACCCCTCTCTCGCCCATAACCAACTTGTGAGCACTCCTCAAGGTAGTGACTCATTCGATATGCTGGCTACGACAACAACATCATCACCAGCACCAGAAGATGAGGAACTTGTTGAGGAGATTGTTGAAGACGGCGAGGACGATGAAGATGAGTTGGGCATGGAGTTGGAGCGTGCATTAGGGGATGAAGATGAAGAAGAAGCAGATGGTGATGGTGATGATGACGAGGAAGATGAAGAAGGCATGGATGAGGATGAGATCGAAGAGCGACACCACAACCAGCTGCTTCGGGAGGAAATCGCCGAACTCGAGTCAACCATCGCCGCCAAGCAGCGTGACGCTGAAAACACTATGAACCAGATCATGAAGGGCCGATTACTAGATGTAGTCTCGAAGCTACAGCAAGAGCTTGATATGAAGCGTCGGCAGCTCAAAACTGAGGAATTTGAGCCCTTTCCCCTCCAACGAGGACCGGGCGGTGGAGGTGATGACGAGGATGAAGATGAGGACGATGATGAGGAGGAGGAAGAAGAAGAAGAAGAAGAGGAGGAACAAGAGGAAGAGGAAGAAGAACGACAAGAGGATAACGAGATTGAATCGCTATTCTGATGTATTTATAACCAGTCAATATATTTAAATATGCAAACTTAGGTAGATCAATGGTCTTTTGCTAGAACTGTTCATTAAGACCAAGGGTTGACTTATTCCACATAATGAGACTAAAATAGATTATCGGCATCTCGTGAGACCTGCCAATCTTCGCGTCGATATCAAGAGGCTAAGAGCATATATAGTGAGCGATATAAGATCGGGCTCAAACAAACGTCTTTGTTTCTCATTCTTTTGACAGTAGATTCTCAGATATGTTATAAAACCCTGTAAAAACACGTCACTAGTCCATAGGCAGGAAGAAGTCCAGGATTTTAATAAGTCAATGCCAGAACGCGTGAATTTTCGAAGTTTGGTCAGGTGACCTCTTTAAATTACGTGTACCGAACGTGTTTGCGGAAGATAGAACGACCGTACGAAATATCCAGGAGTCACGAAAAAATAGGAGACAAACTACTACTTGGAGGGGATAGCTTAAATAGCTTAACGAGCAGTTATTATCACTTTCTCAACTCTTAAGTATTTGTGTTATCAACTATTAGTATGAACGCTCTTGATCTGTTCATATGCCCCCGAGCAGGATGTGTGATTGAGGATATATCGGTTTATAAACAGCCTCTGAGGTCCTTTCTGTAAAAATATTGCTAACTCTCATTGTCTTGTAACTGCTGCATACAATGCTCTGCACTCAGTATTTTTGCACACAATTTTAATCGATAGTCAGACTGTAGAACCAAAAAAAAAATCTTGTCAACAATCTAGACTGAAGACCTGTTCGAGGTTTCAAAATATCGCACTCCTAAAGAGTCCGAATGTTGCTGGATATCATACGGATTCAAATATTAAAACCTGGCCGCAGTTTGTACCTGTCTATAACACTAACTGCATATGCTATAATTAAGTAGATAGTAAGGGGTAAGTAAGCAGACATGCAATTAATAAGCGGTTGCAAGTGTAGGTAGGACATTTTGCGACCGTTTAGTCCAGTGACACAAACCACCTATGCCTGACGTGGCTCATGGTCCAAGCTATTGTCACTTCGTCATACTCCATGCCAAATACTAGTCCTTTCACGGGCAAAACAGAGGTTACATGACAGAGATGTCAGCCTTGGGAAGTTCAAGATATTTGAGTGGCTGGGGCCAATTGGATCCTTTAGCTAATACACATTCCCGTCTGGATCCGAGATTCTGGCGAATAAGATTAGCGCTCTCTGCTGTTAGAAATTTCGTGCTTCAAGATCTCAGTGCTCCTGTTTTCTATAAGCTTGATCACTCTGGTATCCGACCACACAGTGAGGCCTGTGCTAAGATCGTACGCAGTTATAACAGCAGTAACCTCGACGTCAGATAGGGTGAAGTTGGAACCCACATATTTCAACATAGTCGGTGAAAGTCACATGAGCATTCACCGACTATGTTATTTCAAAAGACTATATATATACTAGCCTATCTAATTAGCTTCCCCTGGCATATATACCTCAGTCTACCTCTTTTCCTACGCTTATGCCTCGTTATGTAAGTGTGAGCGGGACGTTTTCCTCGGACGATCGTCACTATAGGTCCCCCGCTTTTTTACCGCTTGATCTTATCCAAATCATTTCGATTCATTTGATTATATTATATTTGAGTAATGCGTATACAGACAGAGTTGGGAATTCTTGGATCTGGTGTGGTTATAATCATCGTGGCATTATGGAGGCTTTTTCAGATTCTTCCTGGCAATCGACATAACATCAAGCATAATGAATCTGCACATCTAATGATTTTACTTGGATCCGGGGGTCATACAGGGGAAATGCTGCGATTATTGGCAAAAGTGGACTTTTCCAAGTATCATACACGAACATGGGTGCATTATCCGGAAGATACCATATCAGCCACCAAAGCACTTGAATTCGATAACCTCAAATGCCATGACCTTGAATCCAAGGGGAAATGCAATTTGATTGCAATTAAACGTGCACGAAATGTAGGTCAGTCATGGAATTCAACCGTGGTATCCAGTTGGAACTCTTTACAATCCTGCATTTCAATTGTCAATTATAACCCGAATGTCATTATTTGTAATGGACCTGGTACTGCCGTGATTCTCTGCGGTATGGCCTTCATTTTCAAAGTACGTGGACATATATTTTCTAACTGTCTTTTCTGACTCTAATTTGTATCTAGTTTCTGGGCCTGACGTCATCAAGGATCATATATATCGAATCCCTCGCCAGAGTTCACAACCTCTCGCTATCAGGTAAACTCCTATTACCCATCTCCGACCGGTTTCTCGTCCAATGGCCTTCACTAGCCGCCAAATATAATCGAGCTGAATATTACGGACTGCTCGTATAGCGTGGCTTACATAACCGGTGACTCAGCCGGGCCGAGTATACGTACCCCGCCTCTCTAGCAATGGTGGTTGTTTGATACAAACTTTGATTTTAACTATAACCTGATGAGACTAGCACTACAAATAGATGATAGAGGAGGTTTCCGAGATAAAGAGGGTCGGTCGGTCGTTCTTAGGGGCATCAATCTAGATGGTAGTTCGAAAATGCCCACAGTACCTTTTACTACCACTTATACTCCTCAGGATGATGAATATTGGGATGGTGATAATGTGTCATTTGTGGGAAGACCCTTTTCTTTAGAGGATGCTCCTCATCATTTAAAACGAATCCGATCCTGGGGTTTCAATATTATAAGATATGTTTATTCTTGGGAGGCTCTTGAGCATTCTGGGCCTGGGATTTACGACGATGACTTTATTGATTACACTATTAAGGTTCTTGGCATGTTGAAGGAATTTGGGTTTCATGTGTTGTTGGATCCACACCAGGATGTATGGGGCCGATATAGTGGCGGATCAGGTGGTCCATTGTGGACATATTATGCTGCAGGTCTGGATCCTCGTGGATTCCAAGATACAGAGGCGGCTTTGGTGCAGAATGCCGTTGAAACCCCCCAGGAGTTCCCAAAGATGATCTGGGCTACCAATTATTACCGTGCAGCCTGCCAGACTATGTTCACACTATTCTTTGCCGGAAGAGAGTTTGCTCCTAAGGCGATTATTAACGGAGTCAATATTCAGGATTTTCTGCAGACATCAATGCTGAATGCCATGATATACTTTTACACACGTCTACTCAAAGAAACAGATCTTTTCTTTGATTGTATTGTTGGAGTGGAGACTATGAATGAACCTAACTACGGACTGGTGGGATTCAAAGATATTGGCGTGGTGCCCAAGGAACAGAACCTGCGCCTGGGATCAACTCCAACCGCATTCCAGTCAATGCTATTGGCAGAGGGCATTCCTGCCACGGTGGATTTCTATAAGTTTGGAAAATTGGGCCCTAGTAAGTCTGGAACCGTTACTGTAGACCCTCGAGGTGCTTCTGCTTGGGTGCAGTCAGACGAATATGACCAGAAGTACGGCTTCAAACGAAGTTCTGACTGGAAGCTCGGAACTTGCATATGGGCCCAACATGGTGTATGGGATGTATCGTCTGAAGAACTTCTGATTTCCGATTATTTCAGTTCCCACGGAGAACACTCAGTAGACGAACCTTACTTTGTCAATGTCTACTTCACCAGATACTGGATTGACTTTTACAAGGCCATGCGAAAACTGGACCCGCAAATGATTCTCTTCTGCCAGCCGCCTGTAATGGCAATTCCCCCTGATCTCAAGGGCACCGAGTATATCGACTCGCACGTTGCATATGCACCACACTTTTATGATGGTATTACACTCATGCTGAAGAAGTGGAATACATTATGGAACGTAGATTGTTTAGGATACCTCCGTGGCAACTATAAGTATCCTTTCCTAGCCATCAAGTTCGGCGAAGCCAATATTCGAAAATGCCTCGAAGAGCAGATCACCACAATGAGAGATGAGGGTGTTGAGCATCTGGGTCAAGAGATCCCGTGCTTCATGTCGGAAACTGGCATTCCGTTCGATATGGATGAGCGCAAGTCGTATGAGACGGGTATCTACACTTCACAGGTGAAGGCACTTGATGCTGTGAGCTCGGGACTGGAGGGTGCTATGATAGGTCATGCTTACTGGGGCTATACTGCAATTAATACAAATGAGTGTGGAGATTACTGGAACGGCGAAGATTTCAGCTTTTGGTCGAAGGATGGCGGTGCCAGGGGATTTGAAGCGTATATTCGCCCGTTCCCAGTTGCAGTGGGTGGGAGGCTTATTAGTTACAGATACAATCTTGTGAAGTTGCTGTTCAGTCTCGAAATCGAGACTTTATTGTCTGATAGCGATGCAGGGACTGATATATTTATTCCCAGGCACTTGAGTGATGATTTTGAAGTGGAGGCAAGTTCGGGCAAGTGGTCCTATGACGATGAAGCAAGTTTGATTACCTGGTGGCCGACTGCTGTAGGCACAAACTCATTCAACATTACGTTTGGCAGTGGGGCTGACGAAATGCCCAGCTCATATAGCTGTGGATGTAGCGTAATGTAAGCAACGCAAGCATAAATATATATTCAGATCATCACTATAAATTAAAAGTCCAAGTCAGCGTTTTCAGCTTCACGTTCACGTTTGTTTCTGGTTTCCTCCTTGATGAGATCAGACACGAACTCCTGAAAGTGGGCCACATACTTCTTTAACCCAGTCTTGTCGTAGTCATGGACCCGTTCGGCAGGATCTGTGGACTCGTAGTCGTTCAAGTCATTCAACAGATGGTCTAGTGTCGGGACCGTGAAGGGGTCAAAGGAGCTGCGCTCCTCGGGCAAGATCGGTACGCAGACTCTGCCAGTCTTTGGATGAACGCAGAATGGCGACTTGAGTAGATGGTTGAGTTTCTTTGAGACCTGGATATCCAACCTTGGATACATGTACTCCAGTATGATGTTCTGCTTTGCTTCCAGCAAACTGGTTGCAGTGAACGGGGGCTTTTTCGAGGCGCTCAATATTTTCTTGGCCGCTGTATCTATGTCGGCCCATTTCATGGCACTAGGACGCGTACTATAGCCTTCCCATAGTTTGGCGAGCTCCTCAGCGAGCGACTTATCAGGCATCAGTTCAAAGAGACGTTTACAAGACTCGATTGTTTCCCAAGGATCCTGATTTCTGAGAACAGTGTCCATAAACTCTTGCTTAAGGATCTCGAAGCTTCTGTTAATATGGGGATGGAACGGCCGCTTCAAGTTCAATCGATTGCCTTTCCCCAGTACCTGTAAGTAGGATGCAATGGCCGATCGTCGCTGGTCATCCAACTGTCGTGCTCGTTTGTCACAGACCCATGCATGTACACCTCGACGGCCCGAGTATACCCATAAGACATGTTTGAAACCAAAATCCTCGCTCAGTGCGACGTCCAAGATCTTGATGGCCACCGTCATGAATTGCCAGCATTTATTACAAATATTGGCCTGGCTACAGCAGGTGCGAATCCCATCATAATCCGTCAAATCGATGTCGAAAACCAGCTCCTTCTCAACTGGTTTGAAGTTGGCTTGTTTGGAATCCTTCCGTTCCCGGGGATTCGCGTTGTATACAGGTCCAATCTCGAACCGGAGTGGAACCACCTTTGACACATCCTTTCGAAAGCTTTCAGCACCATCAAAGGACTGGTACCTTATGTACGCCTCATTTTGAAGTGTATATGCAATCTCACGATACTTGAAATCATTGGTCGGTGCCGGTGAATGATTCAACCACTGGAATAACTGACGGAAAGGAAATAACCGTTGATAATACACCCGTAGAGTCATTTCATCGATAGGATGATCCTCAATAACATCATTTCCAGAAACATCCGGCATCACGTTTTATATATCTAACCAGTTATTTGATGCTGTTTATTATAAATCACCGCCGTGATTCAAAGCTGTATAAAACACACGCGTCTTTTACGCGAAAACTAATTTAAATCTCCGCCGTAGATTGTGCGGCTGAGAGTTTACGATGTTGTCATGGCAACGAGAAATCTGTGATTGCCATGACAACTGATTTTGAAAATGGGGGATTGTAATTTGTGAAGTGGCAAACGCTAAGCGCTGACCAGCGGTTTTATAATATTCGACTTGATCAAGGTAATTCTCGATGGATATTGTGTTAGGATTAACCACGGGAGAGTCGGTGATTCTGGCGACATCCAAGGCGGCGACTCGGGGGATTTCGATTTATAATGCCAATGATGATAAGACAAGACAGTTGACGGACCATTCGGTGATGGCTTTTACTGGAGAAGCTGGTGATACTGTCAACTTTGCCGAACATATCAAGGTCAATGTTCAATTGTATGGAATGCGTCATGGAGTGGAACTTTCATCCAATGCCATTTCCAATTTTGCTCGTAATCAGCTTGCAAAAGCATTACGGTCTAGAGTATGTTGTTGAATCATTGATATGTTTGAATAGAACACAACTAATAAGGATTTTGTTAGAAACCATATCAAGTCAACATTTTAATTGGTGCTTATGATCAAAAGACTGATAAGCCTTCACTTAATTGGATAGATTATCTTGCTGCCAAGGTGGAATTGCCTTATGCTGCACATGGTTATGCCGCTTACTATGCATTGTCATTGTTGGATCGCCACTATAAGCCGGGAATGAGTGAGCAAGATGGCCTTGAACTATTGAAATTATGCATTAAGGAATTACGAACAAGAATGCCCATTGATTTTAAGGCCATGCAGATCAAGATTGTCGATAAAAATGGCGTTCGCCAATCCGAAGACCTATAGTTTGTTACCCACACTTAGAATATCAATGACTTATTTTTGTAAATGTAAAACTGTCTAAACCTCTTTCATTATCTTTCTTTCCTTTGTAGTTTTTATCTGATTGGAATGGTTTTTGGTGGTTTTATTATATACAAGTTATTCCCAAAAACTTGACTCCGAATTATCTTTTTTACCATGGATGAGCTGGAAAAGCTTGAGTTATTGTCGTTGGTATCCAAGTTGACCACGGAGTTGGGGAATCATACTGGGGTATCTGATAAGACTCTTGCCGAGTTTATTCTAGATCTTCATGACCAAAGTCAGGGTTCTTTGGAAACATTCCGTGGTAAACTGCAAGATGTAGGTGCAGACTTTCCAGATTCGTTTGTCGATACTATCGACCGTCTTGTGCATCAACTACATCCTAAATACCAGAAAAGTAAAAACGGATCTTCTGAATCTATCAGTGTAATAAAAAAAGAAGAAGATCTTCCTCATCACCATATGTCGTTGACAGAGAAAGAACATGTTCTCCGGGGATTGGCGATCGCAGATTCAAAACACCCCGATAGCAGGGATTACGAATATGAAATGAAACATGACAAATATATAGACCAGGATAATGATATCAAACCTAAAAGGAGATCCTCGCCGCCTGTGAGAGGTCGAAGAGAACGGTCTCGTTCACCATGGAGGGATCGAGATCGAGAACGTCAAAGAGAAGAAAGAAAGGAGAAAATAAGGGGTGACCCTGTACTTTACGATATTTATGATGCACGAATAACCAATGTTACGAATTTCGGGGCTTTTGCCTCGTTAGAAGACTTCGAGCGACCCACTAGTGGCTTGATTCATATCTCGGCCATGGATTCGGTCCGCATAGAACATCCCTCTGATGTGGTCAACAGAGGCCAGTGGGTTAAAGTCAAAGTCGTCAAAGTCGATGAAGCAAATGGTAAGATCGGTCTTTCCATGAAGGACGTGGATCAAAAGACTGGCGAGGATCTGAACCCCACCAACCAGTCCGCTTCTTCCAGTTATAAACCGCTCATGACAGGTGCAAATGCAATTAATAATGGTCCACCAGTGCCAGAAGTCGATAATACCCGTCACGGTAAGAATAAAAAACGATTAACGTCACCTGAACGGTGGGAAATTAGACAATTGATAGCTTCTGGCGCGGTTTCGTCTGCGGATTATCCAGATCTGGATGAGGAAATAAATGCCGCTAACGATATGGAGGATCTGGAACCTGAAGAAGATATTGATATCGAGGTGCGGGAGGAAGAACCGCCCTTTTTGGCGGGCCAGACAAGGCAAAGCTTGGAGCTGAGTCCAATTAGAGTCGTAAAGGCCCCTGATGGTTCTCTGAACCGTGCAGCCATGTCAGGTGCTAGTCTTGCCAAGGAGAGGCGAGATGCAAAGGCACAGGAACAAAAGGAAAAACAGAAGGAACTCCATGCCAACAAGGCAGATAGAAATGATCCATTAGCGGCCAGCCGGGCACAAGCTACAAGAGACGCTTTCAAAGAAGTGTCCGACGAAATCCCAGAATGGCGACGTGCAATGTCTGGTAAAAATGTGACCTATGGGAAGCGAACTGATATGAGTATGAAGGATCAACGAAATTCACTGCCGGTTTTCAAGTTGCGAGAACAGCTTGTGCAGGCAGTGCGTGACAACCAGATCATGATCATTGTGGGTGATACTGGGTCAGGAAAGACAACACAAATAACTCAATACCTGGCAGAAGAAGGATTCACAAGGTCGGGCAAAAAGATTGGTTGCACACAACCTCGAAGAGTTGCCGCTGTCTCGGTTGCTAAGCGAGTTGCAGAAGAGATTGGCTGCAAGGTTGGTTCTGAGGTGGGATATACAGTCCGTTTTGAAGATTCGACGTCTCCAGATACACACATCAAGTATATGACTGATGGTATCCTTCAAAGGGAAGCATTGCTAGACCCAGATATGCGACAGTATTCTGTTATCATGCTCGACGAGGCCCATGAACGAACGATTTCTACAGACGTACTTTTTGCTTTGCTGAAGAAAGCTGCCAAGAGGCGGCCGGATTTGAAACTCATTATCACATCTGCCACCCTTGATGCAGACAAATTCTCCAAGTACTTTTTCGATTGTCCTATTTTGTATATTCCAGGTCGAACGTATCCAGTGGATGTATTGTATACAAAGGAACCGGAATATGACTACCTTGAAGCTGCGCTTATGACGGTGATACAGATTCATCTCAGCGAACCTCCAGGTGACATATTAGTGTTTTTGACGGGTCAGGAGGAGATTGATACTAGTTGTGAGGTTCTTTACGAGAGAATGAAGGCCTTGGGGCCGGGTGTCCCAGATCTTATTATATTACCAGTATATTCGGCTCTGCCCAGTGAGATGCAGAGCAAAATCTTTGATCCGGCGCCCGCGGGATCCCGTAAGGTAATCCTGGCTACTAATATTGCAGAGACATCCATCACTATCGATGGGATCTACTATGTGGTTGATCCAGGGTTTGTCAAACTCAATGCCTATGATCCAAAGCTGGGCATGGACTCTCTTGTCATTTCGCCGATTTCTCAGGCCCAGGCAAATCAGCGATCTGGCCGTGCAGGAAGAACAGGTCCCGGCAAATGCTATAGACTTTATACGGAAGCCGCGTATCAAAATGAGATGCTGCCGAACACAGTGCCCGAGATCCAGCGCCAGAATCTGTCACATACGATTCTGATGCTCAAGGCTATGGGAATCAACGACCTACTGCATTTTGATTTCATGGACCCTCCGCCTTCTAATACCATGTTGACGGCGCTGGAGGAGCTTTATCAGTTGGCGGCACTTGATGGTGAGGGGTTGCTGACGAGGCTGGGCAGGAAAATGGCAGATTTCCCAATGGAACCGGCCATGGCAAAAGTGTTGATTGCATCTGTCGAAGGTCGATGCTCGGAAGAGATGCTAAGTATTGTTGCTATGTTATCGATGCAATCGATATTCTATCGTCCTAAAGAAAAGAAGGATCAAGCCGATCAAAAGAAGGCAAAGTTCCATGATCCGGCTGGAGATCACCTCACTCTTCTGAATGTTTACAACTCTTGGCTTCGAAGTGGTCAATCCCGTATATGGTGCACAGAGAATTTTATTCAAGAACGTACGATGCGACGTGCTAAGGAGGTACGTCAGCAACTTGTGACAATCATGAAACGGTATCGGCACCCAGTGATAAGCTGTGGGGCACATACGGATGTGGTGAAGCGGGTGTTATGTTCAGGATACTTTAGAAATGCTGCTCGAAAGGACCCACAAGAAGGTTACAAGACGCTTATTGAGGGTACACCTGTTTATATGCATCCTTCTGCGGCATTATTTGGAAAGCATGCCGAGTACGTGATCTACCATACGCTGTTACTCACCAGTAAGGAATATATGCACTGTGTAACTACCATTGATCCAAAATGGCTTGTTGAAGCAGCGCCGACGTTTTTCAAGGTCGCTGATAGTGATAATCTCAGCAAACGGAAGAAAAATGAAAAGATTATGCCTTTATTCAATCGATCATTGGCAGATCAGGAGGATTGGAGATTGAGCTCGCAGCGTAAAGGCGGTCGAGGTGGAGGTAATACCTTTGGCTAAATGTATATAAGGATGACAATTAATTATATTTATACAGTAACTTCTTCTTTTAAGTCCAATATTTTAAAGATAGAATGAAAGCATGCAAACATTTCAAAACCAATTAACTTTAACTTTATATATTGTAAAGGAGCACTAGGGCGAGAGTCATCAGTGAATGGAGTGTTTTTGTTCAATTGAGTTTACTGACAAGTGTTATGTAAATATTGGGGTTTATAATATCTAATGATTTCTGATATTTATCCACGGGCCTTGATGATATTAACAAATTCAGGCTTAAGAGAGGCACCACCCACTAGGAATCCGTCGATATCCTTCTTATCGGTGAAGGAAGTGGCATTTTTGCCATTGACGGAACCACCATAGATGATTCTAGTTTCTTCCGAGACCTTTGCGCTGACTTTTTCAGCGAGATATCTTCGAATTGCATCATGAACTTCTTGAGCGTCTTCGGGAGTTGCAGCAAGACCGGTTCCAATGGCCCATACAGGTTCATAAGCAATCACCACATTAGCCCAGTCATTTTCGGAAAGAACGATATTGGCAGCATCCAATTGAGTTTGAACCACAGCAATTGTTTTATTGGCCTTTTTCTGTTCCAAGGTTTCTCCAATACAAAGAATGACTTTAAGACCATTGTCAAGAGCATATTTGGTCTTACTTGCAACCAATTCATCAGTTTCTTTTAAGATAGTTCTTCGTTCGGAATGGCCCAAAATGACCCACTTAGCTCCAACATCCTTGATTTGTGAAACACAAACCTCTCCGGTATATGCACCATTATCCTTATCATAAGCATTCTGAGCAGCGACGGAAATGGTCGAAGTTTTAATATGATCCTTGGTCCATAACAAATAAGGATAAGGAGGAGAAATCACCACCTCAACATCAGAAGGTAAATTGGATTCATTGAGATTCTCAACAATCTCTTTAATGGAAGCAAGTGTTCCATTCATCTTGAAGTTTCCTCCAACAAAAAAAGTACGAGTCTATTACAATTATTAATATTCATATCATATTATTGAATATCCAATTAACTAACTTACCATTGTTTATTAATAATTGAATCAATTGATATCTTTCTTTCTTCCGTTATAAAAAAAAGTTATTCAATAAAGAAATCTAAAATGTCCTAACAAAATACAACAAAAGTAACGTGATTTTTCTTCTTCCTCAACACAACTTTAAGTTAATACGTCAAATCACGAAAATCCATCGGTAATATCAAACCCGTGAATATCCGTCAATATCTTGATGACACCGTGTTCAAAACTCAATTCAATGACGTTTTAATTCTCTTTCTTTCTTTCCAATATTCAATTCATATTTAGTTAATAGAATAGTAATATTATTAAATCTGTTTTATGTTTAACTTATTGTTTGTTCATTTGTAAATATGGAATGAAATAGTAAATAGAAAAGACACGTTAACAATCCAAGTTTAAGTAAACAACAACGAAATCATGGATTTTCCTCCTAGTACACCTCATCGAAGATCGAATTCAGTTGCATCGAATAATAGTTCGATACATTATGCTGTGGATCCAAATACACTTCCATTGGATGTTTTATTGGCCAAAGGTAGTCCGGCGTCTAGAATTGAAGAGCTTAGTGATGGGGTGGCGACTTTGGATATGAATATGCGTCATTTACATTGTCTTCATGAAAACCTTAGTAGTTTCAATGAAAGTTTTGCATCGTTTTTACACGCTATGAAGATGAATGCTTGGTGTGTTGAGTTTCCTGAAGCTCCTTCATCAAGTTCATTTCTTCATGATAGAGATGAACATCGTCATGATGAACAGCATGATGATGAATTGCAGGAAACTCAAGAATCTCATGATATGACTTATATGACAAATGATTCCTTCATTGCTCAACCTACTCCAAATATCAAATCTGGCATCCCCGCTCCTACTATCATGTCTTCAAGAATCCCCAGATCAAGAACTACACAACAACGCGGCGCTTGGAGATGAAATAAAATGCAAATTATTATATGATATTATAATGTTACGCGAAGAATCGCTCGTCCAACCCCTTCGGAATCGTCGAATATCGTCGTGTGCTTGACGTGTCTGGCATCTAACGCGTCAACAAAGTCCGGGATCCCTCCTCCAACTCCAAAATAGATCTTTTTCGCTGCCACCAGGGCCTTGCCGTTTTGTGGATCGATGCAATTGAGCATTGTATCTGTGAATACCGGGATGGCTTCAGGTGAGTATACTGTCTCTGATGCAATGATCAAGCTGTATTTTGTCGGAGCCAATAACTTGACAAATTGAGGCGACCATGCACCGGAAACAAAGTCTAATGTAATATGCCGTGATTGCAAATCGGCCACGAACTCCTCCAAGAGAGATGTGTCGATGTCGAGCTCTGTTTCGTCATGTTCCGACCGCTTGACGGCCTTATACCATGTCAACAATAGATTTGGAACTGTCACAAGCCGTAAAACACTTTCATTATAGTCTGATAGTGTCAGCCGCACATTTTGGATATTGTTGTCCAGTATGGTTTTAAGAAGGTATGCGCTTGGAACTGCAGCACCACAACCAAGCTCTAAGATGCTGGTGAAAGGCAAAGTTGAATCCAGTACGGTCAAAAGATCCAGACTGCATTCCCATACTTTGAGTCCTCCTTCATAAGTAGAAGCCCGTAAGTCTTCATTTGTGAGCCCCAACAGGATCTCATCAGTCGCAGTCAAGCTATCCTGTCGCATGAGCTGATACTTAACATCATACAGATCCCGTCGAGGAAGTGTGACACCTCCATACACCGGCATAGTGTAGCTCAAACGCATGTTTTCCTTGGGAAGCAGATGTTTCACATCTAACAGTCGAGGACTAAACTGCGAATCCAGCCGCAGATCACTCAACAGAAAGTCCCTGTAGTCAACCTGTGTATGAAGCAGGTCCATCGTAGTAGAGGAGACCGTCGTTTCTTCATTATCCTGTATATCATCGCCGCTGAATCCAAATTGGAACGACATGGCTTCGCGGTTCGGTTGATATTTTTCGGGCTCAAAACCTCCCACTCCAACGAACACGATGACGAAGGAAAGCGAATATGTCGACTACGACATATTCCTGGAAGATGACTTCTCGCCCGAGAAGTTTGCCAATTCTCTTGTATTGGCCACTAATAATGCGGCAGATATTGAAATTGATCTGGACGCGCCTGCCAAACGGCTCGGCTATGATGTCGAGGAAGTCGAACGAATCATCAGCTCCGTGGCAGCAGAGAACTATCAGGAGCTATTAGACCAAGCTTCCAATTCTCAATTGGCCCGGGAATCCCTTATTCCTCTTAAAACATCGTTGGATCATGTCAATATGTCGTACTCCAAGCTGGAACGCGACTTTCTCAAGCCTTACGATAAAGCGCTTAGAATGCATAGCGCCCTAAAGCGTCTCCATCTCACTTCAAGCCTCCTGAGATCATTGACATGGTATCTGTATTTGGCCCGGCAGCTCTCGGGGCACTTGTCGTCTGTTGCAGTGGGCTCTGGCTACCAGGCTGCACAGAACTTGATCCAAGTTCGGCATCAAGTGGATATCAACCCAGGGTTAAAGTCACTACGAATCGCACGAGCACATGAAAAGTCTCTTGCAGAGGTCGAGGAACGCCTCAAGTCACACGCAATACAGAAAATCAAAGCATTCACATTAATACAGGACAAAGCAGAACTCAGCTATAGTTTCCTAACTCTGCATTTACTGGACCCAAGAGCATTGTCCGTTACTATCAAAAGCTATCTACAAAGCCAAATCTCGGCCACCGCCACACAACTCGCAAAGTCCCTGGCCACGTCCGTGTCGGGCTTTGAAGGAGCTGCCGCCGACGCCCGGAACAGGGCACGGTCTATCAACACAATATCATCTGTTCTGGAGTCGTGCAAACCCGACGAGGACGGCAAAGCATCTGACATGAATTTGCTGCTGTTTGTCAAGTCCAGTCTGGACATCAATAGTCTCATTTCAGATTATTGGCGCGATGTGGCTGCCGCCATGGAGCCCAAGATCCGTGACTTCATCATCCGTAACCCTGCTACTGCTCGTGGTGCGTCGCAGAACCTTACCCATCTCAAGGACATTGTTCATCGCGCAGTGGTATCTGCAGGTGGAGTGGAATCTAACGGCCTTGAGGTCAAGGTCATGGTCAACTCCTTTTCGGCCCTCGCCAGGTAGAAGAATGCTTGCGTTTCTTGGGCCTGGCCTGAGTATGATAGGGCAGATCCGTGCCATATGTCCGCAAGTAGCCGTACACTCTTTTGGACGCAACGCTTGGATTCTTGGCCTGCTGTTCTTGTGCCTTGACACGCCTCTGCTTGCGCTCCTGCCGTGCTCGCTTGCCGGGTCTTGGGGCCTTCTTCGTGTCCTTGGCCGAAGCGGCACTGATATGGGTGAGTCGCCATGGCATGCGCATTCCCGGAAGTTCAATCGTAGACTCTTTAATTACCTGGTTCCCGTCTATAGCAGATAGTGCGAACTGGTCCTTCTCAGGCTCCGAGGGCCGGCTTACATAGTACGACTCCGGCCGAACTGTGGGCTCATATTCAAACTCCTCCTCATTCTCAGCCACAATCTTCACCTTGCTGAGATCCTCTTCTTCTGCGCTGCCTCCAAACAGACGGAAAAAGAACTCGCCAGAACCCTCGTCACCGCCGTTCTCCTGCCCATTCGTCACCACGTCGACCTGCTCAAACTCCGGCACAAACTGAGATTCATCTATCTCTACATCCTCCTCACTCTGCACCTCATACAGATCACGCCGCAATACACTAGTCAATTAGATCCTGCGCGCGTGCTCCAACCCTTCTACTTACATTCTGTCCGGCATGTTCAGTTGGTGTGCGGAAACAATAATTTTTCACTTTCCACCAAATAAGCAGGCCGGGCCACGCAACGTAAAACAGTATATAAATCAGTTAGTACTAGGGCTTTTATAGGAGCTATATCATGAATTAATTTTATCTCGCAGCGAGCTCAGGAACTGGAAGTACGTCACGCTCTGGTCGGCCCGGTCCTCCACCAAGAAGGTTGTGGCCCATAGCCGCAGCGAGGCGTCGCCGTCTTCCTTAATAATATATAAACTGGGCCATGTGACCGAGTCAATGCGCTCGCGCGATTGGCCAATAATGGCGCGGATTTGCTGGTTGTACGGGTTGTCGAGCTCAGGCACGTCGGCCTTGCCGAACTTGACTTGAGATAGAGGCACGCCGAATGCGCTCTCGATCAACTGCGGATCAGCATCTTTGCCGAGCCACAGGAACTGTGTCTGGCCGTCGTCAATCAGGTAGATGCCAAACGCCGTGATTCGCTCGCCAGTGAGATTGAGCTTGGGAGGCAGAACAACCTCTCCCGTCTCTGGGTTGGGCTGGCCCACATCCTCAGTCAGATCGTGTAGACTGTAGAAGTCCGGGTGGATGTACTTGATAAGATACTTGAGCGGCAACGTCGACAGAAGACACAGAGCGGCCGATCTCAAGTCAGATGGAATGTGCTGAGACTTGCGCAGGCCCACATGCTTCAGAAGTGCATTGACAAGCAGCGGCAACATTCTCAGGTTGGCACAGAACTGCAGAGGTGCAGACGCGCCGATATTCGTCGTCATCAGCTCCTTCTTGTACGTTTGCAGCATGTCTGTAAGCCTTCCTGTCAGCAGGTCTTGAGCTTCCTGGATGCCAGACGTCAGGGCCTTTTCGACAGCCTTGTGGGTAAGATAGTTTGTGATTGCCAGCTGATCTGCTGAGGCATAGACGTCCTGAAGCAAGTTCGAAGTCGGAATAGCCATATTCAGGACTCTGATGCGTCGCTCACCATAGCAGGTAGTATGCAGCACCGCAGCTTGGAATTCAACGTATGGCTTGGTCAATGTCTCATCAATTGCCACTTCAACCACATAACCTTGATCTCTGGGAAACGTAGGGAACGAGCAAAGATCCGACGATCGGTTGAAGAAGTTTCCATAAAAGGCATTCATTCGTAGACCAGTTGAAGCACGCACTCTCAGAACAGCCTCCATACTAATCTCCTGAGACAGATGCTCGCCAAGTTCATGGGCAAACTTGATTGCATCCTCAGCTCTGCTGGCACTCCAGCCGGGGTAAAAGTATGTTTGGCCGCCCGTATATCTGGGCAGGTTACTAAGCGAAGCCACATCTTGATACTGGGCCGAGAACAAAAACATGTCGACCGTGACTTGACTTCGGTTGCACTCCACCGCAAAACTCTTGTAGAACGAGTTCGCCGTTTGAAGCAATGCACCTTCGCGAGAAGTTCCAAGGGCCTTGCGGTCCTCTCGCGGCTCAAGCTTGGCTACACCGGCATTGGGCAGAGTGGCAGTTAAGCAGATGATTTTTCCTCCAATACTGCCAATCAGCTTATTTGCCGCCTTCAAAGCCGAGCCAAGGGCATGACTAGAGTTAACGTTATTGGCGAACATATCTCCAAGATTTGTAAGTAACGAGTCGATTGAGGCACGGCACTCATTCAAGCTCACCAAAAGACTATTGGGAAGGGGCAAGAAGGGGTCTTCAAGGTCACTCACCACAATCATCGAAGGTTCAGTATGTTCGGATGTTGGAAGAGGGATTGAGAAGTAATGCAAGGCAGAATCAACTGCAATAAACGCCACTCTTGTTCGGCCATCCTTGTTTGGTAATCTATCCAGTGACTCTTGAATAGTTCGGGCAGCGGTAGCAAGTAATCCACTTTGGACTGCATTGACACTGGCGTCCAAAACAAACACGTAAACTGGAGGTTGAGGGGGTCTGACCAGGTACTCTGGAGGAGCCACAAACTCTACTACGCCGTAATTGATTTCGTTTCTTTGGAATCGGTCTTGACGTTCATTTTTGATGGGATCCCAGTCAAACTGAGAAGGCACTTCGTTGGACAAACCACACATGTTACATTTCCAACGGTGGCTCTGGTCCAAAAATGTCACGAAAGGATTAATATAACATCGACACCGGCGGCATCTGCTGATGACTGCATCCTGGACCACCGGCACCGGAGCACTAGAGTTGAGAAGTGACGTGTAAGGACGGATCACCAATGCAAACGGCAATTTACTCTTTTTCAACAACGAGTTATTTGTAGGCACCACATTCAAGGTTGAGCGCATGAAATCAAATGGCGCGTTAGAATTAGGGCTGTTATTCACAGACACGTCTGGGGGCAGAATTAGCGGTGGTGGTGGCAACCCCAAGTCATTAATAGCTGGCGGGAGAGATTGAATCAAATCAATATTGTACAATTGGTTCAATGGTAACTTGGGTGCCATGGGCGTAGCTCCGCCTGTTTGATGCTGTTGTTGTTGAATAGGTTGAGAGGGTTGATATCCATATTGAGGTTGTACTCCTTGAGGGGCCATTCCACCTGGTGATTGATTATTGATACCCATTTGGCCGAATTGTTGGCTCAAATTATCAGTGGCGTTATAACCATTTTGTCCAGGATTAGGCACCCCTACACCAGGAGTAAATACCCCACCTCCATACGCAGGTGCACCAGGATATCCCCCTTCTACCGCTGCAGCCTGAGCTTGATCATAACCTCCGGAAACGCCTGGTGAAACAGGCATTCCAGGTGCAGAATAAGGAGATGGAGCTGCTGGTGCATTGAAATCATATTGTTGTTGTGGATACATTCTTCTTTTCGAATGACCTCCTTGAGGTTGACCTTGCTGATCCTGCTGCTGCTGCTGTTGTTGCTGCTGCTGCTGTTGTTGCTGCTGCTGCTGTTGTTGCTGCTGCTGCTGCTGGTCAGCAGGATCTGGCACTTGGCCCTGATAACCGTATTGTGACATTGAAACCAATCAATTTATATCGCGAATTCAAGGGGATTTACCGATCTACCCAGAATCCCCTTACCGGAGTTTTTAGATCAAACTATCCAAACAATTCCTCCACCTCTACCAGGTCAATCCAATTGTATACAAGTTAAGTTCAAAAACTCTTAAAAATAAACAATAACCGTTACTTAAAACTTAAGTGCCGGCTAATGAAATACGTGGCAGTTTTACGTGTTGACCAAAGCCAAACTGAAATTCAAACTCACTTTGTTTTATCCAGACTACACTTTACACTACATATATCCCAGTCCACCATTCATTGCTTGAAGTTAAAGTCAGACAAAAAACAGTTTTCCCTGTTGCCATGACAATATAGAAATTTAATTGACTTAGACACCAACAGACACTCAAGCATAACTAAATTGACTGTAAAAAGGACTATAAATTGAGTGTTAGTAAGCGATTTACGACCAATCAGAATGGGACTAGAGATCCATCTGAGACAGTTTTTAAGCTCTTTTGGCCCCTGCCGTTAGAACAAAACTCCGCAGGTTTTTGGGCCGTCAGAAAAACGATTATGTGAGCCACATTGTAAGGGGCTGAGCACTTTAACTGGCAGTAAGAGAGCAGCAGCATTTGCCGACAATCAGTCAATTGAAGGACAATTTCTTTAGCCGATGGGCCTCAGTGTCTGCAAAGTCCTCAGATGCTTCGAAAAGCAATAATGTAAACCTTGTTAAGTGTTAATTGGCGGTCGTGAGCATGGATGGTGGTTGGAAACCAAGATTTCGAGCAGCTATTTTTTTGATAGAAAAAAACTGTTTGCCGAAAAGCTCTATATTATATGGCTATTTTGCTTGAATATAGCCATATATAAAAGTCGAAACACCATATCAGATCATGTTTTTTCTCGAATGTCACTAAATTATATGGCTATTTTGCCTTGTATGGCCATGTATACACATTAGCGACAATAGAAATGCTGGAAAATGGTTGTAATTGGCTGCTTCACTAGTTCAAATTTCGTTAAATATTCATTTAGTTGTCATATTTGAAAGTCATAGATATTTGACAATGGAATTGAATGAATTGTAGGAAATGAATTGCCCTTTCGTGAAGCTGTGTTCTGTTGGAACTGAAGTACATTTATTTATCTAATCTGCTGCTCGTGCAGCTCGCTAAAAGTTGTAAAGAATCTTCTCAGAGTGTATTGCCCCTAGCAATAGAGAACTTTTAATGACATGTCAATAGTTTTATTAGTTTTAAGGCTGTTTTTGTAAGAATTCCCTGCATTATTTGTGGGTTCAGGTTTCAAATGAGCTTAAATGCATGTTTCCGCCCTGTTTCATGTCTTGTATAGTTTTTGTTTAGAATTTATTTATTGGTGACACTTGTCCACAACAACGATTAGTTTGTAATGGGTTTGTTCAAGAGATCCGATCATGATGGGGAACGTCCTATTGCTCCTCCTCGACCGGCTCCAACCATTCCTGTAGAAGCTGTTCGACCACCGGCAATTAATGAGAGTTCAAGGCCTCATCAACAACAACAACAGAGTCAACATGTTTTAAACACTGGAGGAGGAATCAATTCTCCCCGATTCCATAATATTCAAACAAATCAAACTGTTCATGAACGGATCTTCTTGATTCATGGTGGGGCAGGGCCTACTGATAGACAGTTTGATGGTTCGGTGGTGATATACCATCATATAAACTCATTCCCGGCTCAGAGATTCCCTGTCACAAATGGTTACTTCAAGTGTCTTGTACATCTGCAGCCTGGAGAAAACCTGTTGACATTTACCTTTGAAGCACCGATATTGAAGATTTCAGGTGGCTCGTCGCAGTTGAGGCTGACCTATGTGCCATTGTTGCAGAACCCACCCTTGCATCTGGTGCTGATGCTGGGAAAAGACAGTAAAGGTACCTTCGATTCGCCACGTTATAAACGTGATCGTGAGGGTAATAGCCTGGAATTGGCAGTGAAGAAAATGCGTTTGGCCGGGTATATGATGTCTGCATTCACTCAGGAACAAATGAACCGCAATGGGTTCGGCCCCAGGTCTTTTCGGCTTCATGAAGAATGGCAGAAAGATACACTCTCAAACCGAGATCAAGAAGCCCGTACCACGGCACAGGTTCACGTCCTGCGGTGTGATAAAACCGTCGCGGAATTGTTGGACCCTAATAAAGCCCAACAGAGCCCCAACGGTACTGATAAAGGTGCTCTATTTGGGATCGCTCTTGACACTCTACGTAAGACGGGTGGGCCGTTTGCTACAGATGGCTACGACGTCCATGTGGCGGTAATTTATCTCGACGCTCACTGGGACCCCAAGTCAAAGATCATCTTGGGCCATGCAGCACTGGGAGGCGGCTCGGGGAATATAAAACTTGCTATATTCGGCGGTCATGCTGTTCATTCATGGCCTAGTTGCATTGAGGAGATCGTGCCCTCGTTCATGGACGAAACACGTACTGATACCTCAGAGGTCGCCAATGATTCAAACCAGTCCGGCACCAGCTGGGAATGCTTGAACGTCGGCCAAGGAGCTTTCATGCATGAGATTGGTCATCTACTGGGTTGCCCGCACCAGCCTAGTGGGGTGATGTTGAGAGACTATATAACTTGGAATCGAAGCTTCATGACAAAGGAGGCATTCTGCGCACGAACAAACAAACAAGGCATGGGGCTTTGTCTCCCGAAAGATGAGTGCGCATGGCATCGTCTAGATGCACTGCGTTTCAGGTTCCATCCTGGGTTTCGTGCAATGTATGAGACCATGGTCTATAACCCTACCAAGCCCAACTTGTACCCAGTACAGAACGGGGCCGTAGTAAAATCAGCTACAGGCATTTACCTGGTAGAGATTCATGTTGATGGCCAGTGTCGTGGCCATATAGAATATGTGGACTCACCGCAGACTGAGGTATTTCTGCTGGAGAAGGACATTCGTGAACGGCTTCCAGAGTACTATCGAAACGTAACGGATAAGAAAATCAAGCTAGAGATCCTCGCTGTGGGTCAGCAACAGGTGGGTGTAGATGACTTTATCTCCTTAATTCGGAGCAATGCTGGGGCAGCCGTGCTTAAAAGCAACAAGCTAGGAACCAACCAGGGACAAGAGCAGACCTGCAAGATCCCACCTGGCAACATTCGCCTCATACGGGTCTTCTCGGGTAGTGCGTTGGACGGCATTGAAATAGTGCTGGAGAACGGCTCGTCAGTAGTGTTCGGAAAGAAGGGCGGTACGCCGAAGGACTTTCAATTCCAAGCCGGTGAGCGGCTGGCAGGGTTCCATGTGCGTTCGGGGGCATGGATTGATGGTGTTCAGATCATTACGAGCCACCGTCGAAGCGAGCCCTTTGGCGGTACTGGTGGCACTGGCCATGATCTTGTGCCGCCGTCTGGGCATAAGATTACTGGCATGTTTGGTAATGTCAGTTCGTGGATCACCTCCATGGGTCTTATGTACGAGCCGGAACAATGATAGTATTTATATATATTTATATACAAGAGCGATAAGGGTGTTTGATAGTATATACATCAGCCCTCCATAGACCTGGCATGGGCCAGTTTTTTTGACAGTGGGTTTGTTACTTGTTGGGCGAGGCGACGCTGTTTGATCAAGTAGTAAAGCATTCCGGTTGTGAAGAGACAAAGCCCGTACCAAGTGACGATATACTGGAAATGAGTATTTCTGAACTCAACCTTGCCGGGTTGTCCTATCGGGATACCTCGCATTGCCTTTTGTTCGGGCAGGAGGCCTTGATCTATGATATCGCTATCGAGAGCTTGGATATATACTGGTTGTGAGTCTGTACGACGGGCCATCTCCTCAATGTCCATGAAATGATAAGTTCCATCCTGAGGAGTACCCTCTGGAGTAGTAAAGTTCTTTTTAGGCCTTGTCCGTAGCAAACACTCGATTTCTTGAGGACCCTCCACTAGTGATAGAGGTCTGGTGGACTGCAGCTCGAATTCCTTGGCGATCCAGCCTCTAAAGATGAGAAGCTTTGACTCGCCCGGACCACGCTCGAGTGGCGTAATCACATAGAACCCCTCGCGCTCGTCTCTCATGCGTGGACTTACCAGCATCTCTTGGTCATGGCGGAAAGTACCTTTGGCAATCACTCTACGGAAGTCAAACTCCTCGTCAACCACGTTTGGGTTGAGCTTTGGTGGCAACGGTAACGGTGGCAATGACAGTCTATTCTCTCCTTTTGAAATCAGATCTGTCTTCCATTGTAATCGCCGTACCTGCCAAGTGCCGAGTCCAAAGGATACTATCGGCATCAGACATAAAAGCCCGAAAAACACCTTACTGGCAACCCCTCCTTCGTTATTTGAAGATTTTCTGGATTTCATAGGCTTCCAGTCAACCGTCGACGTCTTCACACCACGCACACTGACCAGGCGAACCACCAATGGAACCCGAATCCTCGTTCGCGCCAACATTTCTTACGATCTGCAAAGTGGTTTGGAGTGAGCAGGCGGACTTCCGCCCGCAGCACAATAGTTATAATAAATTATTTGCAATAAAACTAGCTACAAAACGACTATTACGACTTGGTAATAGTTTATCACGAGTTGTCGAGTCTTTCTGCCAGCTTGGTGGGGATGGAGAATTTCTTGAGACGATGTGAGGCCTCCAATACTGGCTCATCGTCAACGACGGCCGAATCATCGTCGAGTCCCGAAAGACGACGGTTATGTTGCAATTTCCGTTGCCGTATTTCTTTGACTTTGCGTTCCAGTTCGTCCAATGGCCGTTCTCCGTTGGCTGGTAGACTTGTGGGAACGACGCTAAATTGACGGTCCTTTGTAGTGAAATACGTCGAGCTCTCCCTGGCATGGTTCACATTCTGTTCTCTAATCGTTTCACGAGGGATTCGATAGAACCAATCTGTTTCTTCGTTATACTCGTAAATCTCCCAGTCCACCCCGTAAGGCTTGGGCTCTAGAACATAGAGAGTATGTAGAGGCACGTCGAGATCACCAATAGACTCTCGGCCAAGGTTCATGAAGTACGCAAGTAGCACTCGAGCAACCACTCGATGGCAGATCACAAGTGCATTGTCCTCCATTCTTTCCATTTCTACTATGACAGGACGTAGTCGGTTGATCACATCCAAATACGACTCGCCACCAATGCCCGGGTATCGATACCTGATCTTGTCAGCGATCCTGGCAGCATATTCATCGGGGAACTTTTCCCTGATCTCCGAGTATGTCATGCCATCACAAACCCCTGCACCTAGTTCATTCAGCATCCGCATTTCCTTGACGTCGAACTGATCCTCGTCAAAGTGCTCTGCTGTCTCAACACTACGCTTCAACATGCTGGTCCACACACAGAAATGCGCTTCTTCAGGTTCACTTAGCGGGGTTGTGGGGTGCGAACCGGTCTTTTCGAGGATATGCGCCTGTTCCGCGAATCGTTCCAGTTGTCGTTTGCGAAATTCGGATTTCTGGTAATCCATAAACCTCACCAAGGCTTTTGCAAACTTATCGCCACGTTTGGTGAGAGGTGCGTCACCTCCGATTCGACCAGTAGCATTATCCTCGCTTTCTCCATGACGGGTGATCCAAATCTGGCGCTCCGCGAGATTGAAATTGAGCAGGAAAAAGACTGCTTGACCAGCAAGAAATCCCTGGATGTTTGCACACACCACTTTCTGGCCTACGTTGATCATCTTGATGTATTGGAACGCCTCGTCAGCCTCTTCTTCGGGGCCGATGGTTTCGTAAACCTTTTCATAGTTATGCAGGCGCTCCACAAAGTCCTTGATGGCCACTTGAGGGTCCATATCCTTATAATCGGGTCCTGATAGTTTGAGGCGGATATTGGCTTCAATAATCTCGCTTCTGGTACATATACTTTCCAGAAACAGAACCTTGAGTCTTCCGTTGGTTCTTTCTCTGATGCGTTCCAGGACCTTTCTACGTCTTGCTACAGTGGTATTTGTAGCGTCGAGAATGCCCACACTACCGTTTCCTAAAAGCACGAAATCCAACAATTCGTCCAAAGTCTCCATAGCCCATTGTTCTCGAAGTTGAGAGGTTTTAGAGTTATTTGGCGAGAAGAAATCTGCATCCTGAGCCGGCGGAGCGCCTTGCGTCTCGGCCTCAATAGCTTTGGCTTCATGTTCAGCATCTTGGATTGCAGCAGCCACTTTCTCAATGGTGGCAGGACTATCGGGAAGGGGTTCCATAGCGGGACCGACCGTCTTATTAGCCTTTCTACGGGTATTTCCAACGTTAAAGATTCTTGTTTCATGTTGCTGCCAATTAAGATAACGGGCGAGTTTTTTCGTGACATATGACTTTCCTCGGGCCGGCAATCCCACCATAACAATCACCAACTTGGCCTCAATATCTCTTGCTGAAATCTTACCATCAGGACTAACTTTTGATCTGGTCAGACCAGGTACATCCAAGGTTGTGGCTCTTCGTTGTGGCAATTGAAGAGGAGGAATACTTGAAGTGGTACGAGGTGAGCAATGACCAGAACTTTCACTGGTGGTTCCTCCATTATTGGAAGACTCTTTCGGAGAGTTTTGATAAGATATTACTGGAGTATCGGACGGTGGACGTCTATTGAAATCCGGTCCTATCGAAGAAGTACGACCAGTCCAAGTGGGTCTCGTCGCCGCTGTTGTGGCAATGCCAGACTCATTTCCTACCGGAGTCTGTTGTTGCAATCCTTCGGGCAAGTTCTCTCCTTCCATAAGATGAAAGATATCCCCTCCAAATCGTTTATATCCTCAATAAATTTATCGGTTCAATTTATCGGTTCCGAACAACAAACAAGTTAATTCGATGCTAAACGTGCCCTCAAAGGAAATGTTTGGATGGGACAATGACGTAGCCCGCTGTCGGGCCGACTTTTTACTGATAACGAATATGATAAAATTATTAAAATCGAGAGAACGTAATTATTTGATGTTATGCCAACATTCTTAATGTCAATTCCACTGATGCAAATGTACAAGCAGATGCAGGAATGGCTCGTAATAATGTTGGTGCGATTCCACGCCAAAATCCCCTCAAACCATTGGTTTTGAACGTAGTTTTGGCGGCATCCATAGCTCCTTGATATTTATGATTGATTTCCCCAGGGAATCCGTCACTTTGAACTTGACTTTTGATCACATCCAATGGATATGATGCCAACCAAAGTGTTTCGCCCGCAATTGCACCAAATAACATGAGTTTCCAAGTAGGTATCTCCTCACGTCCGGCATGAGTTTTTGCTGCATGAGCCATTAGATATTCAAAAGTCAAGAACCATACTCCATAAGCTTGTGCCTCTCGTAATAATGTAATTCCAAACCCTCGAAATAAACCTCGAGACCCCTGAGTAGATATTATCTGCCGTGCAAGATCCAAAGGTCCCTTGTATCGACCATCCTTTTGCGTTTGAAGAATGATCCGTAATTGCTCAACAGGTGAAGTCACTACACTATTGGCAATCCCTGCAAACGCTCCCGCTAAATAATATTGCGGATACGTTAGTTTTTGGCTATTGTTGCGCTTCTGGAATTGGCGTTTGGCCTCGTGAAAAGCATAGAATTGAATAGAAACACATGCTCCAACCCCAAATAATGGAGCCGTGGTGCCCTTGTAAAACGCCCAAATACCCTCACGAGCCAATGTCTTCGTGAATGCCTCAACCGGAGACGAAAATTGCCCTGTCTGTAATCGAACCTTGACAAGATCAAACGGCTGACCAACCAACACCTGAACCGCACCACCAACAAATCCCGCGCCAGTATCCTTGGCCTTCCGTACCCACGATGTATCCACTTCCATGTTTTGATCAACTGGGTGGTGAAAAAAGTTGCGTTCTCGCAAACGCAAGTGGGCGCTGATCGATCGCGCAATTGTGGCTGAAGTGGCGTCAATGTGGCGCCGGCGATCATTTCAATGTCAACCCCAACGGCGCCTGTACGAGACGGCTAACTTAGCTAGCATCATCACTACAATTTCATGTTGAAGCTTGGTCAACAGTATTCACAACATCAGTCTAAGCGCTCAATCTCTCTACCTTGTGCTATAACAAAACGGTTCACAATCACCGTTAGCCACTTCGATGGACTACAATTCATTGTTTTAAAAGAAAATATTATGCCATATCATGTTATTATTATTATCAGGTTTTCATAAGGCTGATAACATGATCTTGGACCAGGCTCGTGGTCTTTGTTGCCCCGTAGACCACACGTAAACGGTAAGCCGCTGTAGCGCGCAGATATTGATTACCCACGCATGCATGCATCAAAATATATACCAGATAGGTACTAATGAAGTACACAAAACAGTTTTAACTCTAACTTAACATTAACATAAAATCAAACTTTTATGTACCTCTATTGGTAGCAGAAGATTAACCTCAAAATAGTTAGCTAATTATTCGATTATTAATAAAATAAAAAGAATAAGCTACAGCACTTTCTGTTCACACCTGGTCTCCCACGGTATTACTGGGTAAAGCTCTCAGATGTTTAACTATGATTGATCGGACGGGGAATCGTGTTGTCATCTGGATATGGCCGTAGCTGATAGAATGAGAAAAGTTTTTCGTTATAGCTCGGACTCGGAAAGCCTCACGATGTGCGGCGCCCCTACCGGCGCTAAGAAGATCGTTGCTCGTTTTGATCCGGCATTTTATTATATATGACAATCCTTCTAATTACCAGATTGCAGTGTAAGTGGAATTCAGCTATTCTTTGGCTGTGGCTACTATTCATAATATTTCTGATGTTGAACCAATTCTCAGACCAGAACTTGCTCTCTTTGCGTACGTTGAACTTGGACGAGAGATACTTGGACCCAATGAATTAAGATTCTCAACAGCGAGTACTTGAAATATTCTTATCGCTACTCTCTAGACTTGTGTAACACATTTGAATACATGAAAATAGACAAGTTGATCGATCGATCGAGTTGAGTGGTTAGAGTCTGATAACCTATCTACGTATGAGCTGAACCAGAAGCCGAATCGCTGAACCTATTCAGACCGACTAAAATCGCCCTGGACTCAAACTCTCATAAACCTTAGTAAATTTATTTATTAACTTCCTCTCCTGGTTATTTCTTGCCTATTTTGTGGTTACCTTAATCCTAGGAGAATGTAAGCAGGGACGCTAATTGAATCTCTATCTATCACATGGTTCACATCTAATGCAAGACTTGTTAGTTGTAATAGTTAAGTAATTAACAGTAAAGGCAACTTAAAATATCCGTATTCGAATCAGTATCCCACTCTTTGACATTTGAAGTGACCATGCTCTTTGCATTCTGCTTTACTTCACTCTACTATATCGTATGAATAGCCTTGTAGCTCGCTCACATCTTAGGGTATAATGCTGGTCAATTGATTGTACAAAGTTCCAGTACAGCTTTATGTCCACTTAACCATTTCCTCGGTGAACACATTATTTCGCATTCCCTTCTAGGCGTTCTAACAAGTCAGTATGTAGGGAGTAGTAGATCTGCTTCTATGCAATGTAAGAAACAACGATCTCAGCATCAAGACATACGGCCAACACAGCGAAACTTGACATGTCGAGCTTAAATTACTACACTGGATTAAAGACTATAGAGATGACTTCCATATATTTTTGTCAGGCCTACTTTAGCTGAAGTTGCAGCAAAAACACATTGGCATGTCACGTGTTCCGCGGTATATCTTGGTACGGCTTTGCGCACGCTTTCTATAAGTTTGTCAACAAACACGCCTGTTTCCATTCCAAACACATCGCGCGCCATGTCCTTTTTCCAGAGTTTGTAAGTATTAGGATGATATCAGCGGCAAAAACGCAATCTGACGGTATTAGTAATGCACGTACTACACGGACGTTCAAGCCAAAGCCGACAAATGGCGGCAGTAGCCGTATGCTCCGAGAATATGCAGAGGCTACACTAGGATCGGGATCTTTGAAGCGGGCAGTTACGCTTCCCGAGGGCGAAGATCTTAATGAATGGATCGCAGTACATGTAGTTGATTTCTACAACCAGCTGAATATGTTATATGGTACCATCACTGAGTTTTGTTCTCCATCCACATGCCCGCGTATGACGGCCACAGAGGAGTACGAATACTTATGGCAAGACTCCCACTCAGCAAAGTACAAGAAACCCACCAAGCTGTCAGCTCCCGAGTATATCGAGAATCTCATGCAATGGACTCAGCAGCATTTTGACAATGACCAGTACTTTCCCACCCGCACTGGTATCCCATTCGGCAAAGGCGCACCCACGGTGTTCAGAACCATCCTGAAGCGACTCTTCCGGGTCTACGCACATATCTACTGTCATCACTTTGACGAGATAAGTGAACTGGGCCTCCAACACCATCTCAACACGTCGCTGAAGCATTTCGTGCTGTTTTGCAAGGAGTTTGAGCTCATTGACGAGAAAGAGTTTGGACCCCTGAAAGAACTGATCCAAATTATGCAGGAAGATGATGACAAGAACTAGATACTTGTCGCAGTTGTGTACAACTAAACTATATATTTATTGTTAATCGAATGTTAATGCTCATGTTAGAGGCGGTGGTGGGGTTAGTCCCAAATCAGCGCCGTTTTTCTCATGTCTCTCTTTCTGCACCCACTTTATATACAGAAGGGATGATTCGCCGGATCGTGAACCTTCCGAGTGGGGTGCTGGTAGCAGCCGCTCTAATCATTGCTTCTATCTCGCTTATTGCTGGGTATTTGCTGGTGTGTCTGATGGCATATTCGTTGGGTTCGAAGCTTCGGACTCCCCCGGCTCAGTGGAAAGAATACCTGGAGCAGGTGCTTGCGACCGGTAGTAGGACTTTACCATCATTTGGAGCCAAAGCAAATACGATCCGTCGTCAATTGATATTGGCGTCGCGGGATCCATCCGAGTTTTCCAATGCGTTCAACTTGAGCTTGGGAAACTCGCTACCCAAAGGCGATAAACACCCATTCGATATCAAGTACAATGCTCAGGGTGACCGGGTGGGCCGTAAGCTCATCTTTGGCTACTTCCATCCCTATGCCAACTCTGGCGGTGGTGGAGAGCGGGTGTTGTGGGCAGCCGTCAAGCAAACACTGGACAGCAGCGAGCACCACGTGTGTGCCGTGTATACAGGGCGGGACGACGATGGAGCAAAGGCGATTCTACAAAAGGTCAAGGACCGGTTTGGGCTGGAGGTGGATGAGAAGCGCGTGGTGTTTATCTTTCTGGGCCGGCGACGGCTTGTGGACCCTCACACATGGCCTCGTCTCACGCTGCTATGCCAGGCAATTGGCAGTATAGGTCTTGCCTACGAGGCCATTGGTGAGCTGGTCCCAGACGTGTTTATCGATACCATGGGGTACCCATTCTGTTACCCAATGGTGGCTTGGCTGCTGAACGTGCCGATCTGCGCCTACGTGCACTTTCCGTTTGTGTCTAAGGATATGCTTGCGCGGATCCCCAAGTTCTCGCTCAAGGCCCTGTACTGGCGGATCATGATGCTTGCATATGCGTTTGTGGGGTCATATGCCACAATCGTGGCCACAAACTCTACGTGGACAAATGACCATATCCAATCACTATGGTGGTTAGGCCCGAAAAAGGAGCAAATGCGCATCGTGTACCCTCCTGTGGCCACCCAAGAAATATCGTTTGATGCGTCCGGCCCTCCTCGCACCCCGGCTGTAGTGTATGTGGCGCAGTTCCGGCCTGAAAAGCGTCACGACCTTATTCTGACGGAGTTTGCGCAGTTTCTCAAGGCGTACGACGGAAAACCGAAGCCACATCTGATTCTCATAGGAAGCGTGCGAGACGACTCGGACCGGCAACGGATCTACTCTCTGCGACTCCTGGCCCGCGAGTTGGAGTTAACAGACGACCATGTGACGTTTGTGCTGGATGCGCCGTGGATCAGCGTCAAGCGGATCCTGGAGACTGCGTCGGTGGGTGTCAATGCCATGTGGAACGAGCATTTTGGCATGGTACTGGTGGAGTACATGGCTGCAGGGCTGATCCCCATTGCACATGACTCAGCGGGACCCAAGCTTGACATTGTGGTTTCGAGTAGCGATAATAAAGATGAACCACGACCGGGATTCTTGTTCAGATCAACGACTGACCCTGATTTTGCTTACCATTCATCAGGCGAAAAGTACTCGACACTAGCACAATGCCTTGAGCAAGTGTTTGCTCTCGACAACACAACGATGAAACAGTACCGACAAAGAGCCCATGATAAGGCCCAGGAATTCTCAGATGAAGCATTTGCAAGCGCTTGGGCCACTCGTATTGCCATTCTTGAGAAATTGGAAAAGGTCCGACGCCATAAACGGATTGCCATCCGCACTTTTGATTGATGACGACGAAGTAATTTGTGCTAGTTGTTAGTGTTGAGTCGACCCGTCAAATACATTAAAAGCCGGCTTCAAGGTGAGGGCTGTCACTGGAAATAGACTTGATTTATGACAATAGCGGTTTATAGCATAACGAGATGACCAATGATATCCACGATAATTGCTCGCATATACCAAAGACCAATCGTATCGGTGATAATTAGCGAACCCCAATCATTTCCCAGGTATTTGAAAGGCCAATAATATCGGCCGCAATTAAAGGGCCAATGAAATCAACGATATATACTACATGGAATGTGATTCGATCTACCAAGGCGAATAACAATAAAAAATACTATATATAGAAGAATTAAAAGAAGCTACAGAATAGGGAGGTTGCCATTGGTTTGGTTACTTGTGCAACCCGGTGGTTGTTGTAGGGAGGCCTTCAGCAAAGAACAGAGGAGCGGGATCTGCGGGGTCGATTGAGGATAGAGGTTTAAGTTCGTCGCCTGTACCAAAGCTTCCTGTGGCTCTTCTTGATGGTGGTTTGCGGTTACTTTTATTGGACGCCACTGAGGACCTGCGTCGTTGCACTGCGGCCGGAGACTTGACATCATCGGGTTCATCGGGGTGCCTAGCAACGCCAATGCCCTCGACAAGTGCAGTGTTTTCCTCTTTGTGATGAGTATTGGTTAATCTGCGCTCGACATGCACTGGAACGTCACTATGGACCGGTTTCCATTCCTTATCGTCTGGTAGTGTTGAAGCTGAATGCTCAAGGTCATACGAAAACACCGAGCTATGGTCATCGACTGCGGTGTTGCTACTGGCGGCACTTTCCTCGGATGGAACCACAAAGTTGGTCACTTCACGATGGCTAGTAAGAGGCATTGGTCGTTGGTTCGGACGGATCTGATTCAAGCGGCACTGATTGGTTGTAAACTGGTTGATGTAGCACAAACAAACTGATGAGGAGAGGCTTCTTTATGCACTGTTTTGGGTCATTCGCGATGATATCACTGCGCGTCTCCCACCTGCGTCTTCACACTGAACATATATGTTATATAATAAAATAATAGTAAAACACTACAACTTGGTTTAATGGCCTGTGGTTGTACTGGGCAATCCGTTGGCGAAAAATAGTGGCGGTGCTGTTTCGTTATTTTCAATCGATGATAACGGTTTGAGCTCATCGTTTGTCCCTAAAGATCCCGTTGCTTTACGGGACGGAGGGTCTCGTTTCGACGATGCAATCGAAGACCGACGTCGTACTACTGCCTCATTGGGGTCAAGAGATTCCTCTTCGTCATCGTCGGGGTTACGAGCAACGCCAATGCCGGCAATCGCAGCTGCGGCCTCTTCCTTGTGTCGGGTCTGCGTCAACCGCCGTTCCATGTGCACGGGAATGTCACTCTCAACAGGCTTCCAGTCCTTGTCATCCGGATACGTGGCGGCATTGTGCTTCAGGTCATACGAAAATACTGACGCCTGGTCGTCCACCGCGGTGTCGGAACTGGTGGTGGCATGGTTGTTGCTGCTCTGGTGGCCTGCAATGGGCTCGTAGTCGCCAGGTACAACGAAATTCGCCGCCTCACGGTGTAACGCCTCCTGATCAACCGCCTTGTCGGGGTCCACGGCCGCATGCTCGAGATTCACCTCACTGGGGAACCTCCCGCGAGAAGGCCGATCCTCGTCAACAGCACCGTTCTCACCAGCTGGCGACTGCGGTTGCTCCTCGTATTGTTCCGCAAACGGCTCTCCATTCGATGTCACGCCAGACGTATCACTAGGAACAGGAGACGAGATGGGCGGCACCACCTGGTGGTACTGGCTCGAATCGTCCTGCAATGCAGCACCTGTCACTAACACGGGAATTGCAATCGGAACTGCGGCGGCCGCAGACGGCGAAGCCACATTGGCACGTATGGCCGACGGCATACTACCGGTACGGCTGCCAGCAACATCACCATGATGGTGATGGTGATGATGGTGGTGATGACCACTTGAGCCTGCGATTGACGACGCTGCGTCACCAATAGGCGTGCCGGTGCCGGTGCCTTCAGAGCCCGCGGCCAAACCCACGGCGGCTATGCCCGCCACTGCTGCCGCGGACGTGGCCGTAACAGCTGCTTCGTCTGGAGCCGTGCCTGTTTCAGTGCCTGCTGTTTCGCTTCCGGCCTCGGTTGATTCGGAAACGCCCTTAACAGCCTTGGCATGAGTGGACTGGAACCATTGCGCACGCTCCTGGGGAGTGGTATACCGCGTCAGATCACTAAGGTCCGCGTACCACTGGTCGAGTTTTTCCTTGGACTCGGCTCGGAATACCCAGTTGTGACCTCGGCCAGAGTTTCCAGAATGTCTTGCGGTGATAACAAACTTGTGAGACGACGACGATGATGACGACTTTGACGACTTGTCCTGCGATAGCTGGCAATCACTTAACGAGAGCGACATGACGGGATTTGGGTCACGCTTGCGGTCCTGAGACTTGAACTCGTGTAGAAACGATGGGGTCAGGACGTACCAGGCCTTTGAATACGACTTGAGGTACTTGGAGCGTCGTTCCAAAAACCCGCTTCGGATTTCGTTTGCCAGTAGTGAATTTTGGCCGTGGTAAGCGGGCAATTCCGAGAACTTACGGGGCTTCAGCTCGGGATCGACAAAGTTTGTATCCCGTGTGATGAACTCGTCCCACTCGAATGTCGAATCTTTAGCAGCAAACCCGTGCAGGATCTTGTTTACCAGCAAGTCGTTAAGATTCTGAGTCTGGACACCCATCAACTTACCAAATACCTGCAATGCCTGCTGGACCTCCTGGCTGACGACTTTTTCCAGTTCTTTTCCGGACCCTTGTAGATTGAGGAAAGCTTCCAACAGGTAATTTTCCTCATTGATTTGTTTTTGGATCTGCTTATCGAGGGAAGTTTTAAGCAGATAGGGGTCCTGTTTTGACGGCAACAATGAGGGATTCTTATTCAGGACGTCGACTGAATTTATATAAGTGTTGAGTTCTCTTGCCGTGACGGATTGCTCTTTGGAGACGGAGTTTTTAAAATCGCTTGATAAGTTCTTAATCTCCTTAATTTTGACCAACAGGTCTCTTCGTAGATCCTCGAGTCTAGGAATGATGTTTTGTGACAACTCCTTGGAGGTACGAGACGCCGCGGCCGCCTGTGCACGATGAAACGCAATGATATTTCCCGGCACGTCGCTGATGGAACCACTTCCAAAAGGCAAGAACATAGTATCTTCCATTTCCTGGAAATCGCCTCTGACCACACCATCGCCAGCCGATTGTTCGGTGGTACCATTTTCGAAAAAAGGCACATTGACAGCATGACCCAGCCGTACGTTCTGCCGGACAACTTCCTCCTGTACAGACGCAACCTCTCTAAAATACACATTCAAGGCCCTTATCACCTTCCTCCAGGTTGAGAACCTAGCAGCCAGAACCTCCGTTGGCTGTGCATTGACAGGAATGTTGGCATTCATCTCAATTGTGGTCGCCATCTTAGGCTTTTCTGTTGATTGTTGTTGTTTTGAACGATATCCGCCTTGTATATATATATAACCCTATTCCTTGTGTATAGAAAACACCTGATTTGCCAATCGTTGAAAATGCCCCTTGCTTTCAATTGATTCCAAACCTACCAAAAATTACCCAAAATTTCACACAAAAACAACCCAAAATCCTTCACGATGGGTGATGGTCGAAGGTTGCGTTTCGCTGTGCTGTTTTGCCTTGTAAGGTTTTTGGTTAGTGGCTGGCCGGCCCGAGCTGCAACGAAGCACCGCTCTCAAAACTCTAAGTTACTCTGATCAGCATTATTGTTCTAAAGGCGGCTATGACGTCACCTGATGTCCAACCTCCCTGATTATGCCGAATATGGATTTCCTATTCCGGAATACGCACACATTAAATGTTTATTTAGGCCCTGGTTGACTAGTTAACTAATTTAGTTCGATTCTAACCATCGGTCACGTGACCCTTGAACTATAAGGATGCTTGAGCCAATCATTTTCTAAGTAGCAATCTGACATTATCAGGTGACTGAAGGCCATACAAAAAAGATCAACAGACCAGTTGCTTTATTGTTAATTTTATGCGGCTCATCTTGCATTATCCTGCATTGCGGAGAATCATTTTCAATTTTAGCATTCCTGTAAAAGAAGGAGCTGGCCAATGTTTAAGTTTGAGCCTGTTTATATATAAGTGGTCTTTGTCCATGATGACTTTCTAATTGAGGGAAAAGATGCAAATGAATGGTAATTTGGTATTTTCCGAGTACAATGATGAGGCGTTGAATGTCGTGGAGCCTGGCACGGAAATTTGTGAAAATATTAAAAGACGGAAAGCCGGCAACAGCTTGCATTTGAGGATAGTCTTCGATGGTCATTGTCTCGACTTCCGTTTCCTTTTAAGAATTCAGAATCAGCTAGGACATATAACATTCCAGAGGATGTTGGGTCTGAGGTTCGGGCTTTAACCCATATTACGCTTAGCTTCACGGGACAAAAAGCAATTGCTTTGACGGAATATGATATGCAACAGCTTTATGGTGTCTATGCCGATGAGCTATTTAGAGACACGGTGGGCTTTAACCTTAGGAATTTTGGGCTTTCATGGGGTTATAGGGAGAGTCCGCTTGTAAAAAAAGGTATCTTTCGGCTGAAATCTGTAACAGTCTTATAGGTTGTAATCAGCCCATTGAGATGCGTCCTGGAAAGAACAAGAAGGATGTTGCTACTTTTAACAGTATTTTAATCTATAACCCTCTGAGGACCTTCCTAGGCGAGTGCTACGAGTCTTATGATTACGCTTTTACAATCGAGAAAAACGTGCAAATTAGTGCATCAGTCTCTCCTGACTGCATTATGTATCATAAAGAGCACACCAATAGTCTCGGTATCCCCAACTACTTTCTTCCAGTTTTAGAGAGGTGCCCCACGATGCGAATAGTTGACAAGTTTGTTAGAAGGTTGAACGGTGACAAACATTCCCCAAGGTCTCAAAGATCTGTTGATCATGCTTTCAATGAAGGGGTGCGATCAGCCATTGCGGGCCGAAACAGACATTTCTTTATATCAGATCATAGAGAATGTATTCTTTTTGTCATAGATGGAGTGGTCGAAGCTGAAAGCGATATTCTGCCTGTCAAGTACTTTGTTGTGGATCCTACGTCCCGGGCATTCAATGCCGTTTCGTGTATTGCTGCGGTAGCATCGCGGTTTCCTAAATTGAATGAGAGAATCGACACTACATTTATTGATAGCGTTGAGACTTCTCTACTTCTCCATGAGAAGGTCAATCGGGAACTTCGTGGACGCTCTCGAAGAACGCTTGCCGAGGACTTCACCGGTCCGCGAGCAATCGGATGGACTCGACTCGTAGATGTGGTCAGAAAGATGACTGGAACAGATGCTGTGACTCAGCGTCTCCAATGGGCACAACCATGGACTCTGACGTGGTGGTCTAAGACATGGTCTCAGACATGGTCTCAGACATTTAGAGTAAACACTAGGGAATTTGTGGAGTCAACCATCAAACTACGTGATAGAGCTAGTGCTAAGGATATTGCAGAAATTTACGCCGAACACCCTACCTCAATCCTGAAAGTAATCGATCCAAGCTTTTTCCCTGATGACGCTCGAGTAGAACCAACCGAGATTCCAATGGCAATGGCACTAAAAATGTTCGCCAGAGAGGTGGACTGCTACGACCAATTAAGGGGATTACAGGGCTCTTGTATTCCGAGGCTTTTGGAAACCGGGGTTATACTTTGTGGAGGAGGAGAAAGATTTCGACCTACTGAAGGACCATACATTCTATTGGAAGATCTTGGGTCCACGGCACCCGTTGTTGGAAACAAAGATCATTATATGTCAGCACTCAATGCACTTAAAAAAATTCATTTCTATCAGAATTATTCGTATCTCGAAGAGTGGAGGATTCACCCATCGGGAACACCAGAGACATTGCCATGTAATGATATTCGGATTGAGAACATGAGGTTTCATAATGGGCTTGTATTCTTTTTTGATTTCGGAAATCCCCCTCACTTCCATAGATCGAAGGAATTCGACTTAGAGTGTCTTCAGGAAGCGTTTGGTGTTGTGTTATAATTCGCATTTCATCTTTAGATCGCTGAACAAATCCAAAAAACTGGTGACTACCTTCCACTCGAGGACGAGAAGACTTCTGTATACTTTAATCTTCTTGGCCGTAGACTCTATAAGCTGAATAGCTAAGCTTTTTTACAGAAAGCACTTGACTCAAAGGAAGATAGCGTTGAATAATTAATTGCATAGTTAAACTAAAGTCGACCTGCCCGATTATCGCCAGTAACTCCGCGTATCGTTGCGTAAATGAGGAAGTGCTGTGTAGTTACGATATATATGTAACGTTAGAGGTATATCAGTCTATAGTTAGCTCGTAGCTTTAGTTTTCTGTGGAGAGATTCTTCATAGGGATGAGACGTTCAGTGACAGTTACAATATTCAATACGGATTTGCTATTGAGTTCAGGCACATATAAGGCTACTAATTAGAGCAATTCATAAAACTAGATTTTCGGCACTTTCAGGCTCTTGCTAATCATGGCGCATCCGCTTAGGATAAACACCAGTACTGTGGGGTGGAACGCCAGTAGTTGGCAGTTACCAAAGACGACACCCAAGGGGAGATTATCATGCGTGAATCCTTGGTGATAGCAGTAGTACATTGCGGCGACAATGGCCAAGGTGGTAGGGATTGGAGTTCCTTCAAAGTACTTTGATTTGCCGCCAGAATCCTTAGGTATATTGGCGACTGTGACATTGAAGCGGGCCAAGCGGGTCAGCCCACATAGAACAAACACTGTGAGGGCTAATGTATCGACTGTGGTTTGTAAACCCAGTGCAAAGGCTGCAATGGCGGGGGCCACTCCGAATGAGACTAGATCCGCTAGGGAATCGAGTTCTTGACCCATGAGACTAGATTTCTTCCTCCAACGCGCAACACGGCCGTCCATAAAGTCGAAGAAAAGTCCCAATGGTGTGAATGCCATGGCACGGACGATATAATGGGGTTCAGAGTATCCTGAGATTGCATATCTCATGCTCGATATGATGCTCATGAAACCACATAGACCATTGAGTAAAGTGATGAAATCAGCCATATGAAGGTTCCGAATCATGGAAAAATGACGATTATCATTTGTAAATGCTTCAAATTCCTTTTCTCCTATAACAATGCTTATGTTAATCAAACCAATCCCATAATAGCAACAGTGAGAATAACTTACCAGCCTTTGGAGGGGGCGGTGAAGGAGAAAAGAATGACGACCGCCGCCTCATAGTGGTTTTTCTACCTGTAATTCCATCCGAAGTATCTTTATTACCACTGCTATTAATACTGGTCGTGGAACTCATGATAAGGGCGATTGTTGATACTATCAACTAGGATTTTTTTTTGCACAGCAAATGTGTGCTCCGCTCCGTAAAAGTGAACGTGAAAATCCCCACAAACTTCAAATTCAACGGTTAAATTGGAACAAGAAAATAATAATAATAATAATATAGAGAAATATATATGTAAAGAATCTCAATCTAAGCATCGTCCGGGTTTGCAACTCGTAATATCTTCCGGCTGTAGTCACGTGCATCTGCTAGGGAGCCTTCGCTTAAGCGTCGCTCTCCCAGCATGACAGGGTTCAACCTTTGATCCACTGTGAATTGGTTGGGGCTAATTGGAGGAGGAGGGGCTCCGAATGGTTCTTTGAATCCATTTGGAGTGGTTGACGGGCTATAGCTGTCATAATTGGATCGTCTTCGTTTGAGAAACACCAGAACTGCTCCAATAGCCACAACTGCAGCCACGATTCCAATGACAATGCCTGCTATAGCGCCTCCGGAAATGCCACTGGAGGATTTCTTATCTTTATTTGTATTTGAATCCCCCGAATGGGCGGAGGATGATGCGTTTGGTGCGGAGGACGACGCAGATGAAGATGAGGATGATGAGGACGAGGATGTTGATGAGGATGAAGGGGTAGATGAAGGTGAAGATGATGATGATGAGGCGGGGGTTGATGATGATGAAGATGAAGATGGTGAGGAGGATGCTGCAGACGATGGTGAGGATGAAGAAGGAGTTGAAGATGGTGAAGACAACAATGAAGAAGGTACAGGAGCACCCGGCATATTATAGAAAGAAAAGGTATCCTGGCCACCACAATTGGCTTTATTATATCCAGTACAAGGAATATTACATTGCGAATCATCGACTTCATCGCTTCCTGACGGTAAAGAGTTTGAACAAAAACACGCGTTTCCATTATTGGTAGCGTAATATTTGGCATTTGGTGCTGATTTCTGACATGTTGATTGACACCAAGATTGGGATTGGTAAGTATAGGTTCCTTGATTACTAGCTCCACCATTGGAACTGAAACATCCCACATAATCGGCTAAAACAGCCGGGCTCAAGCCCAATATCAATATTGTAAAAGATATTTTCATTATTATCGTATGCCAATCTCCAGAAAAAAAAATTTATTCACAAATCCTTTGAGTTGTTTAAAAGAATGACTGTTGTTGATATGAAACACCCACCAATGAAAAAAATTCACAGGGCAAATAAACGAAAGATAGACGAGATAACACGCGTTTCCAATAAGGAAGTAGCCTTAATAAGTAAAATTCACCAGATTTTAACCGGCCTTGGATCCTATTTCTTGTTGTTGGATGGTGAAAATATCGTCTATAATCAGAAACAGAATAAAAGAAGGTTAGGAAGAAAAAAAAAGGGGAAATGTTGAATTTCCCGCACCTTCCAACCCGACAGGGGCGGCGGGGCGCACGGTCCATTTTTGACGGGGGACCGCAAAAGCTTAAAATTTTAGGTGCGTCTGGCAGGCATGCCAGGGGGGCTCAGTCCTAGAAACTGGCACAGCTCCGTGCCATAGTGTCCCAGCAACACCCCGTCGGGAGAAGAGACAAAGCCGTGTGCCGCTTGGGAGTGAGGGGGTAGCACTAAAAATACATTCCATGGATATAGAGAATAATGTGATATGATTGGTTGAATTACGCGTTTTTTTTTAATGGTTAATACAAAAATCGTTAAATTATAAAATGGTTTAAAAGACGCGTTCATTAAGGATGATTATGATGATGAGAAGGACCAGGAGGAGGGAATCTTAAATGACCATTGTCAGGAGTTAATTGGTCGAAATTCAACCTTCGACGTGCTGATCTTGGAATTGGTCGTGAAGTGGCCGAGTTTGTAGGTTCAACCGAAGAATGAGAATGAGAATGATGTTGAGCAGGTGATGGGGTTAAGATGTTTAAATAATCGTTGAAGTTAAACGCTTGCTGAGGGGTATGAGGCGCTAAACTGGAGGCGGTGGTGGTGGTGTTGATGAGATAAGGAGACGAGGATGGCATTGTTCCCAATTGATGCTGTTGGAATGAGTTTCGTTGTGCTGGGGATGGGGAAGTGGCCAAATACATTAGAAGATCAGCTCCTTCACGATTGCCTTCATCTCTTGATCTTGGAGGTGGGGTTTTTGGTGGAGATGAATGATGTTTGAATTCTGGTACCGATATTGAACTTGTCATTGTAATTCCTCCTATACCTGCTCCTCCTCCTGGTAGTCCATTATTATTAATCCGTCGATTATGATTATGACCATTGGTATTATTATTCAATGATGTAGTAGTAGTAGTAGAGATCGGAGGTATATCTTCCAAAGTCTTTGCTCGTTTTCTTCCTTCCGGTGGATTATTGTTGCCATTATTATTATTATTATCATTATTAGTATTCTTGTTGGTGGCGATATTGATTGAAGGTTGAAGTCGAATCGGACTATCAATATATGAAGGTGGTGGTGGTGATGAAGTTATAAATGCTTGATGATATTCCCGTTTAGGAGAAAGTTCTTTATCCAATTCACGAGCCATCTTAGGTTCTATGCTATCCAAGGCTAAATTCTCCCAACCTCGTTTGGTCTTGAAACTGGCCAACGCCAATCGTGATTTGAGATTCCTGGTGATTCTGGAGATCTCCGCTCTTCGAAGAACCTTCTCAACCGCCTTCATCTGTTGTTCTTCACTTAAACTGGTGGCCATCATGTAAAATAAATATATGTTTGTTAAAACAAACGGATAGTTGTAAAAAAGAGTGGGAAAGCAAGTTCCCTTATACGACCAAAGGGGGTGAGTGGTTATCCAAAGGGGGGAGGCTGGATCGTCCTTCAATCGACAGTTTGTTTCCGGTTAAGTACAAATATAGTTTTTTTTTGTGAATCAATCAACCCCTTATGGACCTAATTAGGAGAACCCAAAAAAATAATAATCCTTTCAATGTCAAAAAAATTATATCAATCAATCGTGAACTTTACTGGCCGAAAATGGTAAAACAAGGAGTTGGTGGTTGGTCCAAATCAACGGGATTTTTTTTCTCAAAACCAATTTGTATACCGAAAACAGCCATAGTTGCGGCGCCTGCAAGATCTATGCGTGCCGCACGCGCGCCAATCACGTGGATCCACTAACATCTGGATATTGGATAGAATTAAGTAATTCCTTTATTAAGGTTTGATCAACTTGAAGTTAATGGATAAAGGATTATTTACGCGTTTTTATTGGTTTTTCCATTACTATATAGTCATCCGTACTTTTAATATTATGAAGTTAGCACATATAGTACAATTAATAGCAATAAATTGCCATTTCAATAGATTCAATTCTAATACAATAGATAAATGATACAAAGGCTTACGAATTTGATCGTTGATTATCAATGGGCTCCATTTCTGACTTAGATTCAATGAGTAGAACTATTTCAGAGACGTGTTTCAGTTTAATATGACGCGTCAATTGAATCCTTTTATCAGTATTTAACAAATGACAAGCCTATTACACTTCTAAATCTATAGAACTTGATGGTTTAGTGTAATATAAAGTTAAATTCATCTTTATAGAGTGGTTCGTGTCCGTTTTGTTAGCAAAAGTCCCACTCCCGCATATAGGAATAAGCAGCACCATAACAACATTCACAAAATCAAGACAAGAACTTTGAAGACAAAATGGTATATTTATCATTGATTATAAGTAAATTCATTTAAATATCTAATGTTCTTTTGATAGGAACATCCTGCATTTACAATGGCTGGCCTTTGTGGCGTTGGTGGCCTTACAGGTTTCTAGTATGTTTGAATGAACATGCTGATGGATGGTCGTAGAGAAATTAACTTATTTGTAAGCCTCAAAAGATCCGTTCCTTCTTTAATTGGAGGATTGGGAATCGGTGCTTTATACGGTGTTTCTGGTTATCTTCTTAAACAGAATGCCGATTGGGGCATTGAATTGGCCATTCTTTCTTCTACTCTACTTGCAGGTGGAATGCTTCCTCGTGCTTATCGGGTTCAAAAGGCCCTTCCTATCGGCTTGGTAGTCATTGGTACTATCAATGCTGCCTATTATACCAAAAAATACTTTGAATTCAATTGATTCGGATCAATGTAATTAATGACATTTGTATATAGTTAGTTAGTTAGTTAATAATAAGTTTCTTCTCCACTTTTCAAAGTATGTACCTTAAAGGGATTCAAATTCTAACAACCAAACACCTTTTGTATAGATTCTCGTCAAACGTATTATCTTTGATATTAATCATATCAGGTTGAGACCTCTCCCCCCACGGGACCCCATCCTTTGCATTTTGATATCTTGAAATGAGGCTCTTCCCAAGCTCCAGGGATGTTGGTCCTGTAGGTCTGCACCCCCCTTTTTTCCACTCTCCCTTGTAATTTACTTGTAATTGTAGTAAAATGGCTGATATTGATCGTGGATATATCGAACTTGGTCCGGTGATTCCCAGGACTCCTAGAACCCCTAGTAAAGGCATCTCTGCCGATTATCAACGGCCAAGGGGATCACCGGCGCATTCCACATCCACTGCGACTATAGAGAGACAGACTGAAGCCATGATCAATCTGAAACTTAAGAGGATTATAGAGGTAAATCAGCGATTACGAGAGGATCTCAGTAGAGAACGGGTCTATGCTTCTAATGCATGTCTCTCGTATGTGGTTTAGCACTGCTAATCGACTTGTAAAATATCAAAACACAAACTAACTAAGCATTAGACTTATCAAATATTCTCAATCTACAAGAGATAATCTGATTCCAAGTCTATGGAGATGGACAGAAATGGATGAAGCTGACAGTGTACATAATAATCGGGATGGCCGCTCATCTTCCTCAAACTCAGGTCCTACATGTTGCACAATCTGTTGAATGCGGGGTTGGTTCACATAAACGATATTAATAATAAACAAGTCTACATTTTTCTAAGCGTCAATGTGGGAATCATGGGACTTGACATATCTTCCAGATGGGTCCTCATGACATCCCCAGTCGGCCTTTGGGATCCATCTCATGACCGTAGAGGCAGCGGCCTTCTGCGGGAATAGCTCGTCAAACATTGTCCGGTACCAGTATGCTTCCTTGGTGGAGGGGATATCGGAGCCCCACTCTGGCTTATGGACTTTAAATTGTTCATCAGACACTGCTGCTTCCGCCGCATCCTTTAAGCCGTCAATCCATGAATATCCAACTCCATCTGAGAATTGTTCCTTCTGTCTCCACAATATCTCGCTGGGCAGATACTCACCGTTGTCAAACGCTTTTCTCAGAATATACTTTTCAATTTTCTTCTCCTCTGGCACAATCAACTTGTCCTTGGGGCTGATGTTCATCGTAACGTCGAGAAACTCCTTATCCAAGAATGGTACCCGGGCCTCCAATCCCCAAGCCATGGTGGACTTGTTGGCTCTTAAGCAGTCAGCATAATGCAAGTTCTTGACTCGCTTGACACATTCCTGGTGGAATTCGTCAGCTGAAGGAGCAGCACCAAAATATAGATATCCACCAAAAATCTCGTCCGAACCTTCTCCAGACAAGACCATCTTGACGCCCTGGGCCTTGATTTTCCGTGACAGAAGATACATGGGTGTAGAAGCACGGATGGTAGTGACATCAAATGTCTCAAGATGATAGATTACATCTCTAACGGCATCTAGACCCTCCTCGACAGTGAATGTGTGCTCATGATGAATGCTGCCAATGAACTTAGCTACCTTTTGAGCAGCCTTTAGATCCGGGGCACCGGGGAGACCGACTGCAAATGAATGCAATCGGGATCCACTGGTGTTAACAAGGTTGCCCTTGACGTCCACACCAGCCAAATGGTGATCCACACTCGACTCGGGGGTAGACTTGTTTGTTTCTCTGGCAGCGATAGAGGCGATCAGCGATGAATCCAGTCCACCAGAGAGCAATACTCCGTAGGGCACTTCACTCATTAATCGCTTTCGTACAGCCTTCTCCAATGTTTCTCTCACCAGATCGTAGTTGACTCTGGTGGTGGGGATTTTGTTCTCGTCGAACCAGCTTGGTTCGAAGTATCGAGTCAGCTTGTCAGTATCCGAATCATAGACATGACCGGGAGGAAATGCGGTAATAGTGTCACAATCGTCCGTCAAGCACTTGAGTTCAGATGCAAAAAACACCGCATCAGGGTACTTTGAACTTCGACCCATATACAGGGTTGTGATTCCAATGGGATCACGCGCGGCGATTATGCGATCTTTCTTAACATCATATAAACAGAAGGCAAACATTCCATCCAAATACTTGGGGGCATCAATGCCATACTTTTCATACAGAGGGATGATGGGCTCACAATCGGAATGAGTCTTAAATTCATACTCGGGGAATTCTGATCTCAGAAGTTGATGATTATAAATCTCTCCATTCACAGCCAATGCCAACGTATTATCCTTATTGGTTATAGGTTGCGATCCACTATCAAGTCCAACAATAGCCAATCGCTCATGACACAGCATAGTGCTATTTGCGATAAAGTTTCCACTCCAATCCGGTCCTCGATGTCTAATTCGCTTAGACAACTGAAGTGCCTTGCCTTTGAATTCTTGTACATTCGGATACTTGAAAAAAGCACAGATCCCGCACATTTTTATCTCTCTATTGTGGTTGAAAAGGTTTAAGTGTCGGTCACAAGCAGATGTGGTATTTATCTGTATTGTAAATCTTTCATTGACTCATTTACAAAAACGAGAAAAATAAACTTGTCACGTGACTACCACTAGATAGCGACCAAAGTTTATTACAAACTTCAGTCAACGTTATCTCCAAGTTGTTATTTTGACGAGTTTTATTTGATATCAAGCTCTAGATAAGTAGCTTGAAAATGATTTAGTTCTGTTGTTTTCAAGCATTGCTGTTTTATAACATTCTTCGAGTGAGATAAAAGATTTGGTTCTTGTGTAAAATAGCGACTGTTCAATACTCAAAGCTCGAATACAAATAGTCATAGAATAACTTGTTGATATATATGTAACATTTAGGGTCATGTCGAAACTGCTCCTGTTCTCTCTCAGAGGCTAGCTATCTAGCGCTTATTCTCCGAGAGTGATGTCGATGAAAGATTCAAAATCATTTTGGCTCATTAGGCATTGAGAGGACCGAGAAGCAGTAAAATATACTCAAACCCGTACTGAGCAGGACGCATCAGGAGAGGTGATAGAGTTCTATCGATTCCAATGGATCTTACCCCAAAGATTTAAAGTAAAGCTCAAACATTCTCGAAGTTTTCACTTCAAGTTCCTTTAAATAATTTCTTAGATCAAAACTGACAAACTGGTACACGATTAATTCATTCACTGTTTGGTGAACCTCGTTATCAACGAATTAAATCCTGGTCATAAAATTCTAAAAACTAAACATCCATGTAAAATAACTTAACTAATAACTGGGGGTCCTCGATCCGAGGTTTCCCGGAAGATTATATGGTCCTTCAAAAGGAAACTATTCTCCCTTGCAAAAAAGAAGAACCCATATTTCCAAACGTCTTGGCACCTAAATTCCTTATAACATCTTCATTATGTCGTAGTCGTCAACTCTCTTTTCTCAGGTACAGATAAAAAGTAGATTTATAGATCTTGGATAAATCTGATCTGAATTAATTTAGGATTAAGGTGCCGTGATATATAGTATCTCATTTCGTCAAGCATCGTGTCCAGTCGGTTTGGACATTGGTAAAGCAGCTTTCTCTACTTTACTAGCGAGCTTTCTTCAGTGCTGCCTAAAACTTGTCTGAGAGACCTACGCAATGTAAGTGACATCAATACCAAACATCATTATATACTAGAGACGAAAGGTGCAATTAGAAATTGCAATAGAATAGTAAACAGGGCGTATCTATCCTGTTCTCTCGCCGTCTGGTGTAGATTATGCAAATCAGCCGCTCAGAAATATAAAATAGGAACTAATCTGTTGATCATTCTTGTAAAGCCGCACAGTAACGATTCTAATCTTATCGCCGTAATTATATCTAAGTGTATATCATGATGGAGGTGAATCAAGTACTTGGAAACAGATCTGTTACTATTTCCATCTTGAGTAGCCCTTTTGAGATTATATTTGATGTGGCACGTATTGGTCAAAGTTAGCTCACAGGCACATCTTGCGCTTGAAACATTGCTACCTTGGTTGCAGTGGGAAATATGGATCTATCCTCCTTTATGAACTCAAGCGTAGACAGTGACATCTCATTTCGCAACGATTGATTGGCTACTGTTAGTGCTACTTTGATGTTTAGTGTATTGCTTGGTGATATCATTGTACCTAGATATACGAAAGCTCGGTGATAGCAAGACTGAAAGTGGTCTCCAAATTTAGTCCTAGTTCTGGTTTCAATATATATATATTAATACATGTGACTATCTCTGCAATAGAGAGAAACCGAACAGTAAAGGATAATAGATAAATTATAGTAGTTCGTGGGGATTCAAATTCATTCAATCCGAGTCGTTATGCTCATCCATCTCTACTTTAAGCTCGTGGCAAATATCAAAGCATTCTGCCAAGAGAGCGTTGAGCATTCCTTGACCTTCGGGAATGCTGTCGCCAACCATGAACTTGCCGTCCACCCTCAGGTTATCAATAGAAGCCAGCTTCATCTGATAAGGGTACAACTCACGTACACTGGAAAGGCCGCCCATTTTCTTGACCTCGAGAAGGCATCGCCTTGTGGTGGTTAATTGGTTGTGGATGGGGGTCAGAGCTTCAGAGATGGGTTCTGACGATTCCAACAGCTTGTAGATCATTGCGTAGCACCGTCGTACCAGATACATTATGATTGATTGTCCCTTTGTGGGAGCATGCGAAGGGTCAGATGAGTTGATACTAAACACGCCGTTTACACGCAGATCGTCAATCTGCTGCAGTTTGACCTGATAAGCATATAAGTCTGTTTCTCGCAGAGTCCAACGGTGTGTAACCATTAGACCTTCGAGAGTACCTTTCATTTCCATGAGCGAGTCGTAGATTGGCTTTAATTCCGGGTCCACGTGATCTCCATGTGCCGAGAAGTCATCGATCAGGGTGTGGCATTTTTCGAGGATGCCGTTTATGATTTCCTGACCTTTTGGAAAGCTTTTGCCATCTTCGCCCACGAATTTTCCATCGACTCGGGCGTTTTCCAGGGTGCGGAGGTCTTCCTGCAAACGCTTGAATGCGTTTGGAGGGTATTTGGGCTTTGATCCTATCGCCATAATTTCGCGGCGGATATTAACGAGTTTCTGCAACGTGGGTGTTAATTCCGGAGATACGTTATCTAAAGCCTGTTCGACCTGAACCATCAAATCTTCGCATAGTTTAAGTTTTTGGTTGATGAGTTGAATCATGGCGGTATCAGACGACTTGTTTTCCAACTCTTCGGATTCTCGTCCCACGATTTCAGTAATCTCTCGTAAACGTTCTCGGATGGGCATCACATCATTTTCTGTATAGGTTGAACTACCGCATAGATGGTCCAACAACCGTTTTACGGTACATAAAGATGCAAAAGTGGCGGGGGCTTTATTGGTAATCCCCACAGTCAGAAACGTCAAAGATAACAATTGAAACACATCATCCAGAACAGTATCAACTCTATTTTGTTCATCTTTCAACTCCGGAGCCGATCTGATTTGCATCAACTTCTCAATCTCTTGACTCAAATCATCATATATCGACCATACATCACTGGACTTTAAGTATCTATATCATCATTAACCTCCAATAAACAACAAGTTAATAATTGTCCGGTCAACTTACGTAGATCGGTCCTTCTTCAATATTGCTAATCGGTCCCGAACAGCTTCTAAATTCGTAACAATAGGTTCCTCGTTCTTGGGCGTATCAGTCATATTCGTTCCAGTTCTACTTAAAGTGTGCTGCTTAAAACCGAAATCCAAAAACTGGCCGAAGCGGCCTTTATGCAAGTTGCCAAGTTCCCCAAACCCCCTCCAAGCAAACACCCACAAAAACTGCTTCCGTCTCGTTTGAACAGCTGATTTTATAATATATACACCGTTCTTTCATTATAGATTTACAGATATATATCATTGTAATTTGTAAGCACTATCCAGTTCTTTTGTTATTGGTTTTTGTGGATTACAATTAATCAATTTTGACCGTGAAAGTCCCTATGATTGCCATATAAGCACCAGACACTTTCAACCTGATTCAAGACCAGTTGACCACCAACTTACGCCAAGACATAGCCATAAATGGCCTACAGCAGGATTCCCACCTTTAAACTACATAGAAGTCTTGAATGTAGACATACTAGATGGTTCATATAAGACACAGAGTACTTAACTAACTGGAGGGAAAGGTCAAGTCAAAAAGCAGTTAGTTTGTACGATAACTTGAATTCACCGATAGTACCAACCTCATCATAGACACTATATACTCCAATTGTATCTTATCAATATATAAATGGTCAATTGTTTATTTATATCTATAGATCATAGGTCACGGGAAAGTTTGTAATCTGCACGGTGTCTAACATTTGTATACCGATTTACCACTTTCCATATTCCGCCACACCAGCAAACAATCAGATATATGTTATTTTATATGCAAGAAACACAATCGAAGAGAGGTTTCTCGAATGAAATTAAAGTTATACATTGAATTGGATGAGAGGGAGCCAATCAAACGCAAGAATCAGGAGAGGAATGTTAATAATTAACTATATAAATAAATGAGAAAGAAGCACCTCTTTTAATATCATCAATATGCTTTGGCCAATGTTGACTGACGACACTATGGTTCTTGATAATATCTATAATTCGGACGGCGTTGGACCCTACATAAAATGTAACTTTTACCCCGCAAAACGGTCTTTTTCCTCGGTTCTTGATCATTGACATACAGAATGGCAACGAAACCGGCAACTTCGACGACTGGGTTTTTCCAGGAAAGACCCAAGCTGGGTAATCAATATACAGATGATGCTGGGCTACAAAGAATTCTACAGTATTTCGCCCCGGCTTCTGTGGTAGACTCAGCGGCTCCAGAGTTGGCGAGATTAGGAGAAGCGGTGGTGAGCACTCAAGTATTTGAATGGGTAGCCGAAGCAGAGCGAAACCTACCGTTCATTGTAGAACAAGATACGTTTGGACATCCGGTGAACAAATTGGTCACAAGCGACGGGTGGAAACGTCTCAAGGAGCTTGCATTTCGCGAGGGGGTGGTGGCCACCGCCTATGAACGCACTTATGCCGAGCATAGCCGAGTAGTGGCTCTGAGTAAATTATACCTGTATTCGCCATCATCAGCAATTGCATCGTGCCCGCTTGCTATGACAGATGGATGCGCACGCCTACTGGAGCTAGTGGGTACCGGCGATGAGCTGCGCTCTGCTTACGGTCACCTCACGTCACGCGATCCACAACACGCATGGACGTCTGGTCAATGGATGACAGAGAGGCCTGGTGGCTCAGATGTCAGTGGAAGTGAGACTTACGTCGAGAATGGCCGCGCACGCGGCTTCAAGTGGTTCTCATCCGCAACAGACTCGCAGGTAACTGCCTTTCTGGGCCGCCGTACCCCCACAGAGGGCTTATCGTGCTTTCTAGGCTATGTACGCGAGGGTGGAGTCCGGCTGCATCGACTAAAAAAGAAGTTCGGCACTCACGCATTGCCAACCGCTGAAGTCCAGCTCGACGGCCTTCGCTCTGAGCTCCTGGGCCCTCCAGGTAAAGGTGTGAAAACCATCGCCGTGGTTCTCAACATCACCAGAACCTATAGCGCAATGACTTCCGCATCTGGCTGGCGGCGTGCGCTTAATATCGCCCGTGCCTACGCCAAAGTGCGCTCTGTGTTTGGACAGCGCCTCGATAAGGTACCGGCACATATGAGAACACTAGCACAGCAGGAACTGGGTCTCCGCGGCTGCATTTTCCTGTCTCTCTACGCAGGTCACCTCATTGGCTTGGAGGATACCGGTAAGATGACCAATAAGCACCAGGCCACCCTTCTGCGTTTGATCCCGGGACTCGCCAAGATAGTGACCTGTAAACTGGCGGTTGGCGGTGTATCAGAGTGTATGGAAGCCCTGGGAGGTGTAGGATATCTAGAGCATGATGTGGATATCAATATCGCAAGGCTGTTGCGTGATACGCAAGTGAATGCAATTTGGGAAGGAACCACCAACGTGCTGAGCGACGATGCTGTCCGTCATTTGAAGCGTTCGTGGCCACTCGATGCTCTGAATTGGTTATTGTCGGACTTGCTAGCTCGTACTGAAAGAGACGAGGACCTGAAAAAGGTCGTCCGGGAGCGTTTTAAGTCATGGGCAGACGGCTTTCAAGCCACGGACCTCCAGGAGCTGCGACACACAGCGCGTGACCGCATGATGGAACTCGGAAGCATCATTATTAGTTCTCTATGTCTGTCTGATGTAGATGACGAAGTCTCGCACGCGCTCGCTGCGTACTGGGCGCTGGGTCGTCACACGGCCTCATATAACACTGACTACAACATTGTGTACAACACTAGCACTAGCAAGCTGTAAACATATTCAAAAGAAACTATTACTACAAATTACAAATGCGAATCAGCGATAACGAGCGATTGGTCGGGCCAGATGGCATGAAATACGTCCCAGATGTACTTGGCATACACGATGTCGATGCCAGTCTGCTCTACAAACGCACACTCGTCTGCCACCACTTTGGCGCAATGGTGGGGTAGTATCACACGACGCACACCGGCTAGGTGTGCGCCCAGTAGCTTCTCGCGGATGCCGCCCACTGGCAGGATCTTGCCACGCAGCGTCATCTCTCCGGTCATGGCCACATCCCGAGGCACCTCACGTTGCAGCAGCAGTGACACAAAGGTGACAGTCATTGCTACTCCTGCTGATGGCCCATCTTTGGGAATGGCTCCAGCTGGAGCATGCAGATGGATATTGCTCTTGCTAAACACAGTGGCGGGAATGTTAAGGACGCCGGAATTAGCCTTGACCCATGATAGAGCAATTTGGGCGCTCTCCGAAATGACGTCGCCTAGGCTGCCGGTAAGCTCGAGCTTGCCTGAGCCGCCGGGGATCGTGGTAGCTTCAAACACTAGCAGGCCTCCATTGCCACTACCAATATACGCCAGTCCGTTCACGACCCCGTAGCTGTGTCTCCGACGAACACGTCCTCCTGGAAGAATGTACTCGTCCACTTCGTCATTGATGACGTCGTCATGGTACTTTTCAAGCCCCAGATATTTAGGTAGCTCAAAGACCGTAACAGTGCTCGATGAATGCGTCTGATCACCGTTCTCAAGATACTCAACCGCCTTACCGCGACATACAGCACCCAGTTGTCTTTCCAAGTTCCGAACCCCAGCCTCGCGCGTATACTTGGTCGCAATGGTCTGGATAACATCCGAGGGGATTTCCAGCTGATTTGTGCGTAACCCCGATGCGTTGAGCTGCTTTGGAATTAAGTAGTTCAATGCAATATGCTCCTTCTCCAGGTATGTGTACCCGTCGATATAAATAGTCTCCATGCGGTCCAGCAGTGGGCCAGGAATTGTATCAGTAGTATTTGCAGTTGCGATGAACAGCGTCTGTGACAGGTCCACGGGGAAGTTTATGTAGTGGTCGCTGAAGCTGTAGTTCTGCTCGGGATCCAGAACTTCAAGCATGGCAGCTGAGGGATCGCCGTGGAAGTTGTTGCCCTGACCCAGTTTATCGATTTCGTCGAGAACAATCACCGGGTTCATGGTGCCGACCTTGCGCAAAGACTGAACGATCAGGCCTGGCATTGCACCCACGTATGTTCGTCGATGGCCGCGGATCTCGGCTTCGTCACGCACGCCGCCCAAACTGATTCTATGCAGTTTGCGGTTTAGGGCATGAGCCACGCTCTTGGCCAGACTGGTTTTACCCACGCCTGGAGGACCCACCAGGAGAAGAATGGGCGCCTTGTCGCTGTCACCGGGTCCTTGCCGGGTGTTGGTTGTGACAGTGTTGGACTGCTGCTGTTGCTTCAGATACATAATTGCCAGGTATTCTAGTAGTCGTTTCTTGACCTTTTCGAGGCCGTAGTGATCGGCGTCGAAGATCTCTCTAGCTTTTGCGAGGACACCAAGGTCGAGTTTGGGGTTATCTACTACATTCCACGGGAGTTCTGAGATGGTTTCCAGATAGGTGCGGCACACCTGGTACTCTGCTTGGGCCGAGTTCATGCGTTTGAGTCGTTTGAGTTCTCGTTGTACGACTTTCTTGCCCTCGTCGGGAAGTTTGAGTCCGTCGAGTTTTTCCTGTAGGGCCATGAGTCCGTCGTCGTCTTCTTCTTCCTCGGCCAATCCAGATGGGGCCAAGGGCGATGTTTTAGACTTGAGCACCAGTTGTTTATTCTTATTTAGGTCTTTGCCAGTCTTTTGGGCTGCGGCCTTGATGGCCTCGACACGAGTTGTGATGAGGTCAATTGCAAGGTCGAGCCGTTCGTCCACATTAATGGCATCGAGGACCTTCAATTTGCTGGCGAGGTCCAATGGCAACACGGATACAAGCACGTCGATGAGAGTTCCAGCGGAGCTGACAGTTTCGGTGAATTTCAGGAACCTACGGATTGTCGACATGCCGGTGGCACCCAGCACTTCGACAAGATCGGACACTGCGGTTCTCAGCACATCGAGTTTTGGACCCAGGACCTCGGGATCTTGGTTTTTGTTATTGGATGCATCGCATTCAAACACTTGTGCCTTGACCTCGCCACTATCTGTTAAGCGTTCGAGGACCTTGAAGCGGGTCAGGCCTTGAACCACAAGGCTCACCTTATCATTAAGAGCATCGACTCGAATGACTCGGGCCACAGTTCCCACTCCATGGAGATCACCACTGGCCTCTTTGGGAATCACCCCAATCAGCTTGGTATTACTGTTGGACTCCTTATCGAGGCCAACCAGCTTCCAAACCCCGTCTGGCGGGGGTTTGAGTCTCGACACAGTTTTATTCACATGCGACGAGACGGAGATTCTTAGAATCCCACCTGGAAATACCACATTGGCCGATTCCAGGATCTGTAATGTGACCTTGAGTGGATCCATTTGTTTTGTCTACGAATGGTTGTTCTTTGAATATGTAATTATGTCTTGTGGAGAGAGAGAGATCCAGAACGTTACGCCGAGCGACCGGCCGAGGCCTCCGGAACATAAAAAACTCGGCCGAACTTTACAGATAAAACTTGATAAAAACATAAAAATCATTTGAATAACAAACAATAAGTCAAATAATATATATAGATAGAATTAAAAACAAATAAAACGTCTCAGGGAATAACACCGTTATGTTGGACCGAAGAATCCGAGATCCGGGGTATAATGCACGATAATAAACATAATGCATCGGGGAACAGTTCTCGTAACGATAAGTTGGAACAAACAATCATCATTAAATAAAAAAGAGAAACATTAAAGATTTGAATCATTTGAAATATTACTTTCTGCTCTTGGACGTAATCCTTCACCTTGAATAGGAGGTGCTAAATCCAATGCTGAAACAGTACTGAAACTTCGTTCTTTCTTGTCGTTGACCGGATTAATATTGGCCGATGATGAATCATCCACCACTATCGCCTCCTCCTCAGAATAGGATGATGTAGGGATAAAGGCCGGAGAAACATCGGCAGTCAATGATAAATAACTTCGTGCAGACATATTTGTGAATTGATTGTTTGATTTCTGTATTCCTTTTGCAAATAAATAAAAAGTTGACAAAATGATAATTAACCGGAGGAGCAATTGTGGGGCCTTTTATACAATATATTAATAATGGGCAGATGACGTTTTCCGTAATCCATCACTGCCCCGCCAGTGAGTTGAGCGCGTGTGGTTGGGAGCAAATTAGGTCCGGTGGCAACCGCATTGGCCGGGCCCCCAAAGGAAGTTTGTCTTGCCGCCTAAAGCCGTGTTCATTCCGGTGGAACATGATTTTTTTAATTATCGTAACGGGAAGGCATCATTATTGGATAATACCAGGATTCGTCTTTCATGGGAGATATATCCTTTGATTTGGCCTTGAGTGATTAATACTGCCAACAATCCCTCGATTTGATTGAATTCCTGTTCCAATTTATCTTCTTTATCATTGGTATCAATAGACCATTGGAAATAACCGGCTGATGTTAGACCCACATGGAGTAACGTGATTGAAAGTCGGTTGTTGTTTCCTTGAAGAGTATAGATTTGATAGATAAGGTTGGCAGCCACTCGGATTCGAAGTCGTTCCATAGTCAAATAAATATACTTCTTGACAAAAAACCCCCGACGATCCTCCAACAATTTATCAAAACGAGCCAAGTCACCTTTGTGAATACTGGCCATCAGTTGCCGATAAATGGATTCAAGACGGGGGGATTTGCTCCATACCGCTTTGGTGGGATACTTTCGGGCCGTGATAAGCTTAATTGGTATAAGATAGAGTAAGATTTGTCTGGATACAATTAGCGTTTATCAACAAAACTTGAGTCATCCAAACTTACTCAATGTTTCTCGTCGCCTTCACATGACAATTGTTTAATGCATCCATTAAAGTTTCATGTGCCTTGTCGTAATCCTCGTCTATGAATGACAAAACACCACTGTAATACCGGAACGTCACCACATGACTCTTCGGATACTTATCCAAAGACGGCAATTCCTTAACCATGGCTTCAATCACTTTAATGGCACTTTTCGCCAGAGGTTGCTTGTTCAATAGAAAATAAATCTTGAATAACTCGCCCACAAAAAAATAAACCCCCCATTTCCGAGAATACTCAAGAACAGGGTTCCGATCATTCAAACATAATGTAAATGACCGGTTAATTGTCCGGGTCGCTTCTTCTAATTTGGCACTATGTGCCCCACGACGCGAACTATTGTCCTGTAGACTTCGATCCGCCTTTATGTGTCAGCCCCAACAACCCAAGGCCAACAATAATTTTATACACATACCAGTATCGATAACTGATGTAATTCCTTGGCAATTGTACACATGATGGGTAGCACCCAATTGTCATTTTTCTCGGCCATTCTGTTTGTAGCACTACCACCCCATTAGCTCTATATACCCCCTTCCTCCTTCAAAATGTACTCCTCTGACATACACTAAAAGCGCATTCTGCGCCGAATATGCTTCAATCAGATCCTGCTTGACAGCCACTTGAACTGCAACATTCCAATATGCTACGGCCACCTCCCCCCATAGTGGATCACGTAACACAGACCGAATATCCCGATCCACCATGGCTGCATTGGTGGCATACGCCAGGTTCACAACATCCGAACTGGTGATTGAAAGTAATCGAGACGCTTTGATTCCATCCTGGTTCGTGGTGGCCCGATCCAACTCCCTTGCAAACTTGGACATGACGAATATATACGAAGTTTTGATGATCGGCGGCTTTCTATCTTCTCATATACCACTTCCGAATGTTTTCAAAAAATTAGTTTAACTTATATAGAATACATAACTACTTCTACATTACAAAAAAACAAAACAAAGCATCGGGGGTCTACTATGGTGGAAGATCAAATGGCACCTGAGACCAAAAGGCGAAATCGTCCAACACCGGCTGGAATTGGACCCAATTCTGGCCGCCTTGACGAGGAATTGGGCTTAGTGGTACCTCCAATACGCCTGTGTCTAAGGTTTTGTGGCCGAATTCTAGGCTCTTGAGTGCATTATAAGCCCGTGTAGTCCGCTCACAGTGCGGGTTCTGCTCTGATTGGATTTCAATCATGGTTGCACACCTTTGCTTAAGCTGCAACACCTTTGAAAGAAACGAATGGTAGTCACTTTCAGGCCTGGCGACATCGAGTGCCAGTATAAATACAATTGTGCATAATTGAACGTTAATAAACGCTAGCAGAGGGTAGCAGCATACTGCGGCAGGAAATGGTTTCGAAGTCAGGGTGCTCATGCCTTCCAAAAATCCCTCCATGGACGACAGAAACCGCTCCATGGCCCATTGTCCCTGTTCATAGCAGTTAGACTCTGCTGCAACGGTCATGGCAATCAGGTAGAAGTAAAACATGCGTCCCAGCATCGCGAATACTGCCACTTGGCCGAACGGTCGCGAGGAGCCTTCGTTCAACTTGATTCTGATAATCAGCGAATTCGCATCATTTGACAGCTCCTGCATAGTTTGTAGCTCGATTGCATTCAGTGCCTTACAAGTGCCGCCATTTGACCGGGCTGCTGCCTTTGACATTACACGGGAGTGGATTTTCTTGTGCAGCTCGACAGTTTCCCATCGTCGTTGCACACATGTGTCGTCGAAATTCAGACCTCTCTGACCAGGATTTTGATACAGCAATGAAAATGGTCTTCCGGTGATTAGCACCAGATTGGACTCAAGGGCACAAAGAGCCACGAAGGTCGGTGGTTGAGGAAGTTGTCCGTTGTCAGTGTTGACGTTATGCAATCCTTGTGCGTAGCACTGGCCAACTGCCTGGTAGAACACGGCCCATGCCTGCTCAACCTGGTCTTTTGCAAGCCAATAATACGACTCGAGAATAAGGCATTGTAAATATTCGATACAGACTTCTTCTGCTGCAAAAACCTGGGTCTGCTTGTACAACGAGAAAAGCTCTTCAGCGTTTGCAATGTCTTGAAGCTTTTGTTCAGCAGTGACGGGGCCCATATCTCCATGATGAATGAACAGTTTACCACAAAAAATATAAAGAAGAGAAATCTGGGACGGCAGGGCTTCCAGAAAACTTGTTTGAAAATCAATGAGGAGTTGTAGGAGAAAATCAACCTTAACAAAGTAGAAATTCTCATCAGCAACCACTGAATGTGACAGTGCCGACATAAGAACACCAGGAGGAATCTTGGTGCGCAAAAGTAGGGGAAGGTTACTTCCAACTGGTTCAGATGTCGAATCAGTATAAAAGCTCTGATGCCGTAGTTCTAGGATTGGCTCGATTATTTGTTGTAAGGAGTTTGGACTATAATAATGTAATCCTGTATTTCTTGAACTGGCATGATTTGCTCTGGCCCTAGCTGATGGAGAATCTGGTGAAGGATAACTATGTTTTAAACCACCTCCTCCATTACTACCGGCAACAACAGCAGCTGCAGGCGTCGGCACAGCGGTTGTACTACGCGAAGAAGAAGCAGTATTATTCTCACCGATCGGACAAATTGAGTCAGAAGAAAAGGCCATAAATTGGCATTCTCCAGCCCGATTACGTTGTATACACGCAGTACATGGTTGACCAGAACCAAGCTTGATGTCACACTTGACCTTTCGTCGCCTGCATTGAACGCATGAATATAACTTTCTTCGTCGCTTCGGTTTAAACGCCATGGCATGTCAATAATAAACACTTAAGTTTTCCACCCGGCGACATTCCTAAGCCGGGTTTAATTAATAAATCCACAGCTTTTATGAATGGCGCGGACTTACAACCCAAATAAATCCGAGGTTAGCCCCGCACCCCGGAGTTAACCCCCATCCTATACGAGCCGTGTGGTTTTGCCAGCAAATTTTCAAGTCTTAAATCCGGCTTATTATCGATATGTTATTTCAAATCATTGTTTCTGTTTGTCAGCATCTAGACTCTATAAAACCATCTTGATAATACCATATTGAAATATCAGTTCAATCAATTGCATTATGTCTATTACAATTCCTAAGAAGGCTCTTCTTGCTATAACCAGTTACAGTGGTCCATTTGGGGGTGGAAATACAGGACTTTGGTTCTCCGAGGCCCTGCATCCCTATGAAGTTCTTAAAAAGAATGGTTTTGAGGTGGTGCTTGCCTCTGAAACTGGAGTCTTCGGCATTGACAAAAAGTCCGTTCAACCGGACTTTATTGCTCCTGAGGATCTAAAGAAGTATGAAGATCCTCAATCCGACATCAATGTGGCATTGAGTGCCATCAAGAAGGCTTCTGAGCTCAAAAAGAGTGATTTTGGCCTCTTTTACGCTTCTGCAGGCCACGGTACTCTCTATGACTACCCATCTGCTACAAACTTACAAGCCATTGCTGAGGACATCTATGCTCGTGGAGGAGTCATTGCTGCAGTCTGTCATGGACCTGTGATTTTGCCCTATATCAAGGACTCCAACACCGGTGAATCCATCATTAAGGGTAAGACCGTCACAGGATTCACGGAGCTTGAAGAAGAATACTCCGGTGCCACGGAAACCCTCAAAGCAGCAGGCTTCTACGACCAGAAAACATACCTCGAAAAGGCCGGTGCCAAGTACGTCCAGCCCCAAGAGGCATTTGCAGACTTCAGCATCGCAGACGGCCGCATCGTCACAGGCACAAACCCGGGTAGCGCATCCTCCACTGCCGAGAAAGCCATCGCCGTGTTTGCCAGCCTCTAAATAAATACTTCTTCTGTCCATAATTGATCAAATATCATCTTGTTGCTGCAGCTAATGTTAAGTCCGTACGTAAAAGTAGCCCCTCCTTGGCATCCGATGATCTGCGCTCCCACCCAATCCAACGGACTTAGTCCAACCAGCACCAAACGCCCACGATGGGCAATACAAGAATAAATAGAAAAAGATAAATATAAATATATATACGGATAGATTTAACTGCTGCATGAGCATTGTATATCCCGGTCGGGTCGCGGAGGCTCGCCGGTCAACTTTTCTTCCAGCTGCTTGTCCAGGCCCCACGTTTCGTCGAACGGCGCCAGAGCCATGCGTAACACCTGGTGGTAGAGGGTAAAGTCATCGTTTTTGTAGGCCTCCTGGATTACTTCGTTCATGACCCATGTTTTGAGCACAAACTTAGGATTAACTTGTCGCATTCGCAGCTGTCGTGCATTGTCGTCGGTGCTACCTTCCGATTCTAGGCGAGTGCGATATTGGACGAGCCATGCACGAAGTTGCTCACTCGCTTCTTCCACAGTCTTTAGCGGTGCATAGTTCCTGATCTTTGGAAAGAAGATAGTCTCGACCTCGTCTGGCAGTTGTTGACCGGCAAACAACGGCACATCCCCAAGCGTTCTGAAAAACTGATTGTAATCCAGCTCAGCCTCTTGGAGCATGTCCAACAGCGGAGTATAGAGGTTGTCGTGATCCGAGTCCTGAAGCTTGTCCAGTCCCAATCGCTTTGCCATCAGCGCCTTGTAGGCTGAGAGAAACTCCTCTTGGAATTCACCAGAGGCGTCTTCAATAACCTTTTCAGCCAGTTCAAGCACACCAGCGACCTGTTCTTCCTTCAGGCCGTCATGGACGTATGTGGGATCATCGATCTTTGCCCCTATGCCCAAAAGTTCGCCGAGATCCTCGCCGAGGCGGACTAGGTTCCACCATATGGCGCTCGGTGTGTTTTTGAAGGAGTAGCGGCCTTGTCCGTCGTCGTGATTGGGAGTGAATGAGGGATCAAAGGTATCCATGAATGTAAATGGTCCGTAATCGAGCGAAAGCCCGTAGATTGAGGTGTTATCAGTGTTGAGCACCCCATTCATAAACCCGTAGGCCTGCCATTGGGCTGTGGTACGCGCATTACGCAGCACAATCTCCCGAAACAACTGCTGGTATCTATTGCTATTGTCACTGTTCGTCGAAGCAACAAGCTTATTTTTAAAAACCTCAGAGATACAGTAATCTGCCAGTTTGCGCATCTCATCTCGTGCACCCCGCGCACGATGAAGGTCGAAAGTGCCGATACGGATCCATGTTTCTGCCATACGGGCCACAATGCCACATGGCTCGATTGTTTCTCTATGAGCCTTGGTTTCAGGAAGAGCCGTCAAAGCGAGAGCACGGGTAGTGGGGATTCCGAGAGCATTCACGTACTCAGAGCCCAACGCCTCACGAATACTGGATCTTAACACCGCCTTACCGTCGGCAAACCGGGAGTATGGTGTAAGTCCGGCACCTTTTAATTGAATTTCATATCGTTTACCGGTGATGGGGTTACTGCCTTCAAATAGACTGATGGCACGACCATCACCCAATTGGCCGGCCCAATTACCAAACTGCCAACCTGCATAAGCTTGAGCCCATGGATAAATGCCATTATTATTATCTTCGAATATATATTGTCCCGCCATTGTTTGCTGGAATAAATCCGTCAACTCATCGCCAGGTTTAAGTCCCAGATCCGTCATTGCAGCAGGTGATACAGCCACAAATTTGAATTTAGTATATTCTTCAGGTCTAACCCAAGTAAAACTACCATTAACACTTCGTGATTGTCTCAAAAGCTCCTTGGACGAGGTTTTGGATTGCCCCACCGAAGGAACCTTATCATCGGGAGACAATGCGGCTGTGAAAGTTGCCGATTTGGGCAATTTCGTTAGAGTCACCAATGACATTGAGTTTGTAGCTTTAATATAAATCAAAAAACACTATGCGGATATATAAAATACCCCCAAACCGGATAAATCTACAACGGGTGGAAGAATGAGCCTTTCGTTCTGCCTCCATGGACTCCCAACTGCCTCCATCACCACATTGTAAATTGCCTATCGTCAAACGTCGGATTTGCGGAGTAGAAAGGTTAATTTTTGGTTTTCTGGGCGGGACGACCAGGAGGCTAAAGGTTAGTGAGGAGAGTTTTTCTCTGTCTATCCCAGAGACAATGAAGCTTTCTGAACAAGAATTGGAGATTTGTATAGATAATATTGAAAGTCTTCAAAAAGATACTACTGAAATTCTAGAATTTTATCGGAAATTCTCTGAAGACGCGTTGGCTCAATTTCAATATGATTATTATCATCGATCTCGTACTTTAGATACGACGCGATTTGAAAGAGTTTATTTATCATTTCTTGGTAATAAAGTCCCTTATGGAGAGAAATATGGCTTTGTTTTACCTTCTGACGTGTTTCCTCTGAATAGTCAATATTCAGATGCTATTTATCAAATGAATGCTGCCACTTTGGCTTGCTTCATTGTACGATCTTGGAGTGAAGGACGAAATGAAATGTTAGATGATATATTGGCTTTTATGCCTAGAGGCTTTTTCCCTTATTTTGTCACCAGTCCAAAACATTGGACCCACAGTTATCGGATCGACGTATTGACTCAGATTTATCTAAGAGATCTTGAAGATATCCTCGAAAGAAAAGAACCCCTCGATCCTGAGAAACAACTTCAAAACTTTGATGAACTCGAACCAACCCTCCAGGCTTCCGAACGTTATAATACAATAGCCGAAATCGTCCGACAAAGCAAAATGGATACTTCTAGACCAAGATTGGAAACTGTACAATTAATGTATCGTACTCTCGACTCCTTGTTCGATTGGCCTACCTTCATCGGTAGATTACGCGAATTCATAGACCTATGGTTCGCTAGCTACTACGAACAACTCGCCGATGAAGTCGTCGATGGAAACGTCTCGGTAAAAATCGTCGATAATAATAGTCAACCTCAACCCGACTCTATAGGCAGTGAACCAATAAGGACTAAGAGGAGACAATCTCATACTTTACACACTGAAGAAGAAGAAGAAGAAGAAGAGGAAGTGGGAGTCCTGGAATCTTCGCCAGAAGCTCCTCCAGTCGTGCAATTCATCTCTTCAGACGACTCGGATTCAGAACCTTATTATGAAGAGGATTCGGAATTGAGAAAAGAAACAGACGATATGCTGGCCAATCAACCGTCTCCTGACTCATATGACAATAGGGGTCCAAGCCGAATCAGTACAAGACTGCGACAGCGCAACGCCTCAACAACAAGCGCAAATGCAAATGACCCAGAGCAGAATGAAGAAATCTTCAGCCCGCGACCTAGACGAAGACGCCTAAGACGCCTAACACGCGTGCTTGGCGATGAACAAGACGACGAGGTGGTACATCTGCAACAGGAGGCGCAAGATGAACAGGAGGACTTTGATGATCTACAGCAACAAGAAGAGCAACAGGAAGAACAACAGCAGCAGAAGGACAAGGAGAAGAAAACGAAGAAAGAGAAGACTGTGGTAAATGTAGAAGTCGAGTCAAGTCCCGACTTGGCAAACACTAGTTCGGAGAGTGTACCATTGATGATGGCCAAAAGCCTGTTTGTAGAGTCTGATTCAGAATTCGAACTGGATACAGCAAATGCTCCTGTGGAGTCTGATGCGGAAGTCGAACAGGAAAATGGAAAATCTCCCGTAGAGTCTGATGCGGATGTCGACAGGGATACCGGGGACGCTCCTGGTACAAGCAGCGCTAAAGAGCACTTTCAGACAAACGGGAATCAGTCTATTTCTCGGGATGAAAACGAGTGGTCCGAATCATCCTCCGAAGCACATACTAGCTTAGACTCGGAGGAAGAGCACGATTCGGAGGAGATTGTGCCTGTATCTGCTCGTCTGAAGCGGAAGATGCGTTCGAGACAAGCTTCCAGCAATCCACAGTCGGCGAAACGAAGAGATATCACTAAGGAGCACCCGCCAGCGGAAACACCCGTTTCTCGGCCAAGTGAGAATCTTGGAGAACGTGAATCTGCACCAATTATGTTGTCCAGTGACGATGAAGGAAAGCCACCAGCCAAAACCACTTCAAAACCCAACTCATCCATGCCGTCGCTAGTAAAGCCCAATATGCAGAGCATACCAGGGTCTACGACTGAAATGTTGAGCGATAAGAATACGACTACTAAGGACAGTGGAGCGGCATCAAAGTCAGTCGATCAGGTAAAAACACCATTAACGAAGCTGCCCACGCATTGGCCGTTATCAGATCTACATCACAAGGACTTCGGCAAGCAGCGGACGAAGCCCACGAGGTCACTGGAGTCGGTCTTACGAGCATCGAAAGCCAAACGCTTGTCGGCAGAAAAAAAAGTCTCCGAACTCGAGAAGCCACCTACTCGCGATCCTTTTACTAGCAAGACTAGCCTTACCCCCTCTGCTCTAAGTCGCAGCAACAGCAACGGCCATACACACAACAAATCCCTGCAGGACATCGTGAAGGGCACAGGATCGGGCACGCCGTCTAAAAGTGACTCTACGTCTTTTGCAAATAAGTCAAACTTTCTGAAGAACTTTGCCCGTATGCCACGCCGCTCCATCGAGTCTGTGCTTAATAGTAGCACTCACGCCGCCCCTTCGACGACGCCTCCGGTACCAAACAAGAATATCGATGTTTCTACTACATACCCACAAGGCGTGACACCCCGCCGAGAATTCACTCCTGCCAATGGAGCCAGATTCACACCCGTGTTCAGCGGTAACCGCCCGCGCGTCCCGGGCTCTGCGCCCGAATTCCCTGCCGTCGCAACCTCTACACCGTTGGGGCAAGCCCGGCAAAATCGGCCAGACACTCTGAAGTAATGTTAATTATGATGAGTTATTTAATTTAATCCTGTACAAAAAAGAAGAGCCATAATGAGATTCTACTAACAATAATTAAGGGCTTGATTTTCTTTTATCTAGTCTACCTCCTCCATGAGGGACTCAACGTTGGCCTCAGCGGCAGGAGCGTTCTCAGAGGCGGTGGCCTCTGGAGCAACCTCTTCGTCAATGTTGAGACCAAGGGAGATCAATCGATTGATTCGTGAGGCAAACGAGTTGGGCTCCTCGAGAGTGAAACCAGAGGTCAGAAGAGCAGTCTCGTACAACAAAGTGGTGAGATCCTTCACGGTTCGGTCCTGGACACCATCGGTCTCGACCTTGACCTTCAGCTCCCTGATGATGGGAGATCGGGGAGAGATCTCGAAAGTCTTCTTTGACGCCATGTAGGCTGACATGGATGTATCACGCAGAGCCTGAGCCTTCATAATACGCTCCATGTTGGCAGACCAGCCAAACTGGCCAGTTCGGATAGCGGCAGGGGCATCCACGAGCTTATGAGAAACAACAACCTTCTCAACAGCATCACCAAGGATCTCCTTTAGAGAAGTGGTGAGGCCTTCGAACTCCTTGACTTCCTCCTCACGCTTGGCCTTCTCCTCCTCGGTTTCTTCGAGCTCGTAATCCTTGGTGACATCAACAAGCTTCTTGTCCTCGAACTCCTTGAGTTGGGTCATGGCATACTCATCAATGGGGTCAGTGAGGTACAAGACTTCAAAGTCCTTGGCCTTAAGGGCATCCAAGAAGGGAGACTTCTCAACAGCCTTGATGGACTCACCAGTAATGTAGTAGACGTTCTTCTGGTGCTCGGGCATACGAGTGATGTAGTCCGAGAGCGAAGTGGTCTCTTCACCAGACTTGGTGGACTGGTATCTCAGCAGCTTGGCCAAGGCATTTCTGTTTTGAGAGTCTTCGTGAATTCCAAGCTTGATATTCTTGGCAAAGGCAGCGTAGAACTTGTCGAATTGTTCACGATCCTCGGCAATCTCGTTGAAAGTCTCGATAACCTTCTTAACAATGTTCTTACGAATAACCTTAAGAATCTTGTTTTGTTGAAGCATTTCTCGAGACAAGTTCAGGGGCAACTCCTCAGAGTCCACAACACCCTTGATGAATCCAAGCCATTCAGGAATCAACTCCTCAGCATCATCAGTGATGAAAACCCGTCGGACGTAAAGCTTAATGTTGGTCTTCTTCTTCTTGGACTCAAACAGGTCGAAAGGAGCACGGGCAGGAACAAACAAGATAGCCTTGAATTCCAATTGTCCCTCAACGGAGAAGTGCTTGACAGCCAAATGATCTTCCCAATCATTGGAGATGGATTTGTAGAAAGCGGCATATTCCTCCTTGGTGATTTCAGAGGGGTTTCGGGTCCACAAGGGCTTAACCTTGTTAAGTTCCTCATTCTCGGTGACGGTTTCCTTAATTTTCTTGACCTCCTTCTTCTTATCTTTTCCTTCTTCATCCTCATCGATTTCCTCGATCTTTGGCTTTTTGTCTTCATCGACTTCCTCGGTGGCCTCATCTTCTTCGGGGACTTCCTTCTCAACTTCCTTGGTGACCACCAATTGGATGGGATAAGCGACAAATTCCGAATGACGCTTAACGACATCCTTAATTCTCTTTTCCTCGAGGTATTCGAGTTGGTCATCCTTCATAAACATTCGGATCACGGTACCTCTGGTGATTCGTTCATTTTTCTCGTCCAAGGTGATTGTGAATTTGCCGCCAGCAGAAGATTCCCAAATGTATTGTTCGTCATCATTATGCTTGGAAATGACCTCGACTCGATCCGCCACCAAGAAAAGAGAGTAGAATCCAACACCGAATTGACCAATCATCGAAACATCAGCACCTGCAGAAAGCGCCTCCATCAAAAATGACTTAGTACCTGATTTTGCAATGGTACCCAAGTTATTCACGAGATCGGCCTTGGTCATACCAATACCCGAATCACGGATTTCAAGAACCTTTTCATCTTTCTTAGGAGTGATTCGAATGAACAATTCCGGTTCAGTTTCAAGTTTCTTGGGATCTGCCAAAGCTTCATAACGAATCTTATCAATAGCATCCGAAGCATTGGAAATCAACTCTCGCAAGAAAATCTCCTTGTTTGAATAAACAGTATTGATGATAAGACTCATCAACTGAGAGATTTCTGCTTGAAACTCATAAGATTCAGATTTTTCTCCACTCATTTTGAAATAGTTTTAATATTATATTATCCAATGAGTTTAATGTATATTAAATAATTGTAAGATTCTCAAAATCAAAACAATTGATATAAACTTCAGAAAGGAAAAAAAATTTCTTCTTTAATCGGGGTTGTGGAGGAAAACACGTCTATATATACTCGTCAAAATTGGTGATGTTTATGGGACCTTCCATGCTATTCTTCAGTGAATTTTTCATCTCGCAGAAGATTCTAGGGATTTCCATTCCTGTTTGGTGGGGGTGTTATTGGGAGTTAAGGCATAAATGCAGTGACGGTCTTTTTCTATGCCATTACAATATGGATTTCCTATTCCAGACATTTATGAATTTTTAAAAAATGCCATTAGAACCTCCTCCATTACCGAATGAACCTATTCCTAAGGGTGATGATGATGATGGTTGGGAGGCGATTTGGGATCCTGAATCTAATTCATATTATTTTTTTAATCGATTTACAAATGTAACCACTTGGCAGAACCCTCGTTTGGAGGAGGAACTGGAGGAGAAACTAGAGGTACTTCCTGTTAAAGATGAATTGACAGAACAACTGGCAGGAGATGCGGATTTTTTGGCCATGAGTAAATTCGAAAAATACCAATATTATAAGAAATTAAAGGAAGAACGCGACAACATGCACAATAATGATTCAACAGTTCCAATAGATCCTCATCAATTCGAACAACTGATGACTTCTTTTAAAGAGCCTGTAAATCCCTCGGATGTGACAAAAGCAAAATTGAACGTTGATGCTGATGCACTGACCAATCAGCAAGCCAAAGGCAAGAGTCTAAAGGCACTGAGATCAGGAAATAAGATCTCCAAACAAGAACTTCAAAAATACAAAAAAAATAAACAACAAACTAAAGACAAAAAGGTCCGGAACTTCCTAAGTCAATAACCAGGTTATTTATCATTATTTATTATTGCTATGTATTATTCAGCCGGTCGTTCAAAATATCAAGAGCATTCCCGGCCTGTATTCTCACTAACGCATCACTATCACTCTCCTGCGCACTGCGGATCCGTGACATAACAACTTGGATTTTGGCCGGCGGGAACTCCTTGAGCGACGGAAGCGACTTGATAAGTGCCGCCAGAAGCACTATGGCAGACCGCCGCATCACATCCTGCTCCTTGCTTGTCTCAAACGTAAGAATGCCCTCGGCTATGTCCACAACATCAAGTAACCATCGCGATATTCCAAGAGGATTAATCTCACATGTGGCACCCAGAATACTCATTGCAGACATCCGTACCCGATCGTCCTGAACCTTACCGCGGAGACTCACCATACTTACAAGCGTCTCAGCAATCATGTCGGCCGCATCTCCCGTCAAGGCCTCCCCAAGCCGCTGCACAATCCGCAGTATAACCTCACCAGTGCGGAGCCGCTCATCTAACGGTACATCTGCATCGGCATAGTGGCCCAGAAGTGCCGGTAGCGTCTCCTGGTATCCATAGACGTCAGTAAGACTCTCCAGGGCCTTGATAGCGTTGAGGTAGATAAACGAGTCATCATCTTCAAGCAGCTTGATAAATGTTTTCAGCGCAGACTCCAGCGGGAGTGACGAGTCTTTGCGAAGCACAAGCTTTCGTAATAAATATATTCCATGCGCCTTGATTGGAACAGACGCATCGTCCAGAGACAACATGGCACGACGGTAGATCGCAGCAGGATTGGCCGTGGAGAGATCCTCATCGTTATAAGCCTTGTCAGTTTCACGGATGGAACTTAATGATTTGATCATGGTCAGAGCATGTCGGGCCTTGTCACGCAGTTCTGCCGGCCCCTTGTTAATAATCAGATCGAGTTGAGGTATTAAAGAATTAAAGATCGAGGCCTCTTTCTCTTCTACATCCTCAGAAAGTAGACTCCCCACCAGCTGAAGGCATAGACCCACAATATCACTTTCCTCAGAGAGCTCGTCGCCATCGTCCTCCGAATCTTCGGCCCGAGCTTCTTCTTCTATTTTCTGCATGAGCAGATCTTCTGAGGTATCTTTGACAATCATGGATAGACTCTCCAGAGTGGGGTACTCAATTTTCACAGCTGCTGCAGAATTCTTTCCCGTAGTGGTATCGTCCAATTTCAATGCGTACTTTTCAATAATAGTAGAGATGATTCCAAATAACTCATCCGAAGATTTAAGCAACTTCTCCTTGTGGTCTTGTGATATCCTCTCAAGGAGCTTGACATCAACCAAGGCACCAAATGGATCAGACACTTTAGGTTCGTCATGCTTCGCATCCTTGACAGCCGGGATTTGAATCCAACGCTTCAATATCGAAACAAACAACCCACTCACTAACGACTCGTTGAGATCAGACACAATAGAAAGAAATAATTCAATCCGAGTATCCAGTTCGCGGAATATCTCCATTGGATTTTCATTACCAGGCGTTGCGAGCTTCTTGCGCACTTCAACACCTCCATTAGGACCAGCGCCAAAGACCCAGGGATGAAAATCTCCACCACCGTCCATTAGAAATGATTTGACTATCAGGTCGGCTTCAGCAGCATCATTAGTCAGCAGTGCAATGATTAGAGCCTTGACAGAACTAGATGGCCGTTTAGTTTTGCTGAGAAAACCATAAAGAATCCATAGCGATACAATGACATCCTTTCCGAGAGACTGGAGCAGCTGGTTAGAAGAATAACTCAGAAAGCATACTAATGCCTTCAAAGTCTTTTCTAATTCCTGCTCAGAGACCTCGTATTTCAAATCTTTGGGTGACATATTGTGAGTAATCAGCTTCTCCAGCCCCTGGGTTATGATCGCCTTCCGTTCGTCATACAGCCCAGTAATGACATGAACAGTAGATGCAATTAAATCTTTCTTGGCCGGGTTTGCAGCATCGTCGCCAAGAATAGATAGGAACTGCTCGCCAAGCTTCCAAGAATAATGGCCAAGCGGGATATCTCGAGGGACGCTTTTGAGAATTCGCACTGCCTTATCCAGATCCGTCAATGAAACCTGCTCTTGGCTCCGCATGCCTGCGACAAACTCGATTAGAGACCGGACGCCATTCGGACGCTCTACCGGGATCATGGCCAAGCTGCGGGACAGCACTGACATGGCCCATGGCGGAGTACAAGGTCTTAATAGTGCTGTATAATACTCGTAGAGTGAATAAGTTTCAAATTGAGCTTGTATGAAATCAAAATACTTTTTTGGCTCGGTTGAACCAGAGTACTTGGGGTTATAGTCGAGCTCGATTGCCCCACATATGAAATCGGTACAGAATGGGCCCAGTAGAAGTAGGTCACGAACATCACCCTTGATAGAAAGGATCTCCTTAATAAGATCCATGATTATCACTAGTAGAGGCCGTGATTGATCCGGCGTCTGAACAATCTTGCGTTTCTTTTTGAGTCTTAACTCCATTGGGATACCGACTCCAGGTGTAAGTGAAGGATAGATACCTTCAATGACTATCAGATTCACCATAGCATTCAAAGTCTTCATATCATGGAGTGATACAGAGATTATATCCTTATGCTCGGCAGCTGGTTCATTACTCTGTGATTGTGCTTGAATCTGCTGTACATAGCTCAATGACTTGGAAATTACAGCCGTTCGAGCATCAATTTCAGAGTTGGGCAACTCAATATGGTCATAAAGCAACTGAATACGAGAATCATCATCGACCGAGCCACTCTTGAGCCATGTTTCGGCCGACTCAAAGATTCCGTCCAGGCTCATCTGATGGTGGAAAAGGTTGGAAATGCAGCGATCACTGCCTTTCTGGGACACTCCGTCAAGGATTTTTCTCGATCGACAGCCAGAAAAAAAGAAGACTTTTCAACAACTTATCACTTATGACGTTCAGCAGGGAACAAATAGACGATATTCTGGCGGATTCACGAGCAGGAGAGCTAGCAACAGTCCATGAAGCTTTTAGATCCCAAAATCCCCAGGTTTTGCTGAATATCAGAGATGAATATTCATTATCAACTCCGCTGCATATGGCAAGCGGGAATGGACATATAGAAGTGGTGCAATTCTTGGTACAATTTGCTCAAGGAGCAGGAGATGAATTTGTTGCCGAGTTTCTTAGGCAAGAAAATGATTCGGGGAATACAGCTTTACATTGGGCGGCATTAACGGGTCAACTTGAAGTGGTCAAGTTACTATGTGAAGCCAAAGCCGATCCGTATATCAGAAACAAGGCAGGGCATGATGTGTTTTATGAGGCCGATCAGCATGAAGAAGTGATTGACTATTTACTTGAGAAGTATTCTGTGGAACCAGAACAAAATGACGATGAAGAATTAAGCATTCAAGAGGAACCGGAGGAAGAATGAAATGTAATGAAAGAAAAAAGATGCATAAGAAAAATAAAGATATTATAATCCGAGAGTTTCGCGGACATTTCTTCGCACAAGCTTATTGAAATTCTCTCGATCTTCTCTCCAAAGTTTCTAAATTGCATGAGGTTATTAGTGAAACAATTAATGTATAATAATATAAAGTAATAACTTACACTTGCATCAACATTGGCACCACTTTCATCATTGGGTTCAGCAAGCATACTCATGACACTTATAAGAATCTTCTCCACACTTTGAATAGGACTCCACCGTTCTGCGGCAGATTCATACATGTTAGGATCATCTCCAGGAGGATGTAAGATTGAAATGCAAACGGTTCCATCCTTATAAACATTGGGATGAAACATTGGACATGTGAACTTCATAGTAGGAGGACTTAATGGATAATCGGATGGGAATGTCACTGTGGCCGGAAATAACCCTCCTTCATATGGAGTTTCTTCTGGTCCTTGAATCAAACATTCCCATACAAAAAAGTTATCTTCATCCACAGGACCGGCAGATATCCCATCTGGAGGATCATTCAAAAGTTGCTTATATTCAGTCATAAGCCTTCTAACCGCAGTTGAGTTCTTTCCTCCGAATTTCTGCATCTTGATTTCAATTGTAATAGTGATACGTATTAAATGATATATGTCCGCATAACCGCTCTTTATGAGGCTTTTTGAGCCTCAAAATAAATGCAATTGAACAATTAATTTAAATTTTTATTTTAATTTATTTTCGATAACTAAATGATTATTATTAAAGAAAAGAATTCCATGAGGATTTATCTTTATAACATATAATAACAATTATTACAATAATCGATATAACTAGTTAGATGATAACCGTCATTAACTGATAAGATCTTAAGACTTAACCTGAATTGAATCTAACAAACCCTTATCAATATTATCAACTTGAAATTAATCATTTATATTACCTGCAATTCATATCATCAAATAAATTCAAATGTAAAAACCGTTAAAACACTCAAAATCCATATGAATTTCATGAATTCGTCATGTGACACAAGATCACGGGATCTGTTGTCAAGACAACAGATCTAAATCAGATCTCCCAAAGCCCAGATCGACGGGCTCAAATAGTCAGGCAGAGAAATTTAATATTCTCGTTGTTAAATCTGGTCCGTGCTGAATAAATGCTCAAAAGGTAGAAGCGGTTGAGCTGATGGGGGATTAAGTGGAGAAATTGGCGGCAATTTTTATTACTCTCACTATGATTATCTACGAAGGAGAGAAATATGCATGGTAAGGATCTACAGATTTGATTTCCGATTGGAGACTTGAGGGGTATTAATCATTGGTTTAGTTTGAATTGTATTCGAGGTCATAGATCGTCTACATGTGATCATAAAGAACGGCCTTTATTGCAAGTTCGGAGGCGAGGTAGACCACAAGCGAGTGGTACTTTGCGAATAGCAATTATGCCCGATGAGATTTCTTGTGGTTGTGGTAAAGGTTGTGCTATTGGGTTGTGTAAAGGAAGAGCATTAGTTGCACCATCATCTTCGACCATATCGAATGCTATTGATGATCAAAAGTTGCTTCCCAATTCAATACCTGGATGTTGCAGTAGTAGTACTAATGGAAGTACTACTAGTCAAGGAAGTACCCCCAATAGTACTAATGGAGAACCTCCCACCCGAAAAGAGGTAATAATGATTGAATCTGGTAAACATGCAAAACAACTCGTCGACACTAGAAATGGTACTGTCCAAGTATTGGATGCTCCTTCAACTACAGTGGAGACCATGGCTCCATTGTTATCCACCTCTGGAAGGATAGATAAAAAGCGTGGTCGTCTGAAATTAAGAACTTCGGCATCTCATACTAGTGAATTGGGGTCTTTGAATGTTGGTATATTGGGGTCTAATCATCTACAACAATCTTCTATGAAAAGTGAAAATGGAAATGGAAATGGAAATGTTAATGAAGAGAATTATGTTTTTGTTCCGGTTGGTAATGGCTTATATCGTAAAGAACTTCGCAATGGAACATTTGGATCGAATCGAGATACAGAATTTATTCCGCCCTCGTCGACATCCTCACGTCCTTCTTATCATCCTCCTCATCCGCAAATGGTTTCTAATGGTCATACGTTTACTGCAGGAGCAAATGCGAATGATACCACAACCCCGCCTTTGATCATTGCCCCGATGAATTTCGACGGAGCATTATTTTCAGATTTGGGTCTCGATTTCTATGGAAGTGGCGGGACCGCTACTCCATCTTTGGTAGAATCCAATGTTGATTTACCTTTGGTGTCCAATGGCAATGCGGCAGTAAAGAAGCAGCAACAAATGGCGGTATTACAGTCACAACAGATTAAACAGGAATATGAAGACGAGGTTATTGATAAAGATCAGCTGGATGCAATAGAGAGATTACTTCAAAGCAGTAATGGCGGAGGCAATGGCGGTGGTCAAGGGAATGGACATGGTACCAATGATTCAGAGTTCTTTGACGTTTATTACGCGGCCACATGTGTGATTCCCGGGCAATGTCAATGTGGAGATGGGTGTGAATGTGAAGGGTGCACCACCCATGACCCTCAACACGCCAAGAGTTATCAGGTGGTTCAGAATCTTGACGAAGATGGAGATGAAGGTCTCCAATGAAATTTAACGACCTCCTCCATGAGCTACTATTTTAAGATTGACTTCATAGTGAATGTTTTGGGGGATTTGCCTTGTTTTTTAATTCTTTTTTTATTACTTTAATGAGTTAACGGATTAGTTTTTTAGCAGTAAAAAAAGTTATTTTGCTTTTTGAATGTTTATTTTTATTTTATTTAACCATTGGTAAACAGATGAGGAAACAAATGACTGTTGTTTTCGCCTGATATCCGATGTTGAGAAACCTTGCATCGGCATCTACTGTCGAAGACTCAAACGGTACTTATGCTGCTCATCGGGAGTTTTTAAATTCTATGGGCAAGGCGTTTTTATTTTTTGGACATGCAACCATGAAATTGATCCAAGACAGGTGATTCCAATTGCAGATCAACCGGTTATTATCGGTTGTTTGCATTGTCAATAATTGAGGTGGGTCTTAAGTCTATCAATGACTTCTGAATCAGGGCAATCGGGGATGTCAAAACAAATTGGGTAACAATCGACACTCCCATATGCTTAACTAGGATGAAATGATGACGATTGTTTTTCGAGATCATCTCACTATTTAGGTATAAGATCTACTGAAAAAGGACGGCGCCGTTGGATTTATGGCCGCTCAGGTACCGAATGTCAGGAATTACACGGGTAGACCCATTATTAAGTGAATAATCCATACCATGATGAAGATGATGATGCATATATATTTAGACAAGGTTGCATTTGTTTGTTTCAATGATTCGATAAATGATCAATGATTTGTATAGATTCTATTTTTATTATTGATGGTTTCAAGAGATGTAATTTTTATTTTTTAAAATTAAACTTTCAAATAAAGTAGGAAAAAGTTTATCAAAGTATATTATAATGTGGCTTCAGGATTGAAAGATGCGACCACCCGGATTGAGTCCATTTCAAAGTCTGCTCCAAAAAAAAGCACATGAACGAATTAGGCAATAACTGGTCCAAAACAGTCGACTGCCTGTAACCCATCTGCATACCAGTTTTAATGTACGCGGGTTTTCCCCAGTCGCTGGATTTGGAGCAAATAGTGGGACCCAACTACAGGATGCGTACCAGTGCCTGAGCGTGCTTTTAGTTGGGAAATCTCCATGCGGGCCGTTCCCAATATGCGTGTTTGGAACACTCAACCAAGCTAAGCAGATTGGTCCTGGTTCCTGCTCTGGGTACTGATAAGTATCATCGTAATCAATTTTATAAAAGAAATGACAAAAAACAATAATTCAAGTTAAATGGCTGGTTTGGGTTTTTCCTGATATTCACATGTGCAAATAAAAAATATTTAAGACCTCATTTAATGTAATAGAAAATAAATTCAATTCAATTACAATTCATTTTGTTTAATATATATTAGTTAATGTAGGATCTCTTTCTTGATTTAATGTCTATAGTCAATTAGGATTTCATTTCATTCGGGGACAAATTTATGAATCCGTTATCTTTGGTGGTGGTGGTGGTGGTGCTAGGCCTTTATACGGATGTATAAATGCCATGCGTTGCCGCAGTCAAAAGGCTAGGTGATATCTGATAGCAGGTTTCCCCAGTCAACTCAAAAGACTAGAAAAATCCAATGCAACATGGAATCCTTCAAATGCCTCAGGGCATCAATATGAAATGTACTAGGGTCCACATTTGACAGCATCATTTCGCCGACATAGGTTCACGCCGCCGCTGCTGCTTCTTGCCGCTTCTGCTTCTTGCCGCTTCTCTGCTGCTACCCGCCGCCATGTCTGTATATATCTGCGAGGCGCTAGATAACCGTGTCATTTTGTTTTGACGCCGCTTATACGTCAGCAATGGATCCCAACTTTTCGTATTAGTTTGAGAGTATTCAGAACCCAATTTCATGGATAGAAATCAATAGATGCATATTTAAAGGAATCATGGGCCCCTTAAATTTTTCACAAATAACAAGGGCTTGCCTAGACAAACAATAGAAGGAGCTTTTGGGCAAGGCAGGGAATAACGGCTTTCGTCCCGACCTGACACACATATGTATATTCCCCGCCCTATGAAATCCAAGGCGGATGGGATATGGATCAAGTCGGCAAGTCATCCAATGAGCCCCTCATGCTGCTCATCTATGACCAGCATTACCCCTCTTTTTCTTTTATCCGTCAAGAGGTTTTATTTGGCATGCCGCGGATCTGAAATTTGAAAAAGTGAATCGGACACCGGAAAAGAAACTTAACACCCGAAGCGCAGTTAGCAGCAGGAAGCGGCAGCAGCATCAGTACGGCGTTCCATGTAGTTAGCCGTTGAGACGGGGGGGTCCTTTTTTAAGCATCAAGACCGGGGGGGTTATCAGTCACAATTAATCAAATGTAAAAATAATTTTATCTGTCAAAGATACAATGATTTCCCTGACGGCTGTCTGTACCCTTTGAAAAGTGGTAAATAATTGCTCTCATTGTTATAATATTACTGAAATATAAAGTTCATTTTAAGACTCATCCTTAATACGAAACTCTACAATTCCAATCGCATAACATCAGATTTGATTATTGTCTCCACAAACATTTCACTTTCTCTCCTGACGACATTTTTTTTTTTCAAACAAAAACTCCCACACTTAGACACGAGCGCCAATCTAACCGCGCCGGCCCCTCCTAACTAGGAAGCTGCATTATCGATCTACCTTAACTTTTTAGCGTTTGAATCATGCCCAGAGATGATGTTGATGATGATACCATTCTCATCTCTTAGATTCTTATCTATTTATTCCATGAGTTTTCTATGATATTGGCTATTTTAAAATCACCAAAAAACATTGAATCTAATATGGTTGAAGGATATTTATTTTTTTCATTTTATCGTTGGGTATTAAAATTGGTTTCCATTTCACAGTTAAAAACCCACCGTAACTTTTCAAATGGTCCAGTGCCGCAATAATTGTTTTTTGCAAGTTTTTGGCTACGCTTAGCTGATACAAAGTTAAGTGCACAAAGTGCGGGCATACGACGCTAACGTCAGATCGCTTTCCACCGGTGCGTTTCATCCTTAAAACGGCTTTTTTGTTTTTCAAAATCTATACCAAACCCCTCATCATCCTTGTAACCCCAAACCAAAAACAAGAAACCATTGGGGGATTTGGTTGCAATGAATATAGATAAATATAGACTTTCGAGGCATTTCAAGGTTTTTGTAAGTAGGCTGACGGCTTAAATTGGTTACTGCTCATGCACATTTAAAGTCAAAGGCCCCACTTAATAGACTATACTTGAAAAAAAAACTCTTCCCCGTTCAAGAGAATAGATTTCTTTTCTTTCAACCATTGTAAGGTTTCTTTTTGGCACAAGGTTAAAAGAGACCCATAGTAGGCTCCAAACACTTAGTGTTTAGGCCTTATCGTTGCCGGACAATGCTTATTGCTTTTTAAGGGCTCCACTTCTTCAGGAGAAAAAACAACCAATACAGGTGCATTACATCGATCAAGTATACTTCTCAAACCAGAACTGCTGAATGCTTATCCCGCTTCGCTAGTTTCTGTCAGTTCCAGCTGCACGCCAAACAGCAGACCCTTCTACAATTGCATATACTCTTGTATATATACGCCTCTTCTTCCCCCCCCTTCCTGCTCCTCCTTCTCTTCAATTGGTATTGTCTTTCAATCTCCTTTCTCCTGCCAACATTGGTGATTACTTCTTCTCCTTTTTCTATTCTTCTTTCCCCTTCCTACTTCTCCATCCTCTTGCAAAACTGGATTGTTTCTATTGAAAAGGAACCTCATTTCGTCAACTTAAACTTCTTCGTCATTCATTTATATCCCCATTTCCGTTTCGTTGTTTCTTAGCCTATCTGCAATTCCATTTGCATCTCATCTCCTTTCGTTTTTTATTGCTTCCTTCAAAGACATTTTACAGAAATGGCGTCATATTCATCCTTCACAGGAATTGTTCATACAAAGTCATTCTTTAATGAAGAGGCTTCCTATCAAAATGATTACTTACATCAAGAAACAATCATTGCTACCGCTGGTCTTCATTTAGATGTTCATGCTCCTGCTCAGTTTCATAATATGCATGTGCATTATCAACAATTGGCAACCCCCATTTCATCCTGCGCCTCAAGTGCCTCATCAGCAGCTGCTTCTCCCGCAACCCGTTCATATTCTTTCAGCACTGCCAATGATTTGAATAATCATTCAATGGGCTCATTTATGCTTTATTCATCAGCAGATCATACTGCCAATGCCGCTGCCGCCTCATTTCAGCAGCAGACACTTGTCGATTACAACAGTCCTAATGAACATGATCGACTGTTCAATATTAATGAAAGCTCCTATTTCGGACTAGCGCCCACTTATGCAAATGCCCATCATCAATCGACATTCTGCGATCCAAAAGTCCTTGCGTTGGCTTCTGATGGGTCCGATCTAAGTGGCGATGATGACTGCTATGAAGATCATCAATATTCACATCATCCCCTGCATAATATCGATTTGGCCGGGGATCGAGCGATGGTCTCATCCAATTTCGCCACTTCTCCTATCCATGAGCCTTCATTATTGTCTTCACCTGCAAGCTTTCTTCCTCCGCCTACCCCACCACCCCGTCATGTTGATGCTGGTGCCGCCTCCGCCTCGGAAGAAGTAAAGGTCAACACCACTTCAACCAACGCCGTTCCTAAGAACAACAAAAGAAAGCTTGAAGATAAAAAAGCCCCCAAAAGCCGCAAAAGGCACGCTAAGGCACCCTCAACGCCTGTACCAACCATCAGCACGCTTTCAACTACCACAAATGAAAGTCATGATGCAGCGGACAAGCCCAAAAAAAGAGGCCGCAAACCTCGTATCATCAAACAGGAAGAGACTCCAATTCCCACTGATGAAGTATATTTGGAGGAAAAAAAGCCGATAACTGTCAAAAATGAAGAGACTTCAGATGATGACGATGGTGAAGATGAGGAAGATGAAGATGAAGATGATGAACGGGTAGATTCTCTTCAAACCCCAGACAGTTCTTCACCGGAATCGGCGCCCACTGCAACTATGGGATGTAGAAGAGGCCGACGGGCTCCTCTTAATGATGATGAAAGCAAGACATTTGTTTGTGATCATTGCAATCGTCGATTCCGAAGACAAGAACATTTGAAACGGCATTTCCGTTCTTTACATACATTGGAAAAGCCTTTTGAATGTTGTGATTGTGGTAAGACCTTTTCACGGTCGGATAACCTTGCTCAACATGCTCGTACCCATGTCAAACGTGCTGGTGCCAGATCCATAGCATCTCCATCCACCACACCACCACCTCCACCAATGTCTGGGACGCGTCGAGTCAGGAAGCATCATCAACATTAGCCTTCCTTCCTTCCTTCTATTATTATTATTATTGTATTTTTTTTGCATTTGTTTTCGCATGTTTTTTTGTCATTTTATTTCTTTGCATCATCTGAAAAAACTTACACCTTTCTTAATTCCTTCGATGTATATTTTTTTTTTATTATTAGTCTTTTTTTTGTGGGTTTTAGGGAATTCAACTATTGTATAAAATAAGAAATCTAAACTGTTATTTCAAATTATTATTATTATCATCATAATCCAATTGATGATATTTAAACCTTCATGATGTTTAGATCATCAGGTTTGAATTTCAACCACACTTTTCTATATTTTGTAATCGTTTCGACATTTGTTGACTGACATTTAACTCTAATTGATTTAACAATTGACTATTATATTCATGAATCAGTTTAATTCCATTTGATTTCTAATTGGATTCTAGATTCTTTCTTGATGTTGATGCTGGCACTTTAGGTCCCAAGGGTGCGGGAGTCATTGACTCACTATGGAGTAGATTTTGAGCGGTGATTATATTTCCTAAAGTTGTCCTCCAAGGTATTGATTAAGTGGAGATAATCATTCTATATGACTAAATGATAAGGCAAATACTTTAATAATAATTTAGCTATTGGAATGTTTATTCGTTTTTCATATTGTAATAATTCGTCATCAATCAATTTATTCCAAATATAAACCCTTGATTTGAATATAACTGAATCCGATGATCCCTTGGAGGAGTCTTGATGACTCAATAATTAATCATCTTAATTCTGGAACATATCAATAGATTCTAGAACTTATCATTATCTACAATACCTTCTCTTCTAATCTTTATTCAAACCATATATTAGAAATAAAATCTATCTATAGAATTATTTAATCCAAATCAATCAAAATTGAAATGTAGTAAATGCGGGGTGATATTGTGTGCTTTCATATAAGGTGGGTGGGTGATTCCGCCGGAGCTAAGGTTCCGATTTTTATGAGACGCAGTCAGTCACTTGGACATGATTTTTAAACTCCCAACCGATAAGTTATCCTTTCTTGTGATTCCACCTTATCTACTTGTTTTTTAATAATCATCATTATAACTAAAAGTGGTTCATTTTGATTTTGAATTTCTTTCTATATTTGATAAAGAGTTTAAGAGTTGAACTGGGGTTTATTTTTGTTTATTATATATTATTTTAAGGATCTTGGAAATCCTCCATCATTGTGGCGGTTGTGGAGTGGTTTAAACGCGACTGATTATATATATAAAAGTCCGCTCCTAATATCCACTTGGGTGACCTTATATATATAGGTCTTAACATCTTTATTCATTCATCATCTTTGATTGGATTGATTTTTTTTGCTTTACAAGTGACTTGAATTGATTTCAAATCCTTTATTTGGTATTTTATTTCCATAAAAAGCGATTTGATATCTTTTAAATCAGTCATTGTTTTTGCTACTTATAAAAAGGTCTCTTTGATAAGTGTTATATCAAATGCCTGGTTCAAATGATCGTCCAACTGAACATGACCTTGGCGACTATAGAATCGGTGGTGCCATCGGAGAAGGTAGCTTTGCAAGGGTCTTTAAAGGCCAATATTTGCCCACTGGCTCCCCAGTAGCCATCAAATGGGTTTCAAAGGCCAAATTGAATCGCAAATTATTGGCCAATCTCGAATCGGAAATCACCATCCTCAAATCAATGAAACATCCTCATATCGTCGAATTGTTTGATTATCGCCAATCCTCTAGCCATTTCTATCTATGCATGGAATATTGCTCCTTGGGTGATCTGGCCTATTTCATCCGAAAAAGAAGAGAAATCTCAAACTCTTTGCCTTTGGTGGCCTCTTTATATAAACGTTACCCATCCCCCGAAGGCCAGGGAATCCATGAAGACCTCGCCAGACACTTTCTAAAACAACTGGCAAGCGCCCTCAAATTCCTTCGTGATAATAACTTGGTCCACCGCGATATTAAACCCCAAAACTTACTGCTATGCCCGCCTAAAAAATCGCCTGAGGCTGCCGCTGAGGCCGGTTATGCCGGCCAATGGGAATTGCCGATTCTGAAACTGGCAGATTTCGGGTTCGCAAGGTTTTTACCAAGCACCGCTCTAGCTGATACCTTGTGCGGATCTCCCCTCTATATGGCTCCGGAGATTCTGCGCTGCGAGAAGTATAACGCAAAAGCCGACTTGTGGTCGGTGGGCACAGTCTTGTACGAGATGGTTGTGGGAGAACCACCCTTCAACGCTTCCAACCATGTCGCACTGCTGCGGAATATCGAGAATAGCAAGAAAATCTCGTTTCCAAGCTCAAATACAAGCTCTCCAGATATCAAGCGCCTTATCCGGGCCTTGATGAAGAAATCCCCCACGGAACGCATGGGATATAATGAACTTTTCAATGACCCAGTCGTGGTATCTGACATCAGAGCAGAGAATGAGCCCTTGGACCGGTCGAAACTGGACGAGAATTTGTTTATTTCCGAGTATGTTCAAAGCTTCCCGATTCGAGGTGGCAGCGTTGGTAGCAACCACCAGTCTCCTCCTTCCCCACCATATCATCAACCCTCGCATCCAGAATCACTACTGGCAGAAGATATATCTCGGCCTCCGCCTTTAATCCAGCCGGCTAGCCAGTTGGTTTCGCCTGCTGCCTCCCCCTCTCCCGGGGAATCTCTGCTGGTGCATAAGCACGACAGATCGACCCCGGAGACAAGAGTTGCAACGCAGAACAAGTCAAATCCAAGTTCTCGTCGCCCCTCAGCCACCTCTACGTCGTCGTCATCATCATCTTCCGCTGACGCCTCATCACGTGACAAGCGGAAAGAAGAGGAGCGACGACTGGAGCAAGAGTATGTTGTTGTGGAGAAGAGGACTGTGGAGGTTAATGCCTTGGCTGACGAATTGGCTTACTCGCCCAATCGTGGGCGGTATGGGTCGGGGCGGCCGCAGATGCAGAAGGCCGACAGGCGGATGTCAATAGGGTACGGCACATCCCCTACCAATGCACTGAGCCGGGCGCTGAATATGGCGTCGGCTCGGCTATTTGGCACGAGGGTTGATGCATATGGGTCAACCACGATAACCACACCGCCCAAATTCGCGCAGAAAGCCATTCCATCGTCGATCGAGATTGATGAGCGTATCCTCATCAAGGAGCTAGAGACCCTGGCAACGAAGGCGAAAGTGATCAGCCTGTTTGCCGAGGTCAAGTACTCGCAGCTCGTTCCTAGTATCCCCAAGCCGTCGGATAATGGGGAAGCTAGTGGCAGTGAAAGCGGGGATGGAAGCCTGCCGCCGGAGGCGGTTGCAGCGGTTGCAGAAGAGTCGTTGGTACTACATGTCAAGACGTTGTCATTACTGGCGAGGGCTATGGATAAGGCTTCAGTGTGGTGGAGATCAAGAGATATCAATGCCGCGTCCACGAGGTTGAACGAAATCGTGCAGTGGATTCGAGAGAAGTTCAATGAGTGTTTAGAGAAGGCAGAGTATACGCAGTCTCGGCTGGAAAGCGCGTCTCGGCAGGCCGGAGATGGTGCAAAGCAGCAAGTGATTGTGACCAGTCCTTCGCGCACCATAACTGCCGAGAAGCTTATCTTTGACCGGGCGTTGGAGATGTCTCGAGCCGCGGCCGTGAACGAGTTCAGTGGAGAGGATCTGGAGGATTGTGAGTTATCGTATGGCACTGCTGTATGGATGCTGGAGGCGCTGTTGGTTGAGGGTAAAGATGATGGAGATTCTCTTGACGATGAAGATAAGGCCAGAGTGGATACCTTTATCAAGAGCATTGGCCATAGGTTATCAGCGCTGAGGAAGAAGTTGGATGTAATTAAGGAGGAGAGTCGCCAAGTGAGCGAAGTGGGCGATCGTGAAACGCCGTAACGATTGTTTTTATTTTTATTATTGCCATTATCATCATCATCATTGTTTTTATTCTTTTATTCTTCTGTTTATCAGTGGCTTTATTCTTTTTTTATTATTGGGATTGATTCATTTGGTTTTTCTACACCAATGCTTTTTTTTTTTAGGGGATTTGTTTTTGATGCTTTGCTTTGCTCATATTGGAGCTCTTGATTCATTTAGCATATATATATTTATATATAACAACTCAGTTGATTATAACAATTGGATATCCAAACTGCTCGTAAAAGGCTATCAAAGCCGTTGAAAGTCCTTTTTCTTTTTTTTGAAAAGTCCCAATGAAATTTTTTGCTTAAAAAAAAAAAAAAAAAAAATAATATCTTTCTGACCTACACACATCTTCTAGAGAAAGTCCCATATTGAGAAAAGTTTATAATGGCCAAGACAAAGGGTCAAGAGAAGGCACAGAAGCCTGCCGTTAAGGCAAACACTAAGAATGCTAAGGTTTCAAAGTCTATCAAGACTGAGAACAAGAAGGCAGTTGAGGCGAAGGGAAAGGCCTTGAAGCAGGATGCTAAGGGCAAGAAGAGCAAGAAGCCAGTTGAGGCTGAATCCAGTTCCGACTCGGGTAGTGGATCTGATTCTTCCGATTCTGAGTCTTCTGACTCGGAAGTTGAGGAAAAGCCAGTCAAGAAGGTAGCAAAGTCTTCTGACAATGATTCCGATAGTGAATCATCTGACAGTGACAGTGACAGTGACTCTTCTTCAGATGAAGAGGAAGTCAAGAAGCCAGAAGTGCAGAAATCGGCCAAGAAGGCCAAGAAACAAGAGTCCGAGAGCGAGTCCGAAGATTCATCTGATGATGAAGAAGAAGAAGCCAAACCAGAAGAGCAGAAAAAGGCCGACTCCGATTCTTCAGACTCTGGTTCTGATTCCGATTCCGATTCCGACTCAGAATCCGAGACTGAGGAATCTGAGGAGAAGGTCGAGTCTGCCAAGAGAAAGGCTGACTCTGATGATGTCGAATCTAGCAAGAAACAAAAGGTTGATAATGAGAGTGAGTCTCAAGAATCAGCCACTTTGTTTGTTGGCCGTCTTTCATGGAATGTGGATGACGACTGGCTTTCAAAGGAATTTGAGGGTGTTGCCGACATTCAAGGTGCCCGTGTTATCACTGATAAGGCCACCGGCCGAAGCAGAGGTTACGGATACATTGACTTTAAGAGTGCCGAGGGTGCCCAGAAGGCTCTTGAGACCATGCAAGGGCATGAAATTGATGGAAGACCCATCAATCTTGACCTTTCTAACTCCAAGCCCCAATCTCAAGCTCCTTCCGATAGAGCAAACAGTAGAGCCTCCAAGTTTGGTGACCAACAATCACCTGCTTCTGACACTTTGTTTTTGGGTAATCTTTCCTTCAATGTTGAACAAGATCAGATCTTTGAGCTCTTCTCCGGTCATGGAAGCGTTATTTCCGTGAGATTGCCCACTCATCCTGAGACTGAACAACCCAAGGGATTCGGTTATGTTCAATACTCGTCTGTTGAAGAGGCCCAGGGTGCTTTGGACAGTTTGCAGGGAACTGAGGTTGCTGGCCGATCCATCAGATTGGATTTCTCTACTCCTAGAGACTCTCCAAGTGGTGGCCGAGGTGGTTTTGGAGGCGGCCGTGGCGGTGGTCGTGGAGGTAGCCGTGGCGGCTTCGGAGGCGGTCGAGGTGGAGGCCGTGGTGGTAGCCGTGGTGGCTTTGGCGGTGGCCGTGGTGGTGGTTTCAACGGTGGCCGTGGCGGTGCTCCTTCCAGAGGTTTCTCCAGCAGAGGTGGAGCCCAGGAATTCAAGGGAAGAAAGACCACGTTCTAAAAAAAGTTAATTGTCATTTGTTTTTTCTTCCTTTTTGTTGTAATTAATTGTGTAACGATGTTGTATAGCGTTTCTAAATCGGACATCTATAGCGAGTATGAGAATAGAGTCGTCAGTCGTCTATTTATTCTAATCAGAAAAAAAAATATATTTCTTACCTTTATCGTTACGAGTTTTGGAATGGATCTTATATTTCCGGTCGCCAGGAAAAGGAATCTCCAAAATCCGTTTCAGGCAATCGAGAGATTTAATGCGGTTGAAAGGTCTGCTCGCGAAGAACCCCCGCTCCAATTAACGAATTGGGGGTCATTCTTATAGGCTCACAGATATTCTTCAAGTGATGTGTGTCTGGCTGCTTTCTTCAGCAATTTTGCGCAAGATTTATGAAGATTCTACGTAGTTTACCGGTATGGCTCGGTACTACTTTTGGTTTATGCGCCGGATTGAATTATACCACTCAATTTGTATTTGAACCGAATCATTTAGAGTCCCTTCTGGCTGCTAATGAAACAATTCATAATCGTGAGGTTGTAAATAAGCTGTTGGCACTGTATAGACATACAGACCCCAATCATTGGTGCAATGCATGTCGAGAAGCGCTATCAATTGCAAAACATGTAGCGAAGCATGCACCTCATATGATTGAAGAAGTTCTTTCGAAATTCTGCGAGTCGGATGATGTCTATGACGAGCCAAAATGTGATTTGACATTTTATAAGGCTACTGGCAAGAGTGGAGCTGCTCACAGCAATATTATTCAAGATCTCGCCAATGTCCTGACATTGATGGATCCCAACGGGATTGACGGGACTTATTTCTGTCATTATATGGGCCAGGGTCTTTGCCCTCTGCCAGAGACTATGAACTTTGATTTATCAAGTTGGTGGCCACAAAAACCATACGATATCAGAAAGCCTGAGCCTTCTAGAGCTACCTTTAATGTCCTTCACTTGTCAGATATACATCTTTCCATTAACTATACAGTGGGAGAAGAAGGCAATTGTTTGGGCTATCAGTGCTGTACCCCAGGATCTATTCCAAATCCATTTGAAGAACACTTCTCAGCAACTCAATATGGCTACTACAAGTGTGATTCTCCTCAAATACTAGTAGAAGACTCGTTGAGAAGTGTACAGGCCATTCGTCACACTGTTGGCATTGATTATGAGTTTGCTATTTTCACTGGTGATACTGTAGACCACAATCCCCTCATGATTAGCTTCGATCAAAGCATACAAGAGGAGATACGAGTTATGCAATACCTAAAGGAATACCTGGGTAACTGCCCGGTTTACGCAGTCCTCGGCAATCATGATACATATCCCTTTAGCCAAGTGGCCCAAATCTCGTCCGGCTTTGCAGAAAAATTCAGCTTTAATGCAGACTTGATGGCAGAACTATGGGAAGATTATAGCTGGATCGATTCTGAGACAGCCCAGAAAGCACGTACTCATTACGGCGGCTTTTCGATCAACACGAGACGTGGGCTAAGAGTGATTTCGTTGAATTCAAACTTCTGGTATCGCTGGAATTTCTACAATTTCTGGAAAATGAACAATCCCGATATTTCAGGTACTTTAAGATTTTTAAGTGATGAGTTGGTGGATTGTGAACGACGTCGTCAAAGGGCATGGATCATCTGCCATGTACCTCCAGGTGGACTACCTGATGAATCTCTACCTATTGCTTCTCAGGTTCTGGCGCAGATCTTCGAACGGTTTTCCCCAGAGACAATTGCTGGAATATTTTTCGGCCATACTCACCAAGATGAGTTTACTATACTTTATGCAAACAACGCTACTCAAAAGAATATCGCTTCGATTTTAAATGTCGCGTATATTGGACCGTCTGTCACCCCTCTGGCAAATTATAACCCAAGCTGGAGATACTATGAGGTTGACTCCAATTCATTTGAGATTATGAATTCATATACCTTCTATTCCAGACTAGATGACACGTTTGATGGCCATAGTCCACTTAATTGGCAGCTGGAATACTCTGCCCGCGAAGAGTACGACCCGTATGGGATGTGGCCAAGGGAAACACCGCTAAACGGCGAGTTCTGGCACCATGTGGCAGAAAGAGTCCGAAATAATCAAGCTGCCGCTCAGCAGTATCAGCACAACAGTTATAGAAGATCCCCAAATACTCCTCAATGCCGGTCCGAAAAGTGTCGCTTCGAGCATTACTGCTATTCTACCAGCATGACAGTGAGTCAGGCAATGGAATGCCGAAAGCATTATAATATAAAGCGGCAAGGTTTCTTATCAGGAATACCAGCATTCCCCATGCCACGACCAGACAGAACCGTTCTAGAGGACGAGAGCGATGCATATGGCCCTTGTTAAGACGATGAGTAGTAACGGCGTTATATAAATTATGATAATATTTTGCTACTTGCGAGGGAGATCAATGCTTTTTATCAGATCACCACCTAGTCGTTTAATTTCGGCGATAATAGCCGGTTTGTTGAGCTGTACCACATCTTTGCCTTCTTCGACAGGAACAGACGAATATGCGAGGTTAACCTTAAATTTCTTGGGCTCGAGAACGTCCCTGTTCCAAATTCCGGCAATAACCTGACGTGTATTTGTCTTGTTATCATATGCGCCGCTGTGAAACAGTACCAACGAGTCCTGATACTTGTCAGCCAAGTCTTTATAGAATTCATGGACCACATTGACTGACTTGTCGACAAGCTCATCCACATCTGGAAAATCAGCAATCTGAAGGTTTCGGTACTTGCTTGTGCTGTCGGACGCTGCGAACGGGTCATGAACATGGAGAACAATGTCAAAGTCTGCTAGAGATGGCGTAAACAACAATGACGTATCACTCACACCCACCTCATCGACCACTCTGTCGACTGCCCTGGAGAGAGCTGTAAGCCTTGAGGCAATAACCCGTCCATTATCCGAGGCAGGCAACACCTGACTCCAGACGGTGCCAGTGGGGTCAATGCCGGTACCAATAAACAGAGGGGCATGCCTCAGCACGGGGTCGTTGGCACGCTGCTTGGAAAATCTGGTATTCAGACCTTGATATAGTGGCATACTCATTTGGATACCTTCAACCAGGTTGTGGGTCTCCTCCTCAGAGATATTAGCCACTTTCTCGACGTCCAAGATTAGGGGTTCCTCTCGCCAATCCCAGCTGGAAATAAAATGTATCACTCTGAAAAATCCCGTGGCCACGCTACTTGGTGGAATGTAGGGTGCAGAGTCCAAAAATGGTTTGAGCGCTAGCAGCTCAATGACTTCTGGTCTAACATGGCCACTTAATAAATGCGCCGAAAACCACACCTTCAGAAGACGGGCAGTAGCTGAATAAAACGGATACCGTTGGCTCATTCTCTGTATCATTCTTGAGTGAGATACTGAGGCCACAAACGTCTGTCTGTAATGCTCGACAGCCTCCTTATTATGATTGTCCTCAAGAAGACGCCCAAGAAGAAGTTCGTCGCGATCATTTCGAACACGAAGCTTGAAACTAAATCCCTCAGGCGTTTGCAGCTGAAGAAATGATACCGCGGGGTAGCCAGGTATAAAGTCTTCTTCAGTTCCCACAATAGCCGAATAGCCCTTTCTGCGGTTTATGAAATCAGCAATTTTCAACAAGAATGCAGTTTTGGTCTTTTCCAAAGCAGCGAGATCGTCTGGCCATCTATTGGAGGTCTCAAAATCTATTATACCACAGGCAATTGCCTCGTCTGTGGCCAGATCATAAGGAATAGGCTGCTTGATACTGGTATATCGTAGAGAAGGAGATGCTGGCAGTACAGACTTGACACGGAGAGGGATTTCATTAAGCTCCTGAAGCATGTATGCTGCCTTTTGGAATGACGTGAGTTTAGCCTGATAGAGAGCCAAGGAAGTGATTGAGATCTCTTTTGACTCGTGCGGAAGCAGCGAGAGAATTTTGTCTAACGGGAAATCGACATTACAGTCGGGCAAGTGGATCTCCGTCAGATACTCTGTTATAGATCGGACTATTGGCTTGTCTGGCCGCGCCCTCCACACCACTGACTCCTCTATCGAACCGTCCTGGAACCGACGCATTTCGCTTTTCTTTCCCCAAAATCGGCGAAATTTCTCGGACCCCTCAGTGTCTTCGGCAGAGGGGCCATGAGTTACAAGCTTCTCACACTCGCTAGAGTTCAGAATCAACCCTAAAGTGATATTATTCTCAGAATCCGAAGGTCTTCGCTTCCCGGTAGTCCAGCTATCTATGCTGTTGTGTAAGAAGAATATCTGCCGAACCCTGGAGCCGTATCCTCGTCTCAGAATAGAGTCTAATTTCTCGACCAAATACCTTTTGTATGACGGGTACTTGACCTTTTCGAGAGATATGTAGGTTGAATCTGTGGAAGGAGCGACGATAGAAAATACGCAATCAAAGCGAAGATGGGGGGCTGTTTGCTTTTCCAGAAATATGCTGGCAAAGCGATCTTTCACCACATCTGTCAATAGCTCACTTGTAACAGTGGCTTCGTGTCGCAGAAGCGAATAGCTCCATTTCGACATTTTACCAAAAATGTTGAGCCTAAACTCGCGGTCAAGCAGAACAGCGGAGGAGCTTTCTGGCAGATTCTCAATATGCTCAAACTTTGTACCGTTAGACTTCTGGGTAGAGAACACTAGGGTCTTTTTGCTGCTATCAAGCGCCTGATGGGCCAGGAAATTCAGCGTTCCCTTGAATAATTGGTAACTACTATACCCTTGCATCAACACTTTCGCACCAGATCCGCTTATGCTGCCCCCTTCCAAAAGGGCGGCCATGAGCATGGCCCATTCAAAGTGACCAAATCCACCCGAGCGAGGAGTGGAAGCGAATCCTCTTTGTCTGAGCCACAATCTTCCCAGCTTACATGCGTCCCTAAATGCTTCACATTTCTGTATGCTTTTGTGAAGAAACTCCAGGTATGAGTGGTGTGTCATGTCCGATAGGACCGAGAAGTTGTAGATAGGAGTTGCAGGCAGGTTTGCACTATCTTGTGCCTGTAGTCGCACAGAGTTTCGGTCCAATGCTAATTTTCTAGTTTCGAAAACATGGCTAGAGACACCTAGAGTAATATTTATCGAGAATTTGGAAACGGGCTTTTCAGTTGCTGTCAGTTGTAGAATAGGCCGTAGCGGATCATCATTAAGATATGCATAAGTCAGGTTGATGGGCAGTTCGGAGGCTTTGAGGTGTTTGGCGACGATGGCAAGGTAAAACGCACGCTTATGAAAGTATCGATAGTTCAGATAGTCCTTTTCCTGGAACAGACTTGACGGCATTTGCACATGCAAGTCGATCACCGTTCTGTCCGGTTGTCTGACAGTAGTTTTTAGCGAGTAGCTTCCAACCACGTTAATGGATTCAGGTTTCAAAGACCCAAATTTATATTTCACATCACTGCTAGGTTTTGGGTCTGGAAACGGTATGGAAATACCTGATTTGCGCAACTTCTTCTCTGCCTCAGCCAGACCTAGGTCTTGATATTCAGGCAATTCCTGCAAAATATGATTTAGGCGGAACAAAAGTTTATCCAGATGTGAAGTTTTTTTTGGGTCTAGTTCAATTTCAGATAGAAGCTCATCTATCTGCAATTTGAAGATGTTGGATTTAAACAGTTCGGAAGTCTCCCTTGCTACTTGAATATCCTGTGCTGACAATTGTATTCTTGTTTTCCGTTCTACACCCTTAACATCGTCCTCACCTTCATCAACATCACTTTCATCCATGACTTCAACTTCTTCATCCTCTTCATCCTCTTCATCCAGTTCACTAGTGTCTGATTCCGACATTTCAGAAGATAAATCCGCCAAACTAGTTATAGGCTCCGATTCCTTTGGTCGTTTCAACTCTTTTCCGACCAAACTCGAACCGTCGGAACCATTTGATTTTCGTTTTGAGCCCATTTTACTCGAACTACAAGGATATTCCAGATCAAAAGTCGAGGATTTCCAAATAAAAAAAAATATTTCAAAACTTCCTCCCAACGATCAACCAAAAACGTCCACCGGAGAATCCCTGCCAAAACGCCGGGGAGCCGAGCGATTAAGTTTGAAAACTTCATCTTTCAACTTATAAACGATTTCTGGTCAGTCATATGTCAAGCATCAATATAATAGTGTGTCGAACTTCTCGGAGTATTAATAAGGTAGTTCCTTATGGTAAGTATAAGGAGAAATCATGTTATTTGAACAATGAGACTAAAGAGATGGGTTTTTAGCACAACGGATACGTGGATTCTCGAGGTTAAGTGGTCGAGATGGTGATCTAAGGGTTACTAGGCTTTTATTGAAGTCTAGTAATGTTTCTATGACGAATTGTATGGGTCTTAGAGTGATAAATGGGTATTATGGCATTCGATCACAATCAACTCAGCCACCCATTAAAGAGAATAACAACAACAACGATGACAAAAAGAAGAAAACATTGGCAAGAGATAAACCTATAGAGGATGTAGAGGCTTCGGATAAGGTTGTGACCAAGGTTGAAACCAAAAAAACCACATTGTGGGAAAAGATCAAGCATGAGGCCCAACATTATTGGGATGGTACAAAGCTGCTTGGATATGAAATCCGGGTTTCCACGAAATTGGCAGCGAAAATGGCCACTGGATATGAGTTGACCCGAAGGGAAAACCGTCAACTACGACGTACCACTCAAGATCTGGTACGATTAGTGCCGTTTTCGGTTTTTGTCATTGTTCCATTTGCAGAGATTCTATTGCCGTTTGCGTTGAGAATCTTCCCAAATTTGCTGCCGTCGACTTATGAATCTGGTTCTGCCAAGGAGAAAAAGCTAAAGGCATTGCGAAAGACTCGTGGTAATGTTTCTCAGTTCTTGAGATCGACAGTGTCGGAGAGTGGCATGGTGTTTCCTGTGGTGGTTACTCCTGAGCAACGGGAACAATTTTCGACCTTTTTCAAGCAAATCAAATCTTCGTCGGGAGAAAAACCATCAAAGGAATTGTTAGTTAAGGTAGCAAGGCTTTTCAAAGATGACATTGTGTTGGATAACTTATCGAGGCCTCAGTTGGTTGCAATGGCTAAATATATGAACTTACAACCGTTTGGAACTAACCTGATGCTAAGATATAGCATTAGACATCGGATGTTGCAGATCAAACGTGATGATAGAGCAATTGATTATGAAGGAGTCGAATCTTTATCTGTCACGGAGCTGCAGACAGCATGTGCGTCACGTGGAATCAAGACCCACGGCATTTCTCCAGGTAAATTAAGAGACGATCTGAGCACTTGGCTGGAACTTCGGTTGCATCAACGAGTTCCTTCCACCGTTCTTGTTTTGAGCAGTGCATACACCTATGGCCAAGCCGATGACTTGGATTCGTACTACGATGGGATTATGGCCGTGTTGAGTGCCATTCCGGAGGAGTTGTATCATGAGGCGGAGCTTGAAGTGTCTTCCACGGCCGCTACCAATAAGCAGAGATTGGAGGTGTTCAAGGAACAACAAGAGCTGATCCAGGATGAAAACGAGGAAGAAGAACAAAGTGGACATGTTATCAAGGTCAAAGATAACCTAAGTTTAGAAGATGAGCTCTCTGAAGAAGCCGAGTCTGATGAGGACCACTCACAGCCGGAGCCTGAATTGGTGGAAGCGTCCAAATCAGAGCAAGAACGCAAGTCGCGAGACCAAATCCAAGCACCAGGCAAATCTGCCCAGGACAGTAAATAATTGTACAAATATACCCTAGACGCTACATATAATCACATAAACTATTACCGCTATGCCTTCAGTTCTTGCCAGTGCTCCCAAACCCTCCGGAGCCTCGGATGGTGGTGTCCAGGACATCGACAACTTCCACCGGAGGATTGACGATACGCTCAAGGATCAGCTGGGCAATGCGATCACCTTTCTTGACTGAACGATTTGCAGTTAATATCTGAACATCATCAACAATCATGACGAATAAGCTTACTTTCATAATCCACGTTGGAATGATTAAAAAGAAGGACACGTACTTCTCCTCTGTAGTCAGCATCAATGACACCGGCACCCACGTCGATTCCATGTTTGACAGCCAAGCCACTTCGCGCAGCAACTCGACCATAAGTGCCTTCTGGAACCGCGATGGAAACTCCAGTCGGAACCATGCCTCGATCTTTGGCCTTAAGTACAAGATCTTCACTGCTGTAAATATCATAGCCCGCAGCTAATGCAGAGCCTCGGGTGGGTGCTTTGGCAGTAGAAGTGAGAAATGCAACTTGTAACGTTTCTTGTGTCATGGTGGTAAAGTGGTTGTTAATTGAAAAAAACGCGATGGACGCGAAGTTCGCGTCCTTCCGCCGGAGATGTGCCGCATCATGTGCGCCGCCGGAACGAACCTTCATCCATCAACATGATCTCTGTAAAGGGAGGTCTACGATACGTAGGAGGGACATATGTGACGCTAATATTTATCGCCATGACTATGACTTGGACACTGCGTCATATGGCGTACAACAGTCGACGACTGCGACAGATCCAAGCCCGGCGCAAGGCGATTCAAGAACAGGCCGAAAATGAGGAATCGGATGAACCGACCAGTAGTGTGTTTTTTACTTTACCGTTGTGGTATTAACATTGAGCACTGACTTGTAACTGTAGGTATTCCAGGAGAGGCTTTGGATATCTTCTATAATGATGGAGGCCCGGATATTAGAGATAGGTATTTAAACGCACTCAACTGAAAGATATCTGTTGCAAGCACCCACTAACCTCTCGTCAGTGCTAAGGAATTGATTTCCAAACTGTTTGTTGAGAGTCCGGAAGCATTGGACCTCCTCAAATCCGATCTCGAATCCCCGAGAATCGCAGATAGAGTCAAGGCAGTGGTAGTTTTGAGAGGCTCCACTATAGACAAAGATATACGTATGCATGGCGTGCAAGGAAATGTTTTATATATGCTGCTAATATCATATCAAGCTACGAGAATAAGCCTATACCGGTCGCATGGTAAGTCGCTGACCAAAGGCATGCTGATGTCATTCGAAAACCGGTCAAAAGAAAACGCACATAAACAAGCGATATACCGAAACGAATGTATGACATACATCGCACAGCTTCAAGAAGATTCCGACGGTTTCGAATATTTATTCCTCGATAACGGAGTGCTGGACTTTTTTCTAAGCTATGCTGAACATACTCAGAAATGTAACCTGCTAAGCTTGGATCGCCTGACAGATAGAGCTTCACCGGATTTTAACCGTCGATACCGCACCGCACTTGAGAGAATTGTCCTCAGCTATGGCCTCATGCTACGTAAGGTCGAGGTCCCAGAATCTTGTAGAGTGTGGCAGGAACTTCATAGGAGATATCGCTTCTGATATGTTATTCATGGAACCATATTCCACGAACAATTCACCAATCCATGGGCAAAGACACCTCAATCTCATTCAGCATATCATAGTGTGGCTATTACGATACCATATGCTCCATTTCTACTCAATGGCTCTAGCTACATTCAAACTACAGTCAAGATTCGCCTTACGATATCTACCTGGAATGTTTATCTTGTTGACAATAGCTTACCAGCTTCAACAGGATTCTATCTGCCAACTCTACGACGATAAGAAATCTTCTCTTGACCTTATAAGAAGGCCATTTCCATCAAAAGTCGGTATCCCATCATAAATCGGTCACGTGACATTTTCTCTATCACGTGATTGACTCACGTGACTCCTAAGATATCACGTGACTACTCGGTGCGGCTCAGGTGCAGGTCAAGGGTTGTATTGTCGGTCGAGTAAAAAAAATTTTTTTGTGAAAAACTGAGTTCCGAAATCTCTCACTTCCTTCTTCCTTCACATTTAAACACCAACTACAAAAGTAAGTCAATTATTTTGCAGAAAGGGATAAAAGTTGGGGATGGGGCATTAGGACTAACAATATATAGATGACCACAGCTGGTGACGGAACTTTTCCTGGTGCTATCGGTATCGTAAGTGATAAATATATAGGGCCTGGGAAATTTTTTTCATTATAGCTAATGATGGATTGTATAGGATTTGGGTACCACCTACTCTTGTGTTGCTACTTATGATAGCGCAGTAGAGATCATTGCCAATGAGCAGGGTAATCGAGTTACTCCTTCGTTTGTTGCATTTTCTGACAAGGAGCGATTGATTGGAGATGCTGCTAAGAACCAGGCTGCACTTAACCCGCGAAACACTGTTTTCGATGCCAAGCGATTGATTGGAAGACGTTTCGACGATTCCAGTGTCCAGAAGGATATTAAGAGCTGGCCTTTCAAGGTTATTGACAACAATGGAAACCCACTTATTGAGGTGCAATACCTTAATGAGACCAAGACGTTTTCTCCTCAGGAAATCTCATCCATGGTTTTGACCAAGATGAAGGAGATTGCCGAGGCCAAGATCGGTAAGAAGGTCGAGAAGGCCGTCATCACCGTGCCTGCTTATTTCAATGACTCGCAAAGACAAGCCACCAAGGATGCTGGTGCCATTTCTGGTCTTAACGTTCTCCGTATTATTAACGAGCCTACTGCCGCTGCCATTGCCTACGGTCTTGGTGCCGGTAAGACCGAGGAGGAGAAGAACGTTCTTATCTTCGATCTTGGTGGTGGTACCTTCGATGTTTCCCTCTTGCATATCCAAGGTGGTGTCTTCACTGTCAAGGCCACTGCCGGTGACACCCATCTTGGAGGTCAGGATTTCGACACCAACTTGCTTGAACATTTCAAGACTGAATTCAAGAAGAAGACTGGTCAAGATATTTCCGAGGACGCCCGTGCCCTCCGAAGACTCCGAACCGCTGCTGAGCGTGCTAAGAGATCGTTGTCTTCCGTCACTCAAACCACCGTTGAGGTCGACTCGTTGTTCGGTGGTGAGGATTTCTCGGTTAATATCACCAGAGCTCGATTCGAGGCCATCAACGATGATCTTTTCAAGAGCACTTTGGACCCTGTTGCTCAGGTCCTGAAGGACTCCAAGATCGATAAGACCAAGGTCGATGAAGTCGTGCTTGTGGGTGGTTCCACCCGTATCCCCAAGGTCCAGAGACTCCTTTCCGACTTCTTTGACGGAAAGCAGCTCGAGAAGTCCATTAACCCCGATGAGGCTGTTGCTTACGGTGCCGCAGTCCAGGGTGCTATCTTGACCGGTCAGGCCACCTCTGACGAGGCCCAAGATCTGTTGTTGTTGGACGTTGTTCCCCTTTCTCTTGGTGTTGCCATGGAGGGAAACATCTTCGCCCCTGTTGTGCCCAGAAACACCACTGTGCCTACTCTTAAGCGACGAACCTTCACCACCGTTGAGGACCATCAGACCACCGTCCAATTCCCCGTCTACCAGGGTGAGCGTGTCAACTGTGCCGAGAACACTCTTCTCGGTGAGTTCGACTTGAAGGGAATCCCACCTTTGAAGGCTGGCGAGCCCGTCCTTGAGGCCATCTTCGAGGTCGATGCCAACGGTATCCTTAAGGTCACCGCCGTCGAGAAGTCCACTGGCCGATCTGCCAACATCACCATCTCCAACGCTGTCGGAAAGCTCACTTCCGATGACATTGAGAAGATGATTAACGACGCCGAGACTTTCAAGTCTGCTGACGAGGCTTTCTCCAAGAAGCACGAGGCCAAGCAACACCTTGAGTCTTATGTTTCCAGCATTGAAGCCACCATCACCGATCCAGGTGTGGCTGGTAAGATGAAGCGTGGCTCCAAGGACAGAGTGGAGACTGCTCTTTCTGAGGCCCTTGCTGCTCTTGAGCTCAAGGACGCCTCTGCCGACGAGTTGAGAAAGGCTGAGCTCAACCTCAAGCGGGTTGTCACCAAGGCTTTTGCATCTCGTTAAGGGACTAAAAGGAGGATAGATGAAAAAGAATAATATTTTTTTTGTTAATTTAAGGTTATTGTTGTTGTATATAATGACGAAAAAGTACAGACTGAAGGGTTGATATCTTCAAAATATAGAAATAAACTCATTTCATAATTCGTATATAATACATATGCTGCTCATTCAGGTTCGGGGTCGTAAATGTCATCATCATCGTTACTATTATTTGAATTCTCGCTCGATCGTTCACTCCTTTCTGCAGGCAATGGTTCAGGGACGAGCGGTGGTGCTGATGGCTCTATGTCGAATTCGGTGTCAGCAGGCAGAGCAGGTGCTGAAGCTGGGCCGGCCGCTTCGTATGCAGGAACAAAATCATCCGGGCTACTTGCCAGTTGCTCCAGTCTGGTTCGTTCTAGCTCGTTCTTGTCGGCAGATACCTCTGGGGGTGCATCCTGCAATATAACAGCATCCAAAGCCGGAGCAGACGGTTGTTCATAGTCATAGGAAGGGGCTCCAGTAAGGGGTTCAGAAGGAAGAAGTGCTTCTTCTTGTTGTCTGAGTCGGTCCTTCTCCGAAACGTCGTTGGAGGCAGGAACAATGTAACTGCTGGACGATGAAGTGGTTGACCTGGGCGATGTTTGAGCTTCCAGATGAGGGTAAGGTCCCGTGGAACCATTAGTGTTGAGCAGGAAGCTCTCTGAGCCTACTGAAGAGTTCCTGTCAAGGTTGTTCAGCACTGTTAGACTTGAGTCTCTGAAGGTTCCCACCACTATCTCCGTCCAAAGACTAACCACTCCTCTATCACGCTTCAAGTCGTCGGTATTAATGAAGGCTTTTGAGCTGCCATCATCGGGTTCTTTTTGCCTGTTTCCCCATTTGCCTGCTAGATCCAGTACCACCTCTATACAATACTGGAATGAGATGGCCTCATGTCCTCGAGTGGTTGGAAATGTGTCTGCTGGTATTCTTATATTAGTCGTGATCTTGGTCGATAGGGTCGAGGGGTCTGTATAAAGCGGTGACAATGTTTGATACAGGTCTTTCCGGAAAGACTGAGCTTCAAATCCCTGTGCAGCGACTCGACTTATACGCGACAGCGTGACGACAATGCCTGTTAAGCTCCGGATAGGTTTAATATGTTGGACCGACACTTTGACGGGCACGGCTTCTCCTCGCAGGTATCCCTTGAAGGGGATATCCACGTTGACGTCTATCGAGCCTTTTTGTTTCCGTTTCTTGCTGACTTCCACGGTCATGACCAGGGCCTTGGGGGGGCTGACGGATGACACATTTATGGGGCATATCACCGATAATGCTTTTTTCGACGTCACCGCTTGTGCTGGTAAAGGACGGTGATAGGATGCTGTCAATAAATAAGTAATCGACCCTCGTTCGAACTCCAAGCTGTTATATAGCCCTTTCTTTGGCAATGCAAACTCAAATGCGAAATTATGTTCTCCTCGCGGTAAAGAATTGCTATCTGGAACACCCTCAGACTCTGAGCTATGCAATGAAGATGAAGATGGAGTTCCCCATAGCACTATTTGGTCTTCAAACAACACATGCTTAAACGATTTGCCTTTAACAAGATTATTTCGTATTATAATCACTCCCTGTAAATGACACGTCACCGAATTGACTCTCCGTTCCTTCGGCAAGACCAACACGACGTTGCCGCTCACCGGATCTCCTGGTCCATATGTCTTATGTCTCTCATTGAGATCAATAAAAAAGTCCTCCGTACCACCGCGAGGTGACGAGCCCTGAAGTAATGGACGAAGTTTCGCTAACGTTTTCTTCATCAACTGTCAAACCCCCGTTCCTTCTTTATGATCCCGTTACAAACAATGCTTTTAACGCTACTGTTATCAAATTAACCCCCCTCGATTCTCCAAAGTTTACACCCAGTGAATTACACTTTAACAAAGCAAAGCTCCAAATGAGCACCAAAAAACGATAGCTTCTATATATATATACGTCTGCTCGTGCTTTGCGTCCGTCGCGTCGCTTTCTGCGCAGATTATCAGAATGCGGATATAAAAAGCTCGCCGACGAACTAACTTTAGAGTTCCGGTTCTAAACCCCGCTCGTTCTGCCGCGCCCGATGAAATGCGACGACGACAACATGATTAGTTTCATTCGAATGGCGGTTTAGTTCTATAGATGGGGCTTTTATGGGTGACGATTGGAACCTTCCGAAGGGGGTTTCATATTCGCAGCATGCGTGGCGGTCCGCCAAAGCTTGGCCAAGGATTAAGCTCCGGAGTTATCGGGTGTACCCTATGAAAGATCCATATCGTCATCTTCATCACCAAAGAGCCCTGGACTGGGGCCTGTGGACTCGAATTCTTTTCGTTTGAACCGATTTAAAATCGCCTGCACTCTTTGTTTAAGTTTGGCCATGCTGCGGCGCTCTTTAAGCTGCTCAGCCATCTTGTCATCTAGCAATACCTTAAGGACTGACGAATTGAGCTTGGATGGCGCAGGTCCTTGGGGTTCAGAGACATTATCCCATGAAAGCGCATCTGCAGGCTTGATGGCCGACGAGTCTAGCACAATTACTAACGACGAGATCACATCTAGCGAATAGGAAAACATTCCTTGCATATCCGCCACATCCAGCTCGTCCAACAAAATTTTGAATACCTCGAATGCTCCAGCAATCTCAATGGCCTCAGATACAGCATCAATCAGATATCCGGGCGGGGGAGATACGTTTTCATGATCTAGATTTTGAATCCAGCCCACTAAAGAATTGATATTCTCCTTGATGGTGCTTGCAGTATCACCCGGAGCTCCTGCACCATCGTTCCGGCTCATGGGTAATACATAAGGCCTTAACGACTCCAAAAGTGCAGCCGAGGAAGAATTCGGTGCCAACTGCGCCAAAGCATTTGTCAGATCTTGCCCAACTATAAATAATACCACTCTGAATATCTTCTCTGCATCACCCGATAACTCCCCCGAGTTCAAGATTAATTCACTCAGAGTCTGCAATACGGCATTGGATTCTTGGCTCACCCATAGGCAATTGGTCATATACTTGAGCGCTCCAACCAAAGTCGAAAGCAGAAAAGGTTGCCTGAAGTAGTCCAACCCGCCTTTGAGAACCTCGAAATCAATAATGTTCCTACTGCACGCAGAGATGATTTGCTGGAAAATCAACGGTACTAAGAACGCTAGCTGCTGCATCGGCGAAGATCGCATCAGATCGTCGCTGATGCCTCCAGTGTCAAAAAGCGCGGTTATCCAACCGCCAAGGAGCTCCTTTTGCTCCTCGGAACTTTCTTCGGGGGAAATGAAATCCCCTGGTAACTGCTTGATAAACTGAAGGCAAAAAGATTGATTCGTAGTGTTCGTTTTCAAATCGCTCAGCTCCAGCCCATACCGTTGGAATGCTAGGGTAATAAACATCATAACAGACCCGAAATCAAGATAAATCTCTTGAAACCCGGTCTCATCCTCATCATTAGTCCATTCATCCAGAAATTGAACCAACGGCCGCAAAAGACTCCGCGGTGAGATATGCAAGAATAGAGCGTCCAGCATGGATGGGACTGAGGATAATACTAGCGCCAGTCTACCCAGCGTCCTGAAATTTTGGTGAGATAACCATTCTTGGGTAAATTGAACAATGCTATTTGCGATTTTCTCCTGTCGCAGGCCATCAAGTTCTTCGAAGGTTTGGATCAACCACACCAATCGGCTTTCATCATATGGTACATATTCGGGGTTTTCTTCCCCCGCCAGTCTAAACAAATCGTCTATTAGAATCTGGCCACCGTCCTTTTCTATTAATGTGTCACCGCCTGGCTTTCCACGGTACTGAGAACTGTCTTGGATCACGTTGGCCTCTTCGCCCAGTGTCCGTTTGAGGGCATCGACGCTGATAATCTCCAAGTCTATGCATGCCTGTAAAAACTCATGACGTATATCACTGGTAGTGGAGGGAAATGAAGAAAACATTTCATCTAGTGCATCTCCACCCCCAGATATGCGGAGTAGATTGACGGTAGCCCTGTCCAGCAGAGTTAGAGGCTGGCATATTATTGAGTCAATTGGAGTTGATATTCCTCTTGCAAGACGCTTAATGACGAGGGGAAGTCGTTTTGTGGTGAAACCTTTCCATAGTGATACATATTTCGAGGAATCCTTTCTCTGTAGCGATGCAGCAAAGCAGTCGAAAGCGGTTGTCACCAGTTCACTGATTACAATCTTGGGCGATTCGTCCAGCAAAAGCACCTCGAGCTCTCGGGTGAATGCATCACCTTGGATCAACGACGAAGACCGCATAAGGCTGTCAAGCCACGTGAGGCGGAATACTCGAGTGAGTTTGAAAGCCGGTTGGTCGGCATGATTATTTGAAGCGGCCATGACTGTTGAGACTGTACCGAAGCTATCATTCAACAGTGGACCATAACTGTTTATCAGTTCAATTGCCATAGAAGCGTCGATACTTTCCAATTCTTTGAGGAATCGGCTTAAGGATTCTTGGAAGTCCTTCTTACATTCATTATGTTCGTCGAAAGCCAACAGAGTAGCTAAATGTCCAGTCTGACTGAGTCTTAGAGAGAAATACCCTATTGATTTTGCCAGGACCTCATAATTGACGTGGCTGGAACCTTTTGACGTCCGAAAGCTATCCAGATACGAAGAAAACGCTATGAAAAGACTCTTATCGCTGGCCGGAGCATGTTGTGAGTTCCAAGATTCAAGGCCTTTCGCCACAAAAACCACTATAGAAGACTGATCCAATGACCTATGAGATTCTAAATACTTCAAAAGTGAAGGTAATGGAAACATGGATTTATTGTCGAACGCCAATCCGGCTATATACTCCAAGAAAAGAGGATCTAAAGCCTTACCAACAACCCCTTCAAATAGACCATCTACTCCATGAGTTAACATATAACAACCAACAAACCATCTTTTTACCAGACTCACCTCCTGTACTATTGTAGTCTATTTCACTACATGAATCTTGCAGTTGGCCGCAGAATTTCAGAAACTTATCTATAAGTATAACCATCCCATTTCCATTGATCCTTAAAACTTACCAACTCACAACTCCATCGTTTATATAATGAAACATTGACAAGCTTACTCAGTTTATCCTGAGGAGTCAAAGTCTGGGTCATCTGTCCCACATCCACAATCCTTACGCGTGCGCTATGACTTTTAACGAGGAACTTTTTCTATGAATCTCCACCACTGTTTTTTGGGAGTTAAGCGCCGGTTAAGCGCCCTGGATTGAACTATTTAGCTTCAAGGCAATTTGTGAAGGAATCTTGGTTTAAAAAAAGAATGGAATTAAGAATGTGTTTGAATAATAATAGATGAACTGAATGATTCATCATTTTTTATCATTGTGGATGTTTGAAATGGGGGAGACACGTGTATTCGGATCAGATCAAACTATTTACCGCGTTTGATGGAACCTACCAATTCTGGAACTATTCCGACCTGTCAGAGTTATAAAAATGTCTATGTTTTCAAATAGGCAATCTTCTGAATATTTTATTCAAGATGGTGCTTGATGGTTTCATGTCTATTGAAGTGAATTCATGCTGGAATTATGGGACATTTCGGGATGAAAATCATTCAGGCTATTTTTTTTTACTCTCTGGTATTAAATATTTTTACATTGTGTCATTTTAACAAAAGACAATAACCCCTGTCTTTTGTTAATAATTTACATATGCATGTGGGGAGAGGTAGAGAGAGAGCAATGGAAAGAAAGGTTTTCAATGATGAACATGAGCTCTAGGAATTGAATCTGGACGGGGATGAATTGAACCGACTTTAACCTCTCCTCCTGAATGCTCACAGGCCTTATTGAGAGCATAATCTCCAGAATCAAAGTATTTTCTTTCTCTTATCCTTTTGTTGATCAGGTGCATGCTAGGAACAGCTCCATACATCATTAGTATTCGTTGCTGATATTGTTCCTTTTCTTCATGTGAGGGTTTCTAATAAGTCAACAATAGTGGAAGAAAGCAAGCAGATAATACTTCTTACCTCTATATCTATCCTTGGACTCGTCATGTGGAGAGGGAAATCTTGACGATTTACAAACCAACTTCGATCGTATTCCTTTTATGTTCTCAGTTATCTCCTATAACTAGTGGTTTCTTTTTTCTGGTCTGCATCAGAACAATAATATTATGGCCCAGGAGTGGGTGAGAAAATGCAAGTTCCCGTCCCTGTATTTCTTTTTCCCGTTTATGAACTATCAAATTCCTTCAACAAGACAATTTGGGAACTTATGCGGCTATTATTATAATTCGATTTCCAAGCATAACCAATGATCTTCTTATCTATGCTTGCTTGAATTATAATGATGATAGATCTCGCAGCCGGAGCTTGGAATGAAATGCAGAACCTCTCTCCATCTTCGTTTGAACTCGTTTCCCCACTCAACATACACCTTACATTCTCAACATCAATCTTACCACTTCAACATCATAACGTAACCCATGTCGCTAAAGGATAGAAGCCGTTGAACCGTTTGTTTATTCTGGAAACCACGTGATATATAAATCAGGGGTAACTTTTATGCGGCTTTGGGGGGCTTGCGGGTAAGTGTCAGCACGTGGCAGTTTAAAGAAATTTTTGAAATTTTTTTTTTCTTTCGGTCTTGCAGAAAACAAAAAGCGGTATCAACCAGACGGCTATAAAAAATGTTGATTTATAAAGTAAGTGGGAATCGTTCGGGATGTGTTTGAGTGGAGAGAGGTGGAAGACGGTGTAATTAAATATGCTGGGGACCTTTTTCTATTATTTCGCAGTAATTAAGTGAAGGATGATTTGACTAACGGGGGATTGTTAGGATGTTATTTCCGGCGATGAGGTGTGTGGAGTTGTCTAGTGCACTGGACAAGAGATGGGCTGTGTGCTAACTTTAGCTTGTAGATGTTCTCTGATGCCTATGACACCAAGGAGGTTGGAGGAGCAGTGTTTGAGGTTGAAAGTCAAATGATCACCGTCAGGCCCGGTGCTGACGTTGATATCGGAGCCAATCCCTCTGCTGAGGAGGCCGAGGAGGCTCTTGAAGAGGGTGCTATTTCCGTCAACAATGTTGTGTACTCGTTCAGACTGCAGGAGACCAACTTCGACAAGAAGTCGTTCATGACCTATATCAAGGGTTACATGAAGAGAGTCAAGGCTTATCTGTCTGAAAACAACCCGGACGCCGTTGCCGACTTCGAGAAGGGAGCTGCTGCCTATGTTAAGAAGGTCATCACCAACTTTAAGGACTACGAGTTCTTCACCGGTGAGTCGATGGATATCGACGGAATGGTGGTACTCCTCAACTACCGTGAGGACGGTGTCACGCCTTATCTCATTTTCTGGAAGCATGGTCTTAAGGAGGAAAAAGTCTAAGCCCATTGCTTGGTTTGGTGCGCAATTTTTTGATTTTCCAAGTGTCATAAGTAATATAAATAAAATTATCCTCATTGTTAGAATCATTCAGGAAACACTTGCAGACAAACATTCTCTAACGAAATGCCGGAATCCACGTATTCCACCAGCTGTGCCTTGTATCCCTGCTCTCGAAGGTACAATAGCCGGCCGTAGTCGATAACGCTTCTGGCCATTAGCCCAATATCTTTTCTCTTCTGTTCTCCATCATCCGTTTCACCACCCTCCTTGCTTCTAGAGCCACATATGGCCCAGGAAGTTAATCGGGCAATTGAGTGGAACCCTTGCGATCCGATCCCATACTCCAAAAGAAACTTCCGTCCAGGCTCAGAGTAGGTCTCGTACGAGCAAAGTTGTCGACAGCACAGGGCAATAATTACTCCAAGGTTCGCGTTTGATGAGCTTCTGTCACGGACTGAGTTAGCCAAGCAGTTGAGCGTTAGGTCTGTGGCACAGCCGCATAAATGCTTCGATACTGCGGCAACCTTAATTTCGCCAGTCGAAAGATCTCTGAACTTTGAAGCGAGTGCCTTGCGTAATTGCAAATCCTTGATATCAATCTTGATCCTCTCTACCTGAGGCTGTATTTGACTACTGGTTCCTGCGAGATCTCGGAAATCCTTGATGATTTTAGAGTCCAGTTTCAGCCGGGGACCTGCTCGGTCTATTAATAAGAACCTCAACTTGGAATCAGCGTCTTCCTCCATCTGGCTGCGTGCAATATACCTAGAAAGCTCGCCTCTTCCGCAGCCAAACTCCACTACTACATCAGACCAGTTCAATATTCCCATGGCTTGCATATGTCCAATCAAAGATGACTGCTGAACGGCATGTTTTTTATTCTCCAGCTCCGCTAACCTGGATGACAATCCTTTATGAGTCCTGACAATCTTTTTAATCGGTTCTTTTGAGCAAACGTCGGTATAGCATTTCCTAAGTGCTTCGATCCATTCCATTTGGTCCCCGGCAGTAGGTTCGAAATTAGCCTTAACATCCTCCTTCGAGCAGGGAATGAGGTTTATATCCGTATGGAACCAAGGATCATCATTCAGTATATGCGCCTGCTTAGCTGGACATATCTCAATATGATGCTTCAATTGATCTTCAAATATGCTGTGTCCAGAGTCCAACGGACAAGAAATACGTTTCCTTCCACCTATGGAATCTTTGATCTAAGCCATTATTAGCATTTTACAGGTCGTTTTCAAATATCCCACAAATCGCCTACCTGAAGAATATGCTGGGCACAGAATTCTTCATCTGCTCTCCTAGTCATATTACATTGCCTGCCAGCTTTATGCAATAGAATAAATTTACATCTCAATCTATCTCCACCATTCTTTACCTTCTTTATGGGCCTGTTTGGCTTGACCACCTTGTTATCTGTCATTCAATGCAAAATGTGCGGGGGATCTGAAGAAAAGTTTTGATGGATCGTCAGACATAAATCAAAGTTAATCCGGTCTTTAACACCAACTTTTCCTGCACGAAATGAATTATAAAATAATAATAATTGTTAATGGATCATATTGCAAGTCTCTATTAGACCCCCCACTACGTCAATCTTTTATCTCGCGGCCGGTCGTGGAGTGAATCCAATCCAGTTTCTCTTATTCTTGTGTGGATGAATTCTGAAAGAACATTATATTACAATGGACATCGAAGACGTGCGAGCCATAGAAAACACCTGAAGCAACAAAAGACGTTAAATCGTATGCACTATCCTTGTGTGTCTAGCGACGAGTTCTACCTACAAAGCAGAACCATGTGCGACTACATGGATTAAAAAGCTGTTTCGTAGGGATCTGTGTAAGAGACTCGTTTCAAAGACCCACTCTGAAGTCAAGTTTTTGTGATTGGAAGCAAGTCATTGCATGAACGGCAGTCTCTTGATGCCCCATTTGTAAATTTAAAGGACTTGAAGAACGGCTTTCCAGTAGAGGAGTATGGAAATTTAGATCAGTGCTAAATGACTTTTTGGTGGCTTATTGTTTGGCAGTGTGGTGACAAATAATCTTGGACTCGACTGCGTCAGCTCGAATCTCCTTTCCAACAGTGAGTATATCCTAATGAGCCTGGATTAAACTTTCTTTCCCATCTGTTATCGATTTGAGCTTCGATTCAATTGGAAAACCCTTGATTCTTGGATAAAATCATGTGTTTTGCTGGTGTTTCATGGGCTTACTCTCAACTTTGCGACCAGATATAATGAAACCTGCGCAACAAGCATTGGTGTCTGAACTGCCGAATCATGGGTAATTTGACGTCTGAAAAGTCCCTGGATGGATAACATTATGATCTCGTTGCCGCCACCTATAAACATCTTCAGGCTTGTACATTATTGTATTGATGCTACGGGTATATTTCTTAGGAGCAATCTATAGAATTAGTATGCGCACTATACTCCGGAGAATATGGCAAAAGTTGACTCTAGTTGTTCTCACCCGAAACCAAGGAAATACTCTGCTTCAGTCGCTACAATCGACACTGTTACTCTGCCCCTCCAAACACAAAGTAAGTTAATGCCCTCGAGTATTATAAGTGTCTCGAATATGGACCAGTTTTCATCAGAAAATGCTGCGATAATCGGTCTATTACTCTAATTGCATATACGTGCGGCGCCCCTGTAGGAGAGGTTAAATTTCTGCGATGCATTGAAAACGATTTAGCAGATGCGTATATTAAAGGACCCAACTAGTGTATGACAAATTATGGTTTGGTGAGAACAACTCTATCCTCAATGCCGTTGGCCTCTTCGGATTTCCACCAGGAGCCGTCAGGATAGCTATACGCCTCCCATGCCTTGGGCTTTATTGACACGGAGTAACCGGGCTCTAACGGCGTCACGACGTAACCGTCCTTGACAATAGAGGGGTATTCAAAGTGTTCCGGGACGTGGTCAACGTACTCTAGTAAAGAAAGCTTACCAGACACGGCTACGTAGTCGATGGTGGAGATATGCTGGGTATATTCAGGCAGCCCAATGCCACCGGAATGAGGAATGACGGGAATGTCGAATCTCTTGGCGAGGAGAAGTACTGCCAATACCTCATTGACACCACCGAGCCTGCAGCTGTCGACCTGGGCGATATCAATTGATCCTGAGGCCAAAAACTGCTTCCAAAGAACTCTGTTTTGGCACATCTCTCCAGTGGCCACTTTGATTCCATACTCCTTTAAGCCATTTTTGATTGCCAAGTGGCCCAAGATATCATCAGGAGACGTTGGTTCCTCAATGAAATAGGGGTTAAATTCTCGCAGTTCCTTTACCCAGTCAATTGCCTCTGGGACAGACCATACTTGGTTAGCATCTATCATCAGAACTGCGTCCTCACCAATGACTTCTCGGGCTAATTTCATTCTTCTACGATCATCTTCCACTGAGCCACCGACCTTGAGTTTAAAGTGCTTGTAACCCTTTTGAACTGCATCTTTAAGGAGTCGGATCATCTTCTCGTCGCTATATCCGAGCCATCCTGCTGAAGTGGTATAGGTGGGGACGGCTCTATTATTGAGGGCATCTTTAACTCGCTCTTGCTTGCCAACCTCAGCTTTTCTTAGGATTTCCAGTGCTTGATCCTTGGTTAAAGCATCAGTTAAGTATCTAAAGTCGATTGCCTCTACAAATTGCTCAGGGGTAAAATCAGACACCAATTTCCACAAGGGTTTCTTCTCGGATTTGGCCCATAGATCCCAGATGGCGTTCACCGCTGCACATAGCGCCAGATGGATCACTCCCTTTTCAGGACCGACCCAGCGTAGATGCGAATCGGACACTAAATCCTTCCAGGTGTCACCGATATTGGCGGTAAGTTGTTCCAAGGTCTTACCCACTAGTCTCTCACCGAAATATTGAATGGCATAAGCCACAATATCGTTTCCTCGGCCGATGGTGAAAGTCATTCCATGACCTTGGAGCTCGGTATCAGTTTCTAGAATAATATACGCTGCTGAATAATCTCCAAGCTTATTCATAGCATCGGAGCCAGTTTTGGCGAGCGATGTTGGAAATCTGATATCCTTGACCTTATATCCAGTGATTTTTGTCATTTTTGCTTATATTACACGAATGAAGACCCCGGAGGACACTACAGACATTATATATTTGTACGGATCACAAATCTCCCCACTTCAAAGCGGTTTTACGCCTACTTTCCGGTGGGGGGTGTGAATCTGACTACATCGGCGCGCCCCGGCCCCATATCTTGGGGGTCGATCATCGCACACCGTTTGGCGGCATGCATGCATGCATGCCACTGTGCAACCGGTTCTTTAGTGTAGATTTATTGCAATAAAAAGTGCGACTTCTTTCCTGAGGTGACATTTTTTCCTACTCTTTACAAACCTTTCCAATGGGTATTTCTTTAAAAAAAAAGATTGTGCTTGTTACTGGTGGAAGTGGTGGTCTTGGAGCCTCGATTGTTGATAAGTTCGCGGCTGAAGGCTCAGATGTAGCCATTAACTATGCAACTTCCTCCGAACGGGCTCAGAAGGTCGCTGATTCGATAACCTCAAAGTACCCAGGACTTAGAGTCATTATAGTCCAAGGGGATATGGGACTTGAGGAGGACTGTAAGAATGTAGTACGGGAAACAGTCCGAAAACTTGGCGGTCTCGATGTCTTGATATCCAATGCAGGTTGGACTCGACCGGTCGACTTTGCGGATCTGGACGCTATAGATTCGGAAATGTTTGATAAAACCTATGCTGTCAATACCAAGGCACATTTTTTCTTGTTTCGCGAGGCAAAACCACACTTTGAGAAAAACGAAGATGGTGGATCTTTCATAATCACGGGATCAGTGGGTGGAATCAGGCATGTGGCATCCAGCTTGCCTTATGCTCTGGCAAAAGCAGCTACAATCCATATGACAAAGTGTCTTGCCAAATGGCAAGGACCCAATTGCCGTATCAATGTCATTTGTCCTGGCCTGTTACTCACTGAGATGGCCTCTCAGTTCGACCCCGCCTATCTCGCCAAAACAAAGGCAATGGCTCCTCTTAACTCGGCAACCGATGTTGATGATACCGCCGATATGTACGTGACAATCGCCAAATCGAAATCTCAAACCGGTGCAGTCGTCACCATCGATGCTGGCTTGTGTTTATAAATAATAACTAATAGTGTATTTAACATTAATCATCCTACTATTTTATTCAACTATGTAACTTTCAATTCTGGTCATGTGATGGCAGAAACTATGTTCAAGAAACTAAAAACAAGATGAAACACGGGGGCTATTGGTATCAATCAAACTTTTGGACCACCACGGATCCTCCCACATATCTAAAGCCTCCCACATTGGATCCCACGAAATATTGACTCCCACAGCAATGCCTCCCACGTCATTCATGCGTGGAGGCTCGGTATTTCACAGCTCGCGGTTGATTTTAGCTTCGAGGTCAGATCCCCCAAAAGTTGGGGGTAGTGGGGTTTTGCGGCTCAAGAGAGATTTTGCGGGGAAATTTTCGACATCAACAAAGATCTCCCCAGTTTCTATTCAAAAAGTTAGATAAAAACAATTAAAGTTTAGATTCTTTCAAAGATACAGTAGAGCAATGTCTGAAAACAACAATATCCAAATCATCGATAAGTTACAAAGTGCCGTGAGTTATGTTGAGCCAATTCGTGGAATCGCAGAGCCCGAGGTGCAGACGTCATCGCCAGAGGAGGGGTTATTGAACCTTACCACAGATGGTGAAAAGCTGTTTAATAAGCCGTTTGCAGTATTCAATAAGGAGTTTCTAAGTGTTTTGGGAAGCAATCCAACTCTTAGAGTTATTGCTGAGGAACACAAGTTCCCGTTTGCACATGAAGCAGGAGTTTGGATCCCGAGAAATCGAGAAGTATTCTTTACTTCCAATCAGTTTATTCCTGAATCTGATCCTAATGCCAAGCGCAAAACGATTGTCATCTCAAAGATTGAGATCCCTAAATCAAAATCTGCCAACATCAGCGAATACAAATGGGAGGTCATTAAACCCTCCCCTAATATTGTTTCTGGTAATGGAGGAACAAATTATGGAGATGGTGCCCTCATTTGCCAGCAGGGCTTGGGTGATATCCCCGGTGCTCTGATTCATATGGACGTCGAACCTCCATATGCTAATAAGCCAATTCTTAATAACTTTCACGGACGGCCTTTCAATGCTATTAATGATGTGGTTATCTTACCACTTGATGGTACAATCTGGTTCACGGACCCTACCTACGGAATTGTCCAGGGTTTGCGTGATAATAAAAGGCTTCCCTGTCAAATCTACAGCTTCAACCCCAAGACAGGCAGTATTCGAGTGGTGGCCGATGGTATCAACCAGCCTAATGGAATTTGCTTCTCACCAGACTCTAAGGTGTGCTATATCACTGAAACTCATGCCTATGATGGAATAGGTGGCACATATCCGGACCGAGAGTCGTCTATCTACGCTTACGATATTGTCAAGTCTCCTGGTTCAATCAAGGCGGATCGGTCCTACGTGCTGGTCAATAAGCGGATATTTGCATTTGCTGACTGTGGAGTACCGGATGGAATTAAAACCGACACGGATGGAAATGTGTATTCGGGATGCCAAGATGGAATCCAAGTATGGAATAGTGATGGAGAGCTCATTGGTAAGATTCTCATTCCAGGAGGGGCAGCCAACTTCTGTTTTGCTGATCCTGGTCGAGTTATAATATTTAACGAAAATCGCATTCTGGAAGCAAACATTAATGCCACTGGCGCCTTAGTACGAAAGTAGTCAATAGTAATATTTTACAAATCTTCCTTGTCTAACATTGCTAGATCGAGTTCGCTCCGAAACAAACCTCATGCCCCCCATATTGTCACTATCCGCGTCGTGGGGGGCTTAAAAAAGTCGATCCGAGAATAACAGTCAGGGATGAGCATACGGCTAAAAGTATCGACTTTGTGGAGTAAACACCTGGACTCCAAACAGTTGCAGACTCTACACAGAATAAGACCTCTTTGGGGGATGTTTTGGGGGCCATTATCGATTAATGCCTTTTTCCGAGAAATATCTATCATCGTGCATGATCTCCATCCTTTTTTGCTTCTCAACCCCGCACGTCTTCTGCAAGTGACAGTTTTAGGCGGTTTCCAAATTGCGGGGATCGCTGCTATTATTTAAACATTAGATATCCGTAAAATCGAACTTTAGCTAAAGTTCTTGTTAACATGTTGGCTATATACCGTAAGAATCTGTCAGGTGCCTTAGGCCTTAAGGGCAATAATCTTCTTACTGCTACTGCACTCTTAAGTGGTTTAGGATTTTTGTTAGTTGGTAAGTTTTTAGTTCGGTCTTGTTTTTTTCGAATGTAGTTCTAACTTCCATAGGCTATGATGGTGGTCTTATGGGTGGTTTCATAAATGGAGGCCCCTTCAATGAGACTTTCAATAATCCTCGTCCTAATATCGTTAGTACTATTGTGGCCATTTATGAAGTGGGTGGATTCTTTGGTTCCATTCTTACTTCCTTTGTGGGCGACAAATTCGGTCGTCGACAATGTATCGGTATTGGTGCCGTTCTTTTGGGTATTGGTGCCATTCTACAAGCTTCCTCTTTTTCCCTGGCTCAAATGTTTATTGGTCGAATTGTTTCTGGTCTCGGCGTAGGAATGTTACAATCAACTATTCCTATCTTACAATCTGAAGTCTCTCCCTCTAAAGTTCGAGGTATATATGCAGCAGCATATCTATCCTTTCTCAACTTTGGCATTTGTGTTTCTTATTGGCTGAATTTCGGTCTAACTTACATCGAAACTCAATTTGCTTGGAGATTCCCTACCGCTTTCCAGTTGGTATTTATTTTCCCAATCTTGTTCCTCACCTTCGTGGTGCCAGAATCCCCAAGATGGCTGGTATTGCATGACCGCGACCAAGATGCAGTTGAAATTATTGCCCGTCTCACCAGCTGTGATGAAGATGATCCTGCTGTTATGGACTTGGTTCGTGACATTAAGGAAAGCGTTCTGGTTGAATTCGCTCTTGGCTCCGGCTCCTGGATGGACTTTATCAAGAATGATTCTATTCAAACAAGAAGACGGCTGTGGACCGCTTGTCTGGTACAAGCCTTCCAACAACTCACTGGTTGCAACGCTATTTTCTACTATGCTACCACTCTGTTCCAGAAGTCTATTGGCTTTTCGCCAAGATTCTCCAGTCTCATGTCGGGTATCTTGAATACCTGGTTCTTTTGCTTCTCCTTTGTTCCTTGGTTCCTGATTGATCGAATTGGAAGACGGCCCTTGTTCCTGATTGGCACCTTCGGACAACTGTCTTCTATGGTTATCCAGACAGGTATGATTTATAAGGTTGAGCAGAATCCGGATTCGAACGCATATGCCGTCGTGGCTTGTGTTATGCTGTTTGTCTTCGCCTCTTCCTTCACGTTTGGAATGCAGTCGACCGTGTGGGTCTATCCAACAGAGGTCCTTCCAATTCGACTGAGAGCAAAGGGGGCTGCAATTTCAACGGCCTCCAATTGGATTATGAACTTCTTGGTTGTTGAAATTACTCCTCCTGCAATTACAAACATTGGTTACAAGACCTATATTATCTTTTCTATTTTCAACGCTATCTTCTTACCGATTGTCTACTTCTACTTTAAGGAGACTAAAGGCCTTACTCTTGAAGAGGTTGACCTGCTCTTCTCTAATGAGGAAGCACTCGAAGCTCACAACGAGGCTGTTGCTCGAGTTACGCAGGACCAAAAGATTCTTTCTCATGAGCAAGTTGAAGAGGTAGCCAATGCTCCATAGTCCTTTAGTCGTTTAATATCTTTTGTGCCCTATACCATCGTATTTTCATTATTACGTACCTATATATATATTGAAGCTTATAGGAAAGAAACCTTTCTATCCAACTTGTACATCTCGCTCTGCTATCTCGTTATGCACCACTTCATCCCACCCCAGGCTGCGCTTCACGCAATTATCCATCATCTGACACATTTCTACCATTATTGCCCAGTTGCTGCGCCCCAAAACTAGCATCACCCATTTTAAAAGTCCGACAGAGTGATTTTTGTTTCGAAACCCAATCAGATCTTCCGGTCTAGTCAGATGCTGGCTTCTTGCCAAAAAGGACCGTCCACTTTCGGCCGCTACTGCCCATTCGTTCTCATTCCATATTTCTAATGAGTTCGAGTCAGCTTTGAAATCTTCATTCCCCAGAATCTGAGATTCTGGCCCATCCAAACAATAGGCATACGCCCAGTACACCAACGCACAGTGAGCCAGAATTATCGACCGATGAATATAAGGGTCGTCTGACACTGACCGGATTTTAGGAAACGACATGGAAGAGCTGCCCACGAAAGTACAATGCAAGGCTTTTAATGCGTGGAATGCAGCACTTCGGGCCATTATTGTCCGAGACCATTCATACATATAATTTCTTGCCGAGACAAAATCCTGCCTAGTGGTTTTTTTTCCAACTATGCAAGGATGACCACAAAATACTTGCAGTTCATACCTCTTGACCCGCATTGCCGTATATGCATAATGAAACTGTACCTCGTAATCGGCCTTGTTCATCCCCACCGCCAGTAGATCCGATCCCACTCCGTTAGTATTAGTCGACGCAAACTCCTTTGCTTCGTTTTCGTAATCGGTCCACCAGAACTCGATTCCGTTGCTTAATATCGACTCCCATTTGCTCCGGAAAGATCCTGCTGAAATATATTCGAAAAATGAAGAGTCGAGATCCAGGTGCGACATTTGGATCGAATGCGAGAGCAACCCATACAGCAGTGCCAATCGTCCTAGTTCGCAGGTGGTTTCGACGTGCTGGCGATTTAAAATTCTCTTAAGACCAACTAGAAATGGGATTGTTGGTCGTTGCAATAGGTGTCGCCGGTCATCTGCTGAGTCCCACACCCGGTCATCACATGGCAGAGATAACTGGAGCTCATTAGGGTACATCAGCTGTCCGTGACCAAACAGCACCGAGTGAGAGACATCGAGAATAAATGCGAAAAACACTGCTCTTTTTATTGATTCAGCTTCGATCCAATTTTTCCATGAAGTGCTGTCCGCAGCATCTGTTGGCATTTCAACCGACGAGTCGAGTAACGTAGATCCTCTCCGTATCAGTTGTAGAGTAGCTCCATGGTGTATGTGTGCTCGCTCGTGGAGTTTTCGATTGCTTGCCTTTGCCTTTTCGTATACTTCCAATATCAAAAGACTTTGTAATATCCAGACCTGTGTTGGAGGGTGAAAAAATGGCGAGTTAAAAATAGCCGATCGTAACGGTATTGCGATAGCCTCTTTAAACGGTTCAGACGCATCGACGTACGAGGACCCCATTAGTATTATACTTAGAAGCAGTAACTCTGGGGTTTCGTCAACCCTGAAAGAAGGTCGATGTATGAGAGGGCATTGGAAATGAAAGTTTTCCCAGTAAGATTCGATGTATCTTATGAGGGTGTCGATCTTAAATTCGGGGAATTCAGCAAGATTTGGCATTTCTCGCAGCAACAGTTCACATTTCCCCGGTGATATTATCATGTTCTGGGTGAATGACGGTGGGCTCAGGACCTGAGAAAAGTCTCTGAGTGGGGAGACCAAATATGAGTTTGAGTCTTCGATGGCCATATTTGTGCGCGAGGGGAAAAAGCTCGGGGAAAGAAGCCAGTCAGCTATATCTGCTGAGTCGGGTGAAATCCCCGATAATAAGTTATCGGATAAATGTCGTGTTACGGTATTAGTATCGGTTGTAGTTCTCATGTTGCTTTCCTGAAGGCTCCTTAGCTCGGTGAATCGGTCCTCTGTTTCATGTTGTATGCTGTAAGAGGGGCTGATTGTCACCACGGTAGTTTCACTTTTCATATCTCCCGATCCATTTGAAAGCGACATAAGTCTCTCTGTATCGTTGCTACTGGAATTTGACATAGTAGGCGAAGTATTATCGTTGACTGCACTACTACTGGATCCTTGTTCGGGCGAATCAGTCTCAAGCGTTGTTGATTCTTCATTATTTCCTGCTGAAGTCACTGAGACACCCGCAGGAAGTTTATACTCCTCGGGATCCAATTCTGTATGCTTGGCTATATGAAGATTATAAAGATCTCGCCGCACAAAATATTTATGACATCCAGTCGCAGGGCAATGAAAGATTTGTTTAGGGAAATCTGAACCACGAAAGTAAAGTTAGTACTCCTCTATCTGTCGATTCTATATACTTGTTGAATCGAATTACATACGGTTCAATTTGTGTCTGCTGAGATGTTCTTGACGGGTAAAAGCTCTGTCACAACCGGAGAAATCACAAATAAACTTTTTCGCAAGACCTTTTCGAGATCTGATTTTACCTTTCGTGATGCCCGCTTGGGCCATAGCTTTTGTACCTTGCATCCTCGTACAACCACAATTGTTCGGAGTTGCAGCCTCGCGGGACTCAAATACCTCTTAAACGATCAATCCAAAAGTGTTGTTTTCGTTCGGACTATTCCGTGCGTTTTACCCCATGATTCAAGGACCTGTAGCTTAAAATGTCCCATGCCGGCTCCCCGCGGGCCGATTTCGCCTTCTTTGGTGGGCTAAGTGCGTCATCTTAAGATTCAGAATATTATTAGAAAAGACCGGCAAAACTATTAGTCTATGGTAATCAATGGTTTATATTAATGAATGTAATTAGGTTAAGTTTACTGAAATGATTGATTTCCAGTGGTAAAGAAGTTTGATTCATCATTGAATTCTCTAGACAAAGTGATACTTCATGGATAAAAAAGTCAATTTAGACCCTCAAATAGCCTCATCGTCACGGGACGGTCCGACTCAGATAACGGAACTAGAACCTAATAGGGTGTTTACTGTTAAGATAGATTAAACAACTTGAGAACTAAAATATTGATATGTTGAAAAACAATCTTATTATATATAAATCGAGGATTTGGGTTAATATGCAAGATTGAAGATTTGAGTGTCGATCATGCTGATCTCTCATATATAGAAGCAAAATTCATGACGGGATTCAATTGAATGTAGGTATTATCAAGTCCAATATCTCTATTTTAAGCATAAAAAGACTGAGCTCGATTTAGTTTCTCTAGTGGTTCAACTCTGTAACATGACCTGATGAACCTAGACAGCCAACTATAACTGCCGATCGACGCAGATGCAAGATAAAAGAGATAAAATATGCACCACATGCCAAATACACAATCTATGATCCGGATCATGATTCTGCTTTGCTCGTGCAAGACAAGGCTCCCTTGACGAATTCTAAATAAAGAAGTAAATATCATTAGCAAACGAAAATCGGTTGTCACACACAGTTGTATGTCTGTCGAAGACACATATGTGACTCTAAAGATCAAACGAGAAACGAGCCAAAATTAGCACAAGTACATATCCCAGTGGACTTGAAGTCACAGATAATGAACTTTTTACAAGAAAATCAGTGCGGTAGGAACCTCCCGGACCGAAAAAGATAGATATTCATAAGAATCTCTGCTTTACGTTGGATAGAGCTGGACTTTTTCATGGGAGGGGACACTGTGATAAATTCCGTCCATGGCTTGAGCACATCTGCGAAGATTTCTATTCCTTGGTATTCCTCTAATCGACTGATTATTTCATGCATTGCCGAGCATTTGGTCATCAAGGCGCCTTCCAACCGAACATTTGTTCGTAGAACTATTTTCGTACCAACTAGGCAATTTGTAAACAGGTGACTCTTAGTCTATTTTTATGTAGCTCAATAACTGCTCTCCACTTTTATATGCAAAGGAACGAGGGGGAGGCGGGTAGGAAACTTTAACCTTCACAAAATCAAGGGGTTACGGCGTGCTGATGACTGCCTAGGTAATAGATGGTATATGCTCCCTTGCACCTAAAAAAAGTAGTAGAAAGCGAAGACGCTATATGGACTGATACCGGTTACATTCTTTTAGTAAAAATCTTCTGCTGTCTCTGATGTCAGTAAGACATGTTTAGCAGAGGCGAAACAAATATCCTCGCTTCGAAATATGGTGGCGCACAAAAAGCTATATTTTGTTTTTATCCCTTGCGTGCCTTAGAAGTTAAACTCCAGTGTTTAGCTTAACCAGCGTCATAATATTAAAATTGGTTCAGCTACAGTAAAAATTCCCATTCTACGACAAAATATTATTTACTCCCTCACTTTTTGCTCAGGGTAGCCTTTAACTCTGGTTAAGTGACTTTCAATTAACATTCTTTCACTATTTTTCTATCATAAAAATAGCACACAGTAGAAGGTGGTCATACCCGGGCAAGAGCCCCAGCGGTAAAATGTTACAAGGCATTTCATGTCTCACGACCAAAACCACAGTCACCAGCAACAGAAATCAGATAAATAAATAACCGTATATTAATTAGCTGTAGAATGGTTAAATCAATGGGAAGAGACACTCAAATTCTTCAAGCATTTCTGACAATATAAGTCATTGATAGCAGGGAGCTATAACATCTCTCTGGGCTAAACGAATTCGCCAATGTAAAGTGCTTGAGACAAGGAGTCTGCGACTGGCGCTTTCTCCCTGCAGATATGAATAGTTCAAGGAGGTAGGTTCGAAAACTAAGCGGTTGCGTTAGGACTGCAAATTTAGGTTTGGAGACCCAGCACTTTAGGCTCATGCTGACCACTTTTTCCAGTTCTGCTTCTATGCATCTGTTGTAGATCTCGCGCATTGTTTACGGGACTCGCATGTGCTGCTTGTGCATAGAGAACGACAAAGTTAGAGTTTGAGGCCGGCTGGCTATTTCTGAACCGGCTCGAAGGCTCAACCATTTCTATTGAGCCTGGACTATCACATAAATCTCTTATATAAAGGGCAATGGCCCATCCAAACTATCTATTTTCTTGTCTCCTTTTTTGTATCTTTCTAATACTTTCCACGATCGCTTTCTTGTTAAAATTTTGCTTCAGTCCATTTTAATCTATCAATTCGAGATTAATTCTACTGGCCCCTCGTTAATTTTTCAATATCATGATCTTGCCTTCGTTATTGTCGGCCCCTTTAGTGACTCTTGCACTTCTGAGATGCGCTAGCGCTGCCTCTGTCCAGGAAAATGACATTGTCGTCCGCGACTACCCTGATGCCAAAGAGGCAGCCGATGCGATTATTAGAGACATGAACCTCCTTCGCAAACCTCTGAACAAGGTTGTAGTCTCTCCGTTCGTTGGAAACTCGTCTTTCGATTCGGCTACCACTTCAGAGACCGAAACAGTATCCTCGGAGCCTCTGACTACCTCAGAAGCCTTCATCTCTGCCTCACAATCATCTTCACCTGAAGTGGTATCGTCTTTGCCTTCGTCTACCCCCGTTTCTTCATCCTCATCACTTGTACCAACTGATATCTTCTCGTCATTGACTAAATCATCTGGGACTGCCACAGCTTCATCTATATTCTCAAGTAAGGATAATGCCGCCGATGTCATTTCTGGTTCCTCCAGTGCAGCGTCACTTACAACCGACAATGCATTGTCTATTCCAACCGCAAGCCTGGATATTGTGAGTGAAGTAACGGATACAATCCCGACTAGTCTGCTGGGTAGTATTTCCTTGCCGTCGTCGGTTTCTCAAGAATCAGGATCACAATCTGGCGCGCCCTCTTCGGCGCAGACTCTGAGCATAACATCCTCAGTGACCAGCATTTCAGCAAGTGGGTCAATGATGTCATTGGATAGCGCAACCGAAACTGCGGCATTGACTGGCGCTCAATCTTCTGACACAATCTCGGGAACCGAGAGCACGTTTATTACTTCATCGACACCAGGATCCTGCACTGGCACGGACTGTAATTCTCAGGGTGTCTGCACTGGCACAGACTGTGCTACCATGACTCAAGCCTCAGCAACAACCACGCCTTCCTCCCTCTCTGCCGGCTGTGCTGGCGCTGACTGCAACTCGCTAGGAATCTGCACAGGGCCGGACTGCACCATTAGCACACCTTCTTCTACTCCTGCTTCCACGGCTGCTTGTACCGGACCAGATTGCAATTCTCAAGGTGTCTGCACTGGGCCAGACTGTGCTACCATGACTCAGGCCTCAGCAACAACCACGCCTTCCTCCCTCTCTACCGGTTGTGCTGGCGCTGACTGCAACTCGCTAGGAATCTGCACAGGGCCGGACTGCACCATTAGCACACCTTCTTCTACTCCTGCTTCTACTCCTGCTTCCACTGCTGCTTGTACCGGACCAGACTGCAATTCTCAAGGTGTCTGCACTGGCTCGAACTGTGCCACTGTGATACCACTAGTGACAACCGCTCGCCCTCTTTCTACTGGCTGTGCCGGCGCCGACTGCAACTCTGCAGGTATCTGTACAGGGCCAGATTGTACTTCGAATGTGCCACCTTCTTCCACTCCTGTTTGCTCTGGACCAGACTGCAATTCTGCTGGTGTTTGCACAGGTGCCGATTGCGCTACTATTCTGCCGAGCTACACTACACAAGCCGTCCCCATCGTTCCCTCCGGCTGCAATGGCAATGATTGCAGCCCTCATGGTATATGTACTGGACCGATCTGTGTCACAAACTCCCCTGCAACCACTCCTCACTGTGGAGGGCCCGATTGCGGCCCAGCCGGTGTTTGCACTGGTCCTGCTTGCGCGGCTGCTCAAACCGTCGTTCCGACACCATCTCCACACTTCCCCGTCCCTGCTAACTGTACTGGTTCTGATTGTGCTGCCAGTGAGCCTAGCTGTGTTGGTGTCAACTGTACCGCACCAAGCTCCCTTCCGCTCTCTTCTGCTCCTGTCTCTTCTGCTCCTGTCTCTTCTGCTCCTATCCCTCCTATGTGCACAGGCCCTGCGTGTATTAATATTTGCACAACCGGCTGCGCCAATCCTACCAATGAGGTCACCACGGCTACCTTCAATTCCGGCAGTACTACCGTTACCTCAACCCTCACCTGCAACGGCCGTTGCGTTCCTTCTGCTACCAGTATTCCAATTGCTACTGCCACTGGTACCGGACCTGCCGACTTGGGTCCTAGTATGATCTTGCCTTGCGCCCCGACTGAGTACGTTAACCCTGGAGAGTGCACAGTGACGCAGTATGTTACAGAGTGCTGCAACCAAGTTTGTACTCGCAAGACCACGGTTGTAACACCTCCTGTGCCCACAGTAACTGTCACTGCATGCGACAATGGATGCGAGACCGTTACCACTGACTGTCCTTTCTGTACCTTCTCCACCAGCTGCAGTACCTATACCAGCACATCTTCCGGTTCCACTGTTACTTGCTACTCTCCTACTGTCAGTGTCTGCACACCCGAGTCTACTCCGACTGTCGTTCCTTCTAAGATTGTTACCAGTAACGGTGGTGGAGAGAGAATTACCATAACGCAGTATTGCCCTAATGGCTCTCCTTATCCAAGCAACCCCGTTGTTTGCCAGAGCAGTACTTGCGTGGCGAGTTCTCGGGGCCAGAATCCGGCTACTCCTACTAGCACGCAGGGTCCTGCTCCTGTCGTTGAAACTACAACTGTTTGCGAAAACAATGGAGAGTGCAACACTCAAGTTGTGACCCGATCTCCTTCTCCTGAGAACACGCAGCCCATCGCTACGACTGTAACGACTTGTGAGGGTAACGGACCGTGCAAGACTACCGTTGTTACCGAAACTCCTGCTCCTTCACCTGCTCCTGGACCTGCTACTGAAACAGTCACTTGTAATAACGGCAAGTGCGTTACAACCACTGCGATTGCTACGCCTAGCCCTGCACCTAACTCCCCTTCTGCCCCGGCCACTGTGACTGTGACGTCCTGCAACAACAATGGAGAGTGTGTAACAAGCATAGCCACCTCTACGTCTAGTGTTGCTCCTGCCCCTGCTCCTACACCTGTGACCACAACTGTGACTTCTTGCAATAAGGGAGGCAAGTGTGCTACAACTGTGGTTACTTCTACGCCTAGCGTCGCTCCTTCCCCTGCTCCTGCTCCTATACCTGTGACCACAACTGTGACTTCTTGCAATAAGGGAGGCAAGTGTGCTACAACTGTGGTCACTTCTACGCCCAGTATTGCCCCTGCTCCGACCCCCGCCATTGAAACTGTGACTTCCTGCAACAATGGCAACTGCGCGACATCTGTGGTCACTTCTACGCCCAGTGTTGCCCCTGCTCCTGCTCCTACTCCAGTTACGACCACTGTGACTTCTTGCAATAAGGGTGGAAAATGTGCTACAACTGTCGTCACTTCCACGCCTAGCATTGCACCTTCACCTGCGCCTGCTTCTACCGCGGTTACTGAAACAGTGACGTCCTGCAACAATGGCAAATGTGCTACATCCGTGGTCACTTCTACGCCTAGTGTTGCTCCTGCTCCTGCTCCTACACCTGTGACTACCACTGTGACTTCTTGCAATAAGGGAGGCAAGTGTGCTACAACTGTGGTTACTTCTACGCCCAGTGTTGCACCTGCCCCTGCGCCTGCTTCTACCGCGGTTACTGAGACAGTGACGTCCTGCAACAATGGCAAATGTGCGACATCTGTGGTGACTTCGACGCCTAGCGTTGCTCCTGCTCCTGCTCCTACACCTGTTACCACAACTGTGACTTCTTGCAATAAGGGAGGCAAGTGTGCTACAACTGTGGTTACTTCTACACCCAGTGTTGCTCCTGCTCCTGCTCCTGCACCTACCCCAGTTACAACAATTGTGACTTCTTGCAATAAGGGAGGCAAGTGTGCTACAACTGTGGTCACTTCTACGCCCAGTATTGCCCCTGCTCCGACCCCCGCCATTGAAACTGTGACTTCCTGCAACAATGGCAACTGCGCGACATCTGTGGTCACTTCTACGCCCAGTGTTGCCCCTGCTCCTGCTCCTACGACCATTGTGACTTCTTGCAATAAGGGAGGTAAGTGTGCTACAACTGTGGTGACTTCTACGCCCAGTGTTGCCCCTGCTCCTGCTCCTGCACCTACTGCAGTGACAACCACAGTGACTTCTTGCAACAACAACGGCAAGTGTGTGACAACAGTTGGCACCTCTACACCTAGTGCTGCACCTGCGCCTGCACCCACTCCTGTCACTTCTTGCAACGAGGGTGGCCAATGTGTCACGAGTATTGAAACTTCAGTGCCTAGTGCTGCACCTGGTAACAATGGTGGAACTTCCCCTGAGTCTTCTCCGGAATCAGCTCCTTGTGAAGGAAGCGATTGTCCCTCTCAATCTTCATCTCCATCGCCTTGTGAAGGCAGCAATTGTCCCTCTCCATCCACTTGTGAAGGTGGCAGTTGTCCAACTCAAGCTGGTGAAGCATCCGGTGAAACTCCCGCTGGATGTAGTGGTGCAGGATGCAATCCTGGTCCTGCACAAGGTGGAGCGGCTAATCTTTCGGTTGGAAGTTCAATGGTTGCCGTGTTGTTTGGAATGATCTTTTTGGTATAAAAGTGACCTTCTAATAATATTTATTTTTCTTATCATGTTGGACTTTTTTTTTTCTATTATATTATATTTTTACTGAAAATTATTTACTTTCTACTCCTTATATTATATAGCTAAGATATTTTATGACTTTAAATAAACAATTTTTGAATTTCTTATTAGTTAGCGGTAACTTTATCAAATAAATATGGCGTATATATAACTATATACAAATGCAAGGGTCATTAATAGGCATCTAATTCACAGCAATAGCGATCCCAATAATCTGCTTCGTCCCCGAGTTCATTTGATGCTGATTGGACGTGGTATGCATGTGATCCATCAAAGTCATCTATTACACGAGGAACAGTATTGCTGATTGATAGTTTACCCAGGCTGACAAGATCTCTGCGTATGGACTCATCTTTGTTGTTGTGGTGTTCAAGATGATAACATCGATCTGAGTTCGAGCTATTGGTCGATGAGGACATTGTGGAAGACAATGAATGAACAATCCAATCAAGATCAGTGGAATACAATCTTTCGTTGAGTTCAGACTTGATATCTTCACTTATGAAATGTGTATACTCGATTTCAGCTGCTTCCACGGTAGATTGCCATGGGCGCCAGTAATATTCTTCATCATCCGAGTTGGCAAATGCCAGTCGTTTAAGCTTCCAATCATGATCACCGGCTATAGCACTGGATTCCCAAAGCATTTCCAGATCATTATCTATTTTACAAGATGCTTGGATCCGTGACCTAGAAATCCTTCGGTATTTACATTCATAGATATTGCTCTGTATATCCATTGCTCTTATTCGTTCAAGAGCAAATTGTGACGCAGCTTTGGACGGGAAATTTATACTAATAAACCATTCTAGGTACGTTGATGCCCAGGGCTTTCCTTTTAATCGAAGTAAAACCCCCGGTGCTAACCTGGTCTGTAATGCATATTGGGGTTTGAAATCATCACCCTTATCAAGCAATAGTAGAAGATCAAGAGCTTCACGACTAAATCCCTCGATTATATCTGGCATTTGATCGTAAATACATATTCATTACAACTACATTGTGGGGTTTCGTCGTATATATATTTAACGTCTCATTTACGTGGGCGGCGGCTTCTATCTCCCTTCGTCCGAAAACACTGAGCAAAATCCTGCCCTGTGACATGGATTCCCGTGCAAAAACGGTGTAACAGGGTCTGGCGGGGGTCATTGCAACCCCACCAAAGATGTGAATATGAGATGAGAGTCGTCTAAATGTAGTTTTTTTGTTCCTTCGCTGTCTAAATAAATACACGTCTAGATCTATAATACAGTAGAGTAAATAAATCATAAAGTTAATAAAAAATAATAATAATAATAATAATAATAATAAAATAATCCCAAGTCGTCGTCGTTTTCACATCATGATATCCGAAACCTTGATCCGTTTAACCAAAGGTTCATCAGGAGTTTGATGATGATGATCCGGCGATGATACAGCTGTTTTGACATCTGCTTTAATCCCCGCATCAGCCAGTTGTCTAACAAGAGTGGTGTTTTGTTCTCGAAGTTCCGAGATTTGTTTTCTTAATAATAATTCGCTTTCTCGGATCGTTGCCTCTGCTCGGCGAGTGACTCCTTCACTATATTCCAATTGCGAGACTTTGCTTCTAAATAAATCATTCACAAGCTCCAACTCCGAGATTCGTGTTTGAAGTGCCTGGTTTTCTTGCCGTAAAGCATCCAATGATGCCCGTTGGTATCTATCGGCCGGGGAGATATGACGAAGAGGAGGGATTCGCTCAAGTCCATCACTTGAAGGGGATCTTGGACGCAATTGCTCACTAAGAGGCTCTCTACCAGCCCCAAACCTGGCAGAAGAATTGCGAGTCATCGGAGGAGGTGAATGAGGTCTTGATTGAGGTGTCAAGATATGAGGACTACCAAGCTTTGCACCGGTACCGGCGGGGTTTGTCACTGATGAGATTCCCGGAAGACCGGGACTTGAATGTTTCTCCTGTGGTTGGTGATGTTGTTGTGGTTGATGATTTTGGAGTTGATGTTGCGAAACTGGCAGTTGAGGAACGGCCACTCGAGGAAGAGGCAAGACTGGTGGTCCAACATGAGGATTCAAACGTGGCGATTGAACTGCAGAAGGTGGGCCTGAAGTATATCCGGTGGGGCCTCCTCGATGTAAATGATGGATATCATGATGTCCAAATGGAGCCAAAGTCGGGCTATTTGGATAAGAAAAAACAGTTGAGGGAGAGGCCGGGATCAGATTAGGGGGATGGCTGCCGGGAACAGGTAGAGAACCATGAGGAGGTAAATGGTGAGGACGATGATTATTAGGCGATGAAAGATGAAGAAGGTCGATTCTGCTTAATTCGTTCAATACCGGGCCTCTTAGAGGACTTGCATGAGGGCCGATATTCGGAGAAAGATCATGATAGGAAGGAGAGGGGATATTGGGGATATGAATTTGGCTTTGTTGGTTATTTTTCGTTCTTTTGATTGCCACGGGGTTATTTCGAGACCGATTTCTCGATTTTATAACGTCAGTTTTCAGCGAGATGGGTCTTCTTCGGCCATGAAGTTTGAGAAATAATCCACAAGCGTTGCAAAGAATCTGGCCATTTTCATCGCGACGCCATAAAGGGGTGGTTGAAGTTTGGCAATTCTGACAAAAAGTCGTGCCATTAACCACATTAGCCGAGCCCCCTCCACCATTTGGAATGGAAGGGGGACTAACTCCATGGCTTGAAATGGGATGAGGATAATCCATGGATTTTTGATTATCAGAGCCGGATTCGGGTCTTATTAAAGGTTGTTGATCGGATCCACTAGAGTTTGTTGTCTCATCATGTTTCATATGATCTTCCATCGAAGGGGGAGGGGGGGAAGTAGAACCGGTCCGACCAGATTTCATCATCATTGTCGAAGATACTTGAGATTCCGGTCTTACGGCGAAATCCAAACCACCTTTATTATCAGATTCCATTGTCATAATGAAACAAATCTATTGGCCATAAATATCCCCGTTTATGACTGATACACGGGTTTTTTGTGGCTTTTTTAGATTTTTTTTTTTTTTGTACCCAGATATACAAATGTCGTAAAAGCTACCGAAGAAAAAGATCGATAAGATAAAACCGATATAAAACAAATATTAAAAAATCAAAAAGGAATAAATAAAACCCCTCCAATTATCTAGAAAAAGATCGTCGTTCAAATCAATCAAATCAAAAACCCCTCTGTTAAATCACAAAACAATCGAAAAATATTACGAATAGATAAAAAAAATATTTCAAGATAAAGAAAAAGAAGTGGGTGAAAAAACATCGATAGAAGAAAAAACGGCTCGATAAAAAAAAACCAAACCCTTAACCTTAACCTAATCTGGAGAGTTTTCCAATTTAGATATTTTTCCGTGGTACAGAAAGTTTATTCTAGAGCTTAAAACCAAGCAATTGAAACTAAAAGTATTTACGCCTTAATATGGATAAATCTAACAAATATTCTATATAATCTATATATTAGATAATAATCTTTCATTAATGTTATATTAATGAAAAGAAAGATTTGATTATGAGTCATTTATATATCCCGGTTAGTTTTTGCCCAGGAACTTTAGCCTCATTTGTTCCGTTTCCGTTCCGAAGAAAAGGTTGGCGGTCGGTGGTAGTCGACGGCATTAGGCGGCAATCAATCAAATGTCATTGAAGTGTGATGGAATTTACGGAGAGTTGTCAACCTCGGTTCTGATTAAAACCCTTTCTCGTATCATTCGTTACTTAAAAGAGCTTAATTTATTGCTTGTTTAGGAGAGGGGTGGGGGTAAAACTGAATGATTATTATTATTATCGCACAATCTCCGATTAACCCAGATTCCGGTTATCAAATAAAATATCTGCTCTTTGGAACATGACTTTCACATGATTTATCTAAGTATATCCCAGTACATGTATTCAATTATATAACCGGGTAACTTTCTTAATCATATCTAATCTTTCATGACCGGCGGGGGGTAATGAGATCATCAGCATCATATATATATATATATATTAGAATTCAATCTGAGTTGTAATAAAAAATCATTCATAAGAATCAGAATAGCTGGAAATATGACTTTTCATTATGGTTTATATTCGTTGAAGAAATCAGTTCTCAAGCCTCACCATAATAAAGTCATGTAGTACTAGTAGTAAGCATTGACAACTTGATAGTTAGTTAGTTAGTTAGTTAACTTCGTCTGATTTCCTCAATTGTTGATGTAAACATGAAAGTTAACTGTTAGCATTAATTTATAACTTTTAATGCAATAGAATGGGGATTTTATACAAGTTAAAAACTAGAATGAAATACATGATTTCAATATATATAAACCAATCATAGAACATTCCCATAAAAATGAAATTTATATAGTAACGACGACAAATAAACAAAAGCACAACATTAAATAAAGACCATATAAAAAATTAAACCGTTTCTGCAATGAAGAACTTATAATTCTTGGCTGGCACCCTTTCCTTTGGTGGCAGTCTTCTTTGGCAGAAGGTTTTGATGAATGTTGGGCAACACACCACCTTGAGCAATGGTGACATGTCCAAGAAGCTTATTCAATTCTTCATCATTTCGGATTGCAAGTTGAAGATGACGAGGAATGATACGTGTCTTCTTATTATCACGGGCAGCATTACCGGCCAATTCAAGAATTTCAGCAGCAAGATATTCCAATACTGCAGCCAAATAAACAGGAGCACCGGCACCAACTCTTTGAGCATAATTTCCCTTTCTCAATAATCGATGAACACGTCCAACAGGGAATGTAAGACCAGCCTTTGAAGATCTTGATTGAGAAGCTTTGGCTGAAGCAGCAGCCTTACCACCAGATTTACCACCAGAAGACATTGTTAATATATTTTTCCAATTAAGTCAAGAAAATGTTTTGATGAAGGAAAAAAACAAAAAAGAAAGAGAATCTCTTGATTGAACCGACAACTTTGGCCTTTATATAGAGGTTTACGGTGGCAAGTTAATCAAACATTCCTCTCTCCTTCATCGTTGTTCAAACCCAACTCATTCCCTGATATACTCATCGCACATCACAGTCCTGGTCCATGATGTACGACCCCGAGTAATTTTGATCCGTCAACCCTCCCAAGTTGTTTTGATTGATGGGAGTTTTGATTGATGGGCTTGCCACCTTTAATATATAAGTAGGGGATTATCCTCTTGATCAATCCTCCTTCTTTCTTTTCCGCATCCTCAACTTTAGTTTGGTAATTAAATCCACAAAAACTTTCACACAAAACAATTTCAACAATGGGACCCAAAGCTGCTGCTGAGAAGAAACCTGCCTCCAAGGCCCCTGCCGGAAAGGCTCCTGCTGAGAAGAAGGAAGCTGGCAAGAAGACTGCTGCTGTTGCAGGAGAGAAGAAGAAGAGAACCAAGGGTAGAAAGGAGACTTACTCCTCTTATATTTATAAGGTTCTTAAACAAACACATCCCGATACTGGTATCTCCACTAGAGCCATGTCTATCATGAACTCTTTTGTTAATGACATTTTCGAACGTGTGGCCACTGAAGCTTCCAAGTTGGCTGCTTACAACAAGAAGAGTACCATTTCTTCGCGAGAAATTCAAACCGCTGTTCGATTGATTCTACCCGGTGAACTTGCTAAGCACGCTGTTTCTGAAGGAACTCGTGCCGTCACCAAATATACCTCGTCTTAAACAAGGTTGGGGTCGTTTTATATTTAATCTTTTAGCTCTCGTTATTCTTTGCTTATTTTTTTTGTTAATGTCTTTGTCATTTGGTTATGGTGTTTCCAATCTATATATTCTCTTTGATCCATCATCCATTCAATCCCTCATTTTTGACGCGTAATTTCTTTTCTACTACCTCTATCTTATCCCTTGGAGTCTGACTTTTATCGGTTCTAATATCAAAATCCCGTTAGTAACGCGTTAATATTCCCTCAACGCCTTCCTCATTCATACCTAGTACCTACTCTAATATCACTTTGAATTCGAACAATCCCCAAGTCATGTAAATGTTGATGAGCATCCCCAATCACAGACATAACCTCATCCCATGGCCCCTCTTTATTCTCATTAGTTCCTTCCCATGATTCTGATCCATTAGGTCTTACCAATAGTGGTTCCTGCACTATGAAGTACATAATGCAACCCACTCTTTTGAACCAAATCAACCACCTCTGTAATATAATCCGAAACAGAAGCAGTTGCTGTTCCAATCTTCTCATTAATACCCCTCCCTATCTCTCTTCATATCTATATATATACATACTGGAATAAGACAAACATCTGCTATACAATTAAGCTTCACCATTGTCGTTCTCGATTAGTTAAGTTAGCCCACCTTTTTCTCTCTCTCCCCACTGAAACTTGTACTTTTCCAGTTATCACGTGATGAGTTGTCATGGCAATTTCCAAATTTGCACGTGATTGTTTTAATTCAATCTACCCATTTTTGCCCTAACCCTCTGATTGTTGTCACGACAACGGACTCATGCATCACGTGATGACCAATATCTAGTGAAGTGAAAAAGCTGAGTAGATTTGTATGTGAAACTAGTGCGATATCCAACTAACAATCATAACATTGTAACCAATTCAACAAAGACAGATAACATCATTTAATGGATCAACATTGAATCTAAATTAATATATATCCATAGATTGAGGTTTAAATTGACCAATTATATAACACCTTTATATCTAATTGGATTGTTTTTATCCGTAGTTTTTCAGCTACCCCGCGACCGAGTTCGGACATCAGGGCAAGGGCACCTTGGGTTGACCGAATGCGAAAATCCGCTGTCTTTCCAGTAACTTTGTGGAGCAGACGGGGAGAAGATTTATATATCGATTAAGGTGTATTGAGAACAACCGGGAAATCAAATTGAGATAATATTTGGTTGGTTGGAATAGAGATCAGATATAGAAAGAAAAGGCCAATTTGGGAGGTGTGATTTAAGATATATATTGTGGAGATCAAGAGCTGCGGTAGTAGCTGAATGGCAGCAATTGAATCGAATCTTGTAATGTCAACAACAGCATCACAGGCCAGTGGGTCACCATCTTCAACGAGTAATACGACCACTGCATCACCCACAGGGACACAACAGCATAACTCTACCCCGACATATGCTTCATTCACCCCAGCACCCACGAGTTTACCCCAACATACATCCCCGTTATTGTCGTCGACGCCTCCGACCGTAACCAAAGCATTAAGCCAGGCATACCCATTTATAGTGGCTGCCGATAATATACTGGGGCTGATCACCTGGACCGGAAAAGATATATGGAAGAGTTTTCTTATGGTGGCGGCATGGACGGCAATAGTGCTATATTTTGAAACCTTGGTTTTGTACTTTGGACACCTGCTGGCAGTGGGTGCCATAGCCGGGTATGTGTGGTTCAACAATGAGATAGAAAAACAACAGGTCGAACATCCTACCTTGGACTCGATAGTACACACCCTCACCAATGTGGTGACGAGGCTCAACCTGCTACTGCTTCCAATCACATCCTTATCACTCACCAGCCACGATATCACGAGATTGGTGTTTACCACGCTATTTCTGTCTCCCATCTATATGATTCTGGCCTTCTTTGTGTTTTCACCGAAATCTCTACTGTTTCTTGCCGGATTCTTTGTCCTCACTTACCATTCGGTCTACGCCCGAGTGACGAGAGCCATCCTGTGGCGATCGCGCAGTGTTCGACTACTATCCTTCTATCTGACAGGACTCGATTTCTCAGGCACCAAGAGGAAAAATACCTCCGAGGTCCAACTCGCCCGAGCTGGCGGAATGGGTGCACGGTCTTCAGAAGGAAAACCAATTCGCTTCACATACGTATTATATGAAAACCAACGTAGATGGCTGGGGATTGGCTGGACGCCCAATTTGCTTGCTTACGAGAGAACTTCCTGGACCGACGAGTTCCTGAATGAAAGTACACCCCCAGATACTTTCAAACTGCCAGATGCCGAAGGAACAGGCATGGAATGGCGATGGGTAGACAAAGCATGGCGACTGGACCTTACAAATGACGGAGCACTCGTAATCTCCGGAGGCAAGTCAAAGACCACCCCAGACCCAAATACCAACGACGGTTACATATACTACGACAACACTTGGAAAAAACCCAGTACTGAAGACTCGTTCTCAAAGTACACTCGTCGAAGACGCTGGGTGAGAACTGCAGAATTGGTGTCGGCAGACCAACTTCACGAACCCTTGCTTCCATCATCGGCACCGGGCTCTGCAACCATCGAGGAAGAGAATAGCACCAACGACAGCTCCACGGGATCAAAGTCAGAAGCAAGGAAACGCAAGAGTTTGCGGTTCGAAAACTAGCGCTAGTTAGCTACTACTAATATTTTTTGCAAGCCTTTGTTTTATTGTTTTATACATTGCTACACATGAGACCATGGATCAATGCCTATGACTCTGCCGAATTTGCCGTCCTTGGTTTTATAGTCTCTCCATTCGTAGCCATGCTGGTCCAAATAGTCCTTGACTGACTTCGACAGCTTGTCGTCGTTGCTTTTACTGTAAGTGAAATAATGGCCAAAGCCGCAGATGACATAGAGAGGCCTGGGTAAGGACTTCTCCTCCTCTTCAACCTGATCCAGAACCTCCTGTAGCCGCTCAACAGACTCCTCGAGAGTCATGCCATGCAAATCGAAGAAGATCTCGCTGTCAGGCTCTTTTCTCTGCTCGAAGATCAGGTCGGCCGCAGCCGTGTAATCGTCCAGCATGTCATCATTGTGTTTCTGGCCCTTTTTACTCAGCAGACGTGCAGCCGCAGCGTCATTCTTATGCCAGCTGCCCGCTGCAAGCTGCAGATACTTGTTTCTCATTTCAGCATGTCTCATGCCCGACAATCGGTGCGACACGTACTTTTGGTTGATCCCATACTCAGGCACGACCCATGGTATGGTTCTAGGTTCAACTATTCTCACCACAGAGCGGTTCAGAGGCTTTTGAATGTTCAAGCTGGGCAATTCCGCGGGCGCAGAAGGCGGGCTTGGGGCCGCTTCGGGTGCCTTGATTGTGATTTTGGGTGAAAACGGTCGCGGAGAAACAAAGCTCGGCAGGAAACTGGACGACGACGACGGCTTGAAGACGAATGACTTCGCAGCCGCAGGGGATCCTGCTTGTGCAGGGTTGCGCTTCTTTTTCGACGGTTGAGCGCCGAGAGTGGGAAAGTCGTCATCGGTCAGCTTCACGGGCACGAGTGGTTTAGTTGTATTGTAATTGTCTCTTATGCTGAGCTGTTCGATAAGCGGTTGAGGGATCTCGTGAAGAAACGGGCAATCTTCTCCTGCTAAGCACGAGCCCTGGAGCCAGAAGCGGCAGATTCGAGACGACAAGTCGTGGCTATACTTGCAATCGGAGCGGAAGCATTCGCCAAACTGTACAAAATACTTACACATGATCACCTCCTTATCAGCCAATAGCGACGGTCTAGCTGCAAGATATTTCCGTGCAGATTCACCTTCCTCACCACTCGACACCGGGGCATACTGATCGGCCCCACTAGTAGTACCCATAAGTACCTCCAGCGTCCTCTGAAGATCGTAATCATTCTTTTCCAAAACGCGTTGTATATCTCTTTCAGAGTTTTCCTCCCCGAGTATACTACGCAGCACGTCGAACGGAGAGCTTGTCTCCGCATGGGATTCGTCGGTGGCCTCTTCCCATTCATCCCAGTTGATCTGGTCTTCTGTTTCATTCTCGCTAGCGCCAGCTGCTTGCACAAGAGGTGTAGTAGCTGGACTGGGCGATGCAGTCCATGCGGGAGTCGGCGGGGTACTAAGAGGTTTTTCTAGCTTGGTGGGGTCTGAAGGTGGTGGATTCTCCACGATTCGATGTCTTAACAAGCTCTCATCAACCTTCACAGTCCTAACCTTACGCTGAACTTGACCAGGAGTCTCCCCCTCACGATGCTTCCACAATACATTTAAAACCAACCTCTCTATATCACTATTTTTCAGATGAGGATACTGTAAACTAACAATATCCTCTACCTTCTCGATCTTATCCTCCTCTAGAACACTCTTATCATCCAGAACCTCATTACATCTGGCCTGAAGATCGTCCATTTCCCGGATCCTCACCACAAGATTGGTACAGGTACAAAGTGGAGCTCCGCGTATTGAAATGTTCGCCGTATGCCCCCCGCCGTTCACCAAATAGTTGCCATGACAATGATTCGAAAAAGTCAAATAGTGATTAGGGTTACGAATATATTCAAATTCGGGAGGAAAACGGCTGATGTTTACATGCAAACAGAAGCCAAAATAGAGAGAGTTTTTAGATATCACACCAATATTGCTCTCATAGATAGAGTGAAATAGATGGACATGTAGAACATTACTAGAAATTGAGTGAAAAGGTTGAAAGAAACGCAGTCTCATATGATTCTGAAGTTCAAATTACTATATTATTACCTAGAAGTACGGAAATAAGGTTGACTTAGTAGTGAACATCTCGGACAGCTATACTTATAATGACCGGGAGAGCTACGAAGGTGTAAACCTTCAGTTACTTTATTTTGTTGAATTTTTCCTCCCAAATGGTTTCCAAGGCAACGATAAAGTCCTTGGTTACCAAGGCAACGAAATTTTGAGATTTGTACAGCAAAACCGAACAAAAAACCTAGACGACAAGGTAGGCTTAGGCATTGTGAGGAGTATCAGCTTTGGGCCGTTGCATCATATTGGGTGGGTGTAATAGCTGGGATGACGACTGTGAGTTTTGTGGTGATGGATTTAATTTGTTGATTGGATGTGAATATTGACTTTGTATGGTAGCCCAAGATGGATAGGATTCGTTTGGAATCCATTGAAAAACGCCGTCAACAAGGAAGGTATGTGTTTGATCGAATGGAAGATAGAAGGATATCGGTGATGGGGGTTAATATTTTCAAGTGATTTGGTCAAGAGTCGGAAACGAAAGCTTTCGGATCTATATTATCTGACGCGTTTTCCAACAAATCCTATAACCCGTGATAATTTGAATTCAGAAGAAGATAGTCTTCTTATTTTTCTGGAAAAGAATGATTTGGAAAGGTATGCTTACATGCTTGGTTGTGTTGGAGAGAGCTGTTATCTAATAATCATCACTATAGTGGCCGTGTGTTCATCGAATCATCATTACCAGATCTAGGAGGTAATGGCAGGTCGGATATTCCTAATGTCAAAAGAGCAAAGACAGACTCCCCGTCGTTACTCAAATCTACTATACCACATGCCACTCGGCCGCCAGCTCGTGTTTCTGACGATGCCAAACCGGTTCCAGTGGTTGCGACTTTACCTGCGTCGAAAACAGATCCCTCGACGTCCAAAATCCCCTCTCCAGTCCCTAGACCACGATCCACGCCTGCCGCCATCCCTGATAGCGGGTTCACAACAGTACACACAGATGGCATAGGCTCAAAAACCATTCTCAACCTGCCACCACCAACTCCTCGACCAGTCAAGACAAGCACTCTAATATGCGAAACCAAACCCGTATCAAAACCTGCGAAACCTAACTTGTCAAACCCAACAGTAATTGACACGACGAACGACCTTAAGTCAGACGTGACGGTGTTCTTGGTTCCTGATCGACTACCGGAACCCCCACAGAGCCGTCGTCCTCTGGCGGAATTATACTACACTACACAGACCCTTCCGCTTTCAAAATTGCTTCCCTCGGCACACAAGACCCTCTCCACTGAAAGCTACCAGCTGTCGCTGTTGGAAGGAAAACTCGCTGTCGTGCACGCTAGAATAGAAGAGCTCAAGAGAGCCGAAAAGTGGAGTCTGCGGCAGCAGGCCAAATTCAAAAGCCCGTATAGACCGAAATCGCAGTGGGATCACATGCTGGACGAGATGAGGTGGATGCAGATTGATTTTAAAGAAGAGAGGAAACTGAAAATCGCCGTATGCTATGAACTGGCAAACGCAGTTGACCAGTATTGGAAGCTCGGTAAGGAGGCTTGTTGCGTGAAATACGAGCCCGTGAGACATCTGACCGAGGAGGAAATCGAGTTCGAAATGACAAAAACCGTAAAGGAGGAGCAAGAGGATCAGGACGTGGAAATGAAAGAAGAAGAGGAATCCAAAGGGCCCGAAGAAGATAAAGTCATGGACGATCAAACGGAGATCAAAGAAGAACCTTCTGAAAACGCAATTGAAGATGAGCCGACTATTGAAACTGTCGAACCCGCAAAATTGATACTAAAGAAGAGCGAAAACGACACCGTGAATATCAATTCACTTGTGCCTTTTAAGGACACTGCCAGAAAAGTGGATGCATGTTCGCCGTTCAAGATGATTGTTAGCTTTGATTCTCTCAACTCCATCTCTAATGAGCTGTTTGAGATGTTACCACAATTGCCAGCATTCAGCCCCGCAACACCGTACATGAACGAATTCGACAGTCTCTCGTTGACTTCGGTCACAAAGTTTCTTGCTGCTCCAGACCTGGGCCGTTGCTGGCAAAGGCTTGTGCTGGACGTCAGCGAGCCTGAAGACATCACCGCGAAACCATCTAGTGATAGTACGGCGACACAGGACGAAGGTGGGAAAAAGAGCGCCAGCTCACTGTTTTCACATGAAGCTCTTCGTAGACATACCGTCATTAAGGCACCTCAGCCGCCTAATCTTAAGTATTTAGAATACCGCACCCCGACAATGTGGCTACCACAGGATGATAACAAGTTACTGAAGCTGGTTAAGGATTTCCAATACAATTGGAGTATCGTTGCTATGCATATGCTTCCAGTAACAACCTATGGCTACACGTCGAACATCGAGCGACGGACACCTTGGCAGTGCTTTGAAAGGTGGCACCAGCTCAATCCTTCATTCCCGTTATCGGAGCTCAAGGGTCCGTATTCTCAGCAGGCTCAAGTATGGATGGACGCGTCCATTAAGGCTCAAGCCATGACCAAACGGAGGATCTCGCCTCTGGGTGTAGGACTAGAGTCGATACAAAGAGGGCACAAAAGGTTGAGATGGGCAAGCATGTTTGATGGGATCCGGAAAAGCATGCGCAAACGGGAAAACGCTCCCAAGCCGAATAATACAGTTCAGAGGAAGTCTCAGTTAAGTGACGGAAATGGCAAGATGAACGTTCCGTCGCCCATGGAGTTGGCGAAAATGAAGCATGAACGCGACAAATCTATAGCGGAAGCTTATGCGCAGCAGCAGAGATCTGCTCAACTGGCGTTAGCCCAAAATCGTGCTGGTAGTGCACCTTCTGCACAGGTGGCAGTAACGGCCGCGGCCGCTTCCTCAGCAGCTTCCGCCGGAGGTTCAGGAGGGCTCGTTAGCGGTGCTAGTAGTGAAGTTAATACACCAACTTCGGCGGGCGGTCCTCCAGGTGCACTGCAATCTCGGCCTTCGCAAGCTAACAATGGCGAGAATGCTGCATCTAGCCCAGGAGCTGCAGCAGCAGCAGTGGCAGGCGTGGTGGGGGCTACTACCCCGAACCGTCTACCGCCAGATCAGGTCCAGCGTATGGTTCAACAACGACAGACTATGCAGCGACAACAGTCACCGGCCACCAAGTCTGTACCGACCTCAGCGGCAGCGGGCACTTCTTCTGCAGGCTCTCCATCCGTTCTGTCGGCGGCCCCATCGCCCAATCCCACTGCACTTCTGGCGCAGATTCAGGCTATTCCGAGCCAGCACATTACGAGCATTATGAACCAGATCTCGGCGCAGAACCCAAACTTGTCTTCTGAGCAGGTGACGAAACTGGCACATGCGCACTTCCAACGGTACGTGGCACAGATCCAGCAGAAACAGCTCCAGCAGCAGGCTGCTCAGCAACAGGGAATCCCCGTGAATGCGCCTCCACCTGGCGCCACGCCGTCGCCGGCCGCGATCCTGCAGCAGCAGTACCGGGCTCAGCAGCAGTCGCCTCCTCCTGCGCCCCAGTAGCTGGTGTCACGAATTCATTTTTTATTTATTCTTGATGTGTATATATAATTGAAAAGCTATAGAGATAAAATTATAAGATATCGAGACTTAGACCTCGGGCATGTTATCGATAATGCCGTTCTTCTCCACCTTGGCACCCCCAAGCAGATAGGACGTTTTCCATCTCAATCGGAGGGAATGGCCGGGAGCAGTGGTGGTGACGTGCATTGCCTGATTGACGCCGTTCCTCACCCCGGGAGGGATGGAGCTGCCGGACTGCGTGTCCATTTTGAGCGTAAAAGACTTGGGCACTGCGAGGAAGAAGTTGAGTTCCGAGATAGTCTGTGTCAGCGAGTTATTTGAGTAGAATGCTTTGACAAGAACCGTAGAAGCTTGTTCTCTGCTCACTTCAAATCGCACTCCAAGGCCGGAGGCGTCGTTGAAGACTGTGAGTTCTTTATGGGGTTGTTGAGTCGTCTGAGGCAACGGTGCAGCAGAGGAAAAGATCCAATCGTCAGTCAATGATACAGCAGGAGGAGAGGGAGAGGCAGGTTTGTTATCAAGGCTTTCAAGAAGTTGAGAAGTAGCGGGAGAGCCGAGGGCAATACTGCCTTGGCCAAGACCCGGGGTGGACGCAGAGATAGTCGTGCTTTCAAACAGACTCAGCAAATCGTCAGTATTGGACTTTGTGGGAGCGGCTCCTGCTGCCGGTGACGGCGAATCGTCTTCGTCGTCAATGTCAATCAAAGATTCCATGATGGCCGCCTTGGAAGACACATCTGCTCTTCGTCTACTTGCGCCGTCGGTACCTGGCACTGCCGTCACCTTTACTTGGGCGGCCTCGTTAAAGTTCCCATTCTTGAGGAAGTCGTATTTCTCTATCAAGGAGCTGATATAATCGTTGAGAGCCAGGAGCTTAACCATGGCTTCTTCGTCATGTTGACCTTCTTCATCAATCATCCGAGTGATTTTGGGTCGAGCATTCTTGAGTGAGGTTACAATTTCAAAGAAAACATCATCATCTGACAAGCCCTCTCCTTCATTGACGTTGTTAAGCATTTCTTCCAATAATTCGGCTTTACGGCGGATCTTGTCCAATTCTTTAGCTGCTTTTGCTCGATAGTCTGTCTTTGTCTCCTTGAACCCCGCCATGATAGACATGAGATGATTAGCTTCTTGCAAATCTGCAGGGGATCCTCTTCGGATCAATTCTTGCAGTTTAGCAGATTGAGCATCTCGTTCTTCTTGTTCAAGTTCATGGGCAGATCTGAGGGTTTCAGAAGGATTAAGAACTGCTGCGTCGTCACGATTGACTTCGGGAAACATATAACCTTTGTAGCTCAACAAACGGTGCATATCTCGGACATAACCCAGGTCATCTTTATATCGACTGGTCTTACATATAGTCTGTCTCCATTCTTCAATTGCCTGTAGAATCAGGTATTGAGTGCGAGTGTAGTTCAAGGGCGGTCTTTCCGGAAACCTTCTTACCAGTTCATTAAGAAACTCCTTCCGAGACACTTGAAGATGGAAAGCATATCCACAATTTTTCACACAAATATCCAACACCTAGAATTGGTTGTCAATTTAAGCCTATTCCCCATATCCATTCCAAAACTATACATACTGCCATAGCCAGAATCGAAACATGCGAGTTTCTACTATTGACCAGCCGAACAATAGCTGTAGCCGCATCCCGAGGACTACTGCATTAGCACTTTTTCTGGAATTTGAATGTGTAACAATCCTCACATACGCACTGGCCTTCTTTTGGTTGATAATATCCGCAATCTCCAGGTTTAAAGCCAAATCCGGTTCCAATAATGTAGGACGACATGCTCTTTCTACAATCAATCAGTCTCCAATCATCAATTACCATCACCATTAATATCTCCTCTTACCAATCATGGAAACCATTCTAGTTGAAGACGTTGCACCAGTGCTTGAAGACGAAGTAGTACCTAAAGATGGTACTTCATGTCTAGCATCCACTCGGAATCGGTCTGTATAAGAACCTCCTGCAGAAGAAGCAGCATTCTGTCGTTCAGAGGAATCGAAATACCGATTTGTCGACATGGATTTCACAAAATGCTCGCTAAACGAAGTGATAAAGACCGGGGAAAGCGGCGGATTTTACAATTTCACCACTGTCCTTTACTGCGCTTTGTAAAGATTATCAGAATTGCGTCCAAGATCGCACACTTTAGGTATTTTACTTCCAAAGGTGAGACACGTAAAACGTAGACTTTATCTGAATGAATCTACTATGATTAAGGATACAATTGAAAGAAGTAGTGGTATATATGGCCCCTCTCAAGAAGGTAGGTGACCATTTCGAAAATTAAGAACGTCAAAATAATGAAATTATAAATGAGATAGGAGACCATTTCGAAAATTAACGAAAATAAGATAGGAGACCATTTCGAAAATTAACGAAAATAAGATAGGTGACCATTTCAAAAAATGAATGACACAATAATAAATATAAAATACAAGTACCAAAAGGTTCACTGAAACCCCGCGCCAATGGACGTAAACACCGGTTTATTGAGGATGTCTGCCACGTATTTGGACGGTGCAGAGGGTAGTAATAGTAGTAGTAATGAGCAGGAATCTTTTCTGGAGGTTTCTGATTCTGAAGATGGACTTGATCCTCTGAATATCGATGAATTGGCCTCCAATTTCAACATCCTGGTCCAAGGGATATCAACCCGTGTTCAAGAACTGTCCAAAACTGCTCATCGTAGTGCACTGGGTACAAGCCGACAAATGGAAACGAACGAGCTCACCAATGCCGATGCTCAAATCCGCGAATTGAAATCGATTATGCGTCAATGTGACGAACTGGAACTGGAGTTTATGAAAATATCTCAGATAAGCGACATTACTCGTGATTTCAGACTTCGCATCTTGTCACTTGAGAAACAAATTACATGATAGTATTATTATTATTATTACCATTATGCGGCCTGAAGCGACACTATCAGTGCTCGCTTGTCCTTCTGGTGGCTGCGAAGATTGTCTAGCCGGTCTCGAAACCGAATCGCCGCAATAACCGCAAACGCTACTGCTTGCAGCTTTGGCGGTCGTGGGCGTGACGAGTCGTGCATCTTGCGGTAATCGGGGTAGATCCCCGTGTCCTGCAGTATGGCCAGGTCCGCTTTATTACAAGCTTGGTAGCTCCGGATTTGTATCATGAAAAACTTCTTCATAAAGTTTAAATCATGTCTGTACGCACACTCGCGATTGAGACGGCCCTTCATGTACGTTATCTGCGCTTGCAGCCGCGCATGACTGGGGTGGTGCTTCAGCTTCTCAGCAAGATTAGCGCATCTCTGCTCGGATACTTCAAGTAGCTTCTTCGAATGACTGGCCGACCTCCTATAATACCGCGCATTGGCAATGTGTCTTTCCTGCTCCGCTAGAACTCGCTCCATCTCACGTGAAAGCGTCCGATACTTGCTATCTTCGCTAACCACCGGCTGCTGCCGCTTCACCTGCAGAAGCTCGCTGTTGGACTTGTTGGCATTGTCAAGCTTGTCTGCGGCATATGCATACTTTCTCTCTAATACCTCCACACTGACTTGCAACTTGCTGACCTCACTCTTGTAATCCTCGCACTCCTGCTGCAACACAGGGATCTTTGCTTCCGCTGCTATGAGCTTCTTCTCGCTTTCAAGCCGGCTGCCACGCTCCTTTTCGTTGATCTCTCGCATCGCACTCAGAGTGTTTTCCAACGAATCAATCGACGCTTTGAGCTTGGCTATCTGGCCCTCGACCTCTCGCTTCTCATCTTCCATGGTGATGAGCTGGTTCTGAGACATGAGAACATCATCGTAACGGTCCTGAAGCTCCGAATTAAGTGCTTTGATCTTGTCCTCTAGCTCCTTGTTTTTGGTGATGAGAGCTTCATTCCGAGTCTTGCTCTGCTCGGATTGTTTCTGCAACTGCACAATTTCTTGCTCGAGGCTCTTCTTTTGCTCGGCAAACTTCTTCTTCTCAGTCTCGATAACATGCTGTACATCCGATTTATCCTTTAATAGGTTGTTCTGCTGGTCTTCATAGTTTGCTTTTAGGCGGTTCAAACTGGCTATCTTGTCCACAAGATGCGACTCCTGCAGCTTCCACTCGGACGCCTTGGATTTGAACTCCTCCTCCTTGGCCCGAAGTTCCGACCTCAGCGTTTCCAATTCCGTGTCGTTTGCTCGCTCCATGATGGACTCATTGGCAAGCCTCGCCAGTCGATCTGACTTGGCCTGTGCTTCTCCAAGCTCCTTTTGGAGATAGTCACGCTCGATCTTGAGACTCTCAGCATCATTTCGACATCGCTCTGCCAATACTTTGACTGACCCTAGATCACTTTGGCAGTTTGCAAGATCCTTCTTCAGGGATGTGAGATCCGCCTCGAGTGTATCCCGTTCTGAGCGGGTGAAATGCAGTTGCCTATCCTTGGAATCCAGATCAGAACGTACGACTCTTAGCTCCTGTTCAAAGTCAAATTTATGATCTTCAACCGTACGATTAGCGGCCGCTTGAGCGTCCGCTTCCAATCTTTGCGCTTGTTCGGTCAGCCTCTCCACCTTGGACTTGAGAGTTTCTTCCCGGCGATTTGCTTCCTGGAGCTGCTGGCGGGCTTCTGACAGTTCTTTGTGGTAATCATGACCAAGATTGCGGCTGCGACTGAGGTTGTGCTCTTCTTCTTTTTCTTGTGTCATGGTCCGTAGCCGGAATTCCAAATCTTCAATCTCGTTCCTAAGTGCTTGCTCTGTGCCGGAGGTACTGTTGGAGCTTGTATTATGCGCGTTTTCCAATTGTAGCTCCAGCTCGTCTATGCGCCTCTCCCTGGTGCGCAGCTGATTTTCTAGCTCTGCGACTCTATTTTGTAGCTCAGTCGAACCGTTGGAGTTTTTTCTATTGGCGGCAGCTTTGAGTCTCGATAGGTCATCGACGAGCTGTGCGTTTTGCCGTGCCATTTTAGCAAAATTATCCGGTGCATTCGACATTAGGCCTTGTTGAAGCATATGTATTTTGAGTTTGAGGTACATTATTTCATTCTGCTGGTCCGTCAGCAATTTCTCTTGTTCTTTGAGCGGCATTGAGCGCACGTCGCCATCTACAAGCTTTTGCGAAACACTGAATCCCATGGAGCTAGGCTTTGTACCACTACTGTACAGTTTCGAAGCCATATGCGAGTTATACATGCTCTCCATGCTATCGGAAAGCACTGAGCCTGCGTCATTATCATATTGAAACAGCGGTGGCGGCCTTTTAGCCGTGCCTCGACTGGACTTTGCAGTGCTGCTTCCTAGCGGCCGTTCCTTTAGAACTGTGCGAAGCATGGGCGTGAACTCAACGTTCCGCTCCCCAGGCCGGTCGGAAGGCGTCTTCAAAAGCTTGCTATGCACCGGCCGGCGGAAACTGGCCTCTCGAGATCCCGGATGAGGATACTCTGCCGAGTCGGGCATGATTCTAGTTGCAAATATATCGTAGCCAAATCGTGCAAATACCACAGTTCTGTGTATTGTTGTTGTCAAACGCGAACATCTGGTTGAGCCGCGCGAGATACTGGCGTTTATCACGTGATAGTTACCACGGCAACTGAACCGGACTCGGCGGACTGATAATTTCGCAGCGCTAAATGATCGTAAGCCGCACAATATCAAGAGCATCAGCCGCACAATAGTTAAATTATTCTGCGGCTTTTGGTTGTATTAAAATGAGTTTTAACGCGCTGTTTATTGCTGTATAGAATGGTTGTGTGCATATCTTTTGAGATAGAAGGTATCTGTAGATAACGTGAGACAGTACAGAGTGATCTTATCAATTATCCTCCTGATCGAAGGCTGGATTATTTGAGGCTTTAACAAACGTTTGGAAAGCGGCTCTGGCTTTACCAGATTCGACGCTTTGCCGGGCGAGTTCGACGCCATGTTTCCAGTTTTTGGCGGAGCCGTCCACGACGGCCAGAGCGGCGGCGTTCATAAGGACGTAGTCCAAAATGGGGTCATCTCGAGGCAATTCATTGTGTAGTAGTTTTTTGACAATCTCAGCATTCTCGAGAGGGGTTCCTGAGGCCACAGTATCCAAGGAGTGAGTGGGGAGTCCGAAATCGCTGGGTTCAATGTAATAAGTGGTGATTTCGTCGTTTTCCAGGTGCCAGACCTTTGTTTTGCCTGCGGGAGAGATCTCATCCAAGCCCTCGGTTCCCCACACTATCATAGCAGATGCATTGGTCAGGTTATCCTTTCTGTTTAGGCTGCGCACTGCTTCTGCGAACACCTGTCCCAGAGCTTCTGAGTATACACCAATGATGCGGGCTTTCAACGGCATAGGATTGAGCAATGGACCCAGGATGTTCAGGATTGTTGGGATTCCCATCGCCCGTCTTAAAGGCGCTAGAATAGCCATGACGGGGTGGAACACTGGTGCGTATAGAAACAGATAGTCTGCTTGTTTGAGGATTTCCGGGGTGGTTGTGTTTGTAACGTTATATAAGTTCACGCCTAATGACGCCAATAGGTCAGCAGAACCGGAAGTAGATGTCGAAGCTTTTCCACCGTGCTTGCAGACATTAATGCCCATTCCAGCTGCCACTATCGAGGATGTAGTTGATACATTGAAGGTATTTTTCCCGTCTCCCCCAGTTCCAACTATATCTACATACCCTGCAGGGTTGACAAGTGAAAGGTCTATTTTGTGGGATTCGTCAAAGATCCTTCTCGACGCAGCAGCAATGAAATCAGCAGAATGATCCAGTTCCGTCACTCGAAGAGCAGACAGAAACGCAGCATTCTGAATATCGGATATATTACCATCAATCATCAAATCAAGACATTCCACCATTTCAACCGCAGTCAACGTCGGAGGCTTCTCTAAAAGCTTCTTCAAATAAGGCGTCAAACTCACTATCATTATCCTGCTTCTCTATCTCAATTCGATGACTGAATGTTCGAATTCCACTATATAACCGGCGCGGCGGCGGGCCCTAACCCACTGTGAGCCGCACGACTGCCCCGATTAGGATGCGCGACAGCAGCACTTTAGACTTCTACTATTAAGAGTTATAGTTTTAAGTTTGAAAACATTGGTGAATATACGACGGTAATAGGATTGTAGAGCGAGTTAATTTTGGATGAAGAGTTTAAGAATCGGGGAAAAGATACGATAATATTTGGTATACGACTTTGATTGTGGTTAAGGAACTAAATTATTTGGGGGTGGAGAGAGAGAGAGAATGGAATATAATAATGATGGTGGTGATAGTGGTGAAGGATCCTTGAAAAGTGATATACCGATTTCGGTTTCGGATTATGATAAATTGGAGGGGACTGAAGGGTTTACAAGGACAAGATTAATGCCTCCACCTGCAACTGTTGTATCCAACGTGACAAGCGGTTTATTGGATCCAAATATGGTCCCACCGAGAAGATCTCCATCACCGATTGGTGCTTCATCTAAAAGATCCAGTTGGTATGGGGGAATGAATGGTAATCAGTTACATGGATTCGATGAATTAAGTCATGCTATGCTTCCACCTCCCTCTCCAGGCATGAAACAGCAGACAACCGCATCGAAAATGTCTCCTCCAAAACAAACAGGACCCTTTAATTTCCAAACAACCACCCTAGCACCTGCCTCTCCTGTTAAACCCAACCAACGGAGAGGCCATCGGTATAAACATTCGTCGGTGTCGATGAACTTCTTCCAGGAACCTCCTGTAAGGGCCCCACTGGCAATCCCTGCTTCCTTGCCGATTCCCAACTTCAAGGAATGCTATCAAAGCATGTCAAGAGAACAAAGAATCAGACTCACTTGGTGCGTTTGTCATTTTCTTTCTGCTTTTCTTGTATACAACAGTGAACTGCCGTTCACAGCCCTATCTGCGCTGGCACATCTGCTGTTCTACGACGCCATGGGTGCAACTCTGTGTGCAGCAGTGGATATTCTCGGCAACTTTGATGTTTGGAAACAGAGTAGCATACACCATCCATTTGGACTCGAAAGAATCGAGATCTTGGCCGGCTTCGCCCTCTCCATCTCTCTCCTGTTTATGGGCGGAGATATCATGTCCCATACTATCCAGGATATGATCCAAACCGTCTACGGTGGTGCTGGTGGTCATGGTCATGAACATGGTAGACCAGTGCATAGCCATGTCGTCGGTATGGACGACACAGAGACTCATGATGCCATAAGCTGGGCCTCAATGGTGTTCCGAGTGTCTTGTGGTATAGTGGCCACTGTGGTGTCTGCAGTAGGACTCGGAAACCATGCTCGTATTGCGAAAGCCATGAGATACAAAATTGACGACTCGGCCATTTCTTCGTTGCCGTCTATTCTTTCTAACCCTTCTCACTTTGTCACGGTTACATTCTCATTTGCCTTGTTGATATTTCCTTTGCTGGGCCCTGCAGGATATAACTTTGTCGATAGTATGCTGACGCCGCTGATTGCTGGCTCCATGTGCTACGTGGGATGGAATCTTGCCAAAACTCTCGGCGGCATGCTGGTCATGAGTTATCCGGGAGAAGATCTGATAGACGACATTGAACACGAGATCCAAAAAGACCCCCTGGTGACATCTGTGTCCAATATCAGCTTGTGGCAGGTGCATTACGAGCTGTGGCTCGCGAGTATGAAGGTAGTCATGACCGGAACCGATGCAGATGAACGAAACTTGCGTGAGCGCGCTGCCAAGCTTGTGAAGGATATCATGGGCAAAGAAGACGGCCAAAGCAGTATTTCTGGTGAGAATATCCGTTGGGAAACTACTATTGATGTGACGCGAACCACTCTGAACGATTGAAAAGCGGAATATCATTACAAAAACATAGATTAAGTACATATTTTTAAGCAAAAGTTTCACATCGTCGTTCATAGTCCTGCTGGTCCAATATAGCCTGTTTGATTTCGGGCGAAACATGATCAAATATACTTGGATCAACGTCTTTAACACCAGTTCTAGCAATCAGACCAGGCAATTGTACAAGAGTGCTAATCACAACAGCAGGTTGATTGGTCTTGCCCTCAGTCTCTTCATTGACTTGATGTTTGCTCCATTGCAGAGCCTCCGGCTGTGTCGTGTTTGGATAGAAGTACACCCCAGTATGGGGCTCGAAGAAACCATTATAAGCACGTTTTCTTTGCTTCAGAATAGACTTTTCGTATTCTCTAGTGGCCTTGGCATGCTCGAACATCCAGTTTTCGTCCGTAACCATCACCTTTTTTCTCTTGACAAACGACGATTCCTTATAGATCTCACGCGTGTTAAGAGGCATGTTGCTGTATTGGTGATAGACCGAAGACGCACCATGCCATGCAACATACTGGTTTTTATTGTACGGCTCTCCGGGAGCAGGCAATTTGTCTTCTGGATCAGCGATTTGGCCCGGAATGAAGCCTGCTTGACGGGCCTCTGCTTCATAATAGTCATCAATAACACGCTTGCCGCCAATAATCATTTTCGCTCCGAATTCCCGGAACACGGAACGAGCAGTGACAATACCGATGGCTCTTCCCTTATATGAATGAGGGATGATTTCTCTTTCAATGAGATCGAATTTCTCTTGATCATCAACGATGATTTTGTAAAGTTTCTTGTGTTTCTGGAATAATAAATAGGAATCTCGGAACCCCATACATCGGGCCGGTTCCGTGGACAACATATAGAGCTTCCTACCTCGTCCCAGAACTGTAAAGGTACGTACTCGATAGTCACGACCGCCTTCAAGTATGCCGTCCTTGGACACTTTCTTCTCTCCCTCTGGGTCTTCTGGTAGGCCGATTTCATCATCAATTACTTCATAAGGCTTCCCGGCACCATCCAAAGGTACCGATGTAACATGGGATGGGCCTCCACGGCCACGTCCACGTGTAGCCCATCTTCCAGGTCCTCTTCTTCCACCACGTCTTGATAAGGTATTGGGTGATCCAATATCTCCACCTTCAGGGTTTTCCTCACCTCCTTCATCATCCTCAAGAACATCCTCTTCTTCGCCATCATCATTAATTCTTCGCTTCACTCTAGTATGTTCTCTGGCGAGTGTGGCCTTATTCTTACTTCCAGGTGGTCGACCCCGTCCTCGTCGAGGAGTCATTGTTTCCTCTTCCTCAAAAAAATCCATTTCCTCCTCATCTTCTTCACCACCTTCACCCTCTTCACCCTCTTCACCCTCTTCACCCTCCTCACCCTCTACACCCCTCTCTACTTCCATCACTTCCTCTTCCTGTTCATCCTCTTGATATTCTTCATCAACTGGTGCCTCCTCCATAGAAACCTCCACAACAGGCTCCTCTATCTCCTCTTCCGGAGTAGCTGGCTTGCCACGAGCTATTAAAAAAATCATTAATCCTTTATCCCATATAAATTAAAACTATAACTCCCCCCAAAATTATAACTTACTCGACCTTCTTGCCATGACTTTTCAGCTTTGGTAGTTGTTGATTGTTCAAACGCGCGCGGTGGGACAAAAAGTCTTTTTTTCCCACTCAAAACCTTAGATAATCCCAAAGATATTGCTAGATTGGAGCTTTGATTTACTTATTCATGTCTAACTACGACGTAAATCAATTAAAGTATAGGTCTAAGTAGTCAATTGACTTAATTTACTCTGGAGCCTCACTATTCTCTTAAAAAACAGGTAAAAGTTACCTATATTATGTACTTCTTGGACAGGTTAGTATGAATTACGTCTATATCTGTCAGTTTTTCAGATGAGATAAACCTGTGTCTTACACCCTAGGCTAAAGTAATCATAATTACAACTATAATAATATATACATATTCTAAAACGGTGGAAACGTTTCTTCTAATGCTGAAATGAGCTTGGGCAAAGCGTTGGCTTCAAGTAGCATCACGTGACCCAAAGGGGATACTCCATAATCTTGGAAGGCTCTTTTTGAGTCTGATTGTTGAGTTTTTGAAGAGAATGGGAAGGAATGATGGAAGAGGGAATGTTTTTGGATCACTTCGTCTTCGGGGTGGAAATAATAGACTTCTTTGGACTGTTGTCTCTTCTTCTTAGTCGGTCGGGTGTCTTCCTGGTCTATCTGAGGCTCCAACTCATTAAAAGCCTTTGAAATGACAAGAAAATAGTCGAACTTATATGCCGAGTTCTAGTATGAGGTAGTTAGTTAGAAGATCGAAAAAATCCTCACCGGTTTGAGAGATATATAGACTTACCTTTTCCGTCAGGGTTTCAATTTCTTTGCCCAACATTTTGTACATTGGAGGTACCACTTCAGTGGGCATATTTATAAGTCGTTCACCGAGAATAATTCCCACATTTGCAGTAGAAGAAGGTTGGAATACTTGTCGTAATTTTCTGTTCAATTCAGCGTTTTCAATGGTCTTGGAGATGTAATATTTAGACAATGCCTCCACGCTTTTGTTTTCCTACACATAATTAGAACCGCTGAATAGCGCGATATAACATGGGTATATAATACCTTGAAAATGCTCCAATTCAAAACCGTTAAAAGTGCAAACGGATCACTTTCAATGCCATCGGTCTTTATGGTTGATCCGAGTGTATTTTGCTTAATGATGGCCTCGGCAAGATCAGAAAGCTGGAATTCCGTATTATCCACATCAAACAATTGTCTGAGAAGGTTCTTGACTGCCAAGAAATCAATTTCTCGAAGATCAAAGTAATCAAAATCCACATTCACCATATCTTCATCATCATCCTCATCTTCGTCGTCTTCCGATCCCGACATATTCATAGTAACTTCCTTCTCAGGAATCTCATCCTTCACCTTCTCTCGATCATGTGTTTTCCGTTTCCCTAACGATTTCGACGTCTTCGTGGACATTTTGGTTAGACTTCAAAAGATTGTCCTTTTCTCTGCTCTGAAAGATTTTCAGAACTTCAGAAATGCGCTCAAGATCCCACACTCTTCTAGGTAATTTACTTCTAAAGGTCAGACACGTAAACCGTAGATTTTGTCTGAATAAATCTAATATAATTAAGGATAGTATTGAAAGAAGTATCGGTATATATGGCCCTCTCATGAAGGTAGGAGACCATTTCGAAAGATGAATGACGAAATAATAAAAATAAAATAGGAATATTCCGCCGCACCGCATACTTTGCCAACCGCTTATCTTGATATATGACGAGAATGTCATTGATAGCATATGGTTCTAGTGATGAGGAGGTGGAGGAGCGTTCTGTAGAACTGTTGGATGTGGCTCCCAAGTCACATATCAATTTGAAGTTGGTTCATTCCGGGAATGATTCGAAAGCGTTGGTGAAAAACCTCGCATCGAAGGATATAAGCGGTGCAGTTCTTGGACCAAGCACTCCGTATGAAAGATCATCTTTGAAACGGAAGAATATGTTGACAGGATATGCAGAGGAACAAGCATTCAGCGAGGCGACGTTCAAAATCCAACATAGGACCTTTCAAATGCTGGGATATGCCCAGGATCCATCTTTGGATAGCACATCGCAACAGATTGTAGGCGATCTGACAGTTGGTGAACAATATGGAGGGCGAGATATCTCTCAGATCAAGCCTAGTAAGGCAGAAAAGAAAGCAGTCGCTACTAAAAGAGCATTAAAGGGAGATGCAGGAGTATTAGAAGGCAAGAATTCATATAAAGGGCCTTGGGCTGCATACGAAGAAGACCAGTCCAGCTCGTCATCGGGCTCAGAAGATGACGATGAAGAAGAAGATCATGACAGACTGATCGAACCACAGGAGGAAAAACCCCCTGCAAGCAAGAAACAACAAATAGAAACGTCTATATTCAACGGATCTCAAGAATACGACTATCTAGGAAGAACGTACATGCATGTTCCTCAAGATTTGGGTATCAACCTGCTGAAGGAGCCAGGACTAGAAGAGTGCTTCATTCCAAAGAAAAAGATCCACACATGGGAAGGCCATGTGGGTGGAGTGACAAGATTACGATTCATTCCTAGGTCGGGCCATTTGCTATTATCGTCTGGACACGATGGTAAAGTTAAGATCTGGGATACGTATCACCAGCGAGAGTTGTTACGCACATATATGGGACATCAAAGATCAGTCAAGGACTTGGATTTCAATGGAAATGGAACCCGGTTCTTAAGTTGTTCGTACGACCAAATGATCAAACTATGGGATACCGAAACAGGCCAATGTATCTCAAGACACACAACTGGAAAAACACCGAATGTCGTGCGCTTCAATCCTCAACCCGACAAGCAGGACAGCTTCGTGGTGGGCACGTCAGACCACAAAATCGTCCAATTCGACACTAGGACGAGCGAGATTGTGCAAAATTACGACCATCATTTGGGCGGTGTGAACTCAATAACGTTTGTTGATGATAATCACCGGTTTATGACCACTTCAGACGATAAATCCATCCGAGTCTGGGAGTGGCAGATTAACGTTCCAATCAAATTCATTGCAGACCCTCAACAGCACTCCATGCCGTCAGTCAGGCTGCATCCAGGTGGGAAATACGTAGCGGCCCAAAGCATGGACAACCGTATTCTTGTGTTTGGAGCCACAGACCGATTCCGACAGAATAGGAAAAAGGAGTTTAGTGGCTACAACTGTGCCGGATACTCATTGCAGCTGAGTTTCTCACCAGACGGCCAATTCCTGATGAGCGGCGACACGAACGGAAATGCATGTTTCTGGAACTGGAAAACCAGTTCGATGAAGTCAAAGTTCAAAGCGCACGAGGGACCTGTTCTATGCATCGAAGCACATCCTCAGGAAACAAGCAAAACAGCCACTGCTGGCCTGGACTCGGTGATCCACTATTGGGACTGAGTACTAATAATAATTTATTAAAGTAAAATAGATCAAGGTACATAATCATGCATAGAATGAAACAGATTTACTCTTCCTGGCCTGGACTTCGCCAATGGCCTCTACAAAGTCCTCGTGAGTAATCTTTGACTTGCCTGTTCGCAAGGCAATCATACCGGCCTCAACGGCCACTGCCTTCAGCTGTGCGCCGTTGAATTCGTCAGTACTACGAGCCAGCTCTTGCCAATTTATAGACTCGTCCACCACCATCTGCCGGGAGTGAATCTGGAGAATGCCTGCTCTAGCCTCCTCGGTAGGCAAGGGAAATTCGATTTTTCTGTCCAATCGACCACTTCTCAGCAATGCCGGGTCGAGCACGTCCACACGATTGGTGGCGGCCAGGACCTTAACTCTATCATCACTTCCAAAACCATCCAGCTGGTTCAATAGTTCCAGCATTGTTCGCTGCACTTCACGATCTCCCGACTTGTCTGAATCGAACCGCTTGGTACCTATGGCGTCCAATTCATCGATAAAGATAATGGTAGGGGCTTTTTCCTTTGCAAGGGCAAAAGCGTCACGAACCAGTTTCGCACCGTCACCAATGAACATTTGAACGAGTTGAGGAGCTGCTAATTTCAAGAAAGTGGCATTTGTCTGGGCAGCACATGCTCTTGCTAGAAGGGTTTTACCTGTACCTGGAGGACCATACATTAGGGCGCCCTTTGGAGGCTTTATTCCAATAGTCTTGAACTTCTCTGCTTGGGTCATTGGAGAAACCACTGCTTCATCCAATTCCTCGATTTGTTTATCCAGGCCACCGATATCCGAGTAAGTTTCAGTGGGTTTCTCATCAACTTCCATGGCCTTGACTCTACTATCATATTCTGCGGGTAAAGTATCAAGAATCAGATATGAATCCTTATTAACACCAATCAAATCACCAGGCTTTAGGGTTTCAGGATCCACCAATCCAACCAAAGGCAAAAACACAGTTTGTCTAGTTGAGGTCTTCACCACGGCAGATTTGCCCACTCGAGTGGCATCCAAATCCACATTGGCGCCTTCTTCGGTAGTTTCACCTTCCATATCCAATAATTCAACCACATTACCCACCAAGTATGGCAGTTGTCGATTATTCTCTATCTTCTCTTGATTATCCTTGATTTTATCCGTCATTGTATTTTTTTCATGCGATAATCTCTGGAATTCCGATCTCATCACCTTTATATCATTTTCTAACAACTTTCGTCGATTTATAATGTTTGCAGTTGATCCATTCAACAATTCCCGATCCAATTCGTCATCTTCATCCTCTTCAACATCCTTCATCTTGGCATCATTATTACTCGAAGCCTCATTGGCCCGTGCATTCTCCAATACATCCAAATCCTCTAATGTGGACATGTTATATCGTGATTTGAACCCCGTTTGACCAGCGCTTAACTTCAAGAGAATCTCATTTTTGGTGGCGGTTCTTTTTGGCCGGTGAACCTTCTTCAGGGTAATTTCTCCCGCTGATTAAGCGGCTCAAAATCACCAATACCGATTTTCTCCACCCAAACACATCTACATGTTTAAGAAACGGGCGATAACTCAGCAGAAATCGGCTTTGAAACGTAAACCTATAGTAGGAGATGATGAGGGGTCTTCTTCTGGTTCAGATTCGGATACACCTTCAAGAAATGTAATATCAAACGGGAAGAAGATCAAATTACATGGCAAAAAAGATATTGATTTGGGCGGCGACGTTCATTTCAAACAAGATTCTTCAGTCAACCTTACAAATTCTTCCGATGTGACTAAATTGGATACTTTGACCAAGGAAGATCTGCTTCTAAAGCGGGCCACAAAAGATGGTAATAGCGAAGATATGATCACCAATCAAGATGGAAATTACAGAGGAGCCGCCAGTTACAGTCATAATGTCAAGCCAACGGCCAAGTTTGGACCCATAAAGTCAACTAGTAGTATTCGAAGTAGTACTATGGTCGACTATCAACCCGATGTCTGTAAAGACTATAAACAAACGGGGTTCTGTGGATACGGAGATTCTTGCAAGTTTCTCCACAGTCGTGAAGATTATAAGGCCGGATGGCGGCTGGAAAAAGACTGGGAATTGGCCTCTAAAACTGAACTCAAAGTAGAGCCTACCACCAAAGACGACAAATCGTTACCAGACATTCCTTTTAAGTGCGTCATTTGTAAGGAAGACTACAAGTCGCCCCTTGTCACACCCTGCTCTCACTACTTTTGCGAAGCTTGCTTCTTTAAAGAGTATAGACGAAGCCCTGGATGCTTTATCTGTGGCAAAAATACTGGCGGCGTTGCCCGGCCAGCTAAAGATTTGACCAAACTGCTTCAACAACGACAATGACAAACCACATGTTAAAGATGTACATTATTATTTATTGCAACTTAGATGCCGTGTATAGTACGGCCGTATTTATTTCAAAAGCTCTCAGTTGGCCATTGTATACCGTTATTGGTGCTGCATTCTAGTTAATTACCAGGATACTTATATAACCTAGTATTACTCATTGAACTTGACTGTAGGTCAATAGACTTATGAATACTAAAGATAACTTAGAAATCCTACAAGGAATATGGATGTTAATCTTCTAAATTGTCTAGCGAATTGCTTGGCAGCGCTTGTAGATACTGACCTTTTTCTATTGAGCGTCTACAAATTAAATCATTCAGATTTTACATATTTAGTTAGCTTTAACGGATAATAATTAGATTCGCTAAGAAAGTTTGATGCCTTTTCTATTCTGACGCATGAAATTGATATTGGTCATTATGATTCTAGGAAAAACGGTTTATAAAGCTCTATCTACACAGTAAATAGGAAATCATCTATCACTGCCTAATTTACCTATAATTTCACATTATATAGCTATATACACTCTGCGTACCTTTTGTTTGTTCCGGCCATATTATGGAATTTGCAATCCTCATTTGTAGAAGCTGATTCATAAAGAAAAAAAGCGACGAAAACTCGCAGATCTATATGGCGATATTAATAAATAATTAGAATCAAGTATATCAAGTGGAATATTTAGATAGATTTATATTTCCTCTCTAGTGAGAAACTCTTGAGCAATCCTCAGTGCTACATCGATCAAGGAATGTACACTATTATTTATTGTAAATTGGGCCATCGCACAAGATATACATACATAAAAGGACTTGAATATTGATTTTCTAGATAAATCCTTCATTGTGTGGCCTTCCACAATGCTTTTCTTTTACCAGCAGGCTTTCGAATCACCTCGACACCGCCTTTGCCACCGCCAAAGGCCAGTACAACGTTCTCCTCATATGCAGCTGTAGAACCCGAGGTGGCGGCTTTACTTTTTCGGCTTTGTTCTCGGAGAGATGTAATCTCGCGAGCAAAGCTATGCCTTGCCATATGGCTTTTGACCTTCAATTTGTCATTCTCGCAGATATTTTTGTAGAGATGGAACGGCAAAGCCAGTAACACTGATTTGAATACAGGATCAATTGGTTGTTCTGAAGCGTCGAATGTCTTGAGGATAAAGTCCACCAAGATCGACAGTAGACCGTTGGTGAAGGGAGGATAAGGTCCTGGATAGTTGATTTGGACATCATCAAATAGCACTCCCGAGAAGGAGATAGCATCGGGAGAGGGGGTGGATGACACTGGGGTAGACGCATTTGAGTGTGGGGTTGCGCCGTGGCCATTAACGGGTGCCGTGAGACGGGTTGAACTGAGCACAAAGTCGAGCATTTCCAACACTGTATCTTTTGAGAGGGAGTTGACCAATACTTGATATCCCGATGAAGCGACGTTTTCGAGTCCTAGCAAGGAGCCGGAAGCCAAGAGACCTTTTGCGGTTTCGAGGTTAGAATTCTGGAGGTCGAGTTGATGTCCGTACAGAGTGGCTAGAGCCATGGAGAGTGAGGAGGTGGTGATATTGGAGTCATCTGAGGCGATATTGATATGGTAAGGGGGACCTTGTGATACATAATTGCTGAGAAATCGGTACAACAACGGGGATCTGGATGCAAAGAGGGCATGAAGCCTCAAAGGAGCATGTGGGGTGACATTAAGAAACGTATCAGCCCAAGCGGCATGAATAAACCCGGCATTATAGACATATGAAGGTAGATCCTATATTATTATGATTCTCATTAGTTTTTTCTGTTTCCATATCAAGAGTTTTTTCAATTAACTTACATAACCGAGGGGTTCTTTTTTGGGGGTAGACGACTCCTCATCTCCAAATGAACCTCTAGACGTCGTACCACCACCACTTGTGACGGGAATTGTTCCTAAAACCACAGGAACACTTGGAGGAGGAGCAGGAACCACCGGATGCGAGATTGCGTGTGGAGGCATACTAGTGTCGAAACCAGGAGGGATTTGAGGTTGATTCGATGACATTCCAATCCCAACAAAAAATATTAAACCTCTCTCTATATCAAAACTTAATTCTAATAGAGAGATTTCAATAGAAAATCCACTTTATTCCAGCAAATTTCCCACCCAAAAAAAAATTATAAACTTCTTGGTCAAATCAAATGGAAAATGCCCACTCACCAAAATTCAACTTTTTGTAAATCATTAGGGTTGGGGTTCTCTTTTCAATATGGCTAATCAACCAGAAGAAGATGATGAAGACAAGCTTTAATAGAGAGATTGATTCATTCAATGATAAGTGTAAGATTTGTATAATATATAAGTTTAATTAATCTAGTCTTTCATTGGTATATCCGAGGGATCTTTTTTATTTGAATCAAGTTCCCGTCTATAAGTTTATGTTATTAGTATTGTTATATGATTCAGAATCATACAAGTTTCGTTTAAAACAACCAACTTACTTTAATCGAATAGAGAAATCATCATCTGCATCATCATCATCCCATTCTTCTTCCCAATAATGTTCTTCGCCACCGGCTACAATATCTGTTTCAGCATCTGGCCAATCTATATATATACAATCAATTAGAATCCCATTATATATAACAAAGACAATGAATTTTTACCTTCAACAGGGAAATCTTCAAATTCGTCATCTTCTTCTAATTTGTATAATGGTCGGCTTTCATTCTTGTCTTTCTGTTCCTCTTTGGGCTTGATTGTTGAAGAATTATCTCCCTTGACTTCCGATGACATTTCTTTTCTGACCTCTTATAATATCTATCGTTTGATTACTCGATTGTCGTTATGTTGTTGCTGATGATGTTGGTGGAGGTTGAGGTGGAGGTGGTGAAGTTGTAACCTACCTTTCTGAAAAAGTATTATATCATCTGCATCATCACCGTTTTTTTTTTGAAAAGTGCTTGGAATATTTTTTTTTCAACGGAAATTCTTGGTTATTGTTTGAAATTTTATAGCATATTGGTATGAGAGGATTTTAATAAGGTTTTTGATCTTAATAAGTTTGGCTAATGGGTGATATTTGAAGGCTTCAAATGAAGGGTGTAGTGGTGGATGATCCACCTAGATATATAAAAGGGTTGGAGTTTGGGATTCTAAGTTCTCAGGAAATTATAAAACAAGCAGAGGTGGAGATTGTTACTCGAGACCTTTATGATCTTGAAAAAGGCCGGATCCCTAAGGAGTTGGGTGCTATAGACAAACGTATGGGAGTATCCAATAACTTCACCGAATGTCAGACTTGTCGTGGAACTTTGGCTACATGTCAGGGTCATTTCGGCCATGTACGATTAGCATTGCCTGTATTCCATGTCGGATACTTTAAGGCTATTATCTCGGTTCTACAGAATATCTGTAAACAATGTGCTAGAGTCCTTTTGGACGAGGAAACAAAACGAAAGTTTCTCGCAGAACTGCGTCGACCTGGACTCGATAACCTGCGAAGAATGCAGATCCTTAAACGAATTAATGAACAATGCAAAAAACAAAGGAGATGCTTACATTGTGGGTCAATCAATGGAGTGGTGAAAAAGGCTGGAGCCCTGAAAATTATTCATGACAAGTTTAGATGGATTGGTAAGAAAATCCCTGAAGAGAAAATGGAGTTTGATAACTCCTTCTCAGAAGCAAAAACAGCAAACCCCGAACTCGACCGGTTTCTGAAAAGAGCCATGGACGACCTGAACCCCCTAAAGGTCCTGAACCTGTTCAAAGAAATCGTCCCCTCAGACTGTGAACTGCTGGGAATGAACCCCGCCAAAGGTAGACCCGAAATGTACATATGGCAGGATATACCGGCCCCTCCTGTTTGTATCCGACCCTCAGTGATGCAAGATACCGCCAGTAACGAGGATGATCTGACTGTCAAACTCACAGAGATAGTGTGGACCAGCTCGCTGATCCGAGCCGGATTGGAAAAAGGAATGACTATAACAAACCTCATGGAACAATGGGATTACCTTCAATTGTCTCTGGCACTGTACATTAATGCTGATACTCCCTCGGGCCCAGGCTTGCCAGCTGCGAAACCCATTCGAGGACTGTGTCAACGTCTAAAGGGAAAACAGGGAAGATTCCGGGGAAACTTATCGGGAAAACGGGTCGACTTCTCAGGCAGGACAGTAATCTCCCCGGATCCTAATCTGAGAGTAGATGAAGTCGCGGTGCCGGACCGGGTTGCCAAACTCCTCACCTATCCGGAACGTGTAACCAGGTATAATCGAGAAAAGTTGAAACTGCTGGTAGCCGCAGGCCCCACTGCTTATCCAGGAGCAAATTACGTTATCAAGAACAACGAAGCTGTGCGCCGAAATCTACGGTTCGCTCGACGGCCTGAGATAGCTGCTGATTTGAACATTGGAGATGTAGTGGAGAGGCATTTGGAAGATGGAGATGTGGTTTTATTCAACCGTCAGCCTTCGTTGCATAGACTTTCAATTCTGTCACATTTCGCAAAAATCAGACCATGGAGAACGTTCCGGCTTAATGAATGTGTATGTACACCCTACAATGCTGATTTCGACGGTGATGAGATGAACTTGCATGTGCCTCAGACGGAAGAGGCCCGAGCGGAGGCTATGAGTTTGATGGGCGTCAAAAATAACCTCGTCACGCCCAAGAGTGGTGAACCCATCATTGCCGCTACTCAAGATTTCATTACTGGTTCTTATCTTATTTCGCGAAAGGACCAGTTCTTTGATCGAGCTGCTTTCTGCGAGCTTCTCGCTATGATGTCGGACGGTGATTTACAATTTGATTTGCCGCCTCCTGCTATCCAAAAGCCCGTCAACCTATGGACTGGAAAGCAGATCTTCAGTCTGCTCATCAAGCCCAATAAAAAATCAAACGTTGTCATCAATCTGGATGCAAAAAACAAGACATACACAGCGCCAATCGACAAGAAGTATCCGCCCGAGATGTCGCCGAATGACGGGTACCTCTTGATTAGAGGAAGTCAGGTTTTATGCGGTGTTATGGACAAGAATACTCTTGGTGACGGTAAGAAAAACTCTGTGTTTTACGCCATCCTGAGAGACTACGGGCCCGACGATGCTGCGATGGCCATGAACCGAATGGCGAAAATGTGCGCCCGATGGCTCGGAAACCGGGGTTTCTCAATCGGTATCAATGATGTAACCCCCGGTAAGAAACTGAGTTCACAGAAGGACGACCTTGTTGAACTCGCATACTCCCGCTGTGACGACCTGATTGACCAACTGGCTCAGGGGAAGCTGGAAACCCAGCCGGGTTGCAATGAAGAACAAACACTCGAGGCGAAAATTGGTGGGCTTCTCTCCAAGGTTCGAGAAGAAGTGGGAGACGTCTGTATTCAGGAACTGGAAAAGTCCAATGCTCCCTTGATTATGGCCACATGTGGATCTAAGGGTTCTACTCTTAATGTCTCGCAGATGGTTGCCGTTGTGGGTCAGCAGATTATCAGCGGCAGTCGTGTGCCGGATGGTTTCCAGGATCGATCTTTGCCGCATTTCCCCAAGTTTTCCAAGACGCCTCCATCGAAGGGGTTTGTAAGAAATTCATTTTACAGCGGTCTTTCGCCTCCAGAGTTTCTATTCCATGCCATCTCGGGCCGTGAAGGTCTGGTAGACACGGCCGTGAAGACTGCCGAGACAGGATACATGTCGCGGCGGTTGATGAAATCATTGGAAGATCTTTCTAGCAGATATGACAACACAGTAAGGACGTCCAGCAATGGAATTGTCCAGTTTCATTATGGTGGCGATGGGTTGGATCCTTTTGACATGGAGGGAGATGCACGACCCGTCGATTTCAAGCGAACGTGGTCCCATGCTGCCAATATCACCTTCTCCAACACGGAGCCGAACCTACTTCCCTATGAAATTGTAGATTTGTGTGATTCAATCTTGAATCCCCTCGAAGCGGATCTCGTTAGGAGGGACAATCTCGGCAATGTCGTGAAGCAAGAGGATGCAGGTTTGGATGAGTACGTCGATGAGCTAGACCCTCAGCGAGACTTTTATCAATCTGTTCGTGATTTCGTCATTGCCCGAGCATCTGACCTGGCCAATGTTCGAGAACGTAAGAACATGCTGCCTCTTCTTGACAGACCAGAAGGTGACGAGTATGCGGAGGTGGATTTTGATGAACTGGTGGCTCCAGAGAACCGTGCCGCTGTTGATCAGGTTTACAAAATCAGCCGTAAGCTGGTGGAAGAGTTTCTGAGTATCTGTCTGTACAAGTACGAGAGGTCCAAGGTTGAGCCCGGTACAGCCGTGGGTGCCATTGGTGCTCAGTCGATTGGTGAGCCTGGTACGCAGATGACGCTGAAGACGTTCCATTTCGCGGGTGTTGCATCCATGAACGTCACACTGGGTGTCCCACGTATAAAGGAGATCATAAACGCTTCAAAGACCATTAGCACGCCCATCATCACTGCACGCCTTGCAAATGACGAAGATGAGCGGGCAGCACGTATTGTGAAGGGACGAGTTGAAACCACGCGCCTTAGGGACGTAGCGTTCTACATTGAGGATGTTTACAAGGAGAATGAGGCTTTCATTAGTATTAAGGTCGATCTCAAGACTATTGAACGTCTTCAGCTGGAGATTAACATCTATGATGTTGCGCGTGCTGTTAGGCTTGCACCTAAGCTGAAAATCACCGAGGCTGATATCCGTGTTATCAACAACGCGACGCTGAACGTGGTGGTGAAGCCAGTTGCCACTGCCATCTCCAAAGCAGCCGCAGCGGCATCTGCATCTGAAGCCAGTGGGAGTGGGCTGACTATCTTTGACTCTGAACTGTACTACCGTGCACAGCACTTACGACGAGTATTGCCGGAGGTTGTAGTAAAGGGCTTTTCAGATATTTCGCGAGCAGTTATCAACATTCGTGAAGATAACGACAAGAAAGAGCTATTGGTAGAGGGATATGGTCTCCAGAATGTTATGATCACCGACGGTGTGATTGGCCATGAGACCACCACAAACCACATTCTCGAGATGAAAGCGGTGCTAGGCATCGAGGCAGCTCGGGCAAGCATCATCAACGAGATCAGCTATACGATGAAGAAGCACGGAATGTCGGTCGATCCACGACACATCCAGCTGCTTGGAGATGTGATGACTTTCAAAGGAGAGGTGCTTGGTATTACACGGTTCGGTCTGGCCAAGATGCGAGATAGTGTGTTGCAGCTGGCGAGTTTCGAGAAAACGACGGACCATCTGTTTGACGCCTCGTTTTACATGAAGACGGACTTGATCGAAGGCGTGAGTGAGTGTATTATCTTGGGGCAGAGCATGACTATTGGAACCGGTGCTTTCAAGGTGGTGAAGCCTCTTGAGCGCAGTGAGGGAGACGAATCGCGGCCGACGTTATTTGAAGATTTACATGACCAATGGGCCGCTTAACTTATTTATGACTAGAGCATGTTATGATGATTAGGAAACAAATAAATATATACATTACAGCAAAGTAAACAAACACCGATAAACTATACAGAGCGAGAAATAAAATGCATGGAGGTAAACCCTTAGATTCAGGACAGTATTAGGTGGGACAGCAGGAGCAGCACAAGTGCCAGCATGTAGGGATGGGACGAGTCCAATCTGTTTGCAGCGTTTTTCTTGGAGCCCTTTGTGTTTGCGGCGGCGCTTTCTGCTGGCAGGGGTTTTGGCGACGCGTGGACGAAGTTCTGGGGGCAGTTTTGGCTGATGATTGACGAGGCTGAGTCGTAAGTGTAGCTAATTGCGTCTGACCGCTGGCCTGTGTAGCCGTAGTAGATAGACATGAGGCGTTGGGTGCAGTCTGTGCAAGTTGGCAGCGAGCCATTGGGGTATTCCACGCCAAGAGGCAATAAATACAGGTAAGCGTCGGACGAGTCGTTATTAAAGAGTGCGTTTGTGTAACAGTAATTCGGAGCCGAGTCGTTCGACGCGATCAATGACGGTAAGGTCGAGGATGAAGAGTTTGAAGCTTTGGAACTATCGTTTTTAGTTGAATTGGCTGCTGCTTCGGCTAGTTGCAGGCATGTAGCTTGATAGACCGTTCCATAGGCCATGAAGTCGGTATAGGCGGCTGTAACCAAGGAGTTGGAGAGGTTAAAATCTGCAAAGCAATTATGAGTTGATATGAGTTGATTGCCGAGATCTTGCATTAGAGTGCCACATTGATCATAGTCCACGCTACACGAGGCGGCCAGAACGGTTTCAACCGCACTGATACCTTCACGAACCAGTTTAACATACGATTGTGAGTTGAGCAGATAGAATGACATGGGATAACACGACGTAAAAGACGAATTACTAAGAAACTCATTGAAGAACTTCGGACATGAAGCCTGAGAAAAGTCCGTGCCTAGAGAAGTGTCGAACGCCTGTGGATATGCAAACGACATGATTATCACCGATCATCCGTTATCCAACAAAACAATACAAATATTTCCCAGATATCCCGTGATCGTCCAACAATGTAAAACAATCTTATAAACACCCACCCTCACAAAGTCAAGTTGCAAAAAAATTTAGGGGGGCAGTCGTTATGCATGCAATTCAATGGAAGCTATATAAAGAAAGGCACTTTCTGAGTCTAACTTTAAATAAGACGCTCGCCCGAACAGGAAGGGAGCGGCAGATCGCCCACCTCTGCATCTGCGAGTCAAAAAAGCCTCGTCGCCGCACCTTTTTGGCCCGCTGCCGCTGGGGTAAGCTGCTTTGGGTGGGTATAGCGACGTGCCCGATTACCAAATTGGGAAGAATCGTCTATGCCCGGCGGTCTGGGTCTCAATGCAGACCTGAGAATTATACAAGGAAGAACTTATAGTCTCTGTTGACAGGGGAGGTTTCTTTAAGGTCTTGATTAAACATTTTAGAGCTGCCGATATGTGAGACATCACAGAGCGGGCTTCACTCGTATTTGGGACTTTGGCATGTTGTGGATATATATAAAATATGCTATAAGTACATGTTAACCCCGCGCGCATAGAAGGCGCAACGGCAGGAATCCTCATGCTAGCCGCTGCTGCTACCTGCAACAATTCCTAGTGCTTTGGCATACCCGACTATCACTTGCTGCACCTCCCGATACTTGCCGACCGCCAGAATCACCTTCTCCAACAAGACATGCTTGTCCATGCCACAAACAGTGGGCTGCCATGGCTTCTGTTGCGGACTGCCATCTGCCAGCTGAACCACCGGACCCAGTAGCTCTCGACACAGCTCGTCAATCCGCTCCTTCATCCCCTCCTCTGCAATGCGTCGTACATACATGATCAGGAATGTCTCCAGCTCCGCCGCACTCTCCAGCATTATCGCCGCACCGATACGGTTCTCCAAATGTGCAATAGATACAACCCCCTCAAACCCTTCATACCCCTCCTGCATCATTCGGTTTTTGGCCATTCGCTGCAGATGCCGCCCTCGCGACCCCGCCCGCAACAATACCTCCTCGTTGGTCCGTCTCTCAATCAACCCCACAAGGCCTCCCGACGCACGTAGCTCTCGAGAACCCGCCTTCGCACTCGAGCTTCGACCATTCCGCTCTCCACCGTTGCTGCCGGTACTGCCGCCACCATTAACAACCTCGTGATGCGCAGACCCTGACGAGTCCCAGTACTGCGAACCATACGTCCACCACGACTCGCTTATGCGATGCCAGCTTAACATGTCCTGACTATAGGTATATCCTTGCCCATTGCTGAGCGTAATGATGATCTTGCCCTTCAAAGTCACTCCACATTGCGTCACCGACGGCGCTTTGCTAAGACCACTCTCTGTGAGCCGAGTGCCGCTATCCAAGATGGGCGCCAGCGAAATCGGTGCCTGTATCGCATTTCGCTTCTGTATATCCCACACCTGCACCATTCCCGTAGATGTGATGGCTAGTAAGTATGGCCCCTGGCTTTCCAGGAACGAGATAGCACTGCCCAGTACAATGCTAGGCATGAGCCTCCGTCCAGAGGGACTGTACGTATAAATAACCCCTTCCTCCGTGGAAACGGCCCAGAAAATGTCGCCTTGACCTGCGGCAAGATGCCCATACCGGGGAAGAAAGTCGGCAAATACCACCTGGCCCTTCTTCGACACAACGATCCGCGTAGGCTCTTGATCATTGCCACTGCCATTCCTCACTTCCAATACTGAGCGCGACTGATACCCTGCTCCACTGTCATTACCCTGCTCGTCAGACGCGTCTCGCCCGAAAAAAGTTCGCACCTTGGGTACCGCTAGCCGGACCTGTGAAACTGTAGTTGCAGGCGACACCACTGCAGGCGCAATGAAGTCGGGAATCAGCTCTTCTTGCTTGGATTTCTTTGCGGGGGGCTGCTGCTGTTGCTGTTGGCCGTCTTCATCTACGTTTTCTTCCTCACTCTTGCGCTTGCTGCCTATAATCAATGAAGAAACACCACCTTTTGGAAGCGCATAGGATGGTTTCGACAGTTCCATGACGTGCAGATTGCCTTCCGCCTGCTGCCCTGTAGAAGCCGCAGCCGACCGCTGCTGTGGACTAGGGCGTTGTGGTGCAGTAGAAGACGTCGAAAGTAGCTGCGGTGCGATTCGCTTCTTACCATCTTTTGTGATTGTCACTTTTTGTGCCACCGGCTTACTAGGAGCGACAGGCATAGGAGAAGCTACCTTGGCAACAGAGAGATCATTAATTGGCAGGTTGTTACTACTTGGTTTGCTGAAGCCGTTGGTTGACGTGGCCTTGCTTGACGCGGTTGATCCCATAATCTCGTCCAGTCTTCCCGCAGAAGCCGGCACCGCGGGATTGGTTGCAATGTCAACCGCAGGGCTGCTGATGGTAACTTTGGGTTCTCCCTTTTCTGCGATAACATCTTCGAGAGCGATTTGCTCTACACTTTCGGGCATCTGCATTTCGTCCTTTTGTCCTCCGTAGCGCTTCAGCTGTAGATCGGCATCTTCTTGAGATAGAGGCCAGCCCAGTTCCCCGTCCTCAAAAGAGGCAATCACGATAGATCCATCCAGCGAACTGGCAATCATTTTCATGCCGTCGGGCGACCAACAAATATCCGAGATCGCCTTTTCGGCAATATTTCGTGCCACCAACAGCGGCCTAGAGTTGGCTGTATTCCAGATTGCCAGTGTTTTGTCCTGTCCAGCGGTAGCAACAACGGTGACGAGATTGGCGTCACTTTTTTTCTCAGCTGCAGTCAAATTTACAGGTGAAACGGTTGTAAATATCCGCGGACAAAACGAGGCCACTTCGCAGGGTGCTTCATGGCCGATCAGGCTGATATCGCTATCCCAAGTCCCTCTGTTTATTATCGCCACGGTGGTGACGGGGCCGTTTGTGGCATTTGCAGCGGCAATATGATTGCCATCTGGAGACCATGAGCACCTTCTAAAGTATGTAGATAGTGGGGAAGCGGTTAGGGGTGCGGATATCGTTGACTCGGTTGAGAATGTCATGTCAGTGCCAGAGCTTCGTTGATATCTGACTATTCGGATTGTCCGGTCATCTGATGCGGTAGCGAAATATTTATTTGCAGGATCGAAGGTGATACCTTTGACGTGAGACTGATGGGCATCAAGTCGTTTCAGTTTTTCAAATGTAGAGCCACTCCATATTATGATACTACTATCGAGTCCCACCGTGACCAGGATATTTGAATCCGGTGACCATGCCAGATCCTGTACATCATTATCGTGACCAATTAGTCTTTTCCGTGCTACCCAAGCCTCGGAGTCAGCTTCGCCTTGGGCCCCGAATTCCTTTCTAGGAATTCGTGATTCGTCACGTTCCCATATCAGCACAACACGATCATCTGATCCCGAAGCTATATACCGCCCATTGGGCGAGAACCGTACCACTGTCACTGCACCGGTATGTGTGGACATGGAACATAATTGTTTTGGTCCCGCATATGGGGTATCGGGGTTTCTGATCCCATTGTAAATCGCTTCGGTAGACCATATCCTCACTTTACCATCCAAGCCTCCAGAAACCAACCGAGACCCATCTGGAGAGATGTGAACTGAGTATATTTCAAAGTTTCGATGCTCATCATGATGAACAAGCCACGAAGGCTTGAGAAGATACATTCACAAACCAAACCTCAATCAAGAATACCTCCCCAATTCTTTTATGGTCCTTTGCCTTCTTTATTGTTGATACAATTCTTCTTCCAACAAATCGTTAAGCACCAATCGTGTAATGTTGTTCTACAGGTTGTTTGGGATATTGGAAATTTGGCATTTCTTAAGCGGCGGAAAACTGTCATTTATTTGTATATTCTAGCACCAATTACTGGATATCGCCAATCCTCTTAGGATAGACAATTCATGACCAAAATTCTTTGTTTCTATGACAATAAATTCAAAATTGAGACTTTAACAAAACATCGCGTCACAGAAACAAAAAGATATATAAATCATATTAACAAATTACATTACAAGTGACTTAATATTTTTTTGACTGGCAGCTGCATGATTTCTAGGCACAATTTGCGGAGTTCATTCATACCTAGCATTTGGTGACCAAGAAATCAATTATCAAGTCAAGAGAGATCATGACGTACTAATAACTGGAAGTTTTCAATTGAGAGTTGGAAATCGCTAAATAGCATTGTAAAAACTATAAACCTTGTAGATAATTGCTATAATGTAATCTTAGAGCCTCAAAACAAGGAATTGTGTAACAAAAATATGATGAAAATGCTCGTCAATGAATTATCTATTAACCTATTTGATTTGATTTTCAAATAGATCAATATTAAAGGAATTAAAGCAAATTCTTTGATTCTGGTACTTTAGGTGATAATTTTGTATGTGAAATTGAAATCGAATAAAAAAATCCATTCCTCCCAACTTGATTTAGTAGTGTATATTGAAGCACCAGTGGCACAGTCACTTTCATAGAGGCCAGTGAAACTGAAAATCAATTTAAAAAGACGTGCATTCACGTCAACGCGCTGGGATATAACGAACCGTCATCTAATAGAGGAGGAGTGGATTATAAGATTTGAGATAATTGCATACATATTTCAGACTCCCATATGTCGGAGGTTTATTTAACTGGATCGGGCTCTGAATTCTCGGGGTATTCGGGTATGTGTGATAGATATGAATAGAATGAGACAAGTATCTAATAACTGTTTAGAGGAATATTGGATAGATTGGTTTCTGAGTAACAAAGGAAATGAATATTTTTGTGACATTGATACCGAATTTATCACTGATCGGTTCAATTTGACAGGACTAAATGCCGAAGTGGAACATATCCAACAATCTATAGATGTGATAACCGATAATCTCGATGTGGATATAAATGAAGAAGATCGCGATCGAGTCGAACGATTGGCATATCATCTATATGGTTTGGTCCATGCCAGATACATATTGACAGTCCGTGGTCTACAGAAAATGTTGGATAAGTATAAAAATTCAGACTTCGGACGATGCCCTAGAGTACATTGTCATCATCATCCATTATTACCGGTGGGCCTACACGACCAAGCTCGACAATCGACAGTCAAACTATATTGTCCCAAGTGTGAGGATCTATACAGCCCCAAATCATCACGACATCAAGTCATCGATGGTGCTTACTTCGGCTCAAGTTTCCCCGGCATGCTTTTCCAAGTTTATCCCCATTTGGTTCCCGTCAAGGTTTCCGACCGTTACGTGCCCAAGATCTTCGGCTTCAAGGTCCATCAGAATGCCAAGCTGGTGCGTTGGCAGGAGAAACAAAGAGAAGAACTTCAAAAACGGGTGCCTGCCGACAAGAACACCAAGGAAACGACCGAAACGAAATGATATATTTATCCCCCTCCATCTTCACTTATTATCTATCTGTTCCCGTTTTTGCACCTGTATACTTAATCATTACACTTTTATCGAGGTATTTAAAAACTTCCTTTTGAAAACGAGCAAGTATGTTTTACACAACGCTATATAGAACCAGTAATTAGAGACTGAATTCAGCTCGAAGGTGCTCACCGAAAAGCTCAATGGCTCGCACCAGCTTGTCCTCGGGCACAGAGCAGAACGTTCCTCGGAAATAAATGGCATACTTGTCTTCATCACTCACTTCCACCTCCTTCTGAGGGGGGCTTGTCTTGTCGTTAACAACAAACCAGTGACCAGGGATCAAATGCACGCCATGCTTGATGCCATTCTCGTACATGTACTCCTCGAGCTCGAGGGGATCCTTGATCTCGTTATGTTTGGGGTGTTTTCTTCCGTCCAATTTGATCCAGAAGAACATTCCTGCTCGAGGAGGAATGTATTCACACACTTCTTTGGGCAAGTATTTCTCCATGGCATCCACTGCGATATCTCTCTTGGCAGTGTATGCCTTTTGGATCCCCACCAGCCAATCGAGGTATCCGTCTTGGCCCCATCTATTGAGCAAGCCATAGACAAGGGATTGAGAGAACCCACTGGTGACTTGAATGGACACCTCATTAAGACGAAGGAATCGTTCAACAATGTTTTCTTGAGCAATCAACCAGCCGGCACGAACTCCTGGTGCGAGGACCTTTGAAAACGTATCAAGACGGATCACGCGACCATCCGTATCGATATCCAAATAAGACTTAACGAGGTTGGCGAGGAAGTCCTTGTGGCTTGGAGCGGCTTCGGCAGCCCGCTTGCTCTTATCGGAGGTGTAGGGCACCATTTGCAGGAAGTAATAGGGCTCGTCCTCTACGATGATAAAGTCGTGTTTTTGTGCAATGGCGTAGATTTTCTGTCGTCTTTCCAGGCAGAGGGTACTGCCGGTAGGGTTTTGTCCGGTGGGGATAGTGTACAAGAGTTTTGGCTTTGCTCCGACCCAGTTTTCCAGCATTTGTTCCAAGGCCTCCGGGATGATTCCGTCAAGGTCGACTCTGACAGGTACGACATTGACTCCACAGCCATGAGCAGTCTCTGAGGCAGAAGAGAAGGTAAATTCCTCGGCAAGCACAGTATCACCTCTGTTGGTAAAGGTCCGTAGACATGAGTCCCATCCGTTGGTATTACCGGCGGTCAAGCAGATATCCCAGTCTTTATACGCGACGTTATGGACGATATTAGTATGTTCTCTGATGAAGTCTCGAAGTTGGGGGGCACCCATGGAGGTACCATATTGTAAAGATACATTCAATGGCAAATCACCGGCTTCATTAGGACTTTTCGTCACATGAACCGAGACTGCGTCATCGATACTTTGAGGTGCCACGTCAATCCCAGCACTAAACGGAGGTTTAGGAGCATCAACACGTAGGTTTTCAAAAGGAAAATAATCCGATAACGGCAATCCTCCACCCAAAGAGATGATTCCAGGTACATTAAAATATTTAAATGCCACCTTCAACTTGGAAGCATTTCGACCCTTGGACTCCTCCGACAACAAGTGTCTCATATCCTTAGCCGCCAATGGCTTCTCGGTCAATTTCAAAGTCTCTGCGTCAGGGGCCATCTATAATCTCGAGGTTAATATAATGATTATCTAATCATAAAACTGGACAAAAAAACCCTTCAAACCAATATTAACATACATTTATTAATAATACTTTTGCCACAATATATATAGATCTTCAATCTGATACCACTGAAAAAACCAAAATATAATAAATGCTCTCAAAAAAAGGTTAAGTCAAAATTCTAAACCGCGCTGCGGGGAGTTTAATGACTGATATAGGGCGGATCATCGGAGAGTCCGTCTTTTGCCCGGCCTTTGGGCCCAACCATCGGAGCTCGCTCGCCGCTTCCTCGTCATCTATCGGAAGGACATAGCGGTACTAAAAGCCGTTAACTACGCGGCGAATTCTAATTATTATTGACAGTGATTTCTTTCATTCATATTATGGCGGGGTTAACGAAGTTGTTGGAATGCATCTAGGAGGGATGATCCTGATTTCGATAAGGATTTGTTTTCTTCAAACACGTTCCAGAATCGTAAAGTTTCATCTCCAGCTCCCGTCACGATGGTTTTGCCATCCGGGCTCATTGTAAGATACAAAACCCGATAGGTGTGGCCTGTGAGGGCCGCCACTTGTTGCATTGAGGGGTATTTCCAGATCGCAATATGATTCTGGGAATAACCATGCGTCGACACCAATTCGTTGGAGTTGATGCTCCATGCAAGATTACATACCTGACTGCCGGTGTCGATATCATGTAAAGCAGTACCTGTGGTGGTATTCCAGAATCGGATCTTCTTGTCTGCAGTTCCACCTCCACTAGCTAGAAGCCCGCGTTGATGCGGACTCCATGCTATGGCCTTGATGGCCGCTGTATGTTCTGTAAATTTGTACAGTGGGTGTTCATTCATCCCCTCCCATATTATAAGCCGGTTGTCATTCCCACCACTTGCAAGCTGATTCAAATCTGGGTTCCACCGGAGTCCACACACCTCTTGACGATGACCCGTCAACCGTTTAATGTAATGTTCTGGGACTCGCACGTCTCTATGTAGAATTGTCTCATCGCGACTGCCAGAAGTCAACACATGTTCATTCCATGCAAGTGATCCGGCCCGCTTATCATGTCCAGTCATGGTCCGCAGCTTCTTACTTGTTTCTGCGTCCCAGATTTGTACTAGTCCCGAGTCTGTGCCAAGAGCCAGGTGAGTCCCTCGCTTGAGCCATGACACTGAAGTAATTGTATCATTCTCCAGCTCACATAGTTTGCTAACAGTGCCTGCATACGCACTCCACAGATATGCGCATTTGCCCAGACCAACCGCCAGTACGTTTTTCGACCCCCAGTCAACAAGGTTCAGATAGAAATCGTCGGCCAGTTCCGGTGCATCGAGAACCTTGTAAGGAACAGATGACACAGCTCGGGGTTTCCTGCGGGGCGACAACAGTAGTTTTTGAGAGTCCATGCGGACTGGCGAGAGAGAGTAGATCTCATGCTGACTGTCAGCGATTTCTGTTCTGGAGCGGCGGGGGCCTCCGCCGTACCCAGGGGGTCCTGAGCCGGGGATCTGCGAACCCGAGGGCGAGGTTCTTGGTTTGGAGGGGGATTTATATCGGAATAGATTCTTGCTGGGGGTGACTGGGGCGGATTTGGCTGCACGAGGCGGGGTTCGTGATCCATCAAACGGCGTGGAGCTGCTTGATGATCTACTGCCCGAGTTATTTGCTTCGGCTGGGTGTGAATTTGAGGATGTTGAGCCTCCGACGTAGGGTACTGCTGACGGTACATCATTGCCAAATAGTTCTGCCTTTAATAATGTTGAGAAGGTTCTATTAGCTTCGTCGATTCTTTGGAAATCCAAGCCGTTTGCTGCAGGACCTTTTGCTTTTGAACCCGATGAAACATCATCTTTGACAAGACTAAAAGCCGCTTGGAGGTTGATTCCGTCTCGATTGGGGATATATCGATCTCCATAAACACTTCTTGGTCGTTTACTGGGCGATCGGGTAGGAGAAGTACTAGTTCCTCGTCTATGTGAACCTGATAATGTATCGGAATGTACATTTCGGTTATTTATCCGTATTGGAGTCGGTGAACCAGGAACTATCAATGGAACCATATCATCGTCGTCATTATTCTTGTGGTAATTCGATGAACTCATCGCCCACCACCCAACAATATAAACCCCCGGAATTGGACAATTGGATTATCGAAAAACAATAAGTCCCTGCTTAAAAACAATAATATATATAAAACCCTTTCCCAACTATATCGGGTTGTTGGTTCGATGACCAAACATGCAGATCAGATGAGCCGTTAATATGTTCGTTCTGACGTGCTTTTTATTCAACAACAAATTTCGTTATTATTCTGCACCTTCCAAACAATTAACAAATATATACAATATCCAAAAATTTATAATATTCAATCCCCAATATAACAAATCCCTACTTATAGAATCACTTGTGCTTTGAGTACCGTCGTTCCAACTTGTTTCTGGGGAGAAAGCCCCACCTAAATCCATGATGATATTTACTTAGATCATCAATAGACATGAAATAATAACGAACATTTCCCCCCATAAATTGTCTTTAATATTAAGGGATTTCTTGTATCAATTTGGGAATTATGGCTTCTAAAATGAGTCCATTAAGCGTGACTTCGACTCGAGAATATTCTTCATCTACAGTTAGTCAGATGGTGAGTGGTTGCTTACGAAACGGAATATGAGAATCAGAATTAGACGCCGGGGACTAATTTGATTGAAAAGAAGGGTACTGCCGATCAAATGAGACGCAAAAAAATCACCAAGAAAGGATTCCAACTTTGTTTGATGGTCACTGGTCGTAGTGGAACTGGCAAATCCACTTTTGTCAATACTCTTTGTGATGGAAAGGTCTATAGTCGTGATCGAGATTTGAAACCTACCGCTGAAATGGAAATCCATAAACATAGTTTAGGCATGTTTTTTTGGACGGTTCTGTGAATTTCACTGACTTTGTATTTTCAATTAGAACTTCAGGAACTTGATGGTACTGCTATCAATTTGACTGTTGTTGATACTCCCGGCTTCGGTGACAGTATCAACAATGACAATTGGTAATTGTCTCAGATTTTGTAATATGGAAGGCGATAACTGCTAATATCTTTGTGGTTTAGCTGCGAAAAAATTGTTAGCTATTTGGAAGCTCGCTTCGATGAAATCCTTGCCCAAGAAAATCGCGTCAGAAGAAACCCCAAATTTGAAGATAATCGCGTTCATGTTGCTTTATACTTTATTCCTCCAACCGGACATGGGTACACTGAACAAAAAAAAGATCCTCCTTATTATCAAACTAATTTTGGTTTGTTTTAGATTGAGAGAACTCGATGTGGATCTCATGACATCGCTTTCTGCCCGGGTTAATGTTATCCCCGTTATTGCTAAAGCAGACACATTGACCGCAGAGGAGCTTATTAGAAATAAGCGCTATATCATGAGAGATATCAACCATTTCAAAATACCCATCTATTATTTCCCTTGCGAATCCGGAGACTCAGACGCTGTTGAAGAATGCTCTGGACTCCGAGACCTCGTTCCTTTCTCCATTGTCGGCAGCAACGACCTGTATAATGTCGAAGGCGAATATTGCCTTGGCCGTGAATACCCCTGGGGATTTGTAAGAGTGGAAGACCCCGAACATTCCGACTTTGTTGCTCTCAGATCGGTATTGTTTGGCTCTCACTTACAAGAACTCCGAGATTTGACCCACGACGTCCTTTATGAAGCTTATCGAACCGAAAAACTGTCTGACAGTCAAGCAGCTGCTTCCAACCGGTACGAGCAGGACAAATGGGGAGCTTCCATGGGCCTGGATAGAAGTAAGGGCACCACTCTCCAGGAACAAAAGGATCTTCGAGAAATGGAAGAAGTATACCAAAAGGAAATTGAAGAAAAGAAGCAGGACCTCGACAGGCGTACCGCCGAGCTTCGCGCCATTGAAGCTAAACTCCAGACTACCAAGCATAGTACCAGCAACCCCGATTTGCCGGCCAGAAATGGCCACCTCGCTGCTGCCGCTTCCGGCTTTGTCAAGCATGGAGTGCCCGCTTCACCCACGCTTACCCTTGGCTCTGACAATTCAGCCCCGCCTGCCCAGGTCGAGGAGCTCACCTACGATAGTAACTACTAGATCCCGTCTTTTCCTGTTAGTCTCGTATTATTATTATTATTATTATTATCATTATCATTATCATTAGTTAATATTATCTACAACTTTTCGTTTCCATATATATACAAGAGACAGCGACGATGGCTCATGAAAAGCCCATTGCAGATTGGACCTCTGTAAGGGTCTTAGCGGCGCTGTGCCTAGCTTTCTCTGCGCCTTTGGCAGCTATGCTTTCTAGATACGCCTTTTCCTGGCACAGTTTATGATGCAGTGTCCGAATTGGTGTGAGGTGGTCAATAATGATGTCTGCCACCGTGTCTTTGAATTGCTTGTGATTCGAGACGTGCGCCAGATGCTGTGAGACGAACTGCTCCGGCTGCATCTTTAGAAGTCCGGCAGTCATGAGCACTGTGTTTGCTATGCCGGGTCTATTGACGGGGTCGTAAGTGATGGGTCCCTGGATTGAGTCCGTGACGGACTTCGCGATTTTCTTGCGGATGACTTCTGGCTCGTCGGTGATGTATAGACAGCCATTTTTGTCCGGATCCGACTTGGACATTTTCTTAGTAGGGTCGCGCAGCGAGGCAATCTTCTTGTATGGTGCAAACAGCGTGGCAGGGATTGGGAAGATATTTCCAAAGCGGTGATTAAAGGTCGTGGTAACATTTCGGGTGAGTTCGAGGTGCTGAGCCTGGTCTTCGCCGACCGGCACGAGGTTTGCCTTGTGGATAAGGATATCTGCAGTTTGTAAGCTTGGATATGCGAAAAGACCCAGTTGAAGCTTAGAGAGTGCCTCGTCACCCATGGTGTCGATATTGGACGATTCTGCAAGTTGAGCTTTTGATTTCCATTGCACCATACGGGCCAAGTACCCCATACCTGTCATTGTAGACAACAGCCAGTATAATTGAGTATGTTCTGGGACTGCCGACTGATGGTAGACCACACATCGGTCGGGATCAATTCCTGTGGCTATGATACTGGCAAGGGCATCCCATCTCCACTCTCGTAGCTGGACAGGGTCTTTTTGCACTGTCACCGAATGCAGATCAGCCACCGCAAACACCAGACGAGCATCTGGTGGTGCACTACGCATGATATCTACCCATGATCTTACGGCGCCCAGGTAATTACCAAGATGGAAGACACCCGTGGGCTGGATGGCACTGAAGACCGTGGACTTCTGCGGTACGAGCAAACCACCATCGACAGGAATATCAATCAGACTAGCACTGCTACTCCGCACCGATACCGAGGAGCAGAAGGATCGTACCAATGTCACACGATTCATGGGGTTCGGAGCCATTGGGAATTTTTTTTTCAAGAGATATAGTGGGGCGGATAAAGTGGTTGCAAAGGGCGGAATATCCGCTCCCAGTGGGAATTGCCGCGAATGTCTGAGATTGGTGTTAACGGGGTTAAGAATACCAAGATAATCAAGCTGTCAATTGACAGCTTGGCTGATATGCAGAGATATATGCCCGATGCCAATAATCAACCCCGAACCTTCCAGTCTGGGCATTTTCTCGACGATTACTTTTGACAGTTAACGAAATTGTCTGAAAAAGCGGAGAAGCGTTCCCGGGGATAAAGGAGGAACAAAAGATTGTCGTCCTGCAGGGCCAGACATTAAACCCGCAGTCCTTAAACCATGGAATCTTGGCGGGTCATTTAGCCGGCGCTTAACTTCGTTAAGATCTGACACAATAATGATATTCAGGTGCGTGTATATCGGGAAGACTGAAATACGAATACCTTGGTGATTAATGAAAGGAAAAAAGGACCTTGAAGCCGGTAATTGATTTTAAATATGGGGTAATAATGGGGATGAAAAGTTTAAGTTCAAGCTAGGAAACGGTTATGACATCAGAATCCCAAAGGCAGTATTAGTACAACGGTAGATCCAATAAAGAAAAAATCGAACGTTCCTGGTATGGAAGGTAATCTAATAGGGTTCCAAGTGCGTGGGAGCGGACGGATGCATAAGATATTAGATAATGGAGGAGGTGCGGCACACATCTCAGTTAACTCTACAGTCATATATTAACTAAACATCCCGCTGCTTATGAGAATGCTGACATTCAACAAAGATCTTATAAGAAATTTGACTAGTATTTCTGAGAACCCATAGAATCGAAACAAGGGGGAACGCAAACAAGAATTGAAAAAAATTAAATTCCCCCCACATTGTTTCTTGTATTGTTGGCGAGTTTCCCACACTTAAAGAACAAATATCCCCCCATTAGATTGTTAGAGTATTTTCTGAACCATTGATATTTAAGAGATAAAAAGGCGATTATCTTTTGTATTTGGGGATTATTATTACCCAAGGAGTCGAGTGGTGAAACAAAAGTGGGTTATTCGATTGTTCTGCGTGCACACGACTTAAGTCCATATTCATACAAACACGGCATAAATAGATATTTTGCGGCGGTGTCCGTATAAAACCAGACTCGTGGTCGGCAAAAATTAATGACATACCGATTGTTACAACAAATTATCAAAAATGGACGATTTACAAGTGTCAAACGGCCTTGAGTCCAATATAAAGTATCAACTGGATATCGCTCAACATCCTATCCGGGCAAGAATGTGTGGCTTTTCAGATAAAGATAGACGACTTGTGTCTCCTCCTCCTTGTATCCGTCTTCGATTGTTCGATACTCGCAATAATAGCCAAGAGATTGTCGATATTAATGATATTGATGTCTCTTGTTTTGCTTTAACTGTTGAACTTTGGTCCTCAGATGAAAAACATAATCTCACATTGTCTAACGGTAGTACCAACGATGAACAACTAAATTACGATTCTTCGTCGAATTATCCTCTCATGAGAAACGTCATTGGAAACCTCGTGGCAACTGCATTCAAACTACATGATCTGGATAACCAATTAGGCATCTGGTTCACATTCCAGGACTTATCAGTGCGAATGGAAGGAGACTATAAATTGAGATTCTCATTTGTAAATTTAATGGACCAAGTCGACGGAGAGCTGTCTTCACCGATTTTATGCACCGCCTTTTCCACCACCTTTAGATGCTATTCGGCCAAAAAGTTTCCAGGTGTCATTGAAACCACCGATCTTAGTCGATGCTTCGCAGACCAAGGCATCAAAATCCCCATTCGACGGGATTCAAAAGCCAGAAATGACCGAGATGACAGCTAATCCATATACACTGTTCAAAATCACATAGATTCTACTCATTACCTTTTATCTGATAAATACATTACTTGAAGATGCAGCGATGTTTTTCGTGGTGCCGTATGATAAACAGTCTCTACTCCTTTTCTTATGTACATTCTTACAAATAATAGACAGAACACAAAAGAATAAAAAAAATTCTAAAACAAATCTAACAATAAATCCCTTAACTCGCTCATGCTTCTCCCCTTGTTTGGCTTCACAAATCATGGTCGAGACACCGACGCCAGTGCCTAGCAAATTTATCACGATTCCAACCTGACGGTGTTATCCAATGTCCACTTCTTCCTTTCTAACAGACCACCAATAGGATTGTTATTTTTGGGTCCCCGGGGCCCGGCAATATATTCGACGTATCCTTCCGGTCCACAGACTACGGCAATTGATGGACCTCGCTCATGACGCAAGTCATCCTTTAGGTCTGCCACCTGCTCTAAAATGGACCTGTATTTCAACCTTGGGTTCTCGATCTTCACAACACCAGTAGACACCTCAGCAGTATCCTGGGCTTGATTTCCTTTTTTTTCCGGTATATCTGCTGAAGATTGGGCCATTGCCTTAAGGGGATTTTCTTCTATTTGTCCTTCTCGTTCCTTACGTAGTTGTTCGATCATTTGTTGCACCTTCGTCTCATGAGCGATTTCCTTCTCAAGCTCTGGGTCCATTGCTCGAACAAACTGTCTCGGAGTCGCCGCCGGTATGTCTTTATCAGTTATAAACGTGTTTTCCTCATCGACGAAGTAATGGAATTTAGCCCGATTGGTTTTCTCAAGAAATAATAAGAACCTTCGAAACGGGATTTCGCTTCGTTTCTTCACAGAATAATAAACATCAACCTTGCCTCGAGGTGGGTTATACGAAAATAGTGACTGCAATATCGGCGCAATACCTGTGCCTCCGGCAAAAAAGGCAATATTCTCCGGCAATGGCAGGCTCTCAGGATGAGGATATTCTGGTAACATCCGGCTAGGCAAATCGTCCATTGTCTCACGAGGCTCTATGTCGTCAATAGGAGAATAAGGAAATTTATAGCTTACAAAGGGACCTCGAATCTCCACATCACTTCCGACATCTAGTTTATGAAGGTACCGCGATACTTCCCCATCTTCGTATCGTTTCACCAACAACATGATACGTCCCTCATCCTCTGTCTTACCCAACAACCGTAACAGAGCCTTGGTTTCACCTTCTTCCTTATATTGCATGAAATGTAAAGGTAAAGGTGTATATCTGCGGACGACTTGGATTTCAGGTTGCTTGACCTCCACGCTCCATAGCTTGCGGCCATTCCACATGTCACTTTTGTTCCTCATGAGTTCTTGGTGCATGATGAACTTGGGCGATAACTCTAGAAGTGCAGTATCGCTTGAAATGTCTTCTTTATACGTCAATCTGTAGGTAATAAACTTGTCGGGTGCCAAATGCGTCTTTCCGGCTTCGTTATTCTCCGTCATGAAATACTTGTAAACGTACAGAATCCACAACGCACCACCTACCCCGAATACCAACGGGATATGCCGTTTCCATGCCGATGATTCAATTGGCTTGAACGGCGTGGGATCCGGGGGCGGAGGATATTCATATGTCACTCGTTGGTAAGAAGTCTGAGGAACGTATTCCTCTTTATGCTTCAACTTGCCTCCCTCATCCTCAACTCTCGGGGTTTCAGGCACTCCGGATTTCTTGTCTCCTCCCGTAGAAGAAACAAATCTAATCGAGGATCCTCGCCGGCAATATGCCAATCGATGTCGTCCTGCACGTAGAAACGGGCTCAAACGACCACCATAACCTGTCAAGTACATTCGCTTGATCCCCAGTAAAATGCCCCGAAGCGAACCGAAGATATATAACCAACAATACACAGTAGCGAGTTCAAATCAAACTCTTGGCAGCTCGGAAAGATTCGTGCCTAACTTGGGAAGATCTGCAAGAGAATTGCGCCGCGCGAAAACACTAAAACTTGTATTCATTTGACATATTAAAGCACGACAGGACGTAATGGTATATACAAAGGCATTTTCTTTGGCAGGACATAGTGATCGTGTGTGGAGTTTAGCGGTGCATCCGAAATTGCCACTTTTGGTGACATGTTCTAGCGATAAGACTGCTCGAGTGTACTCATTGAAGGGCGTTGATTTCCCATTAGTAACCGTTCTCGAAGACGGTCATAAGCGTAGTATAAGAACCGCTGCATGGAAGCCCACGGGAGAAACACCGTCGTTGGCGCTGGGGAGTTTTGATTCGACTGTGAGTATATGGGGTCAGGAATCGGACGATGAATGGTCATTTCTGGCTACAATTGAGGGACATGAAAATGAGGTGAAACGTGTGGCTTGGTCTTACGATGGAATCTTTCTCGCCACATGCTCGCGGGACAAAAGTATATGGGTCTGGGAAGGTGTGTGTTTGCTGGTAAATAAGCCAATTGTTGAAGAGACGGCCTTTATTAACTACCGTTTATAGCGGATGATTCCAATGAAGAATTCGAATGCTTGAGTGTCTTGCAAGACCATACCCAGGACGTTAAGCATATCACTTGGCATCCAAGTGATCTAGTATTTGCATCTGCATCCTACGACGATACAGTCCGGATCTGGCGTGAGGATGACGACGACTGGACTTGCGTGGCCGATCTACAGGGCCATTCCAGCACTGTATGGGGATGTGATTTCGAAAATAGCCAAGATAGTATGCGTTTAGTGTCATGCTCCGACGATTTATCATCTATAGTATGGAAAAGAGTCGGGTCCACCGGTGGTACTGACAAAAATGCCATGCCTTCCACATTCAGGGCTGACCAACTAACTGAAGAATGGATCAAAGAGGCTGTTCTACCCAAGGAACATACTAGAACAATATATTCAGTCGCCTGGAGCAAGACTTCCGGCAGAATAGCAACTGTAGGTGCCGATGGGAAGCTGGTGATATACAGCCAAACACCCGACAACAGCTGGAAATTAGATCAGGTCATAGAGAATAGCCATGGCATCCATGAGACCAACTATCTTGTATGGGCCCCAGACTATTCTCAACCGAATGGCAAAGAACTGCTTATAACAGCAGGGGACGACGGACTAGTCAATATTTGGCGCGAGGATTAGTCGTCGCTATCTGATGGAGGCTGATTTTCCTCAGTTTCAAGAGATATCGGTATTACAAATGAGTCCTCAACATATTCGCCACGAATCCGCTCGATTGTAACAACATCGACCGCTTCTTCTTCATCATCTAGCAGTCTCTTATTTTGCTCTGCCTCATCAACCAAATCAAACTCGTCCTCCTTTTCCTGGTAATCGATATTTTCTTCGAGCTCAACGAAATCGGGAGCAAGCGCACTCCACTTCTGCGGCATACTGGACGTCCATAGATAGATCGTACCTGTATCGAGACCTGTTGCAGCGATTGCCGGTTTGTTCGGATGGAACACAATGTCGACGACTTCTTCCTTCGGGCCCTCGTAAATCTTCACCAGTGACCCGAGCGACGTCTCCCACATGTAAATGTCATGTGCAGACTCGTAGGTGGTTGCAACAATGTATTCTCCGCTCGAGCTGATATCCACTGCGTTCCACTGCAGCTTATTCACTACGTCCTGGAACTTATGCTCTATCTCAAACTCCCATTCCTCACGCGGGGTACGCTTGAAATCTGGGATACTAATGAGTCTGATTATACGGTCCGAGGCATTGACCACCAGGCTGCGGCCCGACGCACTGAGGCAGATCTGCTTGATGTTGGAGTTTGTCAACTTCTCGGAATGAACAATCTCAAACGTAGTTCTGTTAATGATGTTCAAAAGCCCTTTACTAGTACCTGAGATGATGTAATCCCCGGATTTGTTAAAAACTGTAACCAACGTCAAATGCCGCTCTTGTTTCTTCGGCTGTTCACCTTCTGGCTGCACAGGCATTGACGGTAATACCTGTATAACGGGTTCTTCTCCACTAATATCAACATATCGAGGTTGATCCTCATACAGTGAAGCAACAAATAGGTGACTTTTTTCCATTAGCTTAGAGTGGGTTCCTGCATTAACATATCAAGAATACTGGTACTCACTGGTTATCTGGATGCAGGTATGCTCCCCAAACAGGAGCCTCAAATCGCACAATCTTGGCCTCCTTACCCGTTGTCAAGTCCCACAATATACACTTCCAGTCTCTAGAAGCCGAAAGTAGGTAACGACCGTCACGGGACCAGCTAACACAGAATATCATCAGACCCTCACTCCTTAGATCCACGCAGAATCCCTCCCCTTACCTTAACGATTGAATAGCACGAGTATGACCCTGAAGAGTCACAATGGCACCATACGTGTCAAAGTCGAAAATCACAATGGTACCATTCAGAAACCCTGATGCAAGATAATCTCCTTTCCTATTGAACCTGATGCACGCCGAATGTCCCCAGACTGCTAATTAGCCGGCAGGCACACCACAAAAGATATTCAGTACTTACCGAGAGTCTGCATCGATGACTCAGGGTACTCCTGCGCTAACGCAAATGGATCCAAAAGCGTTAGATTCATACTGGTTGGTAGCAGCAGTGTTTTTGACGCGAATTTCACGTCTTCGTCGGTGATCTGGATTACCTAAGCACCCTAATAACACCAGCCAATTTTCCAATGCCAATTGATACCAGGTTAGAAGCCGATTTTGATTAATACTCAAATAACTATTATAATAGTCGAAAAACAGGTATGAAGAACTCCAATATCCGGCAATGAACGGACGATCGAAAAAATATGCGGCTTGAACAGATATTTGCAAGCCGTTCAACCAATAAGAAGTTTAATGACTGGAAGATGATACAAGACAATCTTAGAGACTAGTAGAAATTATTAGCTTAGTTTCTATTATAAAATATGAAGAATACGCGCTGTATTTTGCTATTATAGTAAGTCAGCCGCATGATCGGCCAAAGCCGTTGGCGGCTTAAAAGTTTTGATTTTTTCATGCACGATTTTGGGAAAAAATAATTTATCGAGCAGACAACATGGCGAAGAAAGGGTCGAAAGATAGTAAAAAGGATAAGAACGAGGAGAAAAAGGCTTCTTCAAAGGATCCTCGATTCGCTCGAGTACATAATGACCCGCGGTTCAATATTCCAAGTAGGCGGCAGATTCGTGGTGATCTTGACGACAGATTCAAGTCTGCAATTGCTCAAGACGTACGGTTCCAGGATGAGGTTTCAGTGGATAAGTACGGTCGTACGGTGACCAAGGATGCTCATAAGAAGGAGCTCAACAAGTACTATAACCTCAATGAAAGCGAAGATGAAGATGAAGAGGAGGAGGAATCTGACGAATCGGTGGCTGAGGTTGAGCAGCAGTTACAGTCTGAAGGAGTGTCTGTGGTGGTTGACCGGGCCAGAGGTGAAGGGATTTTGGAGTCTGATAGCTCCAGTGAAGAGGAGGATTCTAGTGAAGATGAAGAGGAGGACGAAGAAGAAGATGAAGAAGGAGAAGTGGAGGATGAGCTGTTGGTGCAGAGCACAGCAGAGGTTCCTCGAGGCGATGAGTCGAAGAGAGTTGCTGTTGTCAATCTTGACTGGGATAATGTTCGTGCAGTGGACTTGATGGCAGCATTCTCGAGTTTTGTCCCGCAAAGGAAGCGCATCATTTCTGTAGCCATATATCCCAGTGAGTATGGGAGAATGCGAATGGCACAGGAGGAGTTGGAGGGCCCACCCAAAGACCTCTTTGTATCAAGCAAAAAAAAGAGGAGTGCGGACAAGTCAGACGATGAAGAGGAGATTAACGAAAAGACTATTATACAAGAGGATAAGGGCGAGGAGGTCGACAGTTCGATGCTGCGCAAGTACCAACTCCAGCGTCTACAGTATTATTATGCGGTGGTGACATGCGATAGTATATCCACGGCTCGAAACATTTATGAGAACTGTGATGGCACTGAGTACGAGTCGACTGCCAACTTCTTTGATTTAAGATACATTCCTGACGAGATGGATTTCGAAGACAAGCCGCGGGATATATGCGACAAGGTACCTAATAATTTCAAACCCACGAACTTCGTCACCGATGCGTTACAGCACTCTAAGGTCAAGCTTACATGGGATGAGACACCTGGCGAGAGGCTACAGGCTGCGTCGCGCGCCTTCAGTCAGCGGGAGATAGATGACATGGACTTTAAGGCATATCTAGCCAGTGATACTGAAGGATCTGAAGATGAAGATACTGCGAAAGAGAAATACAGATCGTTGCTTGGATCGTATGCAGAGAAATTCAACAAGGATAAGGAGGATGAGGATGTGGATGTTGAGATCACCTTTACTCCGGGTCTGGACGCTGAAAGTGCAAAGAAGGAGGAAGAAGTCGAAAAAGAAGAATCTACTATAGAGGCATACCGAAGAAAGGAAAAAGACAGGAAAAAGAAGAGAATGGAAAAGTTCAAAAATGCCAAATCTGAGGCTGCAGACGCTGCCGAAGACAATACCAAGGCGGTGGAGCTAGAGAAGACGAAGAAGGACGCCGAGCTTGAACTGCTAATGATGGACGATGAGCTTGAAAACATCAAACCTTCTAGCAAACCTGTCAAGGAATCTGCGGAAAAGAAAAAGGGCAGGAAGATCACCAAGAGTAAGGCACGGAAACAAGCTCTTGAAGAAGCCGAGGCAGAATTCGATATTAAGGACCCACGTTTCCAAGCATTATTTGAAAACCCTGAGTTTGCAATTGATACCACTCTACCTCAATTCAAAAAGACCAAAGCTATGGAACAGGTCATGCAAGAAAGACGCCGAAGAGGGATATCAAAGGCAGATAAAGCGGCCGAAAAAGAAGACAATAAGCGCGTCAGTAAAAAGCAGAAAGTGGATCATCGCTCAACTCATAAGCAAGACAGCGTTGATTCTCTAGTAGAAAAGCTTAAAAGAAGAGCCGGAAAATAAAATCTGTATTATTCTAATGAAATCATCTATTTAATTGTAATTTGATCTTGAATCTCAAATAAAAGACCAAGTCATTGGCATATTCAATCCTTTCCTAACCGAGATAATTCGGTACCTTGGGAGGGAAAAGACGAATTTGGCTAAGAAAACGAGCGACCTTGAATGGTGCGGTGCGAGCGTTGGGCAGCAGCCTGTGCTGGGAATAGGGAGCCGTGTCTTGGACTTGGGGACGAAACGGTGCTGGGACAGGGAGACTTAGGGAGCATCGATTGAATGCTCTGGGGGCCTTGGGGAGCGGAATTTGGGAGTTGACCGAATATCCTGTTCCCCGATCACAACCGCGTGGGAAGGAAAAGAGATTCGCGTGAGTTTTATTTTGAGTTGGCGGAGGAAAACTAACAATTTGTACAAGTGTTCATTTTCATACTCCACCATCTTCAACAAGTTGAGGACTTAATTTATTTTTCATCCACTCTATAAAGGGAAATAGAACGGTGGTTTTTACGTGGAAATGATTTACTTTTCGTTTCTTTCGGTATTCTGTGTTGTGTTACTTGGTAATTATGTACACGCGCTACATTTTTACTTAGGTGGTGATGAGAATCAAAAATGTTTCTACCAGGAGCTTCCCCAGTCTACAATTCTAGCCGGTATGTTAATGGTTTATTGATTGATTGATTTTGAATGATGGTCTAATGGGTGGGTTAGCAAAGCATAGTGCTTGGGAGCTGGAGGATAATACAGGCAATTGGATCAGACCCGATTCTTTGGCGATCCAGATCACCATTGAGGTAAGATGAAGCATTTGTTGGTTATATTGGATAATATTTGGTACTAATTGGGTGTAAAAGGAAACATTTGATAATAATCATCGCGTTTTATTTCAAAAATTGAATGCTCAAGGTGACTTTATCTTCACGGCGGCTGATAGTGGTGAACACAAGATTTGTTATCGAGCGTTAAGCGGCGGTTGGTTTCATAGACAGAGAGTCAAGATGGATATCGACTTTGCTGTAGGAGACACTGACGCGGTGGATAGTCGGAATGAAAAGAAAATCAGCTCCTTTGCTGACCGAGTACGCGACATCAATGCTAAACTGACACTGATCCGACGTGAACAACTTTTGATGAGAGAACGAGAGGCCCAATTTAGAGACCAGAGTGAATCGACAAATGGCCGTGTTGTGAGATGGACCTTTATTCAGATCTTTGTGCTTGGTTTGACGTGCGCATGGCAACTGAACCATTTACGAGGATTCTTTTTGAAGCAAAAACTTGTTTAATTAGGTTATTATTATTATTGCTATAAATATCATTCCTCAGTCCAGAAAAGTTCACACCACTCTGAAGGAATCTTTTCCTTAATTCTGTTGCAATGTTTAAGTGTGTAATTTCCAAAGTACCAAGCTTTTTGAGTGCGAGACAAGCTTTGATAGAACTCGGCAAGAATCACAAGTGCACAAGGATCAAAAGAGTTCACAAGCTCCACATATCTCAATGGTAACCGTACAATCCATGCCACAGCATAGTGTAGACAATTCCGAATCGGGTAGCATGCAATCTGCTCCTGTAAACGAGACAGCCCAACTAGCAGCGGTTGATATACATCGTGATCTGCTGCCTGAAGCTCATATACCCTCTCAAGGCGAGGAAGAAACGCTTTACCGTCCGGTAACAGATCTTGTTCGATTATATCCAGAAACGGACTGAATCGAGTTCCCTGGCGCATGACTGTCACTTGTTTAACAATCTCGATCATGCCCTTGAAGAGCGGGATCGAGCCCTCATAAAGACCGATGAATTCGCTATCAGTATCGCACGTAAATGAATGCACAGCCAACAGAGCACTGGTGGCCCGCAGTGCCAGACAATTCTCTGGCTTCACCCCTTTAGCGATCTCAAGCCGGAATCTCCTGGCACATTGACTCTTATAGTGGGCCATGGCGGCCTCAAGTTTAAAAGAAGGCTCTTCATGATACAAATGAGTAGCAGACAATAAGAATGTTGCATCCATGAGAAATGGGAAGTTGAACCCCATCAATGGCAATTGGCTATCAACAATCGCCGCCTGGTATTCAGCAGGACATATACTTTTCGCAGTGGAGGTCGTCCATCGATGCATAAGAAATAATTCCAAATCGTTTCTTTCCCCTGAAACATCCCATGGTTCAACCTTCTTATTACTACCTTTACCCTCATACGAAGGTGGTCGATAGTTGCATTTCACACGACGCTTCTGACAATGTCCACAAGTAGGCTTAACTTCATCGCACTTGATCTTGCGCGCTTTACAATAAACACATCCAAAATGCGACTTTGTCGCCTTTAAAATCTTCATACTTCTCTCAATACTTCTGTCAAAAAAGCCTAAATATCGGGCTTTTAAAGATCTGTCCCTTGTGTGGGGCTGACGCACCCTCTGACGCACGTAGTGACGACGTTGTGGCGATGCGCGTCCATAGCCCGCAAGGCTGTCCCATCGGCGCGATATCCGAGTTTTGCGAGCGCGCTTAGCGAACTATGCGAACTTTAGTGTAACAAGCCAAAATATAATGGTATATAAACAGATGAAATATTCTCTATCTAGAATTCAGTTCAGATTTAAGAAAAAAATATGTCAAAAGTATTTCTCGAGTATATTCCCTCTTTGTCAGCAGCGGCCGTTTTTGTGGCCCTGTTTGGAGTATTCACTCCAGTACATACTTATCTTATGTTCAAGAATAAGACCTGGAGCTTTATTCCCTTCACAGTAGGGGTACTTTTCGAGGTGATAGGCTATGCGGTCAGAATTGTGTATCGAACCAACATAACCTCGATCGCCCTGTTTGCAGTGCAGACATTGTTTATTCTATTGCCGCCTGTATTATTTTCTGCTTCCATTTATATGACTCTGGGTCGGTTATTGGTATACCTAAAAGCAGAGAAAGTCTCACTTGTCAAGACTAGTAAAATGACAAAAATATTCGTAATTGGAGACGCCGCATCATTTTTGTTGCAATGCGCTGGAGGGGCAGCCCTTAGTAGCAAAAAGGCCCGAGTTCAGACATTGGCACAACATCTTATTATAGCAGGATTGGCCATCCAACTCGTTTTCTTTGGAGGGTTCGTGCTTGTTTCAATTGTCGCCCACGCCCGTCTTAACAAACTCACCCTTCCAAGAACTCCAGGGAAATATCAATGGCGTGCACTTATGTACACACTATACGGCGCATCTGCTTTGATACTGGTGCGATCTATTTTCAGGCTCATTGAATTCTCCCTAGGATCTGGCGGATACTTGTACACTCACGAAGTGTTTATGTACGTGTTTGACTCAGTACTCATGTTCTTCGTCGTCGTGCTCTTCTGCGTAATTTACCCCTCTCAGATCATGGCACCATACTCGAATTGTTCATCATCTTTCAGCTTGAATGGCCAGGAATGGACCACCGATCCCGTTGTCGCATTAGACGAGGAGGCTGCTCCGGCAAATTCTCAAAAATAATGTAATAAACCTCTGTAATGGCGCTATATAGAAATTCATTTTAATAAAGCAAAATATTTGAAATTATAAGAGTCAAATATCTAATTCAGATCTACGACTAAGACATAAAATCTCTTTTATTTAACCTGAATTTTAATGGACACGAAAGGATAAAAATATGATAATCTTCAAAATCTGGAAGTTTTGTTTCTAATTGTTTATTTTATTACAATTTTATCACAAGAATATATATGGTTCACTATACTAATTGACTGCTTGATATGATAGCTTTTATTTAAAGAAGATGCTAAACGCAGGGTATATTTTGATCGGAGACTGCATATGCAGCACTCACACACTAAACGCCCAGAACTGAGTCGAATAATCATTTCAACAAGAAAAACCAAATCACCACTTGTGCTATATTTGTAATGCTATAGACCACTCTTATTTATATGAATATCTTAGTTCGTGAATCATCCGCTTGCACTGGGCTTGATAGGTTTACAATCGATTCTTGGGAGATGAGGGAACGGTTTTACGCCAAATGTTTCAACATTCTGATCTCTCTTGCACAGAGTGCAAAACATATTGTTCCATTAGAAAATTAAAATATGTTCTTTTATAAGTAAAGCAAAAACACAGGCCGAATATGATGCTTGCAGCACTTTTAGTACTATATATACCGCCATGCCATGTAGCTCTGCAAAATTTAACACCTCCAATAAAAATAATAGCAAATCTGTATCCTTATAGGGCCCCATTCTCGCCTAAATTCCGGGATAATTTGGCTACTTTTCTCAGCTCTGCGGAACTGTCTCCGAGAAATCACCAATTTCAGTGCGGCGCGAATTTTTCAGATCATCGCACAAACATGGAGGAACTAGTCGAGGAGAACGGGAAACTGAAGGCCGAGTTAGAGGCTTTGCGAAGAGAATATAACTTGGTACAAGCTAAAGATGATGAAGAGAGTCGAATAACTGTGAATGAGTTGTCGCTGGAAGAGTACAGACGCTATGGCCGTCAGTTGATTACTCCACAGGTGGGTCTTCGAGGTAAGTTAGAAGATTCAAGTTCGGGACTTTGACTAGCATCTAAGAGAGAAATAATACAGGTCAGCAGCTGTTGAAAAAGTCCAGGGTTCTAGTCGTGGGTGCAGGTGGTCTCGGCTGTCCTGCAATTGCGTATTTGGCTGGTGCAGGTATCGGCACCATTGGAATAGTTGATAATGATACTGTCGATATCTCTAATTTGCACCGTCAGATACTTCACAGTACTGCTACTGTTGGCGAGTATAAGTGTGACTCGGCAGAGACATTTATCGAAAGGTACGTCAAAGGTCACTAATACTGCTGCAAATTATGGTCTGCTAATGACTAGATTGAATCCGAATGTCGAGGTACATGTATACAAAACTCGGCTAACTCCCGCGAACTCATTCGAGATATTCGAGTCATATGATATCATTCTGGACTGTACTGATACCCCAGTGACACGATACCTGATCAACGACACTGCCGTGTTGCTCGACAAGCCCCTCGTATCTGCATCTGCTCTAAAAACTGAAGGCCAGCTCTTAGTGCTCAACCTGCACCACGGACCCTGCTACAGATGCATGTTTCCAACCCCTCCTCCACCGCAAACAGTAACAACATGCGGCGATGGAGGAATTATAGGACCTGTTGTCGGTATTATGGGGGTCTTTCAGTCTATTGAGGCTATAAAGATACTCACAAAGTTCTACGACAGTGGATTCCAGCCAAGCATGGCGCTTTTCAGCGCTTACTCCTTCCCACAGTTCCGACACATCAAGACCAGGGGTCGGAAAAGTAATTGCCTAGTGTGTGGCGACTCGCCCACTATTTCCAGACAAGCAATAGAAAGCGGCGACATTGACTACGTTGAGTTCTGTGGTAGCCTAAACCTCATTGTGGTCGATCCGAGTAGTAGGCTATCTGCCAAGGTAAGTGGCATAGACAATGCCAGACAATGCCAGACACAAATTCATTGACACCTATTCTAGCAATTGGCCGAGCGAGTCAAGTCAAATCATACAATAATTGATGTGCGTCCACCGGAGCACTTCGATGTCTGCTCCTTACCGGGGTCGATCAGTAAGTATTTGCGGCCGTTACTTGGCTGAAAAACGTTAGACTAACACCACAGACATCCCATACGATGATCTCAAAGCAGGGAAACCCTTTGATGGAGACGTTCAAGAGCCTGTTTACGTGGTTTGCCGGTATGGAAATGATTCCCAACCTAGCGTCCAGCACATTAAAGATAAATATAAAATCAACAACGTTTTCGATCTCATTGGAGGGTTGGACGCTTGGAGCACGTCGGTCGATAAGTCCTTCCCGCGATATTGATGCATCCTACTTCAAACACTCAATTCGAACCAATCCGCAACTTATTCCGGCCGCATACCAGTTACCGGAAATGGCATTAGGGTTCCAGTCGACTCGAGTGACCACTGCGCTGTTTGGATAGATCACCAGGCTGTCTGAGCTTTGATGTTTCGCTACATCTTCGGCCTTGAGCACGTCGATGAACCTAAACATCCCTTCCTTTTCACTTGCTTCGAATTTCCAAAGCGTGGCCTGTCTGTAGACAAGGTTGGTTTGACGTTTGCTGACTGTCGCACGACGAATTGCATTGCCAATTCGGACGGTTCCGTCCGATCCTCCGGAGAGAACAATTGGATGTAGGAGAGAAGCAGACACTGCGCTAACGGTGCCGTCATGTTTCGTTAGATTGGTACCGCCTTGAATAATATTGACTTTTCGAATCGGTGCCAACTTTGTTGTGGAGACGTCCTCGAGTGAAACAAAGGATGCTAGGTGGTGACAGTAAGCAGAACATGTACAGTACATTTTCACGCGATTTGATATGCTTCTGCTGCGACGGATATCCCGCACGTCCAGCAACCTAGTGTATCCATCGGTCGACGTAGTAAATATAAACTCGCAGTTATCCGGATACCCAGTAGAAATTGCATTAATGAACGATAAATGAACTGGCAGCGAGTACGAGGGGTATATGCCGTCTTCGGATTCATCAGAGATGTCGAATTCGGCCACTAGTCCATCTGCAGTCCCTGCTACAATGATATCTGGAGTCCTCCAGCTGATGCAGGTAATTTTTGATTCCAACGCGAATTGGCGTAGGGGTGTATCTACCTCATAATGAACAGGAGTGTCATACTGTGGGATCTGGATATCAAAGAGCCTCAACTTTCCATCTTGGAATACACAAGCTAGGCATCCAATTCCTCTGCTGTCGGCATTGGGTCTCCAGGCGAGTTCCACGACGTCGCCATAGTAAGAGCAGATAGTACATAGAAGCCGACTTCTTTGAATGTCATCTGAGTCTGCATTGGACGTATCAATCTGATAAATCTGCATCGAGGACGGATACGCAGCGTTCGCCAGCCCTGAAATTGCTGTTCTAGTTGCAGGAGCAGATACCGGGTCCCAGTTCGGGTCAACAAGCATGCCTACTGCCAGATACTGAAACTGAGAGTTTTCATGACCAGGGGCCCATTTGAGAGAACTGACAGCACCGCCAACGTTAAGAATCAAACCGCCTCGCCGTGAAATCTCGCTACATAGCTGCAGTTCGCAGGCCTCACTTCCTACAGTTGGCTGAACAGTCACAGTAGCTAAATTGGCAGGAGGCAAGAATCTAGCGGCAGTCATGCTGTCTATCTGCAACAAAGATTGATTAGCAGTCGATATAGGGGTTGCAGCAGGCCCAATGGTCTCGGGGTAAGAGAGAAGATCTTCAGAAGGTAGAAAGACTGCCATACCCCATTTTTTGCGTTCATTAATTGCAAACACTAGTCTTGAATCATTATTTCCGTAAAACAGTTGAAATCGTTCTTTCAAGCTCTCGTTACGCGTCCGATTAGGTGTCGAAGGAGTTTTAGTAGTAGAAGTCAGAAATGCCGGTCCTCCATTCGCTGGTTTAGAAACTCGCCGACGAGCTGTAGGTATCTCTGATATATTATCATCATCATCATCTGCAATTGAAGGATTTTCAGACGCGTCTACATCACTTTCAGGCTCAACAATCTCCGGTTCTTCTTCTTCAGCTTTATATTCATCGGAATCACTACCTTCAGGTTCAACTGGACGCACACCTCCTTCATCTGAAAGATCAGCTACAGATTCTATTTTCGAATAATCTATCCGAGCCTTTGCCCTTGTGGATCTTCGTCGAGACATTTCGGTTATTATTTAGTCAGAACTTCGTGGATCGTAGGTAATGAAGTTCCATTCCGCAGCAGTTTAAACCAGTTTAAACACAACAATTACCGATTAAACCAGGTCCTGGAACGTTCAAGCCTATGAGAATTTCTAGGAGCAATAATTAGGACTTGGATTCAATGGTAACCGATGGCATAACTAGTCCTCCCCCGCCTGCTCTGGATTTTGATGAAGAATCTTTAGATACAACTGTGGGGTCAACCATCCGACCAAGTACAAACTCACCGGAAGAGATTATTATTAAAGTCGATGAACCTGAAGAGAAGAATGTATACTTAGAAGATTCTCATGATGGTTCCGAGGAGTCCCAGACTAGTTTGAATAATATGGATCATCGACAACTCCTGGGTAGAGAACTAAGGGCTAGAGACCCAGATGAATCATCTGTTACTGACACAGCCAGTGATGATGAACTAGTCTCATCACGTCTACATTCCAGAAATGCGTCTGTGAACTCAAACATAGGCCATGGTACTGCGGGATCGGAGGTTTCAAATATGCCAGGAACCCCGGATTCTGTCCGAAGAGGATTCTCGGCTCTACATTACATTGACCAACGATTCAAAACTAGACTGAGCTCTATATCTCAATTCGGAATCAGTGCCGCCAATTCCTTGAGCCATCTCCGAAGTGCATCCCAAGCTTCCGATATTGATACCTTGATTGATACTCAAGGGCAGTCCTCGCCATGGGAAGCGATTCGCTGGACCAAGCTTAGGAAAATATCAAGCCAGATCTATTCGGAAGGGGCTATGTCTGCTTATGGAGAACCAACTGTAGTACTTCCGGCATCTATTATCGCTGTAGGAACTTCAAGGGGCCTTGTGCTATTATTCGATTATCACCAGAACCTTAAACAGGTTCTAGGATTAAAGTCCAAGATTAGAGAGCATGGAGAGGTCACCTCGCTGGCAATTTCCGCCGATCAAACGTTTGTAGGTGTGGGATACAGCCAGGGGGACATTGTTACATGGGAACTGTCCAAGCCTTCAAGTCCGAATATACACATTGCTCCCATACCACTAGAAGATGTTAGTAATATGGGAGGGAATCCGAAGCATTCTGGCCATTTACAAAATGCTTCTGTGGTTCATCTGAGTTTCATGGGTAAGCGTCATAGTGCTCTTATCTCTGGAGACACTAAAGGAATGGTTTTCTCGCACGATACCTCCAGAGGAATTGTAGGAAGAGTCGTGAAATCGGAACGCATACTAGGGAAATATCCAGTAATAGGAGACAAAAAACGCAAGCCTACCTCGATATTGGCATGCTCTACTCGTCCCCTTGGCACTGCCGTCCAAGATGTAGATGATATGTGCCTGGCAGCAGTCATGACCCCTTATCTGCTTGCCATTGTATCAGCTTTACCGCGGCCTCAAACTCAACTCAAACTGAGCAGAAGCCGCAATGTCAATCTGTCAATGGGATTAAGTGCCTGCAGTGCTTGGTTTCCGGCCATAAGGTCCTCTAATTCAGGCAGAGCAAACTCTCGCCTTGCTTACTGTTGGTGTAATGTCGTCAAGATTCTCGAAATAGAGTCCACCCCTGATGGCAAGCTCAAATTTTATCACAAGAGTGAATACATCTGTGATGAGTCAATTGTGACGATTCAATGGATTAATCGCCATGTAAGTATTAACGATCCAGCGATACCCCTCGGTTTGACTAACTAACTATGATTTAGATTATTGGATTGGTGACAATAACTCAACGACTGCTTATTGTGAATGAAAGTACAATGACTCTATCGTCATCTATTGACCTACTCAGCAAGCATGTGATGCATCATGATTATTTCTCAAGAGTTTTGCATGGACTAGCTCTTCCCTCCTCCTCGCAAGGTGAACAACCGGTGGCTATAGCAGATGCATACTTTAACTGCATAAAGACATTCAAAGGAAGGATATTCCTAATGGGAAAATACGAGTTTGTTGTCGGCGCACTATCCAACTGGGCTGATAGATTGTTGGATGTCATGGAGAGTGGCGACCACGTTAGTGCCATTGAACTGGCTACTCGGTTTTATCTTGGTGATGAAGATATGGTAGCAGTCGGGCTGCCCATTGAAGATAAGGAGCGACATCAACTGGTCATGAAAAGTCTACCTGAATTGGTTTTTGCGTCGTTGAGGTACTCACTTGGATCCAAGACTGATGGCGTTATGGACCGAGAGGATATTAGAAGATTGGCTGTTGCGTGCTTAAATACCGTCATCGCAATCGGTCCCGAGGAATCGATACTCAACGAAATGTTTGACTATTTTGAACCTGAGCCTTTCAGGACAGTCTTTTTCGAGGAACTGGTTCCCCTTATATACTCGGGACAAATCAAGGCCTTGCCACCGAATTTGCTTAAAAGTCTGGTATTGTTCTATGCCAATTCCTCTGAAACGCTGGAAGATATTGTGTGCCGCCTGGACACTAAGTCTTTGGATCTCGACTTAATATTACAGCTATGCAAAGAGTATCACCTTGTCGAAACTAAGATATACGTATGGAACCACGCTTTGAATGATTTTATCACCCCTCTGGTCGACTTTCATGACATGATATGCCAGATAAGGTCTGGAAATGAGTCTGAACAGCTTCAAAACGATGCAGATAAGGTCTTCCCCTATTTATCGTACGTGTTGACGGGCAGAATATACCCTACGGGGTTTTTCTTTTCAGATGAAGGGCAAGCTTTTAATGCCAAATGCATGATTTATTACTATTTGTTTTTTGGAAAGTCGCAAACGTGGATTCCAGCTCAGCAGTCTTCTCCACAGAACCGCTCATTTGCCAATATCATTCTTTTGATGCAGTACAATTGTGCTGGATTCTTTGCTGCTTTGAATGAAGCGTTCGAGGACCCGTTTCTTAACGAGGGAGAAATCGAACCCGTTTCTTTTGCATTGTCTCAAAGTGAGGAGATTAACTTTGGGCGAATGATCAACCGACAGCTGGTCATCAACATTCTTCTAGATCTGTTCTCCGAAAACGACTTTTCTACTGACGAAAGAATTTGCTTTGATATTTTCCTGGCACGGAATTATCCAAAATACTCTCAATTCATCATCCTCTCTGGAAAGACACTTTCCTCAGTTCTCGACGAGTTGTGCCATAATCCACCGGAGTCTGAAGATGCCAAAGAAGAATTCGAGCTGGCCCTGCACTCTTTACTTTCGAAGTTCAAGCCTCCGAACTTGGATGTACTTATTTCTTCTTTGTATGAATCTCGGTTCTACACAGTTTTACAATATCTGTTTAGATCAGAGAAAAAGTATGCCAAGCTACTGGAGGTATCATTTTTGTTATACGAGGACAAACCGACAAGTGACCTACTCTCGGTGGTTTCGGAGTGCTATTCAGCCACGAGGCCCACTGGCACTTCGCTTTCCAAAGATAGGATAGCTCTGGATAAGTTGTTACAGGAGAAGTTCATCTTGCTTGCAGAGGCCGACTGTGAGCGGCTTGTGGATATTGTGTCTTCGTTTTGTCCACACATGCACGAACAGATATTTTTAGTGAACGATTGGCCGGACATACAATATGGTTATCTAAAGAGGTTATTTGAACTCGCCAGTCTTAGGGGCACACAAAAGACGCCTAGCTTACGGGCACGGCATCTATATATTTCGCTGTTGGCAAAGCGGCATGAGACGTCTCAGATCCACTGGCTGCTAAACAACTTGTTGACTGCACCGAACGACGTGGATCTTCCTGTGATTGTTGATGATTTGATTTCTACAGGCTCTATTGATGTTCTAGTGGAGTTGTTGAGCAGGCAGAGCCGAAACTCAGAGGCCATGATTTATTTGGTAGATCATCTTCTTTTCTTGGATGATGAATATAACCAGGCCAATGAGCCTGTGACTGTATCCGAGTTGGAGAATGAGATGTCCAAGTACCTCTATTTGGGCCTGGAGCTTTGTAGCAGGACAGACGTTTCGGCAACGACTGTTTCAGCAGATGGGGAGATCCATAGTGCAAGTGAGAGTATATGGATCAAGCTGATTGATACGTTGGTGGATATTTCGCGGAGCTCGGACAAGGTTGAATTTAAGCGGCAATTGCTGCAGCATGCAATGTCTGTATTATTGGATTCTTCGGGAAAAAGCACGTCGTCCATTCAGCATAATGCAACCATCATGCGGATCCTACGATCTGTTATCTCCCCCACCTCACCCAAACTGAGGACTATGGGCACGGTAAGGCCGATTCTATATGATTTATTTGCCGCGTATCGGTATCAAAGCACAATGTTATCGGTGGCCAAGGACATTTTGGATTCGGAGACGTTTGGTAATCTTGTTGAGCTGGTTGCAGAGCGGCTTAAGGGCTGGAAGGTAGCAAAGTCAGGGGAATGCGAAGGGTGTGGAAGAAAGGTGATAGGAGTTGGGGTTGATGCCGAATGGCTATACGGAGAGTGGGAAAAACGCAAGAAAAAGCAACTCGCAGATGAGTTTAATGTCGGCATGAAGAAAACCTCCAAGTCAAAAGGCAAGAAGAAACCCACGCACGGCACCGGGTTTGACGATGACCCCACTGACGATAACATGCTAGTTGTATTCAAATGTGGCCATACCTATCATCTTGGATGTATGAAACGACTTGGTCTTAGTATTAATGGCCAGATCACCTGTATTGTTTGCAAATAGATAGTATTGTTTTATAATTGTTAAACTAGTCTAATGAGATATCTTCGATGATCGGAACCCCTCAATCAGCGCCGCATTGTTTGCTTCCACCGGAGTCCGGAGATAAAAACTCGGATCCGCCTAACTCATCGCCTTTATCACAAATTTTCAGTTATTTTGTATAGAGATTGATAGGATTCGAGATAGAAAAATGACTGGGAAACAGTATGCCAATGGTAAGTATTAGAATCAATGAATATGATTGGGTTTTGTTTGGGAACTAATTGTTTGCAGAGCTTTTGTCGTATATCAATTCTTCGCCTTCTCCGTACCATGCCGTACAGACCACGAAGAAGTTACTAGTTGCGGCTGGATTTAAGGAGATTTCTGAGAGAGATCCATGGGGAAGTAGAATTGAGCGGGGTGGCAAGTACTATTTGACTCGAAATGGTTCTTCGATCGTGGCTTTTGGTGTCGGCAGCAAGTGGCAAGCTGGCAATGGTATTGCCATTGTTGGTGCCCATACAGATAGTCCTACATTGAGGGTCAAACCCAATTCCAAAAAACTCAATTCGGGTTATCATCAGGTTGGTGTTGAGACCTACGGAGGTGGCTTGTGGCATACGTGGTTTGATCGAGACTTGTCTGTTGCAGGCCGTGTATTCGTGACGGATGAAGCCACGGGCAATTCCATTCCAAAACTGGTCAAGATAGATAAGCCGATTCTGAGAATCCCGACATTGGCCATTCATCTGAATAGAGACTCTGGATCCAATTTTGAGTTCAATAAGGAGACTCAATTGCTTCCTATTTCTGGACTTGTTGAAGCACAGCTCAACAAGTCTGGTGAAAGCGAAAATACCAACTCAAACGAGGACTTTCAATCGATAGAGAAAGTCACTGTCCGACATGACAATTCTTTTGTATCACTGATAGCTTCTTCACTGAACGTTTCAGCCGATACTATTGAAGACTTTGAGCTTGTGCTTTACGATACTCAGCCGTCGGTTCTTGGTGGAATTAACGACGAATTTGTGTTTTCTCCTCGACTGGATAATCTTTGTTCTTCGTATTGCTCTACTCAAGCTCTTATCGAGAGTTTGGAGTCTGCCGATGCGTTGGAAGGTGAAGAGAGTATCAGATTGATTTCGTTGTTTGATCATGAAGAGGTTGGCTCAGCATCCGCTCAAGGTGCACAGTCAAACCTGCTTGACGCGGTCATTCATCGCCTTGCAGCTTTAAAGGGTGATGTGGAGCCCACTGCGTCCAGCCCTTTCGAGACTTTCTCAAAATCTTTCTTGATATCGGCTGATATGGCCCATGGCATTCACCCTAACTATGAAAGTAAGCATGAGGGCAATCACCGACCCAGTATCAACAAGGGTCCAACTGTCAAGATCAATGCGAACCAGAGATACTCTACAAACAGTCCAGGGATTGTGTTGGTGAGGAAGGCTGCTGATATTGCCAAGATTCCCTTGCAGCTGTTTGTTGTTCGAAATGACTCCAGTTGTGGATCGACGATCGGTCCTATTCTCGCCTCCAAGCTTGGAATACGGACTCTGGATATTGGCAATCCCCAGCTTTCTATGCACTCCATTAGAGAGACTGGCGGAGCAAAAGACGTCGAGTATAGTGTCAAGCTTTTTAAAGAATTCTTCTCTCATTACACTGAGCTGGATAAGAAGATTCTTGTGGATAACATTCAAGAGTAACTAACTATATTATATAATTATCTTGATCTTTCAATGTCTGTTCAAATGCTTGTTTAATGCTGTCAGGAATAGGTGCCTTGACACCACCTTTTTTGTAATCAACAGTGACAATTGTCTCGTTGATCCTTGCCGCTACCTTCTGAGCATTATGGCTGACGATGATTCCCTGCAAATAGAACCGATCGTGGTCTTTGATAGGCAATAGTCTATGGATTACTGTAATCTTGTCTGGATAGACGACCGGATATCTCCATGCAAGCTCAACAGAACGAATTATCGGACCCACACCTGCTAAAGTCATGAAAGTCTGAAATCCGTTTGTAGGAAACTTGTCGATGTAATTGGTAAACATATTGACCCGTGCTTATTTCATAGTGTCAGATCCCCATTATTTACCCCACAAACTAACATTTACTCACCCGTTTCAAACCATTTAAGATACTTGACATTATTCACATGTCCAAAAGCATCCTGAATATATACAAATCAGAATAGACAAACAAACTGTACACCAAGAACTTCATCATACCATATCTCCCCAAGCCACTTCATGACCTACAAGTCCTGCATTCCGAGGTATATACTTTCCACCCTCCGAATCTATAAGTTTCTTCATCCATTCTTGACTAAAAGGATCTCTATCTATAGCTTTTACAAATGTATTCTACAAACCAAATCAGAATCTCTGCTATTCTTTCATCCGTAATAACACCCACTACCTACCTGAGAATCCACGGTAAATTGCCGACGACCCAGTAATCTAAATTGAAAGCTTCCAAGTTTACTAATTGATATCAAAGATCTATACATTGGATTGAAATTCAAAGAATCGATGTTAATATGAAAGAATCAAACATCTCCGGCCCCCGTCCGAACCGACTGATCGGCGGCCGGCCGATGGCGGCAATTGGCGGGATGGGGCCGATAAGATTATGCGGCGTCTAAAGTTGTTGACGATCTTAAGAATAATAATAAACAGATACATTTTGTGTTTGAAAAGCAAACCATTCTTATTCAAAGACTTTTAAGTTAATTATTATTGTATTTTAGCGATATGTTTAACATTCTTCTACTCTGGTGGATTGGTATTGGGGTTCTTGTTAATGGATATATCGAGGATTCTAATTCTCGTTGCGTGCGTGATACGCAATAATGCGGTTGAAATGCCATTGTTTTATTTATGAAAGGATTCTAATTATTATATTTAGGAAATCAATCAACTTCGTGCTTGTTTCGCTCAAGTTGAACAACATCATAACCTTTGTGCCGAAGCTGATTTGGCTTGCAAATGCTCAACTTTCCGTGATTTAAGTCAACTATGTTTCGCTACATGCCCCGAGGATGTAAGTATTCTTCTCAAAATGATGAGGAAGAGAAATCTTTATATTGATCCTTACTTAGGTAATCACCAGTTACCTGGAGAAATTTGCTGATAAGGAATGCTTGATGATCAATACTCTTTCCTTTGATAGCGTCCGGTTTGAAGGCGATACCGACCTTCAACATAGAGATGATCCCGTCGTCAATCCTCAATTACCTGGATTACCCGACCAGAATCTCGAAAGTAGCCCGCCAATTGATTCGCCTGCTCCTGCTGCAGAAAGACTTCCAATTATTGTTGATCCTGACGATATCGATCAAGACCCCCCTGATATTGATAATGAACAACCAGTGCCGCCCACTGGTACTTCAGATCATTCCTCCAGGCGCCCGCCTAAAACTCCCCTTTCCCGACAAAGAAATCCTCCTAAACAACAGCCCCGCAAGTTTCGCTATGAGCTGGAGAATGATGTCGAGAGTGGACCTCGAAGACCTAGCCTGCTCAGAGGTTGGGAAGATGACGATGAAGAAGAGGTTGTCGAACCCGGAGTGCGCTTAGGCCGAGCTGAACCTCACGAATCGCACCACCACGTCCAAGATAAGCCCTCTGACGATGATTATGAAAAGGACAACCGGTATGATGAGTATGGGCCTAATGAATCTAACGAAGACCAAAACCTTTACGAGGAAGAGCCTGCTAGATCTAGAGATCGTACCAACAGAGATACGAATAACGGTCATCGTGTTAGTTACATGCGTCCGGTTCCTGCTTGGGATGAACAATGTCCGGATGGTGAAGAAGACTGCCCTGAAGAATTTCTAGGTGAAGAGTACAGTCCAGAGGACCGGGAAGCAGAATATGAACGACTGCGCCAGCGCCGACGCCAACGCCAACGCCATCGCCAACGAGACCGTGAAAGTGTAAATGAAGATGAAAATGAAAATGAAAATGAAAATGAAGGTGAAAGTGAACATTTGCCTGAACCTCATGAATCTGAACGGGAACACGATCACATACGTCAGTATGTACCCGAATACGAGACTGACCATGAGCCTGAGCACCATGAGGATACTGACGAAGGTCCTCATAAGTATCCGAGTCTCGAAGCTGATGCAGACGAGGAACCTGAAGAAGAAGAGGAAGGCGAAGAAAGAAGTGGACCCCGAAGGTCCAATCGATATCATGCGGACGAGGAACCCAATACCGAAGTTGAAGATGATTCAATCGAGGCTTCGCCAGAGATGGAGGAGCCCGAGTCTGATTTGAACGAGAAAATTGATCTGCCCTTCTTTGATGGCAATTCTGACAGTGAAGAAGATGAGACTGAGCCCGAGTCTGATTTGGAAGTGGAGGAAGAGTCTCCGGAAAATGGTGAATCGCCTGCTGAGGAGGAATACGACAATGTCGAAGATGAAATCGAAGGAGATGAACTTTACAGGGAACGTGATAGCCCCCCACGACGCGGTGAGTACGGCGGCCCGCGAAGACATCGTCCTATGAGAGTAAGTCATCTTAGTCCCCGAGAGAGACCCGCAAAAGTAATTCCACCCGTGGTTCCTTTGCCACATGGCCCAGAATTCTATCGTGATCGTGACAGTGCCCCAGGTGCTCCTGGAGGTAATCGCCCTCCGCGGTACCGATACAGACAGACGAGACCAAATCCAGTGGCCGGCGAAGAAGATGAGGAGGACGAAGAAGAAGAAGAGACTGAAAGACCGCGTGGCCGCCTGGGATTCAGATGGATGGACAGAATCCGAGAAAACATTGGTTGGACCAATTCAATTTCAGAAAATGAGAGTCCGGTACCGGCACAAGTTGTGCCTGATGGCTTCATTGAAGCGGACAGGGCCACTACCGAAATTAATGCTGAAACTGAAGCCGCCACCGCAGATACTATCGCTGACACTACAGCAACAACTGGAGATAGCGATACAACTGCTGCAGAGCGTGGTCCTGAAACTGATGCAGCCGCTGCGGATAATATTGCTATGCCGTTACCACTAGAAGGTATCGATCCTACAGCTGAAGAGGCAGCTGTGATCGAAAAGCAGCAGCAGGATGCTCAGAAGGCGAAGGAAGAAGAGGAAGAGCGTCTGGCCATAGAGAGAGAGGAAGAACAGATCAAGCAGGATAAGGCAAGGCTCAAGGAAATCCGACGCCAAAGAGCAGAGCAGGCTGAGCTAGCCGCACAACGTTCAGAAGCTGATGCAGATGCTGAGAGACATAGCGAAGAGGGCAAATCAATCCAGGATCGTCTGAGCGTTTATCAGAATGAAGTCAAAAACCATAATTCTGAGGAAGGTAACCGGCTTAGGGACCGACTTAGAATCCAGGAACTGCCTTCCGGTGCAAGTAGCTTTGAGAATTTCAGTACCATGGCTCTTTTAGGGTTATGTTTGCTTCTGTCAACTGTTTACTTGGACCTTTCTCTTGCAATGCTATTCGTGATGGCCACCAGCTTTGCACTTCTCACTGTGACGGTTCGTTATGCGTTACCTATGCTATTTGCTTAGGAATATGTCCATCTACCATAAATATTTGCTTTCATGACAGAGACGGGAAAATTCTATAAATAATAAAAAAAACAATCAATAACGTGTCAATTTAATACAAAAGGGTTTCATTTTTCTTCCTCTTCTATTGCTTTCAATGATATCAGGATAGCTTCTTCAAGATCCACCACGGGCTTATAACCAAGAATCCTCTTTGCCTTTTCGATATTGTGGTATCGGACGGCGGTTGTGACGCGCACTCGGAACGGCGTCAGGCTGGGCTCCTTGCCGAGAAGGTACGAAGCAAATTCAGATACGTAGCTGATGGCGATGGCCACCAAACGCGGCAGGACGATATTTTTGTCGGCGATATAGCCGTCAGCTTTCCACACGGCGCGGCCGAATGACCAAAAGTAGATAGGAGAGTCGTTCGAGATCAGGAACGCTTGGCCGCCAACTTCCTCGAATGCGTTATCATCGAGCAGTTTGATAGCAGCAAGAAGGTGTGCGTAGGTGACATTTCGAACGTATGTCACGTCAAACAAGTTCAAGTTGTCGCCAATCTGGAACTTATGTTGATTACGTCTTGGCAGAAGTCGAAGGCCAGGGATCATCTGCCTATCACCAGGACCAAAGATACCTGCTGGCCGGATTGCGGCAGTTCGAAGATCGGGTCCGTTTGCCTCGAGGATCATAGTTTCCGCAATTTGCTTGGTACGATTATAGGCGTCGATTTCCACGTCTGGGAAAGGCGATGATTCGTCTGCATTATGGAGGTCACTTCCATTGAACAGCACGCCAGCAGATGATGTGTATAGGAGTGCTTTAATCTTGGTTGCACGAGTGCATTCCAGAAGGTTCCGGGTGCCTTCGACATTGACCTTATAATAGAGTTCTTGGCCTAGACCGTGGACCGGTGAAGCAGAATGAACAATGAGATCTGGTTTAGCAAGTTTAATTGCCTTGGTCACATCATCATTGGAAGTAAGATCTCCTACATGTACAGTAATTTTCTCAGCGTCGAACGAATAGAAGGCCTTTGAGTATGAAGGTAGTGGTCTGATATCAAACACATGGATCTCAGGGCGAGGCTCTGAAATCCAGAATTCCTCAATCATATGTAACCCCAAGAAACCACAGCCACCTATAAGTAACACCGACTTAATATTCTCCGACATTATAGACCAAAAGTTGGTTTCAACCCAAAAATATATATAAAAAAGTTCAAATAATCTCCTGCTTAAAACTTACGATGTTCAGGTTCCCCACCAAAGCATGTGAAATCTTGAAGTTTCAATAAACTCAATCTACTACGATTACAACTAATATCTTGTAACTAGGAAGAAAATAAATATGAAATTAGTTAGAAGCTGAAAAGCTGTTCCTTGACCTTGGCCATATACTGCAAATCTGCAGGGGTGAGAGCAGAATCCTCAAATATCACCACATCAACGGTTGGAAACGCAAATGAGGCTGCTGGTGGGGTTGTCGACATTTTAAATGTGTTACCACCATTGGTAATGACTCCATTATTACTCATGTCCGTTCTCTGTGGAAGAGATGGCGACGAAGAAGAAGCAGTGAGTCCGAATTTGAAGGGGTTTTCCTTGGTGGATGCAGGAGAATCGCCAAAAGCAGCTGTAGGGGCCTTTGGTGGCAGTAACGGATACGTAACAGAGCTTTTTCCTGCGGTTGGAAACAATGGTTTCGCGGGAGAAGTTGTAGTAGTGGTAGTAGAAGCCGATGAGAATACAGGGATTCTGGAAGGACTCTTAGGTGGAGAAGGTTGAGAAGTGGTCTTTTCCGGACTTGGAACCGACGATTCCCTCAAGCTAGACGACCGTACTGGCTTATACTTGAGAATCGTGCTTGATAGCGGGATATCAAGCGGTTTCTGGTCTCTGATAGCTTCAGGCATGGTTCGTTCAATCTGCTCTTGAGCAGTGTTCTTCTTCACTGGCGGTGGGGTAGCAGCCATACGAGGAATCTTACTCTTATTCTTTCGTGCCGGCATGTTTGGTGATAACGCATAAGGGCTTACGAATGGCTTGATATCATCGGGAATCGCTTTCTGTTCCTCAGCCTTCTTTTTAGCATCGTATTTCCGCTGTAGATCCTCCTCCGAATCGCCCAAAACCGCCAAAACAAGTTTCGCATTGTCGCTCAGTGTCGCAGGGTCTCTCTCGCTAACAGGGATATACTTCTCGGGAGACTTTTCACGGGGTTTGGCTGCAGTCTCCTCCACCTCAGTAGTATGATTGTCGCGCTCTGGTTTCGTGTTGGAGGGTCCGCTTGTTTCAGACTCCACAAACTCCAGCCTCATGGCTGGCCCATATGTTTTATCAATGTTGATCCCACCGGGTCGGTAAGGGGTCGGAATATTCTTATACCTCAAATTTCTCCGTGGCCTTCTCACCGTCGTATTGCTCTTGACTATGGGAGAAAGATTCTCACGTGGCGGCGTGTAGAGTGGAGTATATCTAGGCAGGCTAGTGGGTGACAGTCGCCTATTACTCAAAGGCCTTCCGGGTGTGATATAAGAAGGAACCAAGGGGTTTGTCATGACCGATGACTGAGTAGATGTTGCAACGGAGGGGGCTCGGGCAGATTGAAAACTCAGTTGTCTATTATCAGGAAATCGACTAGTCATATTGTGGTGACTAAGTGACGGGGATGCCACCACATTGTTCAAGTCAACCAACGATTCATTATTCGATGCCGCCTGCTGGATCAACGACATCACACCCTCCATCTCCACATCAGAAAGCTTTTCATCGCCCTTTGCTCTAAAAAACTCCAACAATCGCTGGTTCGGACTGGTTCCTGGTGATGTTGAGCTTGCCAATGATGAAAAACTCGTCTTTGGTGTCGCGGAAGCCGGGCGTAGAATCTCCGAAGCTTCTGCAAATTTGGCTAGATTTGGTCTTGGAGCTGGAAGATAAGGAGCAGGGAAGTTAAATGTGGATGGTGGATCCCTTTCTCTATTATCCTGACCTTCGTCACGAGTCTCCTCCCCATCAACAACCGATTGAGCAGGACTCCTATTGAATAATCTTCCAGGAGAAAAAATACTCCTAACTCTTGAAAAAATACTGCCTGGTGTCTAAAATAATCTTATTAGCAACTCTTATCTTGTTATAACACGTTCCTTCCTTAACATACCGATGGAACAGGCGATTCACTCACTAATCGCGAAGGAGTCGAAGGAGTAGGTCGATCATATGGAGTACGAGACCTTCTGTCCGATAACTTGGCCGTCAAAGTACGCCTATGATCCATCACTTATGTGACTGATGGGTTCCAGGTCGTTATTAAAGGTGATAAATAAACTTTTGTTGTTACTTGAGAGATGTGGCACGTGATGAGTTGGGAGATCAACATTGACTCAAAGAAACCACTTTTTGGCGACAGCTGAAAATCTCAGCCAAATTCTAAACGCTTTCAGGGCTAAATTTCGCTGGGACTACAGCTACCGCACATTAAAATTGCCCCAAAGTCTTTGTCCAAAGGTAACTTCAGTATGGCTATATGTAAGTAAAATAGCCAGGTGATTTACTGAGCTTTAGATTTTATACATGATCTGACACGATTGCGGACTATTATACCTGGCTGCTGTCAGACAAAATAGCCAGCTAATTTATTGTGCGTTGGCATTGGAGTCTTTCGTCGATTTGATCAGTAATTAATTAGTGTCATTGTATGGCTATTTTACCTGGCTATATTCAAGCAAAATAACCATGTAATTTAGGATTTCCCCAAAAGCTGTTCTGTTGTCTAATAGCTGCTGCTAGAAAAATAGCTGCTTTTCAATCTTATGAGTTCCCAACCACGAGGTTCCAACGTTATCGCAGCATCTGAAGCTTTGGCGGGGGGTTCAGTCAGACTCTTAGGCCCAAGTCGTTAATAGGATATTTAAGCTCGTCTGGAGGCTGCAATTACAGCTGCCGCCAGAAGATTTCACAAATTACTTCAATTCCAACATACGCTTCACGTGACTCCACGGCGGGGGTACTATTTCATATCTACTATCTACAAATCCCATTGATATACGGATTGAACATTATTTAGAGCCAGTTATTAGGTCCATGATGAGCCTGTTGGCGACTGCGATGGCTTTGAATGCCACGTAGAGTACCAATACGACGATATTTGTAAAGATGATTGTTAGTACCAGTTCATTTGTAAGAACGCCGGAGTAACCTTCTGGATTTGCCTGTAGACCTGCTTTCTTTTCGAGATTGCGTCGAAACTCAGCCAAAGGCGGTAGACGGGACGGTATAGATGCTGCCGTGTCGACTTTGTGAGGCTGGTGCTGCTTCCAATCTCGCCTATTACGAGGATCCCGTTTTGCTCTCACCAGATCACCAAAGATATCCCAGTGTCTCTGGTGTTTGTGGGTGTCTTGTGGGTCATATGGTTCTCCATGCATTGAGGTGTAGATAATTGAAAAGAATGGAGACGGTGTTCTTCGCAAAATGTCGAGAATGCGCTCGTCGTTCGCATGCAGGGCTCGGAGCCTATCCACTCCCTTCTCCGGCAGCTCGTCGAATTGAACTCTTATCACACGAGGAACTGTGTCTAAGTATTCTTCAAATAGTTCGTCATCTCCTATATATGGTAGTTAGATAACAAATATCCTCCATATTGTGCACTCATCCATCATCCTAATGCTTACCAACATGTATAGTTTTGGTCTTGCAGGTTTTGGAGATCAGATTCTCGATGCGACCAAGGTCGATCTTACCGTCGACTCGAGGAAATGACCCTATTGTGGCTGCCCGGGACGTGAACTGTCGTAATTCTCTCCAAAGCGTAATGTCATACGGTGTGGTGAGCGTTTGAAGATCTTCCACCCTCAATCCGGGTTGGTCTACAAGCAGATATGTGTCTGCAGGACAGCCTGCTAGCCACTTGGACATGATTTCATTGACGGCCTTGACCGATGAAACACCTCCGTCTCGGTCCTTTCGTAGGTCGTCGATGGGTTTATGGACGCTCGGAACTCTATCCGTTAGCCACCAGACTCAAATACGAACTCATCTAAACCACTCATACTCTCGATATGATGCAAACATCAACGGATAGCTCATCGATGCTTGCACAGGAACTACTGCTAACAGCGTCGAAACCAAAATGAAATTCAACTTCATGCTGAATCGCGACGCATACAACTTTTTTCCTTGAAAAGGGTCCCAAAGCTATATATATAAACATATACGAGCGCAACCCGTCGTATTCGGAATGACTCCGCCCAACACCCGACTTAGTCGCAACTACAATAAATAAAGCCATTAAATACTGTTATCGTACATAGACATCAATGGTGAAATCGTCCTCTAGCTCCGTATTGCCCACCACGTCGCTAAGATCGAGCGGCTCTGTTTCAAACTCCAATGAGATGTTGGCGGTCTCCCGAAGACCTTTCTGTGCTCTGTAGTATTCTACGAGCTTTGCAAGCTTGGTCTCAGCATTGACCTGGACGTCCACAGGCTTGTTATCTTGGCCATTCATGGAAATCTTGAAATATCCGTCGTCCACATCGGCCTCAAGCGGTTCTTCCTCATCTGCTCCTTGTGAGAAACTAATATCCGGCTCTTGGTCTTGTTCCACCTCTACAAGAGCATTCCGGAGTTCGGCCTCCTTTAGGTCTTGGAACTGACTCATTGTCATGAGATCAAGCAGTACCGACGGCTTGGACGGCGTGACATTCAAGGAAAATGGGCTAGAATACTCATTTACTATCACCCCATTTGATACAAACACCCCGGAAGATGCGGCCATGTACTCCTGACTATTCGGGGAAAAGTCCCTCGATAAAAGTGTTTTTAAATAGTTCTTCCTCACTCTTATGAATGCCTCGTTGCTCTTGAGCTTGATCATAGCAGTAGGAACACACCCCTCGATTCTACATCTTAGAATCACCCCTACAGTAAAGGCCTCAGCATTCATTCGCTCTCGCCGTCTGCGTATCCGTTCCTCTAAAGCCGCATCTGAGTATATCGGGGTCGACGGCACAGGAACCGCAACAGGAGAAGGCTCAACATTCTCTGGCCGCTCAACCCCTGGCACATCTGTATCATTAACTTCCTTAACATCATTACTACTAGCAGTTAGATATCATCTGTATGAAATATCAATCCTCATTCCAGAACAGACATACTTTACCACAGTCTCGCTAGTCAACACAACCAGCGAAGCGTCCTCTTCATCGTCATCATCATCGTCAATTTCAATCACCTCCTTCTGATCGAATGCCGTTTCAGACGGAGGTGGATCAGGCTCTTTTACCGGGGTAGGATCCCCGCTTTCTTTACTGTCCAGTTTCATAGATTGTATATCATTACGAGACGGCTCACGAGATGGCTCACTGGTCATTAGAACATCAAGACTCAATAATCGTAATACTGAAAAGCTTACCGTTCCTGTACCGGTGCTGGTGCTGGTGGTTCTGGTTCTGGTGCCGGTGCTGGTGCTGGTGGTACTTCTTGTTTGGGCGCTATGGGGCTAATATTGACTCCAGGCTCTCGTTCAGGGTGTGCCTCGCCAGATATAGGCCTTGCTTTGTGTTTCAGCCTGAAGAAAGAGTCGGCAGCATCATCCTCCAGATCAATGGGCTGCGTCACCACGGGCCTTAGCTTCTTTCGCGATCTCCAGGACGACGATTTTGAAGTCGAAACCCGGTCCAAGGGTGTTGCAGGATCCGGCGCTCGATGATCGGTCATATGATATAAAACATGTACTTCGAACCCCCTAAACCCACGCTCTTTCAAAGCTTGTTATGTCGGAAACTACGGTATAAGAAAGCGTGGTGAAGTTAATAAACAAAACTCCACAAATACCGAATCTTTTAAGCATTTGAAAAAAACAAAAACCGCCGAAACGGACAGAAAAATGTGTCTTAGAATATAGAAACCTTCTTTTAAACGTTATACTATTATTTCTATAGACAAAATCGGCAAATAATCAACATGCTAGGCAGTATACTTCCCAGACGGTTCATACGGCAACATCAACGATACAACCGCCATGGCGCCAAACATGGCGGCACAAATGAACAACGGTGCGGTGGTTTCTACATTAGCATAACCGGCTATGACATTGGCCATAATATTGCAGATACGATTGATGGCGACCGATAGACCGTAGCCGGTGGCCCGAGAGCCAGTGGGGAGCAGCTCAGGCGTGACTCCATAAAGGGCACCAAAGAAGATATTCTCCACGGCCGAAATGACATATGAAATGGCTGCGTTCTGTGTGGGGGTTCGCACCTGGGTGTAGCCGAACAGAAACACCATTGTGAGAACGGCTCCGATTGCAAGAGTGCCTCGACGACGAATGTAGGGGGTGTTGATTAATGGCCATGCCAAGAATGGACCCACAAGTCCAGTAATGTTTCCAATGGCGTAATTTCTCCATAAAATGAAGTTTGTCGGCGTGGAATTATCGGTGTAACCACGGGTTTTGAGATAATAAGGTCGGAACACTCCGTAAAGAGGATTGGCGATTCCAATCAGAACCCAAAGAAGAATGAGTAGGAATGTGGTATAACCCAATTTACGGGTGACAAATAGACCCTGGACATGCTTTCCGATTCGCTTAAGTGAGAACCGGCCAGCATCCATGTTCTTGTCGACGGCTCCAACCGCCGTCAGTTGTTCCACAGTCAAGTTTATTGGTCGGTCATACTTCAAAGCCAATTTTTGCAGGAGTTCCACGGCTTCTTCATCTTTGCCTTGTGTGATGAGCCATTTTGGAGTCTGGGGCATTCGCAACAGACTGATACGCAACACGGCGGCCACTAACACCAAAGCACCGGAAGTATAATGGAGATATCTCCAACCAGCATTATTTCGATATGTACAAGTCTCCACAGTTTCACATGAGAAGTTTGACATGAAGGCCCAAGCCAATAGACCGGTAATGGTATACCCCACACCCCACCAAAACGCCAGAATGGTTGTCAAATGGGCATGAGCACGGGGCAGAAACTCGAAGAAGTTGGTGGCGTCCAGAATGTAATTACCACCGGAACCAGCACTATAAATGGCCACCATGGCACAGAAAGATAGGAAGCTGGGCATTGCACCCGCTATAATGACAAACACGGCAGATATAAATAAACTTGAATTGAAGGCCAATTTTCTTCCTATAGCATCGGCACCCAACCCCCAAACCACAGCACCTACAAAAAGTCCCACAGCTGAAGCAGTACTGACACCAGGAATACGATTATTGACTGTATTGAACTCCAGATTGACCTGCGGCTGAGCGATACTTTGACATACCACCAATAACTAATAACATATTCTAAGTCAGCAAAAAAACCCCAAAAAAACCGTTTATAGTATAAAAGCAAACATACCGAATCAGCAGCATAACCGAACCCATTTAAAACAAACAATTTCCAATGAAAACGGGTCATTCCAATATCATCTAAAGCTTGTTGAACCAAGATCTGTTTTTTATAGAGAATCGGATCAGTAGCAATGATTCCTAATAAATTCTCATTACTATCGATAGAAGATTCATCTGAGATTTCAGATTCAATGACTCTTCCTTCATCATCTTGCCGTTTATCAAGAACCTCTATATCACTCATTATATATATTGATGATAATGAAGAGAAGAATTTGATTCAAGGAAAATGGGTTTTATTTATCTGACAATAACAGATAATACCGGGGTAAGAAACAAATGAGAGACACCATCAGTAGAAGGACAAATAACGACAAATGCAGAAAGAGCAGGTACGAATGTCACCAAACATCGGCATGCATGGGGTTAAGCCGCACCACATGCATATATCGCCTAATACAAGGGAAGATTGTCGCCTGTTCAAGAACTTCAATCGAAATTAACAATATTGATTATACCAGCCCAAGAATAAAATGCCACATAATTTTTTATAGCTTCAACTTGATCATAGGGTTGTTCATAACTCCAAGCAATATCGGATTGATTATCGGAAGAATAGTAGATTGCATAACCTTTAAATGGACAATAAGTAATAGTGTTACTTTTATGTAATTTGGTCCAATCAATATTGTCTCGATTGATATAATAAACATCATCATAATGCCGTATGCACTCCTTTCCACATTCGTTTTCTACTATATGATATTCAGCCAATACAACTGCATGCATTGCAAACGCCACCATCACCTTTGTATTCAGTATCACAGTTATAAACCCTTCAATCTCTTTCAATTTTATTACATGTTCTCGACTTAATGGTAGAAATCGTTCATAATTCTCTATCATATCATTTTGTAATCTAGTTGCTTTGGTCATTGTTTAATCAATCGTATTTCTTCTTCTTGAACTTCGGAGTTTCAATTTCAAACTTGATCTAGAAATCCTCTTTAGACCTGATTATGCATGCACAATCATCCCCTTGTATGACGGAAGTTCAGGGACTATCGGTCTCCCACCAAATGTTTGATTGTGGCACGGCAGCAAGACGGACATTCGGTGTCTCGGATTGGGGCGGTGTGTGTGTGACTCACTTTACTTTTGTTTTAATGTCAGACTAAAGACATCTAACATCATGCTTTTGTAAGCAGAAATTGATCGTCACCTATCCGTTTCTACCGATATATAATCCCCATGGATGGGTGGGTGAACTTGATTGATAGTTTTATTAAAATATTATAATAATAATAATGCCTTTTGTATCTCAAAGAGTTATTGATCATAATCCTCCTGATGAAGCTCTAAAGGAATTTGATCCTCCTACTGATAGAGGATTATTTGCTGATCCTTCAAAAACAAATCTTTTATCTGCTGCTTCATCTGTTAAAGATCTTACTCCTTTAATTGGTACTGAATTAAAAGGAATTCAATTAAATCAATTGACTGATGCTCAAAAAGATGAACTTGCATTGTTGGTTGAAGAAAGAGGGGTAGTTTTCCTTAGAAATCAAGATATCACTCTTGAACAACAACATGAATTGGCCGCTTATTATGGAATTGTATGATACATTTTTTTTATTTAAAAACATCCTTAAAATCTTCACTCTCTAACATTCTCGAATTAATAGCAAGATGTGGATCCTAATCAACAAGATCCTAAACATGTTACTATTCTAGGTCGTGATAAGTATGTTGTGCGGGGTAGCGGGGTAAACGTTGTTTTATTAACTTCACATATAGACATGAGCGGGATCATGCAGGATTTTATTCAAAGGATCGTAATGATTTCCATGCAGATCATTCTTTTGAACTTAATGCTCCTAGTTTAACTTTGTTGAGAATGGTTAGAGTCCCTCCTACCGGAGGTGATACTCTTTATGTCAGTAACTATGGGTTATATGCAACTCTTAGCGACACTTATAAGGAACTCTTGCCCAAATTGACTGCTCTTCATTCCTCAAGAAGACAATATATTGGTGCTCTTGAGGCCGGCGCTGCTCCTAGACGTCATGCTATTGATACTGAACATCCTCTTGTGGTGACCCATCCTGTCACAAAGCTTCGTGCTCTCAACTATAACCCGCAATTCGTGGAGAAAATCCCTCAATTGCATAGACAAGAGTCTGACCATCTGTTGCGGTTCTTGGACCACCATATCCATACTGCAGACGATATCCAGGTCCGCTGGAATTGGGAACCCAACTCAGTGGCCTTCTGGGATGGCCGAACCGTTCTTCATAAAGTCATCCCTGGCTTCTACGATAAGACTCTCCGTGAAGGAAAGAGAACCGCAATTTTCGGACCAAGACCGGTGTTTGATGCCAACAGTGAGGATATCATTCAAAGAACCGAAAGAAAGGCTCAAGAAGTCAAGGATGCTGAGGAGAAAAAGAATGCTGAAACCACGGTTAATTCTACTGAAAACTTGGTCGAAGGAACCGCTGGCCTTTCGTTGAGAGTAGGTGCCTAGATTATTTTAAGTACTAAATAAATAATCCGCTTGAATACTATAACTATCTGATCTGATTCCCATTCAATATCTAATTATCATGGAACTATTACTTTCTAGAAATGCTCGCTCACAAAGTCTATCCAAACAGCCTGTAGCTGGCAGAAACTGAACATTTTTGCTTGTAGCATTCATTTTCCACGAAGCTCGCCTTTAAGCATAAAAAACTATGCAATCTCCTCCAGCGTAGCAGCTGAATGCACATGCCCTCTATCTGATCATTCATGCACAATCATCCCCTGGTATGACGAAAGTCCAGGAACTGAAATGGTTTCCACCGCCATGGCGGGCCAAGACCTAAATCAAATCACTAACGCCGTTACCAGACCGAGATTCTGCTCAGTCTCGGAGTTAAGTTCCTTTTGTTGAAGATGCTGATGTCAGAGTATCGAAGTCTAGCATCATACTGCAAACAGTTGGTCGCTACCAACCTGCACATTCCACTGGTATATAATAGCATATCGATTTCAACTTCTAAATTGACTAGTTGAAACATTTAACAAAACATTATGCCTTTCGTGTCTCAAAGAGTTATTGATCATAATCCCCCTGATGAAGCTTTAAAGGAGTTTGATCCTCCTACTGATAGAGGATTATTTGCTGACCCTTCAAAGATAAATCTTTTTTCTGCTGCTTCAGCAGTTAAGGATCTCACACCTTTGATTGGAACTGAATTGCATGGTATTCAGTTAAGTCAATTGACTGATGCCCAAAAAGATGAACTTGCTCTGCTAGTTGAAGAAAGAGGAGTAGTTTTCCTCAGAGATCAAGATATCACTCTTGACCAACAACATGAATTGGCCACTTATTATGGAGTTGTATGATAAAATCGCCAAAACACCTTGAATAATCATCTAACCTTCCTGTGCGTTTTATAGCAAGATGCGGATCCTGGCCAGCAAGATCCTAAACATGCCACAATTATAGGTCGTGACCAGTAAGTGAATGTGTGTAGTAGGGCTTTTTCCGGGAATATCTAACAGTATAATTATAGACATGAACGTGCACATGCCGGGTTTTATTCAAAAGATCGTAATGATTTCCATGCAGACCATTCTTACGAACTGAATCCACCCAGTTTAACTTTGTTGAGAATGGTCAGGGCTCCTCCTGCTGGTGGGGATACTTTGTACGCCAGTAACTACGGCCTGTATGCGACCCTAAGCGATACTTACAAAGAGTTGTTACCGAAATTGTCCGTCCTTCATTCCTCGAGAAGGCAGTATATCGATATTCTGGAGGCCAATGCACCTCCCAGACGTCATGCTGTAGACACTGAACATCCCCTTGTGGTGACCCATCCCGTCACAAAGCTTCGTGCCTTGAAATATAACCCGCAGTTCGCGGAGAAGATCCCTCAATTGCATAAGCAGGAGTCGGACCATCTGTTGCGGTTCTTGGACCATCATATCCATACTGCAGACGATATCAAGGTCCGCTGGAAATGGACACCAAACTCGGTTGCCTTCTGGGATAATAGAACCGTCCTTCACAAGATCATCCCTGGATTCTACGATAAGGATCTCCGTGAGGGAAAGAGAACGACCATTTACGGTCCTAGACCTGTGTTCGACGCCGACAGTGAAGACATACTTCAAAGAAGAGAAAGGCAGGCACAAGAAGTAAAAGATTCCGAGGTAAAGAAGAACTCAGATGCGATTAATGCCGCTGAAAGCTTGGTTGAAGGCACTGCAGGCCCTTCGTTGAGAGTAGGTGCTTAAATAGTTTCGTCTTATACTTATTTGCTAGTTGTATAAGGCGCTTGAATACCATCCGGGCTCTATCCAGTAACCGTCACATTCGCCTTTCCTTAAGCATCGACGCTCACAGAGCCAATCCAAAACTGACTGCAGCTCACTGTATGTGATAGCCGCCTGAAGTTTACTTTTCCATAATGCTCGCGCAGTAGCACCTGGCCGCAGAGCCGCCAGCATCAAAACACTGGAAACTATATTCCTCCAAATCACCGGATTGAAAGTACCAGAGGGCGTGGTCCAGATATTGGAACCTGGCTCACCCAGCGGGTAGTCCACCGGTTCCCTCACCGTCCTTTTGAGTGACCCACCTGGCATGTTCTTGAGAACAATGTCACAGTCAAGCTTATCCCTGTCGATCGTCCGGGACTTATATCCTTCCAACAAAGACCCAGTAGTGAGATTCACCCGCACAAGATCAATATTACGGTGGCATATCAGATCGAGAATAGAAACGAGAGAGCTATCCGGCGCTGTACGAGACATGACCAGGCCCTTGGCACTTTCAATGGCCGTGACCAGTCCATTCTCGAATTGCGTGGCTTCTTCCAGAACCGTTTGTCCGATCTTGATTTGAAAACTGGACATGTACTTTTCCGAAAAAATAAAGTTCCTTCCCGGCATTATCTTCTCTCTGTCCTTGGGTAGGTATGCTATAGCCTTTTGTCGCTCGAGTTCTTCGATGGCTTTGGTACAGCTTCTTTCACCGATGCTTTCCAATAGCTGGTGGGCCTTCTCGGCATTGTAGGCCTCGTCACTTGTCGCTATAATAGACTTTATTGCAGTCATAGCACTGGAGACATTGTCAGAGTCACTAATATGTGCTGGTTCATCACTTGGATAACTGAATGATACTGATGTCATGAGCTCGTCCGTTTTGACCATGGAGGCCGACGAAAAGACCGCCTCTAATGGATCGGACGCATCAGCAAGAGAAAAGTCATATTCCTGCAGGACATCTTCTGTATGTTCGTAAAGCCAATCTCCCGAAGCTGTTTCTCGAAGATCTCTGTCGTGCAGCTTCCAATAATCCGCGTAGAATCCAACATCAAAATCAGTTTCGCTTTCAACAAAAGGAAGGTCTCCATTTTCATAGCTCTTCAAGAACAATGTCTCCCATCGCTGCGTCGCCTGTATCAGCTGCTTGGACCCACCGTAAAGATCTCGGATTCGGGGCCATTTTGCTTTCGCAGCTTCGGCTGTATAATCAGTAAGCACCTGCGCAACCTTATCCCAGCTGATGATACCCTGAGGGTTATTGTAGAGAGATCTGGTGATAATAACCACTCGGTAAAATCGATCCGGCGCTCGAACATCTGCTCCTCTAGCGCTCCTTTGCCTTCTAATTTTACCTGTGATTGGGTCTCTGGCACTGACTTTGGCGACGGGACTCTTTTTAACCACAACCCCAGCATCAGAGATGCGAACCTTTTTCGCGTTGCTCTGAGTGCTGTTTCTTTTCCTCTTCGTCTCAACCTGACCCACGGGGCTGGCAGATCCCATTTCAGGCTCCTCCTTGATTTTGCGGCTCTTACGTCGCCCCTTAGGAGTCGTTGCCGGGTTTTTAGATTTGCGCTCTTTTCGCCTTCGTTCCACATTCTCCTTGTCAACTGCGGCCAGACGACTGGAGGCATTGAATGTTCGACTTCGTACCCCGTTGAAGAGAACTTCAAATTCGCCCTCAACCCGTTCTACAGGTGCAGATTGGTTTGCGGCATTATGTGTCTTCTTTTTTACGCCTTCAACCATCCGTTGTTTTAACTCCTTGACTTCTGGAGAATCAATATCTATCGCATCATCTAGGAGCAAGGGTTTTGTGATATTGATACCTCGCACCCCAGGAACAGTCACGAGAATCTTCTTCATTTGCCTAGTCAAACAAAGGTTCGCAACGCACTTTTCGACAGTTTTGCGATCAATTGCACTGCCTTGACTCTCAGCATACTTGTTATTGAATTCTCTAACAAGCTGTATTCCTCCCTCCATTATCCCGTTATTTTCCTTCAACAGGTCCATAATCTGTGACTGTCTCTTCATAGCTGCAAACGAAAGGCTGACATCTGCCTTCTTGTTTCGCGCTTGCTTAGGAACGTCAGGGATCAAGTTCTCAGATGCAGGCAGAGATCCAGGCTCCAGAATTCGGTCCTGTTTTTCTATTTCAGGATCAACGTGAATGGCAATCTGCTCTGAACTAGTTGCTTTCCCAGCAGTAATCGGATTCGTTAGCTGATGGTCGATGAACGAGGTCTCCAGATCGTGCAGCACAGTTGCGACACTCGGAGACTTCACATCGATAATCTCAGCCGCGACCATTGCAGCTTCCGAATCTACATTAGTAGATTCGGTCATTACATCGGAAGACGGATCAAGAGGAGATTTTTTCGGCTTTGTCTTCTTAGTAGATTTTGGAGCTGTCACTTTCTTGGCAGGTTTCTTTGCCTTTGCTGGCGTATTTTCAGCTTCATCATCAGTAAGAGGACGCTTTCGGGGCCTGCCACGCTTTCTTGCACCGGGCACAGAGTAAGCACCTGAGTTTTTCGAACCCGACGAGGTTACCGCAACAGAGTCCACAGGAAGCTTTCCCTTCTCGCCATGAAACAGCGGGGTTAAGATACCGTTCCCTTCTTGATGCACTTCGACCAGACCAGGGAGGAGAATTAGGTTTTTCTTTTGAAGAAGCATCAGCGAAGCCGTACCACCTCTCAGGTCAGGAGCCTTAAATGTACCCCAAAGATCGCTAGGCTCCTTATTAACATAGGAGCAATAAGAGACTTGTGAAAAGTATCGATAAAACTTCATACGGGCAGAAAAGTCGATACCTCTAATGACTCCGAGGTGGCCCAGATGCTCTGGTTGGTTTGAACTGTTCTTTTTGGCACCAGACTTGGTTGGTCGGTCAATCATAGTGTCCAGCACCCTAGCAAAATTCCGGTTATAATTCCCGCCAACCAACTTGCTGCATAACTCCATTGCAGGTATACCGAACTTTCCATATGAGTTAATCATATCGTATATTTGATTCTCAAAGGGATAAAACTGATTGAATGCGACAGGCACTGTGACAGCGGTCAGCCCATCGTCTTCGACCTTGATTATATCGCTGGGATCGAACTCTTCCGCAGATATTTGAGATGTAGTAGGAGCGGTAGTGGCAGCTGATGCAGCTTTCTTCGAAGAGGAACCCTTGGTTGCTGCTGCTGTTGCTGTATCATTTTCATTGTCAATGCCCTCATTAATTTCATCGAAGAGATCTTCATCATCTGACTCGTCGCTACTGTCCTTTTCATCTTCCTTCTCGGGTAGATCTTTGATAAACTTAACGCATCGAAACTTTTCGCTCGATCTATCTTTCCTAAATACGACCAATCTTCTCACATATCCTTGAGCTTCCAGTTTCCGGATAGTTTTGGCGAATATGATACTAGCGCGGCCTTGTTTTTCAAAGCCCAACTCAATTTTCAAGTCATCGTGTTGTCGAAGGCCATTTTTTGCGATTTTAACTGCGTTCACAATCGCAGACCGAAGTTGGCCCAAGTCGATTCCGACTTCTTTCTTAGGGTTAATGTCTTCGCGGTTATTTTCAATGAACTTTTTGTAGACGGTCAAGTGGGTACTCATGCCACCATGTACTATCGGAAACCGTTGCACCAATCCATGGTCCATTAGAAGCGATACACGGCCATGAATTGATCGGGGGTCTTGATTGGTTTCCTTTGCTATTTCCACACTGGTCATACCACGAGCTCGAGACCTTGATACTGCCGAAAGGACTCGGAATGGGAATGGACCAATTGGATTGCCTTCTTTAGGACGACCAGTAAGCTTCAACCATTGATTATCTTCAGTGGCATAAACTCTCAACGAGTCTCCATATTTTTGTTTGAGCGCGTCTGGTCCCGTCACGACTTCGGTTACATCCAAAGCATTTGAATCCACAGCCACCACAATCTGACCTTCCTCACTCACTAACCAAGCCCAGATATTCTGTTTCATGAATTCATCTAGCTGAGGTAACTTTTCTTCGGCAAAGCCAAATAATTCCTCGACAGTCGCGCCTATATATATACAAACAAACAAGTTAGATACGAAAATAAAGCCCAAACTCAAAACAAATCAAATCCTTTACCTTCATTTCCATTGAATGCCAAACTCTCAATCAAATAATCAACAATTTCATCTGGTGCCAAAGCCATGGCTACTCAGCTTTCTATTCACTGAAAGTCTTAATTCAAAGAAGAAAAAAACAGCAAATATTACACCAGTGGGACTTCGAAATGAAGGATGCAAACCTCAGCATGGGTAGAAATTATATTATTTTTTATTTAATTTACTACCAATTTGTACCAAATCAATTAGTATGATTTTTCACATTTACAAACAAATTGTAACAATTGATAAGATATCAGATTAAGAAATTCATGTTGAAAGATATATCTTCATCTTCTATTAGTTATCTATCTTTTGAGTTATAGTTCTTTCAATTCTGTTGTACATCAAACACTGTTTTGAGAACGAACTGTATATAACTTTAATAACTATAACTAATTGATTTAGTTAATCTATAAAGAATATAAAACAAGTTATATGAAAGATGATAAGAAGTATTCAAGGGTTTTTGGTTAATCTTATAGTTAAGGATAGAGAAAGGCGCGTTCTCCGCTTTTTAAAGTCACGGGGAAGATAACATCATCATCATCAAGAGATAATCAACTCCACAGTTTATTAAGGAATCATAAGGATTGTATTGTTTTAGCAGCAGTTGTACATTATTGTATAATAATGTCCTTCACTGATAATGTTGATTTAGAGGCTCAGGTACCATATTCGGATTCACCTGAGTTTGATAGATTAAGTGAAGGCATTGCCACCGGGTTGTTTGATATTAATTCGGAGATTGTGAATCTAAAGGCATTGGTCAAATCATTAGGACGGAAAAAGAATGATCATGCTACTGAGGAACGGGCTGTTGAATTGGCTGATTCTGCAAGAGAGAAATTCAAAGGATTAAGTGGATCAATTAAGGATCTTCAAACATGGCCCGATTCATTACCTGCACAAAGATTCACTCAACAGAAGTTATCAAGAGAGTTCAGTAATGCACTTTCGGAGTTTCAAGAGATACAAAGGACTTTAGCTGAATTACAACGGAGTTCCATCATCAAAGCTAAAAGTGATATAGCTCTTCATGAAGAAGAAGAATCCAATCGACAAATTACAACAGAAGATGAAACTGATGAACATACACAAATTATACAACAAGAAAATGAATTGGATCAAGAAGAAGTCTCATATCAACAAGCTTTAATAGCAGAACGAGAAATTGAAATCCAAGGCATCGAACAAGGTATTGAAGAATTGAATGAAATCTTTACAGATTTAGGCACTATAGTCACTGAACAAGGTACTATAATAGGTGAGTTACTAATTGTTGAAACCCAATCTTATCACTTATGACACAGATACTAACGAAAATAAGACAATATTGAAGCCAATATTTATAATGTGGCTCAATCTACAAGAGAAGCTGCCAGTGAATTGACCAAGGCCGCTCGATATCAACGGAATTCCCGTGGTAGAGCCTTTTGTCTTTTGATTATCCTAATCATAATCTTAGCAGCAGTTCTCCTTGGTGTAAGTTTACTCATCCGGCATTTATATTTATATTTGTTTTTGTTAAACTAACATGCGGATTTTCCGTTCTTTTATATTAGATTTTTGTCGGTTAAAAGAATCAATTCCTTTTACAATCAAATTATTACGTAAATAAAACGATTATTACTGGATACTTAGATTCTATAAAATCCTCATTTATGAAGATTCTTATTTGCCAGCGTCTATTTATTTGTCTCTTCGGCTTCTCAAAATCATGGGCCTCGACCTCGGATGTTTCGGTATGAGCCTCATGAGACTCCGAATGCAGACAAATTGGGAGTATTCCGTTGTTCTGCGGCAGCGTTGATTATTCCGGCGGACCAATTCAAAGTTATAAAGAGAACTGATTGTAACAAATTGGTTTGAAACGCTGGATATCAGCTGAATCATAACATTAGTCAGATTGAGGGGTAAATAAATCATGATGTCGGCATCTCAATTCTTACCTCGGGGTAGAACTAGACTGAAGTCTGGTGATCCGAGTGAGCCTAGAGCCAATTCATTATCGGCCGATATCGACCGAGCAGATGCATCTATAGGAACTCATAGTATTTTTTCATTTCTAACTGCTTCTGCCAAAGTTAAACGGGATCGATTTGACGATTTTGATGGCGATATGGATGAAGAATATGCCGAAGATGATTCGGATGTTGATACCAATCTAGATATGATTGTCGATCCAGTCAATGATGATAATCTTGATAATCATGATAATCATATATCTCAACAAGATCCGGCAGTTACTGCTGTTGAAACTGCTGTTGATGCTTCTATAAGTGATGAAACCATTTCAAATGATGTTGGGGGTGTTGTTGTTGATGAATCTCGGAAAACACAATTGGCCACCAGTGTTGATTCAATGATTGCAAAAGATCCTTTGGAAGCTTCTTCTCTTGATCCAATTGGAAAATTGGATTCTCATCGCAGTATAACCACCAGTACTTCATCGAAAAAACGTTCCCGTGCTGATGAAGTACGAGCCAGTGCTCTCACTGATAAGCTCCGTGGATTACTTGGAATCGACGAAAATGAGGTCTTGATAGGTGATTACCCTTGTTGGCTCCTCAAAAATATCCTCCTCCAGGGTCACCTTTATATCACTGATAAGCATGCGTGTTTCTTTGCTTATCTACCCCGATCTCATACTCATACAATAAAATCAGGGTCCCTGCGCAAACGTTCCAGAGCTACCCCAACTTATTCAAGATATTGGTTCGTATTAAGAGATGACGCCTTCTCATACTTCACAAGTACAAAGGATCTGTACTTCCCCACCGGCACTATCGACTTGAGATACGCCCTGCGCGCGGAACTGGTGCCGGTCGACGCCCATAGATCTAGCACCTTCTCGATTCTGACCGAGCAGAGAAATTACGTATTCCGTGCCGACTCTCACGAATCTGCTCACGAATGGGTCAAGGCTCTCCAAAAAGAGATCTTTCGAAGTCGTAACGAGGGTGATTACGTCAAAGTGGTGATTCCAAACGCAAATGTAATCGACTTGGAGGATAGCT